>CM038678.1:289954307-290548136 GCA_021605205.1 Aegilops longissima
TGGCGCCCTTGGTCGTCATGGCTTGCGTCATGGGCACCCCGCAAGGTACCCTGCCTTGAACTCTCCGCCTCCTCATGAGCCAACCTGACGAGGCCGTGCCTGAGGAAGCTCCTTGTCGTTCGCCTCATGAGGCTTGCCCCTCGCGAGGGTCTTGAGCTTGTGTTGATGAAGATAGCAAACCCTTTCGATAAGTAAGGGGATCGCAAAAGTGTCGAACCCAACGAGGAGCTAAAGGTAGAAAAATATTCCCTCAAGTTCTATCGACCACCGATACAACTCTACGCACGCTTAGTGTTCGCTTTACCTAGAACAAGTATGAAACTAGAAGTACTTTGTAGGTGTGATAGGATAAGTTTGCAAGATAATAAAGAACACATAAATATAAACTAGGGGCTTTTTAAATAAAGAAGCAATAAAGTAAATATAACGAGTGTGGAAAAGTGGTGGTAGGAGTTGCGAAATTGTCCCTAAGCAATTGACTACGTTACTAGACCGGTAATCACTATTGCAATTCCATTTGAGGGAGAGGCATAAGCTAACATACTTTCTCTACTTAGATCATATGCACTTATGATTGGAACTCTAGCAAGCATCCGCAACTACTAAAGATTCATTAAGGTAAAACCCAACCATAGCATTAAAGTATTAAGTCCTCTTTATCCCATACGCAGCAATCCCCTTACTCGGGTTTGTGCTTCTGTCACTCACGCCACCCACCATAAGCAAATCATAAACATATTGCAAACCCTACAGCGGGAATCCCTCACGCTTGCGCGACACGGAGAGCACCATAGGACAGCACCAATAATAAAACATGCAACTCAAACCAATCATAGCAATTCATCAATCGCTGATAGGACAACGAAAATCTACTCAGACATCATAGGATGGCAACACATCATTGGAAAATAATATGAAGCATAAAGCACCATTTTCAAGTAGAGGGTACAGCGGGTTGCGGGAGAGTGGACCGCTGAATATAGATGGGGAAAGGTGATGGAGACGTTGGTGAAGATGATGGAGGTGTTGGTGTAGATCGCGGTGATGATGATGGCCCCCGGCAGCGCTCCGACGCCATCGGAAGCAAGGGGGAGAGAGCCCCCCTTCTTCTTCTTCTTCCTTGACCTCCTCCCTAGATGGGAGAAGGGTTTCCCCTCTGGTACTTGGCTCCCATGGCTTGGGAGGGGCGAGAGCCCCTCCGAGATTGTATCTATCTCTCTGTTTCTGCGTTCTAGAATTCTGCCCTGGCACCGTTTCCTTTATATCTGGAGATCCGTAACTCCGATTGGATTGAAACCTTCGCCCAGATCGTTTTCCAAAAATTATCTTTCTTGCGGCCAAAGAAGGGCATCAACCGCCTTACGGGTGGCCCACGAGAGGGTAGGGCGCGCCCTCCTGGAGTGGTGGCGTGGGCCACTCTCGTGGCCAACTCGGGCACCGTTTCGCGTTGATTCTTCCTCCCAAAATCACAAACGTTCCAAAATAAATATCCATCCGTTTTTATCCCGTTTGGACCCCGTTTGATATTGGGTTTCTGCGAAACATAAAACATGCAACAGACAGGAACTGGCACTGGGCACTGGATCAATATGTTAGTCCCAAAAAATAGTATAAAAAGTTGCCAAAAATAAATGAAAGTTGTAGAATATTGGCATGGAACAATAAAAAATTATAGATACGACGGAGACGTATCAGCATCCCCAAGCTTAATTCATGCTCGTCCTCGAGTAGGTAAATGATAAAAAAGATAATTTTTGATGTGGAATGCTACCTAGCATAATCTTGATCATATGTCTAATCATGGCATGAATATTAAGATACGAGTGATTCAAAGCAATAATTTATCATTTGACATAAAAAACAATAATACTTCGAGCGTACCAATAAAGAAATCATGTCTTTTCAAAATAACATGGCCAAAGAAAGTTATCCCTACAAAATCATATAGTCTGGCTATGCTCCATCTTCACCACACAAAATATTCACATCATGCACAACCCCGATGACAAGCCAAGCAATTGGTTCATACTTTTTAACGCGCTTCAGCTTTTTTAACCCTCACGCAATACATGAGCGCAAGCCATGGACATAGCACTATAGGTGGAATAGAATATGATGATGGGGGTTATGTGGATAAGAGAAAAAAGGAGAAAGTTTCACATCGACGCGGCTAATCAACGGGCTATGGAGATGCCCATCTATTGATGTCAATGCGAGGAGTAGGGATTGCCATGCAACGGATGCACTAGAGCTATAAGTGTATGAAAGCTCAACAAAACAAACTAAGTGGGTGTGCATCCAACTTGCTTGCTCACGAAGACCTAGGGCATTTTGAGGAAGCCCATCGTTGTAATATACAAGCCAAGTTCTATAATGAAAAAATCCCACTAGTATATGAAAGTGACAACATAAGAGACTCTCTATATGAAGAACATGGTGCTACTTTGAAGCACAAGTGTGGAAAAAGAAGATAGTAGCATTGTTCCCTTTTTATATATTTTTGCGGGATTCTATGGCCCCATTTTTTTATTTAGGCTTCGTTGGCCTCTCTTTTTTTCTTTTTTTCTTTTTTCTTTTTTTCTTTTTTTGGGATAATGCTCTATTAATGATGATCATCACACTTCTATTTAGTTACAACTGAATATTACAACTCGATACTAGAACAAAGATATGACTCTATATGAGTGCCTTCGGCGGTGTACCGGGATGTGCAATGATCTAGCATAGCAATGACATCAAAAAACGGACAAGTCATGAAAACATCATGCTAGCTATCTTATGATCATGCAAAGCAATATCAAAATAAATGCTCAAGTCATATATATGATGATGATGAAAGTTGCATGGCAATATATCTCGAAATGGCTATGGAAATGCCATGATAGGTAGGTATGGTGGCTGGTTTGAGGAAGATATAATGAGGCTTATGTGTGATAGAGCGTATCCTATCACGGGGTTTGGATGCACCGGCGAAGTTTGCACCAACTCTCGAGGTGAGAAAGGGCAATGCACGGTACCGAAGAGGCTAGCAATGATGGAAGGGTGAGAGTGCATATAATCCATGGACTCACATTAGTCATAAAGAACTCATATACTTATTGCAAAAGTTTATTAGCCCTCGAAGCAAAGTACTACTACGCATGCTCCTAGGGGGATAGATTGGTAGGAAGAGACCATCGCTCGTCCCCGACCGCCACTCATAAGGAAGACAATCAATAAATACCTCATGCTCCGACTTCGTTACATAACGGTTCACCATACGTGCATGCTACGGGAATCACAAACTCCAACACAAGTATTTCTACAATCCACAACTACCCACTAGCATCACTCTAATATCACCATCTTTATATCGCAAAACTATTGCAAGGAATCAAACATATCATATTCAATGATCTACAAGTTTATGTAGGATTTTATGACTAACCATGTGAATGACCAATTCCTGTCATCTCTCTAAATAGATATAAGTGAAGCAAGAGAGTTTAATTCTTTCTACAAAAGATATGCCCATGCTCTAACTAATATAAGTGAAGCAAAAGAGCATTCTACAAATGGCGGTTTTCTATGTGAAGAGAAACAGGCAATCCAAACTTCAAATGATATAAGTGAAGCACATGAAGCATTCTATAAAGCCATACTTGAAAGATATAAGTGAAGTGCAATGAGTATTCTATAAATAAACCAAGGACTATCTTATACCAGCATGGTGCATAAAATAAAAATGAAAACTAAATGCAAAAGACGCTCCAAGATTGCACATATCGCATGAACGACACGAATAGGAAAACATACTGATACTTGTTGAAGAAAGAGGGGATGCCTTCCGGGGCATCCCCAAGCTTATACGCTTGAGTCTCCTTGAATATTTACTTGGGGTGCCTCGGGCATCCCCAATCTTGAGCTCCTGTCTCTCTTCCTTTTCTTCATATCGAGACATCCTCGATTAGACACTTCATCCACACAAAACTTCAACAGAAAACTCGGTAAGATCCGTTAGTATAATAAAGTATATCACCACTCTAAGTACTGTAGAAAACCAATTCATATTTTGTTTTTTCATTGTGTCTACTGTAATATAACTTTTCCATGGCTTAATCCACTGATATAAATTGATATATTCATCAAAACAAGCAAACTATGCATCAAAAACAGAATCTGTAAAAAACAGAATAGTCTGTAGCGATCTGAACATTCACCATATTTCTGGTACCCCCAAAATTCTACAAAAATTAGGAAAAATAAAAAAGTTGTATATCAAGACATTGCAAAAGGAATCAGAACCAATTGACGTTCCAGTTAAAAATGTAAAATCGCGCACTTCAGCCAAAGTTTCTGCCCTGCACCGTACAAACCAACAAGCATTGTAAACATCCTAAAGGCAAACCTTGGCACATTATTTGTATAATACAATGGAATTATACAAGGGGATAATTATTTTTGATGAAGAGTTTATGTAATAAAGATTCACAAAGTTTCCATGAGCATGAACAAAGTTCAAGGAGCTCTCTCACTTCAACAATGCTTGTCTTTCTCACTTTCACTTTCCTTTTTGAAAAGTTTTTAGGTTCGCCTCTTTTTTTAAAACTATATAAAAGCACTCAACAGAAATAGATGACTCTCTAAAACTTCCGGGTTGTCTCCCTGGCAGCGCTTTCTTTAAAGCCATTAAGCTAGGCATTTAGTGCTCAAGTAATGAATCCACCCGGATCCCAAGGTATATCAAAGCCAATTTTAATTAACAATGACTTGTAATTTAGTAGTGAGCACAAAGTAACATATATCAAGCAATGACGAATTCCAACTCTCTTTCTATGCATTGGCATGTCATAAAAGAACAATTCATGCGCACATAGTAAAGGCCAATGCATCGTATAAGCAGTTTCTTGCAATTCTATCATATTGGAAACATAAAGAGGCGGAGATGTAGTTCCTCTCTCATAATAATTGCAAGTAGGAGCAGCAAGCACATGCATATTACATTCATCAAAATCATCATATGCAATGGTAAAAGGCAACCCATCAATATAATCCTTAATAAGCCCAAACTTCTCCGATAAAGTGTAGTAGGGAGAATTCAAAAAGATAATAGGACTATCATGTGTGGGTGCAATAGCAACAATCTCATGTTTAACATAAGGAACTATAGCAAGTTCATCTCCATAAGCATGATTCATACTGGCATCTTGGCCACAAGCATAGCAAGCATCATCAAAAAGGGATATTTCAAACAAATTCAAGGGATCATAGCAATCATCATAGCAACCATTCTTCGGTAAGCACGAAGGGGAATTAAATAATGTATGAGTTGGAGGGTTACTCTCATTAGAAGGTGGGCACGGGTAGGTAATCCGCTCTTCCTCCTTTTGTTCTTCGCTCTCCTCATCATCTTTTTCATCCAATGATCTCACAGTTTCATCAATTTCTTCTTCCACGGCTTCCTCCAAAATATTAGCCTCTTCTTGGACAGCGGAGAATTTCTCAATATATAGTTTAACATAGGCATTAGAAGCATAATTATCATAACAATATTCAAGTATGGCAAAATTTTCAGATTTGTAGAGAGTAGCATCATACTTTTCAATCAAAGAAGCAATTTCATAAGCACCCTTAAAAGCAACAAATTCTTCAACTTGTTGAACATCATAGTAATTATAAACACCCTTAGCATACGAAGATACGATTCCATTATCAATAAACTCACATTGGTAGGGAAGGTGTTTCTTAGCGTTTTCAGAACAACACGTAACATCATATATTTCACATAAATTCAAAGCATAGCATTGCAGACGTTGAATTTGATCCCATAATAGTTTCCCTTTTTCAGATATACGGTGTCACACATAAAAAGCATGCTCATCTAAAGATTTGCCCTCAACTAAGCTAGTGGGGGTTTCAGCACGAGCACAAAGGGATCGAAGATGATCCAACTAAAAGCTTGAGACTGTGATAGATTTTGAGTGGTTCTTCAACCATTGGTGTAGTAGGTACAACTAATTTTTTTGGTATTTTGCGTTTCCTACCCATAACTAAAGATAGAAAACAACTAAGAACAACAAATAAAACTTACTTAGTGATAAAGCAAACAAGAACACACGAGAATATTCACCCCACGCTATGACTCCCCGGCAACGGCGCCAGAAAAAGGTCTTGATAACCCACAAGTGTACGGGATAATGGTAGCCTCTTTCGTTAGGTAAGAGTGTCGAACCCAACGAGGAGCTAAAGGTAGAACAAATATTCTCTCAAGTCCTATCTGCCACTGATACGACTCTACGCATGCTTAGTGTTCGCTTTACCTAGAACAAGTATGAAACTAGAAGTACTTTGTAGGTGTGATAGGATAAGTTTGCAAGATAATAAAGAACACATAAATATAAACTAGGGGCTGTTTAGATAAAGAAGCAATAAAGTAAATACAACGAGTGTGGAAAAGTGGTGGTAGGAGTTGTGAAATTGTCCCTAAGCAATTGACTAGGTTACTAGACCGGTAATCACTATTGCAATTCTATTTGAGGGAGAGGCATAAGCTAACATACTTCCTCTACTTGGATCATATGCACTTATGATTGGAACTCTAGCAAGCATCCGCAACTACTAAATATTCATTAAGGTAAAACCCAACCATAACATTAAAGTATTAAGTCCTCTTTATCCCATACGCAACAATCCCCTTACTCGGGTTTGTGCTTCTGTCACTCACGCCACCCACCATAAGCAAATCATAAAAATTGTTTGCAAACCCTACAGAGGGAATCCCTCACGCTTGCGCGACACAGAGAGCACCATAGGACAGCACCAATAATAAAACATGCAACTCAAACCAATCATAGGAATTCATCAATCACCGATAGGACAACGAAAATCTACTCAGACATCATAGGATGGCAACACATCATTGGAAAATAATATGAAGCATAAAGCACCATGTTCAAGTAGTGGGTACAACGGGTTGTGGGAGAGTGGACCGCTGAATATAGATGGGGGAAGGTGATGGAGACGTTGGTGAAAATGATGGAGGTGTTGGTGTAGATCGCGGTGATGATGATGGCCCCCGGCAGCGCTCCGGCGCCACTGGAAGCAAGGGGGAGAGAGACCCCTTTCTTCTTCTTCTTCCTTGACCTCCTTGTCGGTGTCAAAACCGGCGGATCTCGGGTAGGGGGTCCCGAACTGTGCATCTAGGCGGATGGTAACAGGAGACAAGGGACACGATGTTTTTACCCAGGTTCGGGCCCTCTCGATGGAGGTAAAACCCTACTCCTGCTTGATTAATATTGATGCTATGGGTAGTACAAGAGTAGATCTACCACGAGATCGTGAGAGGCTAAACCCTAGAAGCTAGCCTATGGTATGATTGTTGTTCGCCCCACGGACTAAAACCCTCCGGTTTATATAGACACGGAGAAGGCTAGGGTTACACAGAGTCGGTTACAATGGGAGGAGATCTACATATCCGTATCGCCAAGCTTGCCTTCCACGCCAAGGAAAGTCCCATCCGGACACGGGACGAAGTCTTCAATCTTGTATCTTCATAGTCTAGGAGTCCGGCCAAAGGTTATAGTCCGGCTATCCGGACACCCCTAATCCAGGACTCCCTCAGTAGCCCCTGAACCAGGCTTCAATGACGACGAGTCCGGCGCGCAGATTGTCTTCGCCATTGCAAGGAGGGTTCCTCCTCCGAATACTTCATAGAAGATTTTGAACACAAGGGTAGTGTCCGGCTCTGCAAAATAAGTTCCACATACCACCGTAGAGAAAATAATATTTACACAAATCCAATCTGCTGACGTATTCCGCAGCGTGACACCACACCACGGCCAAGCCTTTATTCGAATCGTTTTTACTGTCCCACCTCAATGCACTTAGCGAGGCGGTTTCCTTGGCACGTCTTGTCGAAGCAGCGATCGTGTCCCCTTATTCCCGGATTCTCATCAATACGGGCGTGGGTAACCCAACCGTGCCATTAATTACGGCGCTTGGGAGATAAGCGAGTTTTACCAGGCTGGTTGGGGCACATAGTTTCGTCCGCCCATATAAGGGGATAAGGATCCACCTTTTTCATCTACGCCTTCTTCCTCCTTCACTTATCCATTTCCGCGCACTCGCGCTCCAGCGCCCAAATCCGCACTTCCCACCTCAACCTTCTCCAGCCATGTCCGGAGCGGGAGGTAGGTGGATGGCCTCCTCCGTCATGGAGGGGCACATCAAAAAGTTAAGGAAAGTCGGATACTTGTCTAAAGACATTGCATACCGGCTTCCAAGCGAGGGGCAGCTCATTACCACCCCCAGGCCCCATGAGAGGGTGGTGTTCCTCCCCCATTTCCACCGTGGACTGGGCTTCCCACTCCACCTATTTGTCCGGGAGGCTCATGTTCTACTACGGCCTGGATTTCCATGATCTGGCCCCGAACTTCATCCTCAACATCTCGGCGTTTATCGTCGTGTGCGAGGCCTTCCTCCGCATCAAACCCCACTTCAGCTTATGGCTGAAGACCTTCAATGTCAAGCCGAAGGTAGTGGGCAGCCAGCGAGCGGAGTCGCCATGGTGGGCAATATGCCCAACATTACATGGCTCGAGGGCTCCTTCATGGAAACCATCAAAGGGTGGCAATCGGGGTGGTTCTACATCACCGAGCCGCGTGACCCTGAATGGGCAGGGCCCCCCGAATTCCAATCTGGCATCCCCACACGGCTCACCTCCTGGAAAGAGACGGGCCTGTCGTGGGGTAATTCAGAAGAGCTGATCGGACTCCAAACCTGCATCCAAAACCTGGTGGACAAGAAGGTTAAACTTTTCAACGTAGTCCAGGTCATGCTCATCCGCCGGATCCTCCTGTGTCAACGACGGGCTTTTAACTTGTGGGAGTTCGACCCGGCCCAGCACCAAACTCTGACCAGGCTCTTTGACACAACGCACGAGGATGCCTGGAAGGTGCTATTCAAGGGCACCGAGGTTCCCCCTCCCATTACCCAGGATCGCGGATTCTGCGCAAAGCGCCAAGCCAGCGTGGTAAGCTTGTTCTACCCTCTACGGGATTCTTGCTTTTCATAGTTTGACTCTATGCGGGATCTAAGCTCCCGTTCCTTTGACAGGCTTGGCAGAAGAAGACCAGACAGATCGACTGTCTGGCTCCTTTGCCCGAAGGCCCAGCAGATGCCCTCCTGGCGAAGCTGCTGGTCCAGGCACCTTACGTGGTGTCGGAGAAGAAGGCCAAGAAGAAAGCCGTGGGGACTCGAAAGATTTCCCGGCGCCCGATGGTGTCGGACTCGTCGTCTGATGACTCCGAGGCGGACTCCTCCCACGAAAACGAGGAGGAGGAAAGAGAGGTCTCTCCCCTAGCGGGGGGAGAGAAGAAAAAGAAGGCCACCCCAACTGGGGGGGGGGAGGGGAGGGTCCAAGAAGGGAAGGACCCTTCCTCCGGACTACTCCACCAACACCGACCACGGCGAAGAGGAGTGGCCAACCAGGGCCAAGCCCCTGGCGAAATCGTAAGTATCCGGATACCAGAATAACTCATGGCGTTCCTTTATTGCACAGTATCTTCTAACGCCGAATATGATCACGTAGTCCGCCCCGAGCCCAGGCTGGCGTGTCGTCGAGCGGCTCCTTGAGCTCGCCGGATGTGAATAGCACTTCACTTCCGGCCGCCTCCTCCCCCCGCCCTGCAGTTGGTGCCGAGGTGGAGTCCCAAAAGGGTCAAAGCCAGGAGGAGGTGGTCCTGGAGGCACCGCAGGGCGACCTCCCGGACTCCCGGCGCAAAGGGGGCAAAACCCCCAAGGGCTCCAAGTCCGGCCCCGGGCCGGACACCGCCCCGGAACCTTCAGCGGTTCCGGAGTCCGGCAGGCGGCCCCCTAGTAAGAAGGGCAAGCCTACGACGCTGGTGACCTCCGTCCAACCAGAGGCACCGGATAATTTGCTGGAGGTGCTTAACGGCGCCTCCATCAACGAGGAGCACCGCGCTATTATGAGTGCGGTGATCCAGAAGGTTCAGTCCGTCAAGAGCGGGCTGACTGAAGCCTGTGCCAGCCTTCTGACAGGCTTTGAGGTATGTATTTAAGATATGTAAAAATATTACCGCATAGACAATAGCCCCTGATGCTCAGTTTGGTGTTCGGAAAGAAAAGCCGAACTGAGGATCTAAAAGTTATACGCAGGAGTCTAACATAAGTATGTCAATATGGGAATGCAGGCTGCGCTGCTAACATCTGCCGCACTGACTGCGGAGGTTGCTGCATTGAAGCAGAGCCTCGAGCGGTCCGGGGACGAGCTCTGCCTTGCCAAGAAGCAGATCGAGGACAAGGAAGGTAAGTAATACCTTATGTAAAAATATAAAAAAGATGTGGTTGCAAAAAATGATAGGACTAACGTGAGTATTACAGGGGCCACAACCGAGGTGGCGACCCTGAAGAAAGCGCTGTCCAAGGCCAAAGACAATGCGGCCGTGGAGCGCACCGAGCGAGAAAAGCAGGAGGCGCGGGTGGCGGAGGTGCAGCGAGAGCTCCAGGCTCTCGTGGAAAAACACGAGAGTTTGGAGCTTGACTCAAAGACTCGAGAGTCCGAGCTCGCCTCAGCCCTTGAGAGCGCCAAATCTGCCAAGGCCGAAGCCCAAAAAGCCCTCCAGGAAATTGAGGCGATGAAGAAGATAGCGGCGGGTAAGGCATTCTTTATGCAAAGCAAGCATGCGAAAGTGAATTACTTGTTACTTACCCGAGTCTGGAGCTCTCCAGGAGCATTCACAGATCTTCCCCGCAGTGTGTCCGACGCTGCCGCATTCTATCGAGCCGAGGAGAGGAGCTCGACGGAGAAGGTGTTCTGGTCCCAGTATGTTGAGGCCGGACACCCGGTGCCCTTGAGCGACCAGCTAAAGCAGCTGGTCGAGCTCCGTAAGATGGCCGAACAGGCCATGAAGGGCCTTATAGTCCGGCTATGGCCTGGTGAGGTCATGCTTGGGAGCTACTTTGGGCTGGTGAGGCGGCTGGCGGATGCCTGTCCACGGCTTGAAGTCATCAAGCGCTCCGTATGCATCGAAGGCGCTCGTAGGGCCATTGCCCGTGCGAAAGTGCACTGGGGCAAGATGGATGCTGAGAAGCTGGTGACAGACGGGCCACCACCGGGCAAGGAGCATCGCAAGCCCGAGATCTATTATGAGGGCGTCCTGAAGGGTGCCCGCCGTATGGCGGAGGAATGTTCCAAAGATGTAATTTTTGAGTAAACTCGCTCGTGTTATCCTGTGCGCTGAAAACTTGTTCATATGCGCTAAGCAACGCTTTTGAATTTAAAATATTACCTTCTGTGCGGCCGTTTATTAAATCTGAGAGATGGCGAGTCGTCGGCTTCGGCCCCCATGCCACGAAAGTCTTTGGGGTGTTCGGGATAAACCTGAGTGCTCTTGTTCCCATTCTTGGGTCCTTCGAGGGAGGCGCTCAGCACAACGAACAAGGCAATCGGACTATAATGCTTTATCACTCTCACTTAGCCATAGAATTCTATAATTTTAAATTTCGGCGAAGCCCCTAGTATTCGGAAGACCGAGTTGGGGGCGCTATCCACGCCTAGGCCGGACAAAACCGGCTCCTCGCTCTAAGCGGCATAAGTCTTTAGGGACACGAAACCTCTCAAACAGCGATCAACTCTCGCCCTATCATGACGGTCAGTTTTAGCTTTCTCTACTGAGGTGCTTAACCCAGATCAACCGGGGCACAATCGCAGTAGTTCTCCCAGCGCCACCTTAGCCGATATAACGGAACGTAAGGTACCAAAACATGGGAGCCAGGCAAACCCAACTATTGACCCAAGACATGATTCGGAGCCGATGCATATAATGCTATAAGTTCGGGGTGCCGCACTCATGAGAGTGTTCAGACTTCTCACACCATATTCTGGGGTACTGAAGCCCCTGGTGTATTGGCCGTACCAAAGTGTACGGTTGCATAATGTCATAACTGAACATATTTACATGAAAAAGGAATGCAATAATAGACAAAAGCTATGTATTGTTTATTCGAAAAGGCTGCTGTAAAAGCAGAACGATACAAATAGTGCGATAAGCAAGAGATGGGACTATTGGACATGTCCCCCTCCAGGGGCGAGCTGTGGGATGGTATGTAAGGCAGGTATTTAGCTCGTTATAGAGACCCCCTAGACATTCGGCGTAGCTTTCTGCCTCCCTGGCTGTTGCATCGTGTGTTCGGCGATTGTACTGCCGGAAAGGCCTTCCGGAGAGTGGAGTCCTGAAAGTAAGAAAAAGAATGACAAAATCGGGAGCCCCTAGTGCGGTTGAGCCGCCTTTTGGGCATGCTGTGGTCGTGCCCCTCCCCCTGCGTGCATGGTATTTCCAGAGCGTAATTATGTACCAGTAGTACTGGTTTCGCAATTTCGCGAGGGCTGGGGTTGGGGCCGCATTGCTATGCTTTCTCGGAACGTGCCAGACGGTCTTGTTGTAGGTTACTCCGGGCGTGCTTGACGGTGTCCGGACGTTTAATAGCCGGACTGGAGAATTGCCTTGAGAGGCTACTTTGTACTTCCGCCACGAGGGCCGCCGTATGCTCCTCCGTTCGGAGAGAGCGTTCGGTGTTTCCATTGACCGTAATGACTCCTCGAGGGCCTAGCATCTTGAGGTTGAGATATGCGTAGTGCGGCACCGCATTGAACTTTGCAAATGCGCGTTCGTTTGAGCAAGGCGTGATAGCCATGCATGAACGGGACTATGTCAAGATTAACTCCTCGCTCGAAATTATCCGGGATCCAAAGACCACCTCAAGTGTAATCGAGCCTGCATGCAGTTGGCCTCTACACCTGGTATGACGCCTTTAAAGGTCGTCTTTGTGGGTTTAATCCTTGAGGATCTATGCCCATTTTTGCCTGTATCGATCCCGATAAAGCAGGTTCAGGCTGCTGCCGCCGTCCATAAGGACTCTAGTGATTGGGTCTAGAACCAATGCAACGAATCCGCCATGGCGGATGCTAGTGGGGTGGTCCCTTCGATCAAAAGTGATCGGGCAGGAGGACCACGGGTTGAACTTTGGGGCGACTGGCTCCAACGCATATACGTCCCTCAGTGCATGCTTCCGCTCCCTTTTGGGGATGTGGGTTGCGTATATCATGTTCACTGTCCGCACTTGTGGGGGGAAGCCCTTCTGTCCCCTATTGTTCAGCGGCCGGGGCTCCTCCTCGTCATCGCTATGCAGCCCCTTGTCGCTGTTTTCGGCATTTAACTTGCCTGCCTGCTTGAACACCCAACAATCCCTCTTGGTGTGATAGGCTGGTTTTTCGGGGGTGCCGTGTATCTGGCATGAGCGATCGAGTATTCAGTCCAAACTGGACGGGCCCGGAGTATTTCTTTTAAATGGCTTTTTCCGCTGACCGGTCTAGAGCCTCTGAATCCGCATTAATCGCCGATCCTCAGCATTGTCGCTGCACGCGCGGCGCTTGTGCTTGTTGCGACGCGACCTGCCATTGCTGTCCTTGGTATCCGAATTACTGTGGCTCTTGGTCATGTTATTACTACGAGCTAGCCAGCTGTCTTCTCCCGCGCAAAAGCGGGTCATGAGTGTTGTGAGGGCTGCCATGGATTTCGGCTTTTCCTGTCCTAGGTGCCGGGAAAGCCACTCATCGCGGATGTTATGTTTGAAGGCTGCAAGGGCCTCTACATCCGGACAGTCGACTATTTGATTTTTCTTGGTTAGGAACCGTGTCCAGAATTGTCTGGCCGATTCCTCTGGCTGCTGAATTATGTGGCTTAGGTCATCGGCGTCTGGTGGTCGCACATAGGTGCCCTGGAAATTGTCGAGGAATGCGGCTTCCAGGTCCTCCCAACAACCAATTGACTCTGCTGGCAAGCTGTTAAGCCAATGCCGAGCTGGCCCTTTAAGCTTGAGTGGGAGGTATTTGATGGCGTGTAGATCATCACCTCGGGCCATGTGGATATGAAGGAGATAATCCTCGATCCATACTGCATGATCTGTTGTGCCATCGTATGATTCGATGTTTACGGGTTTGAAACCCTCGGGGATTTGATGATCCATTACTTCATCTGTGAAGCATAGTGGGTGTGCGGCGCCTTTGTACTGGGCTATATCATGACATAGCTCAAATGAGCTTTGCCTACTGTGTTCGGCCCGGCCGGATTTCCCATATCCGGCATGACGATTATCGTCACGTGTCGTGGGGTGCCCACGCGATCCGTAGATCGACCTTGTTTGCCTTGCCTTGTCCTCCAATATGTCTTGCAGGTCTGGCGCATCTCCCCGTGCCTTGGTATTTTTTGTGCGACGCCGGGGTGCGGCTTGAGTGGAGGGCCGAGAGGCCGCTCTGTCGCGGCCACGAGGTGGCCGCTCGGCCGCATTATGCGCTGGTGATGTAGGTTTAGGTGCTTCCTCCTCTAATCGGGGTAGCAGCCTGCGCTTTGGGTAGCTCTTGGAGGGGCGTTCGAGTCCATACTCTTCGGCCGCAAGGACTTCAGTCCATTTGTCGGCTAGCGAGTCTTGGTCAGCTCTAAGCTGTTGCTGTTTTTTCTTGAGGCTGTTCGCCGTGGCCATAAGCCTGTGTTTGAAACGCTCTTGTTCGACGGGATCCTCAGGCACCACAAATTCGTCGTCGTCGAGGCTTGCCTCGTCTTCGGAGGGAGGCATGTAATTATCGTCCTCTACCTCTTTGTCTGCCGCTCTCTCATGAGGGATGGCTTCTCCATCCTCCTGTGCTCAATTCTGCTGGAGGGGGTTGTCTTCGGCACTGTCTGGGGTGTTATTATCTCCCGTGCCGGAATCGCTGTTTTTGCTTTGGCGGGATTTAGAGCGGCGCCGCTGACGCAGGCGCTTAGGCTGTTTCTTGGAGGGGTCATACTCCGTTGTTCCATCGCCGTTCCCTTCTTTTGGGGTGTCCACCATGTATAGGTCATACGACGAGGTGGCCTTCTAGTGCCCTATAGGCGCTGGTTCTTGGTCGTCTCCTGCATCGGCGTCCATACCGTCGATGTCTCCGGAGTCGAAGTCGAGCATGTCGGTTAAATCATCGACAGTGGCTACGAAGCGGGTGGTGGGTGGGCTTCGAATTTCTTCGTCGTCCGCATCCCAACCTTGCTGACCATACTCCGGCCAGGGCTCTCCTGATAAAGAGAGAGACTTTAGTGAATTCAGAATGTCACCGAAGGGCGAGTGCTGAAAGATGTCCGCGGCGGTGAACTCCATAATCGGCGCCCAATCGGATTCGATTGGCAGGGGCGCGGAAGATCCGGAGTCCGGAAAGGAGTCCGGCACCTTGGAGTCACGAGTTTTGCAGAGGAAAAGGTTGGTGTTCGGCTCGATCGCCATAAAGATTGCAGCCCCCGAGGCGGTGTCCAACCACCCATCCTCGATTGCCGCAGTCGGCTCCGAGCTAAGGGTCGGAGCGGACATGGGTGCGGCCTCAAGGGCACTGTTCGGCGGCGGAGCTAGATCATGCCCATCGTAACAGTGCGGCACGCTCGGTGGCTCGAACCCGTCGAAGATCAATTCTCCGCGGACGTCGGCCGTGTAGTTCAAACTTCCAAATCTGACCTGATGGCCAGGGGAATAGCTCTCGATCTGCTCCAGATGGCCAAGCAAATTGGCCCGCAGTGCAAAGCCACCGAATACGAAGATCTGTCCGGGGAGAAAAGTTTCACCCTGGACTGCATCGTTGTTGATGATTGGAGGAGCCATCGGGCCTAAAGATGATGACACAGAGGAACTCTCAATGAAAGCACCAATGTCGGTGCCAAAACCGGCGGATCTTGGGTAGGGGGTCCCGAACTACGCGTCTAGGCGGATGGTAACAGGAGACAAGTGACACAATGTTTTTACCCAGGTTCGGGCCCTCTCGATGGAGGTAAAATCCTATTCCTGCTTGATTAATATTGATGATATGTTCCCCTCGCCGCCTCAACCCCGCCGCCCACACCAACCCACCAACACCACAACCACCATCTGTCCCAGGGCCGAGGACGACCCAGCCGCGCTTCTGCGCTGTCCTCGAGCCAGCTCGACATTGCCGCCCGAGCTCCACCTCCCCCCGCTGCTCGCTTCTTCTTCGCTGCTGTCTCGGCTTCCTCCTCGAGCTTGTTGCCACTCCCTATACCGTCAGTGAGCCCGACCTCTCCTCTCTCCCCTCGCTCGCTCACAGGCAGGTTCGCTGCGCCGTCAGTGTTCAAGACGCCCGCGCCGCCGGCGCGCTTCAGACGCGCCACGCAGCCTCAGCCAGTGGCCCCGCCGCCACGTTCACGCGCCACGCTGCTCGCCGTCGCCTCGGTCCGTGATCGCGCTTCACCCCGCCTCCGCCTCATGAGGCCATGACTCGCTTAGTGCCTCGATCGCCATCTCCTGCGACCTCTCCTCCCCGCTAGCTCGCCGGCCTGCTGTGTGGCCCTCCTCCCCGCCTGCTCCGGCCAGCTCTCAGGATCGACAACAAGACGCGCCGCTTAGCGCCAACACCGCTAAGGCCATGGGCCACGACACGAGGGCCCACGCCCATAACGCTTTTAATAAAAAAAGAGGAATTAAAAAATTGAAAACAATTAATTAATTAATTAATTAACTAATTAGTAGACTTAATTAATTTCGATTAATTAAACTAAACAGATTAATTGCTTAACTAATTAACCTAAACCCTAATTAACCTAAATATAGAATGACAGTGGGTCCCATCGACCCACACGCCAGTTGACCAGTCAATGGTCAACGTTGATCGCCGACATCACTCGACGCCATGCCGACGTCATCATTTACTATTCTCGATAATGTTGATTTAAATAATTAATTAAATTCCGTAAATTAATAAAATCTTTAGAAAATCATATCTTTTAATCCAGAACTCGGATTAAAATATTTTCAACATGAAAGTTGCTCGAACGACGAGACGAATCCGACACGCAGCCCGCTCGTCCGCCACACATCCCTAACCTATCGAACTCGCAACTTTCCTCCGCCCTTCTCGCCAAAACGCGGAACCCCGGGATACTTTCCGGATGTTTCCTTCACACGGTATCATCACATACCGCGTTAGGGCACGCCTAGCATCACGCTTTGCTTTGTCATGCATCGTCATGCATCTGCTTGCTTAAATATTCATTGTTTCTTCCCTCTTCTTCCGCTAGACACCGAGACCGACCCATTGTCGCCTGTTCGACTAAGGTGTTGACGATCCTCCTGCTGCCGAGCAACCAGCAAGCCCTCCCTTTGATCACCAGATATCGCCTACTCTTCTCTATATCGCTTGCATTAGAGTAGTGTAGCATGTTACTGTTTTCGCTAATCCTATACCGCCTGCATAGCTCGTCCTTGCTACTATCTTGTTGTTACCTTTACCGCTATCCTACCGCTTAGTATAGGATGCTAGTGTTCCATCAAGGGCCCTACACTCTTGTCCGCTCCGCCATGCTATACTATCGGGCTGTGATCACTTCGAGGTGATCACGGCATATACTATATACTTTACACTATTACATTACTCGTGATATTGTTCTGGAGATGGGGAAAAGGACAGTGGCTCCATCCCGGTAGAGGTGGGCCTAGGTTCCGACGGCCCCAACTGTTACTTTGTGGCAGAGTGGCAGGCAGGTTGAGACCACCTAGGAGAGAGGTGGGCCTGGCCTCGGTCGGCATGCTCATGGATACTTAACACGCTTAACGAGATCCGGTATTTGATCCGAGTCCGCCATTTGGTCTATACGCACTAACCATCTACGGGAGTAGTTATGGGTATCCCGACGCCGTGGTATCAGCCGGCACTTCGTGACGCCAATGATCGAGTGGGCGCTACCGGATTGGAACGTAAGTTCGCTCTTGTATTAAGGGGCTAGTTCCGCTTTCGTCAGATACGCAACGCAGTGTGTGCTATGGGCGATGGGCCTGCACTCGCGGCGCTTAGGTTTAGACCGGCGTGCTGGCTCTGTTGTGCCTAGGTGGGGCTGCGATGTGTTGATCTTCATGCCGGGCATGACCTGTGAAAGTGTGTCCGCCAAATGGGATCAAGCGTGTTGGGTTATGTGGTGCACCCGCAGGAAGTTTAATCTATTCAATAGCAAAGTGATCTTCTGGTAATGTGACGACTTGGAGTTGTACCTTGACCTTATGACAACTAGAACCGGATACTTAATAAAACACACCCTTCCAAGTGCTGATACAACCCGGTGGTCGCTCTCTCTCTCGTGGTTACGAGGAGGGATCGCGGGTAGGATTATGCTATGCGATGCTACTTGGAGATGCTACTTGAGGACTTCAGCCTACTCTCCTACATGTTGCAAGAAGGAGGCTGCTGTAAGCATAGTCTTCGATGTGATTAGCTATCCCCTCTTATTCTCGGCATTCTCAGCTCAGTCCATCGATATGGCCCTTTACACATATATCCATGCATATGTAGTGTAGCTCCTTGCTTGCGAGTACTTTGGATGAGTACTCACGGTTGCTTTGTTCCCCCTTTTCCCCCTATCTCTACTCGATTGCTGCGACCAGACGATGGAGCCCAGGAGCCAGACGCCACCGTCGATGACGACTACTACCCCCGGAGGTGCCTACTACTACGTGAAACCCGCTGACGACGACCAAGAGTAGTTAGGAGGATCCCAGGCAGGAGGCCTGCGCCTCTTTTGATTTGTATCCCAGTTTGTGCTAGCCTTCTTAAGGCAAACTTGTTTAACTTATGTCTCAGATTTCAGATATTGTTGCTTCCACGACTGCCTATGATCGAGCACTTGTATTCGAGCCCTCGAGGCCCCTCGCTTGTATTATGATGCTTGTATGACTTATTTTTGTTTTAGAGTTGTGTTGTGATATCTTCCCATGAGTCCCTTATCTTGATCGTACACGTTTGCGTGTATGATTAGTGTACGATTGAATCGGGCGTCACAAGTTGGTATCGAGCCGACCGCTCTGTAGGGAATCCCTTTCCAACTCCTTGGTCAAGTCTAGTCTAGACTTTACAAAACTTTTACTAACATGGTTATGCGGCCCATGGGCCCACGCCGCCATTGGGTGGTATTAGGATCTTTTACTCCTCGACCTTTACTCGGGATTCTCAACTCTCTTCTATTCGGGTTAAACGATTTTTACTAAAATCTAACTTTAGGTTCTCGAAAATACTTTCTCCCGAGAGCCCTTTCAGTCCAGATGATCGCCGTTCAAGACGAGAAGATTTCAAGATACTCTTCGATATTCTCCCGAGACCTTGTGCCCGTTGCTTTTGCAATTCCTTCCACCAAATATCCCTATGGATAAATACTTACACCTGCCAGGCTTACTTTTATTCCCAATGATCTTGTTATTACAAGATACCCCGAGAATATTTTGTGCCCATCGCCTAGCGTTCTTTGCCACATGAATACCCTTCAAATAAATCCTCGCACTTGTCGAGTATCCGCCATCCCCGCTTGTTCATGTGTTTCACAAAAGTCTTCAACATACTATTCGATCTTAGTAAAACTCGAGCAGCCTATTGCTCTTGAAATTTTGCTTGCTTGCATTATGGTTAATCCCATAAGTCTCAGAATCTTAATGGCATACCTTGTCATTATCATTTTGGGTCTGTTGATTCAATATGTTGTAATGCTCGCAATCCTCAAATAGATCCTAGAATTCATCCTTCCGCTCGACGCCATTTTGAACATGAGCTGGTTCACGCACCAAACTATCTGTCGCCGATTGTGCCTCGGTATATTCAATTGATCCATCCTTGATCGTAACGCTCGCTTCGATCCTTTGTTTTGGAAATCATAATTCCTTTGCATTTAAGCTTTGAATTATTCAGATGGTTCCATAACCTGTTGCATTTGCATTCCTTCCTCTTACTCGTTGAGTATCGATACTCATATCGATCCTTTGTGGACCATCAAGTCCTTTGTTCGATTGTTATCCGACAAGTGTCCTTCACATTTGATCACTTTGTGAGTTCTTCCCCGATACATAATGCCTTTGTTGTTGTATCCTCCGCTTGGCCAACCATGCTCGCTTCGGGCTTGTGTTATTTACTCTTGAAACTTGTGGTATATGTTTCTAAGAAGCCCCTATGGGTTGAACATATGCCTTCTAAACCGTGTGAACTCGAAAGTTTTCACGAAGTCATACTCTTCGGTGCTTCACCAAATAAAATTTCAACACCGCAACTTCATCGAACGTGAGAAGTGAATGAAAGGTTATGCATTGGAGAAGTGGAGTCGACCTTGAACTTGTGTTCATGCCCATGGACACGATGTAGATCTTATCATTAAAGCTTCTCTTAAATTAATTATTCCTTTGGTATAAGCTCATCTTATATCCGATCCGCCTTTTGCAATCGTGGTTCCACCATGTTCTCCTTTAAATACCATTTCTCGTGCAAGTTTAAGCACTTGTCTTCGCAGAGCAATACCCCGTCAACCTCTACTTTGATATGTCATCGAGTATTACCCCTTGGTATCTCGAGATTATCATGGAACTGCATAACTTCTTATGAGTTCTTCATCAAGTGCTACCTTCCCACTGATTCCAATTTTTCACGGGCTCTGAGTTATTAAACACTCATAGACACCGATAACTGAACCGAGTCCGCACTACGGTTCAACAACTCTTCAGTAAGCTTCTATAAGTACGAGTTTGTACCCGATCACGCCACTCCTAGCCTGATCGGCTACCTCATTATCGTGCTAATTTTAACTGTGCTACCGGGTCCTTAATTCCAGAGCACAACATTCGACGATTGAGCTAAGCTTACTTCGGTTTCCTTGTCTTATCGTTCCATCTTGAACAACAAACTTGATCTCGGGTCTGTGTCCCACTCGTGGTTCCAACAACCTTTCGCTTCATCATTTGTTTGACTTGATGTCATCGTCGATCGATTACATCTTCGTGGAATCTCTCGACAAATGTGTCATGATCACCATCTACATTCTGATGCTCTTCCAGGATATCAATTGAATTAATGATGAGAAATACCATCCTTGCCCTCGATGATTTGTGTTGTCATCGACCTCTTTATTGCGTTCCCTCCAACAAAAACTTGTTTGTGTTCTGTGTTATACCTCGAGTTCCTTGCTATCTAGCATTTGTTCTTCTTTACCATGGAGTATTACCATCTTTTATGTCAAGAATGTCGTGAGGATTACTCCACCTCTTAAGAATTCTTGGTATGGTGATACTTCTCACCCTCACCATTCTTTCTTGGTACCCATGTTGTTTCTAACCGGAATACCGACAATTGAACTGTGATGTGTAATTCCAAAACTTCTAGCAACCCTATTGCTTTGAAGTTAATGGTCGGCCGTTCATTCTTAGACTGTTGATTATTGAATCATCATTCCAACGTTGGTCGTGCAACCCAGCCCATATTTCGGTGCACCTCTCATCCAATGTTTAACTGTGTATGTTCTCCTCGAGCATACACCATTTTATCATTTGATCTGACAAATGTTATCTCATTGTTCACATAACTGTGGAAATCCACCTTTTTGGAAATCTCGAGGATTTTCGTTGATTCCATCAGCTACCCCCTCATCCTCTCATTGGTTTAAGGATGAACTATTGCTTCAAGAACCCGCTCCCTTAGTTCATTTCCTGAGAATCTTGAAATGTCATTTCATCTATTTGTGTTGCACCCTTCCTTCTCAGGCATCATGAGTCTAGGGTATCCTGACACCAATCAGATCTAAATCTCGGTCGATATGATGGTTTGAACATATTTTCAGGAGTTTTAACATTGGTCTTTATATGACCCGTAAGGTGATGTCATGCCTAGCACACTGGCTTGGGAACCCAATGTTATAATAGCCCTCTTTTCAGAAGGTTAGCCATTCTTCCATAAGGAAATTGTAAGACTTATTCTATAAGATGTTCTGATGGATCCTTGGTGAATACAAAGTCGACCTTTGCTTGAAGACCATGTCAATGCTATCTCAAGCATGTCTATGGTACCCGATTTTCAACAAGAACATTTGAAGCCCAATGCTAAATGTTTCCTGCTCAATTATCCAAACACCGCTGTATGGGTAATGTCATGAAAAATTCTCTCCCCTACCTAAAGAGTTTTCTACATTATATCCCCGACATGGATATCATGCTCGCTTGTCCTTGGGAAGGATATACCCTTGAAATATGTGTTTAAACACATTTTCCTTTCCATTGTTCTCGCTTAATATGATAATCATATTTTACTTTCCATTGGTTGGTTTAATGTTTCTTGTGACCTATATGATCTAAGCAGCAATATTCTCTCGCTTATGAAAACACCTCGGTGTACAATTACATCAAGAAGACCCTATTGCTATTGTTGATGACATTTCGTAGCCACCGATGGACGAGAACTTTGCCTAATGGTCCGCCTTGTTCGACGAGCAGGAAAATGGTTCTCTTCGTCCCTCGCCTCTTGGTACCAACATTGTTGCCAACAAAGCTGTGCTATCCTCTCGACATACCTTGCTATCTTGACCATGCAAATGTTAGCGCCTTCCTACTTTTAACCCACATGGTGGGCCCATAACCCACAGCCCAAAGGATCGAAACTCGACTCTCAGACACCCCTGCTCCCAAAGTTATTCCTCGCGTGGACTCAGATGTAATTCACGACCACCGCCCCAAGTGATTATTTTGGTATCGAGGCAATACTTATTCTCGCTATACTGAACCCTTTCCCTTCTCGATCGTGCATCGAACGCTTGCCTATCCGCTTGAAAATTCTCATGGTACCTCCTTACTTTGCTCTCGATATTTTCTTAAGATTCAATTTGAGAGTAACTTCCGCCACCTTCCTCGATGTTATCGACCAGATAGTCAACCTTGTAGAGGTCTGTCCTTTTGAAGCTACCCCTTATCCTTTCCGTAAGTACGATGAAGATCCCCAAGTAAGGACGACGACTTGATCATGGTGACTTGAAGCAGAGAAATGAAGACATCAACGGAAGGGATCAACCTCTTCAAGAAGAGCAACTATGACCGAGAAGAATCGTTAGAATTTCGTAACCAGATACCTTCCCCCCTTATAACCGCTCCTAAATCTCGGGACGAGATTTCTTGTAGTGGAGGAGAATTGTGACGCCCGGATAATCTTCCTAAAATAATCCCATGCTAATCAAGCCACGTCATCCCGACATCGATGCTAAGCGTCCGCTAGTTCAAACCGCGCCAAATTAAAATCTAAAATTAACGCCGACAAGAAACTTTTCGAAAGTACAAACAAAATTGTTCGGTGGGTGCCAAATATTACAAGGGTAGTTATGGTACAGCAATCACATTTTTAGAAGATGTCTAAATAATTTAAACTGATTTAAAACAGAAAAGAAAATAAATAAAAACAAAACAGAAAAACTAAAACCTAAAACTAGAAGAAGAAAAAAAGGAGAAACCCCTTCGGTCGTGGCCCAATCACAACCCCTGTGCCCAAATTGCCACCCACTCCCCATTAACCCCACGGTCCACTCGACGAAACCCTAGCCGCACCCCACCCCCTCGCCCCACTCCTCTCTCCTCCCTCCTCGATGCAGATCGGATCGGGAAATCGGGCCCCATCCCGAAGCGCCTCGTCGTGGCTCCGTGGTCGTCGCCACCGCCACTCGCGCGCACCACCTCGCTGGAGCCCTCGCCGCCTCAACCCGTCGCCCGTCGCCCGTCGCCAACCCACCAACACCACCGCCCCCACCGTCCCAGCGCCGAGGGCGACCCGTCGTCGCTTCTCGCTGTCCCTCGAGCCAGCTCGACATTGCCGCCTCGGAGCTCCACCTCCCCGCCTGCTTCCTTCTTCGCTGGTCGTCTCGGCTTCTCCTCGAGCTCGCTGCCACTCCCTACACCGTCTGTGAGCCCCGACCTCTCCTCTCTCCCCTCGCTCGCTCACGCGCCGTGCAAGCGCCGTCCACGCTCAAGGCCACGCCAGCGCCTCGCCACGCCCTGCCACAGCCTGCCCCAGCCGCCATCGTTCGCGGGCCACAGCTCGCCGTCCGCGCCCGGCAGGCGTGACCGCGCTTCACCCCGCAGCCGCCTCATGAGGCCATGACTCGCTTAGTGCCCCCGACTGCCGCCTCCTGCGACCTCCTCCCGCTAGCCCTGGCTGCCTCGTTGTAGGGCTGCAGCCCTCTCATTGCGCCAAGCAGCCCGGCCAGCATTGCGTTCGGCGCCACCACTCTGCGACAACAAGACGCAGCGCCGCTAGTGCCAACACCCGCTAAGGCCATGGGCCAATGACACGAGGGGCCCACGCCCCATAACATTTTAATAAAAAAAAGAGGAATTAAAAAAAAAAATAATAAATAATGAAAATAATTAATTAATTAACTAATTAATTCTGAGTAATTAAACTAAACAGTTAATTATGCTAACTAATTAACCTAAATAGAGAATGACGAGGTGGGTCCCATCGACCCACACGTCGGAGTTGACCAGGTCAATGGTCAACGCTGATCACGACATCACCGATGTCATGCCGACGTCATCATTTACTATTCTCGATAATGTTGATTTAAATAATTAATTAAATTCCGAAATTAATAAAATCTTTAGAAAATCATATCTTTTAACCGTAACTCGGATTAAAATATTTTCAACATGAAAGTTGCTCGTAACGACGAGACGAATCCGGACACGCAGCCCGCTCGTCCGCCACACATCCCTAACCTATCGATCTCGCAACTTTCCTCCCTCGGCTCCGCTCAAAATGCGGAACCCCGGGGATACTTTCCCGGATGTTTCCCCCCCTTCACCGGTATCATCACATACCGCGTTAGGGCATGCCTAGCATCACGCTTTGCTTTGTCATGCATCGTCATGCATCTGTTTTCTTAAATATTCATTGTTTCTTCCCCCTCTTCTTCCGCTAGACACCGAGACCGACGCTGTTGCTGCCCAGTTCGACTAAGGTGTTGACGATCCCTCCTTGCCAGAGCAACCAGGCAAGCCCTCCCTTTGATCACCAGATATCGCCTACTCTTCTCTATACTGCTTGCATTAGAGTAGTGTAGCATGTTACTTTTTCGATTAATCCTATCTACCGCATAGCTTTGTCCTTGCTACTCTTGTTGTTACCTTTTACTCGCTATCCTACCGCTTAGTATAGGATGCTAGTGTTCCATCGGTGGCCCTACACTCTTGTACGCCCGCCATGCTATACTCATCGGGCTGTGATCACTTGGGAGGTGATCACGGGCATATACTATATACTTTACACTATTACATTACGTGATCTTGCTAGGAGATGGGGCCGAAAGACAGGTGGCTCCATCCCGGTAGAGGTGGGCCTGGGTTCCCGACGGCCCCCGACTGTTACTTTGTGGCGGAGCGACGGGGCAGGTTGAGACCACCTAGGAGAGAGGTGGGCCTGGCCCTGGTCGGCGTCATGGATACTTAACACGCTTAACGAGATCCGGTATTTGATCCGAGTCCGCCATTTGGTCTATACGCACTAACCATCTCGTGGGAGTAGTTATGGGTATCCCAACGTCGTGGTATCACCGGCACTTCGTGACGCCCGATCGAGTGGCGCGCTACCGGATTGGAACGTAAGCCTGCTCTTGTATTAAGGGGCTAGTTCCGCTTTGGCCGATCACACGCGTCTTGGTGTGCTATGGGCGATGGGCCTGCACCCTGTGGCGCTTAGGTTTAGACCGCGTGCTGGCCTCTCTGTTGTGCCTAGGTGGGGCTGCGATGTGTTGATCTTCCGCGCGGGCATGACCCAGAAAGTGTGTCGGCCAAATGGGATCAAGCGTGTTGGGTTATGTGGTGCACCCTGCAGGGAAGTTTAATCTATTCAATAGCCGTGATCTTCGGTAATGTGATCGACTTGGAGTTGTACCTTGACCTTGTGACAACTAGAACAGGATACTTAATAAAACACACCCTTCCAAGTGCCAGATACAACCCGGTGGTCGCTCTCTCTCTCAGGGTTACGAGGAGGGGATCGCCGGGTAGGATTATGCTATGTGATGCTACTTGGAGATGCTACTTGGAGGACTTCAGTCTACTCTCTCCTACATGTTGCAAGACGGAGGCTGCCAGAAGCGTAGTCTTCGACAGGATTAGCTATCCCCCTCTTATTACGGCATTCTGCATTCGGTCCACCGATATGGCCCTTTACACATATATCCATGCATATGTAGTGTAGCTCCTTGCTTGCAGTACTTTGTATAAGTACTCACGGTTGCTTTGTTCCCCTTTTCCCCTATCTCTACTCGATTGCTGCGACTGCACGATGGAGCCTGGGAGCGACGCCACCTGTCGATGACGACTACTACCCCGGAGGTGCCTACTACTACGTGAAACCCGGCGGACGATTTACCAAGAGTAGTTAGGAGGATCCAGTGTGAGGCCTGCGCCTCTTTTGATTTGTATCCCGTTTGTGCTAGCCTTCTTAAGGCAAACTTGTTTAACTTATGTCGTACTCAGATATTGTTGCTTTCCTGACTGCCTATGATCGAGCACTTGTATTCGAGCCCTCGAGGCCCCTCGCTTGTATTATGATGCTTGTATGACTTATTTTTGTTTTAGAGTTGTGTTGTGATATCTTCCCGTGAGTCCCTGATCTTGATCGTACACATTTGCGTGTATGATTAGTGTACGATTGAATCGGGGGCGTCACATATGGGTAGTACAAGAATAAATCTACCACGAGATCAGAGAGGCTAAACCCTAGAAGCTAGCCTATGGTATGATTGTTGTTCGTCCTACGGACTGAAACCCTCCGGTTTATATAGACACCGGAGAGGGTTAGGGTTACATAGAGTCGGTTACAATGGGAGGAGATATATATATCCGTATCGCCAAGCCTGCCTTCCACGCCAAGGAAAGTCCCATCCGGACACGGGACGAAGTCTTCAATCTTGTATCTACATAGTCCAGGAGTCCGGCCAAAGGTCATAGTCCGGCCATCCGGACACCCCCTAATCCAGGACTCCCTCACCCCCTTCTTCTTTTTCTTCCTTGACGTCCTCCCTAGATGGGAGAAGGGTTTCCCCTCTGGTCCTTGGCTCCCATGGCTTGGGAGGGGCGAGAGCCCCTCCGAGATTGGATCTATCTCTCTGTTTCTATGTTCCCAGATTCTACCCTTCACCGTTTCTTAAATATCCGGAGATCCGTAACTCCGATTGGGGTGAATCTTTCGCCCAGATCTTTATCATAAAATTAGCTTTCTTGCGCCAAAAGAAGAGCGTCAACCTTCTTACGGGTGGCCCACGAGAGCCTAGGCGCGCTGCCTCCTGGGCGTGGCCCCTGTCTAAATGGCCACCCCGACACTGTTTGTTGATTTTACTTCCCAAAATCATAAATATTCCAAAAAATCTCCGCCCATTTTTATCCTGTTTGGACTCCGTTTGATATTGGGTTTCTGAAAACAAAAACATGCAATAGACGAACCGCATCGGGCACAGGATCAATATGTTAGTCCCAAAATAGTATAAAAAGTTGCCGAAAGTATATGAAAGTTGAAGAATATTGGCATGGAACAATCAAAAATTATAGATACGATGGAGACGTATCACTATGTTACCGCTTTGCTCAGCCCCTCTTATAGTGTTGCTAGTTGCAGGTGCAGTTGCAGGTTGTTCCATGTTGGAACATGGATATCATGGGATATATCACAATATCTCTTATTTAATTAATGCATCTATATAGTTGGTAAATGGTGGAAGGCTCAGCCTTTTGCCTGGTGTTTTATTCCACTCTTTCCGCCTTAGTTTTCATCATGCCGGTGTTATGTTCCTTGATTTTGCGTCCCTAACACGGTGAGGGTTAATGGGCCCCTCATGACAGTTCTCTTTGAATAAAACTCTTCCAGCAAGGCCCAACATTGGTTTTACCATTTGCCTAATAACAACTAAAACTTGCATAGGGACCTGCCGGCCCCCGAGATCTCTTAATCAACCCCGGGCGGTGCTCCTCATGAGTGTTGGTCTAAAATCGAGCCACTTATGTGCCACCCTTCACCCAAGGTTTTCGGTTGCTGTACATAGTGTTCATCCGGTCGTGGCCTGAGACGAGATACGCGCGGCTACTATCAGGGTGTCGGCACGTCGGGAGGTCTTGCTGGAATTGTTTTACCATTTTTGAAATGTCTTGTACACCGGGATTCCGAGTCTGATCGGAAGGTCCCGCGATGGAGGATTGTCTTCGTGGATCGTGATCTTGTCATGGGCTAAGTTGGGACACCCTTGCAGGGTTTAAACTTTTGAGAGCCGTGCCCGCGGTTATGTGGCAGATGGGAGTTTTTAATATCCGGTTGTAGAGAACTTGACACCAAATCCGAATTAAAATACACCAACCGCATGCGTAACCATGACTGTCTCTTTTCAAGTGAGTTCGGGAAGAGAACACCGTTGGGTTATGTTTGACGTAATTAGTGTACGATGGCTTCTTGATCATTACTAGTTTGCGACCAACACAGTAGTTCCTCATCTTATTCTTGTACTCGAAGTTAGCCACCATACAATGCTTAGTGCTGCTACAACCTCACCACTTAACCATTCCATACCCATTAATCTTTGCTAGTCTTGATACCCATGGTAATGGGATTGTTGAGTCCTCGTGGCTCACAGATTACTACAACAACAGTTGCTGGTACAGGTAATGCGATGATCTGACGTGAGAGCGATGCTTGATTGCTTTTGAAGTTCTTCTTCTTCTTTGATCATGGGAATAGGTTCCGGGTCGGGAGCCTGGGATTAGCAGGGTGGATATTGTTCTTCTTTTTCTTTTGATTTCATCCGTAGTCAGATCCTCCTCTTCTGTATGATGATTGCTATGTATTGATGAACTGTTGTATTCATGATGTAGCTTGTGGCGAGTGTAAGCCTTTATCTTGTATTCTCATATATTCAGTACATGGTATGTTGTAATGATATCCACCTTGCTATGCGCTCGAAATACGATTGTGCCCCAGTCATGAATTCATCACGTGATTGGGATAGAATCGCATCTTGGGTACTACAAGTTGGTATCAGAGCCTTACCAACCTTAGGAGCCCCTTGATTGATCGAACCGCTGCCGTTGTCGAGTCTAGAAAAAACTATTTTGAGTCTGGTTATATATCGGAGAGTAGGAATTCTTTTTACTTCTTATCCCCTTCATCGCTCTGGTGAGGACTCATGACGTAGATGTTTTGACTTCACTCTCCTCTTTTTCACTCAATGTTTTTAGGATCACGCGGGTATTGTTGGATCGTTGCGATATCATTGTGACGGAAATTCTGTCTTGGTGCCTCCTGACATTTAGGGATTGTGATAGTGTCCCGGGGACTTGAGCTTCAAGGTGTTTTTGTCACAGTGCTTATCGTTTCAGTTCTGGAATACCAAAGGTCATGATGTCGCTGCGTCGGGAACAGGGGTCCCAGACTTGCTCACTGGGCGTGGCTCAAGTGGGGCCCAATGCAGCCCACCATCGGCTCAAGCTCAAGACACTCGCGCGAGGCCAAGCCTCATGGGGCGGACAACAAGGAGCTTCCTCGGGAGCAGCCTCCTCGGCCGGGATCGCGAGGAGCGGAGAGATCAAGGCAGGCACCTCCCGAGGGCCCGTGACGCAAGCCATGACGATCGGAGGCCAGGCGGGTGCGGTGGGCGCCGGCCTGCAGGTGTCCTTGTTTCCCTTCGTGCTAAGGCAAGCACGAGGCCAAGGCATCGGGCAAAGGTTACCATTTCGTGCAACAAGACCAAAACCTGCAGAGCGGCGGGATGGATGTCATCGTAGAGCCAGCGGCGCGCCACCGCCGAGCCTTTGGTAGCCAAGACCAACTTTAGTCAGATAAGTGTACCAGATGTTCCCCTTCAAAATGGCCAATTGTTGGCGCCCTTCCCGCTCATTATTTGGGGAGAGGCCCAGGGCCTCGCTCTATAAATAGGACTAGCCACCACAAGGTAGAGATATCTGGAGATCGACCACAGAGAGAGAGAGAGAAGCGACTGAACTAGCCCAAGCAGTTCATCGCACCAGCTCAAGAACAGCCCCTCGCGAGGCTGTTCTCCCTTTGTACTGTTCATCATCAGCCCCTGAGGCAATCCACCACACCACACACTGGAGTAGGTATTACACCACAATGGTGGCCTGAACCAGCATAAATCTCGTGTCCTCTGTGTGTTCATCTTTCTTGCCTAGATCTTTGCGAGACTTCGAGACGTGAGCTGGTAGGGGAGAGATCTTCGTGCGCACCCCAGTGTTCGAACCGCAAGAGTCTGCCGGAACCGAAATCCGACATTTGGCGCGCGGTAAGGTGCGCCGAATCCCTTTCTGCACTAGCCGCGTGTGATCTTCCGCGTGACCATGGTGGCCTTCGCCGAGCTCACGCCGGCGTTAGGCTGCTCGCCACCCACGCCGCCAGACGGCGCCCGTCGGCGACGCCCCGCTGCTCCCCATCACCGCTGCCAACGCCGCCCGCTCGGCGGCGAACGAGCAGCAGCCTCACCTCGCACCTTCCGGTGCGACGCGATGCCCGCACCGCCACCCCGTCGCCGACTCCGCCTGGGTCCTCGTCTCGCGCCCGTCACGCCCCCACGGAAGCGCCACCTGCTCCAACAACCGACGCCGATGCTGGGGCCAGGGGGCTCCGAGTCTTGGCCCTCGCCTTGCGGCAGGTGCGGTGGCCGCCCGAGTTCAAGCCCGAGATGCTGCCGCGCTACGGCACGGCGAACCCGCTGGTTTTCCTACTGGCATACGAGGAGGCTGTCCTCAAGGCTGGGGGCGATGACAGGGTGATGGCCAACTGGTTTCCCATGGCCCTCACCGGCGTCCCGCGCATGTGGCTGCTCCACCTACCAACGGCTTCTGCGACCTCCTAGGAGGAGCTACGCAGCCTCTTCCTCGCCCGTTACGCCCCGCAAGCACCCCCGGTCGTTGCAGCTCTCCTGGGCGGCTCGCAGGCGCCTCCCGCGAGCCGCCACATCAAGTCATTCACCCCCCAGATCGGTGTCGCCTCCAAGCGCCAGGGAGCTCCCCCAGGTTGGGTGGCGCCCGAGGCCGATCTGACCTTCAACTTGGACGATCACCCCTCCAACCCCGCCGGTTCGGGTGCGCTCCAGATGTTGTGCACCCCCACCATCTACCAAGTGGCCGTCACCAGGACCCTCATCAATGGCGGAGCTGGCCTCAACGTGCTCTCAGCGGAGGCCTTTAGCCTCCTCCACGTGCCACTCGAGCGGCTTCAGCCCAGCAGGCCTTCTCGGGTGTCGGAGCCGGTTCCACTGTCTCCTTAGGACAGATCCGCCTCCCGGTGACCTTCGGCACCTACGACAACTTCCGCACAGAGCTGATTGACTTCGACATCGCTCCCATCGGCCTCCCCTACAACTCCATCCTCGGCTACCCGGCCTTGGCCCAGTTCATGGCACCAACTCACCCGGCTTACAACCTCATGAAGATGCTCGGGAGCAGCGGCTCCTCACCGTGTCAGGAGACACAAGAGACGCACTGCAGGCACTCAAGCTTGCCTTCAAGACTGCCGCGGCGGCACAGCCTGCCAGCTCCGACGCCCCTGAGCCCAAGGGGGCCGCACCGGCCAAGAAGAGGCAGCTATTCACCCAAGACAAGGCGGAAACCAAGTAGGTACCGGTCGTCGAGGACGGGTCCACTAATGCCACCTTCACCATAGGCGCCAACCTCGAACCCGAGCAGGAGGAGGCCTTGGTGCAGTTCCTGCGCGCGAACAAGAAGGTGTTCGCGTGGGAGCATGATCAGCTAGCAGGGATCCCGAGGGGCGTGATTGAGCATCACCTCAACGTGTGCCCCAACGTGCGCCCCGTGAAGCAGAAAGCGAGGCGGCAGTCCACTGAGAAGCAAGCTTTCATCGTCCAAGAGACCCGTAAGCTAGAGGCGGTAGGGGTTATTCGCGAGGTTCGCTACCCAGATTGGTTGGCTAACCCGGTTGTCGTGCCAAAGAAGGGAGGAAAGGAACGGATGTGTGTCGACTTCACCAACCTCAACAAGGCCTGCCCGCAGGATCCATTTCCGCTTCCTCGCATCGACCAGATCGTCGACTCCACCACTGAGTGTGACCTGTTATGCTTCCTGGATGCCTTCTCGGGCTATCACCAGATCAAGATGGCAGTAGAAGACGTGGAAAAAACGGCTTTCCTGACCCCGTGTGGAGTGTACTGCAATACGTGCATGCCGTTTGGGCTGCGCAACGCAGGTGCGACCTTTCAGCGGCTGATGCACATCGCCTTGTGTCGACAGCTCGGGAGGAATGCTGAGGCTTACGTCGATGACATTGTGGTGAAGTCTCGGGAGGCAAAAACCCTAATACAGGACTTGGAGGAAACCTTCGCGATCCTCAATGAGGTGGACCTACGGCTCAACCCGGAGAAGTGCGTGTTTGGAGTCCCCTCGGGCAAGCTGTGGGACCTTGAAGTATGTCTAGAGGGGGGTTGATTAGACTACTTGACCAATTAAAAACTTAACCTTTTCCCAATTTTAGACTTTGGCAGATTTTAACTATCTTTGCACAAGTCAAGCAATCTTCACACAATTCAAGCAAGCATGCAAAGAGTATATAGGCAGCGAAAATTAAAGCATGCAACTTGCAAGAATGTAAAGGGAAGGGTTTGGAGGATTCAAACGCAGTTGGAGACACGGATGTTTTTGTCGTGGTTCCGATAGGTGGTGCTATCATACATCCACGTTGATGGAGACTTCAACCCACGAAGGGTAACGGTTGCGCGAGTCCACAGAGGGCTCCACCCACGAAGGGTCCACGAAGAAGCAACCTTGTCTATCCCACTGCGGCCACGCCCACCTAAGGACTTGCCTCACTAGCGGTAGATCTTCACGAAGTAGGCGATCTCCTTGCCCTTACAAACTCCTTGGTTCAACTCCACAATCTTGTTTGAGGCTCCCAAGTGACACCTAGCCAATCTAGGAGACACCACTCTCCAAGAAGTAACAAATGGTGTGTTGATGATGAACTCCTTGCTCTTGTGCTTCAAATGATAGTCTCCCAACACCCAACTCTCTCTCATGGGATTTGGATCTGTGGAAAGAAGATTTGAGTGGAATGCAACTTGGGAAGGCTAGAGATCAAGATTCATATGGTAGGAATGGAATATCTTGGCCTCAACACATGAGTAGGTGGTTCTCTCGTAACTTGTAAGTTGGAAGTGTAGGTTTGTTCGATGGCTCTCTCCACGAATGACGAGGAGGTGGAGGGGCATATATAGCCTCCACACAAAATCTAACTGTATACACAATTTACCAAACTCGTGGGACCGAATCAACAAACTCGGTCGGACCGATTTAGTAAACCTAGTGACTGCTAGTGATTTCGGTGGGACCGACATGCAACTCGGTAGGACCGATATGGTTAGGGTTAGGCATAACGTAATCTCGTGAGACCGATTACACAAACTAGGTGAGACCGATTTTGGTAATTAGCTAACTAGAGAGTTGTTCAGTAAACTCGGTGGGACCGATTAAGCTCTTTTTCGTGAGACCGAAATGTTACGTAAAGGGAAATAGAGAGTTTACATTGCAATCTCGGTGGGACCGACGCTCACTTCGTTAGACCAAAACGTTATTTAAGGGAAACAGAGAGATAATAATCCCATCTCGGTGAGACTGAGATCCCTATCGGTGAGACCGATTTGTTTAGGGTTTCGGGCAGTGGCTATGACATTTGAACTCGGTGGATACGGATAGAAAGAATCGGTGGGGCCGAGTTTGACTTTGGGTTTAGGTCATATGTGGAAGTGAGAAAGTAGTTGAGGGTTTTGGAGCATATCACTAAGCACTTGAAGCAAGAGGCTCATTACAACACCTCATCCCTCCTTGATAGTATTGGCTTTTCCTATAGACTCAATGTGATCTTGGATCACTAAAATGTAAAATGTAGAGTCTTGAGCTTTTGAGCTTGAGCCAATCCTTTGTCCTTAGTATTAGTCAGATTTTGGGTTCCGGCAGACCCTCTAGGTTCGAACTCCGGGGTGCGCACGGAGCTCTCGCCCCCTACCTACCTGCACCTCGTCGCCTCGCTAGGATCTAAACTACCAAAGGAACAACACAAGAGACACAAGGTTTATACTGGTTGGGGCCACCATTGTAGTGTAACACCCTACTCCAGTGTGCGGTGTGGTGGATTGCCTCTTGGGCTGATGATGAACAATACAAGGAAGAACAGCCTCGCGAGGGTGAGGTGTTCTTGTGGCTAGGCTCTCGATCGGGTTGGATCAAGCTAAGATGAGGCGAGATGTCTCCCCTTTCCTACTGTGGTGGCTAGCTCTACTTATAGGCAAGGGCCCTGGGCCACTTCCCAAATATTGAGCGGGAAGGGCGCCAACAATTGGCCTTTTTGAAGGGGAACATCTAGTACACTTATCCTCACTAAAGTTGGTCCTCGCCTATCAAAGGCTCTGGCGCTGACGCCGGCTTGGGCTCCACGATGACTTCCTTCCTGCCGTTGCGACGGTCTTGGTCTTGTTGCAATCAAACGGGTGCCTTTGCTTGATACTCGCTTTGACTTGCCTCCTTTGCACCAAAGAGGAAATGAGGACATTGGCTGGCTGACGCTCACCGGGCGCCCTTGGTCGCGTCATGGCTATGCGTCATGGGCACCTTGTGAGGTACCCCACCTTGATCTCTCCGCCTCATGAGCCAACCTGGACGAGGCCGTGGCTCGAGGAAGCTTTCGGCCCACCTCATGAGGCTTGGCCTCATGAGGGTCTTGAGCTTAGGCCGGTGAAGGTGGGCTGTGCTGGGCCACCCTTGAGCCACGCCAGGCAGCCGCAGTGCAAGTCTGGTACCCCCATTCCTGTAACGCCGACAAGAGCTCCCCGGCCCAAGGCGCGCCTCGACTTGGCCGAGCAGAGAAGCGAAGGGGCAGGTGCGGCGCCATGGTTCTAATACCTGCAAGGGTTTTGGGCGCCACAAGTGGCGGTTGATTGACGTGGGTGCCTTAGCAATCGCCTGAATCGACAAAAAGAGCTGCATCTGCTCAAGCTTTGCTTCCTTTGCCTCCCCGGTCATTGCCTGATCCCCTTTCTTGCGCCTTTCCTTCCTCGCCCGAAATCTCCAGATCTACTTCGATCAAGGCTCCTAGCAAGACATAGCGCGCCAAACCTCGGCCGGAGCTTGGTACTCACCCGCTTTGACTCGCCGAAGGCAGTCAGAGAAGGGTTTGCCCGGGCGCTACCGGATGGTGGCGCGCAAGGCAACGACGGGCAGCGGTGCTCGTGGCTGGCTCCGCCTTCCCGAGCGCCAAGGAAGCACCTTCTATCCGCTTCTTCGTGAGCGCCATTGCTGCCGGTCCGGGTGCCTCCTTTCTCGAAGTTCTTCTTTTCGTCCTCCGCCATTACAAACTGCAAGCTCTGACCTCCACCCCAACTCGTTCTTCTTTCTGGGCGATCTTCGCCTACTATTGTGAGGCTCATGTTGAGTGCGGCCTCAAGGGTCTTGCTGCGCCACTACTTCTACCTCCGACCTCCCGCTGGCCCATCTCCTGCGCTGAAGTTTCACATGTATGGTAGCTCCAACGCCATCTCAAGCCCGAGAAGAGGATTGAGGGCTTCAGGAGCAAGTGGGTCATGGTAGACGCCGGGCGATCCATCTCGGCTGATTCTCGCCCACGGAGCAGCCCACGACTCCGACGATTGGTCTCGCCTTGAACTCGTGGGATCTCGGAAGCTTTGCTAGAGAAGATGAACACAGATCCGTGGGCGGGCAACATGGAGACGGGCGGCTGACCGGGCGCCTTGAGGGAGTTCCTGAGCACCTGTGGCCCGCTTGTCACAAGATTGCCTCCACTGTGGAAGCCCCGCCGAGCCCCGCAGTTTGGCCGACGAAGATTTGGCCATGGTCCTCCAATCTTTGGTCGGGAGACGGGCGAGGCCTGGAGAGCGCCCCTGCACTTCTGCTCCTTCAAGATGATTGGGAGAAGGTGGAATCCATGCCCGCCTTCAATGGGGATTTGGCCCAGTTCGCTGGAGGTTCCCGAGGACCCATGTCTCAAGGCGACGGTGAACGTGGTCTCTTCGGGCGACTCCAAATGAGAGGAGGAAGAAGAGAAGCGGGAAGAGGGGCCTGACTCTGAGGCGACCAACGTGGAGTCGAGAGCGCCCCTCCCCCGGCAGGTCCCGCGCTCTCCGCCTCTTGTCGAGCAACGACGAGGATGGCGATGAGCAGGGCGGCGAGAGCTTGCCCCCGATCCCGAAGAAGGACAGGACTGGGCTGGTCCCCCGTGGGTTTGCCATGACTCCAAGGCGATCCGCAGACGTGCCTCCTGCTCCCGGGCCTCTTAAGGCTGATCCATGCAACTGGCTCTCGGGCTTCAAGTATGGTCGGAGGTTGCTCGAGCCTGCGAGCGATGACCAGTAAGTGCTTGATTCTTGTTTTATTCCTTGCTTTGTCGCTGAGGCTTGATATCTCGATCCCTTGGCTAGGCCAGCAACAAGGGCGGAAGTCAAGGGCCCCGAGGCTTGCCTGGGGCAGTGCCTCTCGCATGAAGAAGGTGACGGAAGACACGGGTCTCTCCTCGCCTTGGCCATCCTCGCGAGGCCCGGGCGGAGCTAGGCGGGCAAGCTCACTTCAATGGCCCAAGCGACTCCCGAGGTATCCTTGCCTCGATGCCATTGTCGCGCTTGTCGGAGCGAAGGTCCCGCCTCAGATGATGTGATTACGCTGCCGCCCTCTCCTCCTACTCCACCAACCGCCTCTCCGACCTCCCACTGCCCGGATCATGCTGGCCGCTGAACTCGACCAGCTGCAGATCTTCGGGCGCCGACCCTTGCTTGGTAGTAGCGGGCGCTTGAGCCGGGCCTCCTACTGGGTTCACTCGACGCTCGATTCTGAAAGGGCGCTTAGTTCAGGCCAGGACGGCTTGGGACGAGGAGAAGCAAGCCGCCCTGGGCGGCTAAGGCTACTCATGATGCCGCTTTGGGGGAGGTAGCCGATGTCCGAGGTTGCTGCAAGGCCTGGAGAGCGAGCTGCAGTGGCTTTGCGTGACCAGCTTGCTAAGGAGGCCCGTGATTCGCCAAGAGAAGGAGGAAGACATGAAGGCTCGCGAGGCGGCCGCCAAGCGACCGGGACGCCTGCTTAATAAGCCGTGGACCGCCTCGGGTGCGCTGGAGCAGGAGTTGGAGGCTAAGAGAGTCGAGCCGATTTGCAAGGCGCGGTCTCGCCGAGGACCGCGTGGCCTTTCAAGGGAGATGGAGGTGAAGGCTCGCACCTTGCCGAGGTCGCCACGACGTTCGGAAAGCCTCAGGGCCTGGCGGGCGCCGAGGACGGCCCCGCCAAGCTGCTTCCCTTCCCGATCCGCGCTCTTCAAGATGTCACCCTTGGCCTTGGCCTCACGGCCGAGGCCGAGGCGCGTGTCCCGTTTTCTACAGGCCGACGCTGGCCCTACCCACGTCTACCTTCACGATCCCGACGCCGACCTCGACATTCTCGGCTGGAGCCCGTGAGCTGGCGAGCTTGTTGCCCGCCGCCGAGGCCGCGGAAGGGTCGAGCGGAGGCGCCGGGCGGTTCCGCTCTCAGCACCAAGCCGGGCGAGGCGCGGCCCCGAGGCTTCACGAGGCGAACCGCCTACGCAGCTCCGGCCGCCAACAAGTGACTCCTTTGTGGCTCATGTTCTGCTTCCGCCTCCTGCAACATGCATCATGCCTCGGGAGGTTTAAACTCATGTCAAGGCTAGGAAAACAGTTATGGACTGTAATATTTGCTTTTGAATTCCTTGAGATTTATGCTTTCCTTCCTACTTTCTTATGTTCTACACGGCAGAGCCTGCCCACAAGATACCTCAGCCGCCATTAGCCCCGACCGAAACCAGGACAGGACCAAGGAGTGAGGGGCTACGTGATGTTAGGGCTTTCGAGTCGCGATGCTCAAGAGTCCCTCATGCACTGAACAGCAAGTAGGGAGGTGAGATGTAGCGGGTGAATTTGCCATTCCACGCTCAGAAGCTCCGGCCATCAAGATACCTCACCCGGCCGCTAGCCTTTCGAACTAAGGAGGAGGGGCTACGTGACCAGTTAGGCTCCTGAGTCGCGATGCTCGTGAGTCCCCTGACGCTCAAATGGCCTTCAGACCTTGGCTCCGCCGGGAGGGACGCGACGAACCAGGCCCGAGGGGCCGGGCTGGGTGGTGTGTCTGGGCGTGACCTGTGGGTAGCCCCGTGCCTATCCTCAAGGCTGCACTCCCGAGGGGAGGCGCCAGGATGAGGCTGACATTGAGCCTGGCTCCCCTGAGAATGATGTGCTTGGGCCACCTTAGTTGTTTATCACTGCCATGTGAGCATAGCGCTCCAGATGTGACGGGCATAGCCGCCTCGGCAGTGTCGCCAGCCAAGACACAGAGCATGGTGCTTCCATCGGTGCATGGAGGGGGCTCCCGAGGAGCCCCTGGGCGTGTACAGCCCCGCCTCGACACGTGGCATGGCACGATAGGGCCTCGACGAGGGAGTCTGGGCACCCGTGAGCTGGCCATGGACTCACGGGCTCCCACCTCAAGGGTTGCGCCTGCACTGGGCCTTAACTTGTGATGTGTTCCTGCAAATTTGGTTAGATGCCGATGTTTCACGCTCCTCGGGTCCTGCCTCGAGCTGGTCTCACCTGCCGCTGGTATGCTGTGTCGCATGCCGTGGACAAGGCCAGAGGGTGAGGGCTGAGAGCCAGAGGAGCCCATGAGTCGCGATGCTCAGTACCCCCCCTTTAATGTGCAAGAGGCCGACATGAAGGAAGAAGCTGCCACGGACAGACATCAAATAACAAACATGATGGGTCGAACGCATGACCCAAATAAACGAAGAGGGGCACATGTCACTGGTCTGCCCGAGCGATTTGGGATGATGCCGAGGCGCCCCAACAAAGTAAGCTAGAACATGAAGTAAAAGGGATACGCGCCATAGGGACGGACCCACGCTGCGGGAATGATGCAGCCTGGGGCGCCCCACCTGGAAATGAAACTTGAAGGATGTCACCAAAACGTTGAAGACGGCGATGCTCAAGTAGTGACGCTGGGCTGCGGAAGCCGATCTTCACGAGCCCCTGTGCCCAGAGCCTTGGGAGGTTCAAGGCGCTGGTGGCTCGCGACCATCTCCATCTCCGCCAGACTGCTGGAACGCTATTCTTGAGCCTCCTGTGATGCTCCCTATGAGGCGCCGGGCGCTGGCGGCCGCTGCTGCCGCACGCCTGTAGGGCATGCGAACGTAGCTGTGGGTGGACCTTCCCAGCGCCGCCGCGCATGAGGGCCGAAGCGCCTCGAGAGGCGGCTCGGCTGAGCCCGGTATGTCAATGCAGACTGCAGCCCACCATCTCGCCGGATGGGGAGCTACGGGCATGAAGCGGGCCGCCACTCATGACTTCGACTCCTCGCAGCTCCCAATGATCTCGCCGACGAACTCCCCGAGGGTTTGGCCCTCCTTGCCTCGCTCCTTCCTGCGGGAAACGTGCTTTGAAACACGCCCAAGTGGTGCCCAAGCACCTCCTCAGGACCTTAGCAAGGTCGATGGCACTCCAGAGAGAGCCCTGAGCGTTGCTTGAGGAGGGCGGCGCGCCTTCCATGGCGACGTATGAGGTGCCTCTAACAAAGGCGCTGACCTCGAGGGGCCTGCCCGAGGGTTCGGGCTGGCGATGTCTTCTTCTTCTTGGGAGTAGCCTCGGGAGCCCCCGCCCCCGTGATCCTGGTTCTTTATGACGCTGCTTGAAAAGCTCGCCCTGTGGAGCACACTGCCTCTTTCTTCACAAGGCACTCGGATGACTCCGCCGCTTCCTCGGCATCTTGAGGACGTTGTAGCCGTGATGAGTCACGGCCATGAACTTGGCCGAGCTGGGTACCCGAGGATGGCATTGTACGGCAAAGTAATGTGGGCGACATCGGTCAATGAGCTTGGTGCGGTAGTTATTGCGCGGCCGGAAGGTGACGGGGAGGCGGACCTACCTAATCGGAACCGTGGAGCCACTCGGTGACTCGAGAAAGGCTTGTTGGCTGAAGCTGATTGTAAGGCACTTGGAGATTGTTGAATGTCTCTACGGACAGACATTGAGCCCTGCTCCACCATCGATGAGGGTCCCGTGACTTGCACGCTGGTCGATGATTGGGGAACAAAGCATCGGGAGGACTCGGCCGTGGTCAAGACTTGAGCTGATCCGCCGAGCTGAACATGATGGCGCACGCTGACCACCTGAGAGGGCGCAGGCCTCAAGCTTGGGAGGACTGCATTCACTTCGCAGGCGAACTGCTTGAAGATGCGCTGAGAGGTCGGGCTTGAGCTCCGCCTGTGATGCAAGCGATCACATGCTCACCGAAGCCCCCCCCCTCGTTCCCCGATGATGGTCCCTATTTCTCCTTGGCTGGCGGCAGAGGAGGGAGGCCTCGGGTTTCCTTGGGCGATCTCGCGAGGCTGATCCCTCCAGCCTCCCTCACGAGGCTGATCCCCGCCAACGATCCTGCAAGGTCGGTCACGCCCACCTCGGGCAAGGGCCACGGTCTTCCCAAAGATCCTATGTTTCTTCCTTCTCCTCGTCAGAGCCTCGATCACAGGTATGGGCATCGACCGATTCTCCCTTCTCGCACGGCTCGGAGCTCTTGACATTCGTTCGTGTTGTGGGTGTGGAGGTCGTGGTACACACAGTACAGGCTGCCCTTGGCAGACTCGGGCTGATCTCTGCCTCACTTGGTATTTGGTTCTGTCATGCGAGCACGGCAGCCCCCTTGCGCTTTCCACGCCCTGGCCTTGGGCTTCTTCTTCCTGGTCTGCGGTCAAGGCTCGAGGAGGAAAGGCGCCCTTCCTCGCCTCTGGCGCACTTGGTCGCCAAGTTGAACAGCTCCAAGGATGTGCACAGATCTTCATGCATCGCCAGCTCCTCCTTCATCTTGACGCCACGCACACCGCCGGAGAAGGCTGAGATGATGGCCTCTCGGTCACCTTGGGAATCTTGAGGCGCGTTGTTGAAGCGCTTAGATGTACTTTGCTGTGGTCTCCCCTGGCTGCTGCTTGATGCGGCGATGTCGCTCACGGCAGAGGCCGGTCACAAGTACCTTGAAGTTGGCGATGAAGCGCAAGCGCATCTCGCCCCAGAGGAGATCGTGCCAGAACCGTGTTCAGAGCCAAGTGCGGTTGCGCCCTGAGCGCCATGGGAAACCAGTTCGCCATGACCTTCTCGCCCCTCACATGGGCTGGATGCCCAGCTCATAGAGCTGTAGGAACTCCGAGGGTCGGCCGTGCCATCATAGCAGGAGGCAGTGTCCGGCTTGAACTTGCGGGCCACGCGACGCACACAACGACCGGTGGTGAAGGGCGCTGCAGCCTCTTGCCGGGCCCACAGAGGCCTTTGGTGACGAAGAGCCTGGTCTTGCGGGTCCCCGCGCGCCGTGCCGAGCAGCGCGCCGGGTCTTGGCGCCTGGAGCAGGAGAGCTGTCGTGACGAGCCGGGCAGGTGGGAGCACTCGGGCAGCTTTTGGGGCGAGGGACCTCTTGACAGCCTCGCTTTGCTGCGCCGGTGCCGACGGCGGGTTCCGCTTAGCCACGCGCGCTTGGGGCCAAGGCGCTTTTCTTGAGGGGAGGCGGCCGAGGCGCTCGAGAGCTTCATCACCAGGCAGGCGGGAAGGTAGGCGAGAAGGACGGCACGGGAGCCCTCGGCACGGACGAGCTCGGCGACGCGGTCGAGCCACTCTTCAGACGCTGCCGATAGGGCAGAGCGCAGAGCTCGCTTGTCGCGATGAGCGCAGCCTCAGGTTTTCCATGGGCGCGGCGGAGCGCAAGACGAAGAACCACCGGGCGAGCGAAGGGGTAGCAAGACGCCGCCTCGCCACGGACGGATGTTGGGACGATGTTGTTGCGTCGTTCTTCGCCGGGCCGGTGGCGGCGTTGACGGCAGCAACAGGGAACGGCGGGGCGGCCACCGACGGGGCCGTCTGGCGACGCTGGCAGCGAGAGCTGCTCAGCGCCGGGCGCTGGCTCGCTGAGCGCCCCGACATGGATGCGATGGTCGGTGAAGAACTCGCTTCCGCCAAGACTCTACCGGGCGCGCCAAATGTCGGATTTCGGGTTCCAGCAGAATCTCTAGGTTCGAACTGGGCGCGACGGAGATCTCGCCCCCTACCTACTTGCACCTCGTCGCGTCGCTAGGATCTAAACTACCAAAGGAACAACACAAGAGACACAAGGTTTATATTGGTTCGGGCCACCATTGTGGTGTAACACCCTACTCTAGTGTGTGGTGTGGCTGGATTGCCTCTTGCTGATGATGAACAATACAAGGAAGAATAGCCTCATGAGGGTGAGGTGTTCTGTGGCTAGGCTCTCGATCGGATTGGACTGCTAAGATGAGGCGAGATGTCTCCCTTCCACTGTGGTGGCTAGCTCTACTTATAGGCAAGGGCCTGGGCCTCTTCCCAAATATTGAGCTGGAAGGGCGCCAACAATTGGCCATTTTGAAGGGAACATCTAGTACACTTATCCTCGACTAAAGTTGGTCCTGCCTGTCAAAGGCTCTGGCGGTGACGCCGCTTGGGCTCCACGATGACTTCCTTCCCCGCTATGACGGTCTTGGTCTTGTTGCAATCAAACGGGTGCCTTTGCTTGATACTTTCGTCAAGGCTTGCCTCCTTTGCACCAAAGAGGAAATAAGGACATCGTGGGCTGACGCTCACTGGGCGCCTCTTGGTCGTCATGGTTTGCATCATGGGCACCTTGTGAGGTACCGCTTGATCTCTCCGCCTCGCATGAGCCAACCCGACGAGGTCGTGGTTCGAGGAAGCCGATCGCCGCCCCGCCTCATGAGGCTTGGCCCTCATGAGGGTCTTGAGCTTGTGCCAGTGAAGATGGGTCATGTCAGCCACCCTTGAGCCACGCCAGAGGGCCCGCAGTGCAAGTTCTGGTACCTCTGCTCCTGTAACGCCGACAGATTTTTGAGGGATCCACTTTCATCATCCATGCCATGCCATTCATTGAGCTTCCTCAAATATTTGTCTTGGAATAGCATTAGCTCAATGAGCTATAAGTTGTTATGAATTACCAAAACCACCTAAGGATAGTTGCACTTTCACAAGCTCATGGGTTTCCTCGTATCCCACATGGGCATCGAGGCCAACCCGGAGAAGGTCAAAGCAGTCGAGGACATGAGCCCGCCGAAGACCCTCGAGAGATGCGTAAGCTCACCGGCAAGGGACTGCTGCTTAGGACGCTTCATCTCCAAGCCGGGGAACGAGTAAGCGCCTCTTCTTCAAGCTAATGAAGAAGAAGGGTCCTTTGAATGGACTCAAGAGGCCGATACATGCTCCAGATCTCAATAGATACTTAACCAGCCTCCGGTGATGGTAGCCTCAAGGCCCTCGAGAGCCCCCGGTGCTCTACTCTGCAGCCACACTTCTACTCCGCCAAATAAGAGCCCCGTGGCAGTTAGAGGAGCGCTGACCAAGGTCGCAAAGAACCGTCCGGGTCGAAGCAAAGCAGAGCCAAGAAGGCTTCACGGAAACCGCGACCGCAGCCGAAAAGGATCAGCCGCAGCAGAGGAGCACACCCGGAACAGAAGACGCCCCTCCAAGCGATCAATCGCTGGGGGCTCCATCGTCTCGGGAGGCACCCCAACCTCCAGAGGACGAAGTAACGCCAAAGATTTCAACCTCGCTGAGCACCCCGTACTTGCCAAGACAAGGTTACGAGACGCAAGGGCGCTGCACCCCATGCCACAAAAACTCCTCTCGCACTGTTGGTGGCTCTCACTAAGCCGCGGCACTACTTCCTGTGGCCATCCCATCAAGGTCGCCTCAAAGATACCCTTGAAAGGGTATCAGAGCCCCAACTCAGCCGGGAGAGTCGCTGAGGGAACATCGAGCTGCAAGTGTTTCATTTAGAGTTTAGCACGACTAGAGTCACAAGGGGATGCACTTATGGACTTCGTGGATGAATGGGCAGAGGCGCCAGCCTCGAGGCTAGTGAGGATCGATCGCTTCCCCGGAAGCGAGGCACCTGGACGGCGGGTCATGTACTTCGACGAGGTGTTCTCCCAACACGGGCGCTGGGCTGGCGCTGCTCAGATCTCCCACTCAAGACAAGCTCTACTACGCCTGCATAACTCTGCTTTCCAACACGGAGAAAAGGTCTCCAACAACATAGCAGAGTACGAAGGCCTCGATAGCAGGCCCGAAAGCTGCAGCCGCCTTTGGGGTAAAGCGCCACCATCAAGGGCGATTCATAGCCTCGGCCAACTTCTCCAACAAAGTATACAAGTCAAGGACTTCTAGCACATGGAAGCCTACCTCATGGAGGTCCTGCAGGATGGCGGGCAGCCTGGGCCTGGAGTTGCAGCACAGCCTCAAGGGCACCAATCAAGAGGCTGATGACATCGCCAAGAGGGCATCCAGCGGCTGCCTCAGAGCCCAAGGCCTTCGAGGAGCGATTCAAGCCTCGACGGCGCCATCACTATCAAGCATGGCGCAGCCTCCGGAAGAGCTCCCCGCCTCCCGCCTCAGAGCCCCTGACCGCGCCCGCCTCGGGGGCACGCCTGCCTCGGGCGTTGAGCCCAGAAGGATGCTGATCGCAGAGCTCAGAACTACCCGACACAAGGGACCTTGGCTGGAGAAGGAGGAGGAAGCAGAAGGCTGGGCGCTGGGCAGCCACGGCCCATCGTGATCAAGGAAGGAGAGCTCTCACCGAGGCTTACCAAATGATGTGTCCCTATGTTGCATTTCCAGAGAGCAAGGAAGGAGTCTGTCAGTGCATATACACTGTGGAGACTGTGGGCATCACTCATCATCACGGACTGCTCAAGGCATGCTCCACAATGGTTCTATTGGCCCACGGCACTCACCGACGCCTGTGGAGCTAGTGAAGGCTTCAGAGGCCTGCCAATTCCATGCCAAGCATATCCACTAGCCGGCGGGGTCTGCAGGCTATACCCCTTTCATGGCCGCTCAGTCCTGGGCTGGACATCCGGCCTGCCTCGGCGCCGGGGCTATCGCCATCTCTACGCCGCCAGGACAAGTTCACCAAGTGGGCTGAGGTGGAAGCTGTCCGCACCATCCCCGCAGTTCGCTGTCAAGTTCATCAAGGGCCTCGTGAGCCGATTCTGAGTGCTCTAACCACATTATCACCGATAACGTTCGTAATTCACCAAGAATCTCTTCAAAACATACTGTATAACCTTGGAACATGATATGTTACGCCGTAGCGCACTTCAAGCAACGGCTTGTCGAAGGCCCAACGCAGAGGTCCTCGAGGGGCCTCAAAACCAGGACCTTCAAGAAGAAGCCGGAGGCTCGCAGTGGGCTGGTACGACGAAGCTCCATCCGGGGTTGTGGTCTATCCGCATCACCGCTGCCAAACTAACCGGCGAGACTCCGCTCTTCCTCGCTCACGAGCGGAGGCAGTCCTCCTCACGAGGTCGTGTCTGCCCGCACGGGTCCGGCGCTCACGAGGCGCAGCAGACGCCATGCGGGGACTTGATCTCTGGCCGGGGAGGAACACTGCCGAGAGGCTGCACCGCGAGCGGTGCAGACATCAAAGCGCCAAGGGCAGGACCACCGCCGCAACATCCGCCCCAGGACTCTTGAGGTAGGGGACCTCATGCTTAGGCGGGTCCTCTCCAGGGAAGGGTTGCACAAGCTCTCTCCCATGTGGGAGGGCCCGTTCAAGGTTGTTCATGTTTCCAGGCCCGGCTCCGCGCGCTTAGAGACCCAAGAGGGAGTACCCATCCAGAACGCATGGAACATTCAACATCTCCAGAGATTCTACCTGTGAGCGAGGCCAAGTGCCTGTGGAAAAGGCCCGGTGCCTGTGAAGAAGGCTAATCGCCTGAAGCTACCGTGATTTTGGAGAAGGCCCGTGCTCGTGAAGAAGGCCAACGCCTATGAAGCTACCGTGATTTTGAGAAGGCCTGTGCTCGTGAAGAAGGCTAACGCCGTGAAGCTACTGCTTTGAGAAGGCCCGAGCCCGTGAAGAAGGCCAATGCCCGTGAAGCTCGCCTCCGTGACACTCTCATCGCATAATGAGTGGGGCTGTACATGCCCCGAGTTCACGGAGTGCCGCCTCGGCCTCGGGGCTCCCCGCCCACGCCTGCTGGCAGCACTTAGTCCGCTACCTGGTGAGAAGACGTCAAGACTAGATAGGGTGCCGGACGCGGCTTTTTCATTGTCTTTCTGCAGTTGGCTTGCTCTTTCCTATTTGGAGTTTTATCGAAGCTATCCCTGCCTCTAGCTCGAGCCCCCCTTTCTCCTTTTTTTGCTCACCTGCTTTGGTTTTCCCTTGCGCAAGTCTCCTGAGGGAGGTGCGTGGGTGCCCTCGCGAGCATTTTCTGCCTCGGTCGCCTAAAGCTCTCCTATCCGGGTCCTCTGAGGGAGCACCACTCCCAGTCCTTGCCCCATGGGCATCGCGACGCGAAAGCATCGGACCTGCGCTGGTCCGTCCCCGTTAATCGAACCAAAAGCTACCCTCTTGACTAATCCTCGCAGGATATAAAGGCACGGCAAGGCCTCGACCTCCTGGATGCAAAGACTGCCATGTCACACGGGTTAAGTAACTCCTTGACATGGGTACACAAGACGGAAACATAGCACTAAAATAGCGTAAAAAAGATGATAATTAGCAATGACGGTTCAACATGTCACGCTGGGCCCTACACTACTTCCTCTTTGCGTGAAAGGAGGAAAGGCAAACAGCATGACTAGCTCGCACCAGCCCACGACGAGGGCTCAGATTGCCTCCGGAGCTCTGGCCGATTCCTCTTCTCGCTTCACCGGACGCGACGGCGGACTGCCCATCACCTTCCCTCAAAGGGAGCGCGACGACGCTGGGCTAGTCGCGACCCCGCTGAGGAGCTGCCGCTCAAGGAGAGTCGCCAAAGCTCGGCAAGCCCCGGCGCCAGCAACCCACGCTATCCCGTCATCCTCGCTTGATCAACGCCAAGGTCGGGCGCCGCCAGGTCATAGTCTTCGGGCAGCACAAAGACGGCGACCTATCTTCCCCAACACCCTCACGAGAGGGCGGCGCCGTCGAACCTGAAGTGTAGGCACCGGCCTGCCCAGCCACGCTGCCACAGCAAAGTTTGCTAGTCATGTCGTGGCTAAACTCTCACGCGGAAACCTCCAAGGAAGCCCAGAGGCCCCGCTGCCGCAGCCTGGCCCCAGAAAGCTGAGAGGTCGCCGAGCGCCGGCCGGAAGCTCACCTATGAAGGAGTGAGGAAGCTGGAGCAAGTGCTGGTCGGGTCCTCCACCACACGATTTAACTCGCAGACTTCCGCCGAGCGGAAGCGTGGTCTGGGGGCCGCGCAGCCCAGCAGCGGCCTCCTGCCGACGACCGGGCGCCATCGCCATGTGGAGCCGCCTCATGCGACGCTGGAAGCCACCACGGGGACGCAGGTGCTTATGGGCGGCCCCAACCCGCTTAGGGCGGAGGAGAGTCAGCCCTTCGACGAGCCTTCCCTTCTCCGTGGCCGAGAACCTCTTCATGGAGCCATGGAGATAGCGAAAATGGAGCGAAGAAGAGGAGGAGCAGCAGAGGGAGATGAACTGATGCTCGCGCTGCCTGCATTTCATAGCCGGAGGAGGCCAACCGTCGGCCTCCACGATCAGAGAGGTAATCATGACCCGCCTTTTGCATGCAGGACTTGTAAAGTCGTGGCGGTTGTCGAGGCATCATGGGGAAGCCAAGACGCCCACGCCCAATCAACCGCCACGCGGGCGCCCAAGGTCAGAGTTGTTGGGGCTCAAGGGCGCTCAGACTTGCCCCTTCGCTTCTCCGCTAAGCAAAGTCCTCCGGCGCGCTTTGGGCCCGGGCTACTGCCGGTGTTCGGGAACGGGGTCCCCAGACTTGCTCGCTCGCGCCTGTGGTATGGCTCAAGTGGGCGCCTAATGCAGCCCAACTTCATCACCAAGCTCAAGACCTCGCGAGGGGCTGAGATTACTGGGGACAACAGGAGCTCAGAGCAGCCTCCTCAAAGGGCTCGCGAGGAGGCGGAGAGATCAAGGCAGGCACCTCCCGAGGGGTCCGTGATGCAAGCCATGACGATCGGAGGCCGCGGTGCTGAAGCGGGCGCCACCGCGCAGTGTCCTTGTTTCCCTTTCTTGCTAAGGGGCAAGCACAGTGCCAAGGCATCGGGCAAAGGTTACTGCTTCGTGCAACAAAACCAAAACCAGCAGAACGGCAGATGGAGGTCATCGTGGAGCCTGTGGCGGCCACTGCCGAGCCTTTGGCAGCCAAGACCAACTTTAGTCAGATAAGTGTACCAGATGTTCCCTTCAAATGGCCAACTCACATGCCCTTCCCCGCCATTATTTGGGGAGAGGCCAGGCCTCACTCTATAAATAGGACTAGCCACCACAAGGTAGAGATATCTCGAGATCGACCTGAGAGAGAGAGAGAGAGAGAAGCGATCTAACTCACCCAAGCAGCTTCATCGCATTACTCAAGAACAGCCGCGAGGTCTGTTCTCCCTTGTACTGCTCATCATCAGCCTCGAGGCAATCCACCACACCACACATCGGAGTATGGTATTACACCACAATGGTGGCCTGAACCAAGATAAATCTCGTGGTCCTCGTGTGTTCATCTTTCTTGCCTAGATCTTTGCGAGACTTCGAGACATGAGCTGGTAGGGGAGAGATCTTCGTGCGCACCCCAGTGTTCGAACCTCAAGAGTCTGCCGGAACCCGAAATCCGACACCGACATCGAAAACGCTTCTATCCACTTTGTGGTGAGAGTAGTTTGACTACACCCAGTACTGGGGAGAGCGATTAGATGTATTGCCACATCTAGTATATCGCATGTTTTCGAAGGTCAGAGATACAATATTTCCGAGGTTTTCTTGGTTATGTGTTGATGGATAGATACAGTTGGAGTGTAGGACTTGTTAGTTGTGTGAGATATTTGTGCCTCCCTGTATCCCCAACACCAGATTGCATAACCAGAAAATTTCAGAAGTTCATAGATGGGAATTCAAGTAGTTACCTAGGATATCTTTCCGACAGATGCATGATTTGAGATTGGGGTCCAACGTCTAGAGGTTCATTTTTCACGGTCGATTTATAGTGGTCGCGAGACGTCTTAAAGAGTCCTTGGCTATGCCGATTCAGGGACGTCTCGTTTTTCATTCATGATGTCCGCTGTATGCCGTGCCCATGGGACCTCATCGCGAACACTTTGGGCGAAATCTCTATCATATGTTTGGTTCCGGCTTATTCCGCAAGCCAAGCCTTTGTTTGGTTTTGAGTTGTGGTATTCGAGTTGCTTCGAAGTCAAGTGTTGATTCCATGCCTTTTTCTAAGCAGTGTTCTCATACTTCTATGTGAATACTAATCCTTCTTGACCATCGAGATCATCATGTCAATTCTTTTTTCAACCGACGTGCTTCTCTTCAAGCTAATTCAATCTTCTTCACCATGTGCAAGATCAATTCTCAGCTTTATCAACGGAGTTCATTTCATCCATCCGAAATTCTCTTTGTTTTCCCCACCCTCCCACACTTTTTTTCTTGCGGAGTCAGATTTCTTAATCAAGTGTCCATTTTATTCATGTGAAGTCTCTTCATTCTTTTCCTTCAATGTTCTTACTTGGTGGTTCTCATGGAGATGCTCTACAAGTTTATCATTCTTCGTTCTCTGTTCTTCCCCGGTGGACTAAATTCAAGCTTCGGTGTTGATTACATCTCTTCATTTTGTTTCACATGATTTCCATGTTGGAAGTTCTTATCTAAGCCTCTCATAATCGTTCACCTCTCTCTATTCATAGCCGGAGTGCTGAAGATATCTCTGAAGATTCGCGTTTCCATTCTCAATCCGTTCAAGTTATTTCGAGGTTGTTATCTCATTCAAGCCATTTAATTTAACTGGTGCAATCTCTCTTTTAAAAATCATTTAACGGTGTTTCTTTGAGTGGGCCCTAACCCACAGGTCTTTTCCCAGGATCTTACCTGACTCTTCTAAATTTTTCTGGAGCTATTCTCAAATTCTTTTTAATGCTTGATGTAAGAATGAAGTATCATCAGTCATATGTCTTTCTCCAAGATCTTTCAAATTCTTTTCATCATTGGTTCAACCTTTCTATTCTTCATTCCGGAGTGCCTCAAAAATTCATGGTGGTGTTTCTCGTCGTCATTCTCGGATTTTGAAGACCGAAGAAGAGTTCCTCTTAAATCCTTACCCGTTCTTCCAAAGATGCGTAATTCAGGCTTGATGCCATCCTCTCATAATTGTTTTTGATTGAGAGAATTCTTTTCACCCATCCGACGCATTTCAAGAGTTGCTTTCCTTTCTCGATCATCCGAAGGCCATCATTTCTGAATATTACTCGTCCTCAGCTTTCAGCTCTCGTTCTCCAAATCTCACCCGTGCATCGTTCAAGTATTCTCTAGTCAGCTTGTCATCTCTTTATTCTCTTGTGTCTAAATTCCCTCAAGTATCTTCGTTCATTTTATAATTCTTCTCGGTGATTCGTTCTATTTTCTTCAATCGTTTTCAATTCTTATGGTGGTTAGTTCAAGATTTCTCTTCCCTTGTGTTCGTATCAATTCATTTGTTCTTTTAAAGTCCTACCGGTGGTATGTTCAAGTTTTTCTCAAGTTTGCGCCATAGTTCTCTTAATCGTTTCAACAAGAATAATTGGTATGCCAAATCCATTGCTTGTCATCAATTTAAGTTGATGAAGGATAAGCATGACATAATTCTTATTCTTATTTCATCAAGAGGAATTAACTCTTTCTTTTAGAGTTTGTTCATGAGGAATGAATTCACAATTCCAAGTGTTGTTCATCTTTCTTTTCTAGAGTTCCAAGATTTCTTGGTTATCACATCGTGAAGCTCCATCTAAATCACTACAACACTCTATCTTGTTCGTTTCAACTTTCAATTCTTTCTGTTATCCTTTTATATCCGGAGTTCTTCATGGATGCTCTATATGGTGGTTCAATAAATATTTCATTCATTCTTCAAATTTTCATCAAGATTCTTGTTGGAGGAGCTCAAGTATTCTTCATTGTGCATTCCGAAGTGCAATTCTTTCTACCTTATCATTTGAGGTGGTGTGATGTCATCGTTGGCAATTTCCCGTTGTGTTCATGATTCACAACTTGTCAGGAATGAGATATTTAAACCCATCTTTTTCTTCGTTCAGGAGATCTTTTCAACCCTTCAATTTATCCGTTAGGGTTATCTTGGGTTGTATTCCACCTAAAAGCTTTTCCCTAAGGATTGTTGCTATTGTGGTGCTTATCTATGATCCAAGTTTTCTCCTTAATTATCACCTCGGTGGAAGGAGCTTTCTATCTTTTCTGGATCTCAATCAAATCATTTGTTCTTGTTGGTGGCAGAAGCTCACCTCCTAATTTTGAGATGTCTCCATGAGCCCATGAGGATCATATCCTTTCGTATTGATCTTCCAACAACTCCGTTCAATCCTTCTTTTAAGCGTGCTCTCTCAAATTCATTTGAGGTAGAACATGTTGTTTTCTTCTCCATTCTTTTGATTCCATTCGTTCGTTCCGGAGGCATGGTGATGTTACTCTCTTTGACCCATCGTCTCGTTTTGTCAAGATCATGTTATTTTCCTTGCTTATCCATTTAACCGTAGTGTTGTGCTCTCTTTGAAGTTCTTTTCATCTTATCAAGTTTTCCTTCTCTTTTCTACCGGAGTGCTGCCCGAATTCTTTATTCTTATTCCTTGTCCAGCTAATTTTAACCGGAGTGGTTTCGAATTCTATCTTGTCCATTAAGCTCTTGTTTCATATCTTTCAACCTACAAGGTTCTCGTAATGTTCCTTGTTCCTATCATGTAACAGAGTGTTTTCAACTTCATTCATCTCCGGTGTATTCTTTCCTTGAAACTTTTTAACCTCTCAAGGTTCGTGGTTTCACTCGTTTGTCAAAGCAACAACTTTGTTTTACCTCTTCCTCTTCCGCTTCTCTTTTGGTGCCATCCTTAGATCTCGGGGCGAGATCTCTTGTAAGTGGAGGAGAGTTGTAACGACCCGAGACCGACCATCCAGAAGCCTTCCATGTTCTTCGTTGCCGTCATGTGTTTTATTTTTGTTGTTGTTGCATTTCATCATGTCATCATGCATATTGCATCCGCATGTTTTCATAAAACTCGTAGTCGTTCATAGTGTCGCTTCTCTATGTCTCCATTGACCCTTTGCCAGGCCCCCTTGTCTTTGTCGACATCTCTCAAACTCCCCTTGCGTGCGCGTCCGAAAGCTGTCCCGAACCCGACCCGGGCAGTTGTCACCGTTGGATTCGGATCATCCCCAAACATGCCTAAAATATCTTCGGTTCTTTGTTGGACTCCCCTAAGCCATTTATTCACAACCGCTCGATTTCGGTCGGAGGATCCAAATTAACCCTGCCCTAATCCCCTTGCTATATAAACTAGCCCTAGATTTTAGGAGCAATGTCCCATCCATCCCCCTGCCCGCCGCCACCTACCTACCTTCTTCCTCGGGATCCCTCCCGATCTCTCTCCCAACCAACCGGCTGCCTCCACTCCCCAGATCCTCCCGATCCATCCAACCCCTCCCCTCAATTTCATCATCAAGCCAACCGACGGCCTCCCTGCGTAGCCGTGCCCCTGATCCCCGATCCAGCCACCCGAGGCCCAGCCTCCCCGCCTCGCGCTGAGCACGCTACCGAGGAGCTCGGCAGGGAGCCTGATCCCGCAGCGCCAGCACCACTGCATCCTCCCAGCTTCCAGCACACCGCAAGCAAAGAAGACCACTGAGCTCCCTTCATTGTCGGGCACCACCAAAGACGCTGTCGCCTCCTCATGCCCCTTCTCCTTTTCTCTCGGTTCTTCTCCTCTAACCATCTCTCTCTCTGCTCTTGAACTAGCGCCGGTCGCCGCCGTCCTGCTCGCTCTTCCAATGAGGCGAGGCATCGAGCCCGCCAAGAAGTCCCCTCGCAACCGACCGCCTTTCTCCGTTAGCTCGCCGCCTGCTGAACCTCGCCACCGCCGCGCAAGACCTCCTCATTGCCGAGCTCAGCCTCGCTCCATGTTGGAACCGAGTCTCTAGCTACCTTTCCTCTCACTCAAACAGAGGTGGAAGAAGAAGAATAGTGGACACAAGATTTTCCGGCCAGTGCAGGAACGCCGCCACGGGCGCATGAACGCCCCGATCCTTTTCTTTTTTATAGTGGCTACATGGCTACACTCCAGCTCTACACAGCCCGACAGTACAAGGGTGTTTATACCCGGACGGAGCAGCAGTGCACGTGACGCGACGATCGCCCATCTGCCCCGGCCGCAGGCGCTGATCCGCTGGCCCAGCCCGCATCACGACGCAGCCAAACGCACAACGCGGACCTGCCCCAACAGATCGCTACAGACGCACACACGACGCACACCAACAAACTAGCTAGCTACTGCCAGCCATGCTACTGCATAGACTGCACCTGGCGCACCCGATGCCAGTCGCCATCGCTCGGGCATGGCTTATTGCCAACACTCACCCCCTAAGCCATGACCTACTGTCATCGGAGTTGTCGCAGCTCCCGTCATTGTCATCGTCAAGAGCGTGACCCAGCCCGCGAACCCGACCTGGCGCAATGACGTCGGTCGCATCGTGCTCCATCACGACTCCGGCGACACACGCCGAGCTCCTTCTCCGCCGGTGACACGCTCAAGGCCCTCTCGCTTCACACGCCGCCCCAAGCATCTGGACGCGCTCGACGAGCCCGACCGCATCAAGCAGCATCCTGCGACATCCTGCGCAGACTGGACGCGCTCGACGAGCCCGGCCGACCAGACGCCACCGTGTGCCGCCTCGGCCCACCTATGGCAGCCGCCAACGACAACGCCGGAAGGATGTAGCCAACTCGAGCACGGACCGAGCACAACGGCAACATACGCCCTCCCAACGCCAACCGCAGACGCCAGACAAGGCCATGTCCGATCGCGCCCGACGCGCCCAAAGGCGCACCCATAACACGCACCGGTCGCGCCCGGCTCACCGCCACGGCTTATTGCCCTACACCGTTGCGGCCTCAACCGCAACGCAACACCTCCATGCCGCCATGCCGTTGTGTGTCGTTGGAGCCGCCACCACGCAGGTCCTCCGCGGCCTTCTCACCGTGCTGCCGCAGCCACCGCGGCCTCCTCGCCGCTACTTCCCCTGTCGAACGAACGAGCACGCAACCCGCGTTGACCCCGCTCCAGCCGACTGTGCCACGCCCCAGCTCCTTCCCTGCCTCGCTGACATCTGGCCCGCCAGCCCAGCCAGATCCATCCCAACGTGAGCAGCCGCTGAAGCCTCCCCTGTGCACTTCTGGGCCTGCCAGTTTCGGCCCGTTGACTTTTTTTTCCTGCCTCTGCGAATTTGCTAATTAACCGGAGAGTGCAGTTTTACAGAAAAACCCCTAGTGTTCATGCATCTAATAACTAATTAACCGTGCATCATAGGTAAATCATTTATATATGTAAAATACTTAGAATTTCATCTAGTTTCATAATATGCAACTTTCATCCATGTTAAAAATGTTTAAATATGCTGTTTGAATTGATTTGCATAAATGCCATGCAAAAATGATTTATTTAATAGATAAATAACCGTAGCTCCGAATTTAATAATCTTTATATGTAAATGGGGTAGAAAAATGCATAGTTTAACATGGTGGCATTACTTTGCATGTTTAACAACTCTAAAATATGGTTTAGGGTAGAAGAGTACCAAATTCGAAATATGCATATGGGGATTTTCCGGAATTGTTGTTTGTTGTTTCCGGCCTCATTTAAACTTGCCTAGATAGGTAGTTTTATTATGCTTCACCTCTTGCCATGTTAACCAACATTTAATTTTGTCTTGTTCATAAACGAGAGTGAACTAAATATTTGAATGTGGTGTTTCGTCAATATGCAACTCGTTGCATATTGAGCTCCGCTTAATTTGTAGTATTGTTTGTTGCACTTTCCCATGTCATGACTCATTAAACCGGACATGCATCATACTTGGTTGCGCATCATGTCATGATTATGTGATGGTTGTTTACCATGATGTTTGCTTCTTTCCGGTTGCGCTTCTCCTTTATAGTTCCGGTTACGTTGCGATTGTGAGGATCCGTTCGACTACGTTGGTTCGTCTACTTCATGGACTCGGTCTTCTTCCTAGCGGGATTTCAGGCAAGATGACCGTCACCTTGGATCTCACTACTATCTTTACTATGCTAGTTGTGTCGACGCTATGTCGCGCTACCTACCACTTGTTTACCAAGGCCCCCAAATTGCCATGATAGCCTCTAACCTTTTCCACCATCCCAGCAAACCCTTGTGTGGCTATGTTACCGCTTTGCTCAGCCCCTCTTATAGCGTTGCTAGTTGCAGGTTGTTCCATGTTGGAACATAGATATCATGGATATCATGGGATATATCATAATATCTCTTATTAAATTAATGCATCTATATACTTGGTAAAGGGTGGAAGGCTCAGCCTTTTGCCTGGTGTTTTGATGCACTCTTGCCGCCTTAGTTTTCGTCATACCGGTGTTATGTTCCTTGATTTCGCGTCCCTAAAACGGTGAGGGTTTATGGGCCCCTCTTGACAGTTCGTTTTAAATAAAACTCTTCCAGCAAGGCCCAACATTGGTTTTACCATTTGGCTAATAACAACTAAAACTTGCATAGGGACCTGCCGGCCCCCAAGGTCTCTTAATCAACCCCCCCCCCCCCGGGCCAGTGCTCCTCATGAGTGTTAGTCTAAATCAGAGCCACTTGCGGTGCTACCCCTTCACCAGGGGTTTTCAGTTGATGTACGTAGTGTTCATCCGGTCGTGGCCTGAGACGAGGTCGAGAGGCCTTGCTGGACTTGTTTTACCATTGTCGAAATGTGTTGTGCACCGGGATTCCGAGTCTGATACCCATGGTAATGGGATTGCTGAGTCCTCGTGGCTCATAGATTACTACAACAACAGTTGCGGGTACAGGTAATGCGATGATCTGACGTGAGAGCGATGCTTGATTGCTTTTGGAGTTCTTCTTCTTCGATCAAGGGATTAGGTTTCGAGTCGGGAGCCTGGGATTAGCAGGGTGGATATTGTTCTTCTTTTTCATTTGATTTCATCCGTAGTCGGATCCTGCTCTTCTGTATGATGATTGCTATGTATTGATGAACTGTTGTATTCATGATGTAGCTTGTGGTGAGTGTAAGCCTTTATCTTGTATTCTCGTCTATTCAGTACATGGTATGTTCTAATGATATCCACCTTGCTATGCGCTAGAAATGCGACTTTGCCCCAATCATGAATTCATCACGTGATTAGGATAGAATCGCATCTTGGGCGCCACAAGTTGGTATTAGAGTCTTACCGTCCTTAGGAGCCCCTTCATTGATCGTACCGATGCCGTTGTCGAGTCTAGAAAAAAGTATTTAATCGTGCGAAGCCTCTTCACTTCTTCATTAATTATCTCAACCAATGGATTCTCGTCTAGTTCGTCGGACTCTCTCTCCTTTTCTTCTCCGGTGAATTCGGTCCTAGCTTTTTTTCGGGTTGTTCATATTCCTTTTCCTTGGAACAACTGTTTCCCTTTGCTCATTCACCTCTCGCCATCTAATCGTTCCAGAGTGATGAAGACTTCTCAAAATATTCATGTTTGCATTCAATTAATTCGAGGGTGTCACCTCACTCAAGTCTTTCAATTGTTACGGTGCATCATCTTTCTCTCAACCAATACTTTTCAACGGTATTTTCTTTTTAGTGGGCCCTAACCCATAGGTTTATACCCAGGATCTTACTTGGCTCTTTTGATTTTCCCGGAGTTACTCCCAATTCTTTTCAAAGTTTGACGAAAGAATGAATTTCATCAGTCAGATGCCTTCTTTGATATCGCTTTCAAATCATTTTCATCATTCGCTTCAACTTTTCCTCTTTTCATTCTTCCAGAGTCTCTTAACAATTCTTGGTGACTACCGTCGTCATTCTCAGCTTTGAAGATTGAAGAAGAGCCTCTCTTAAATCTTGTCCATTGACGTGAAGGTTCATGGTTCTAGTTTCAAGCCATCCTCATAATTGTTTCCGAATATGAGAATTATTTCATACTCATCCGCAACATTTCATGAGTTCTTTCCTTTTCGATTCTCCGGAGGCCGTCACTTCAGAAGAATTCCTCATTCATGACATTCTTTTCGTGTTCTCAAGTTCTTCCAGTGCTTCGTTCAAGTTTTCTTTAATCAGCTCGTGATCTCTTCATTCTCTTGTGTCTAAATCCCCTCAAGTATATTCGATCGTTTTCTAATCTTTCCGGCGATTCATTCTGTTTTCTTCGTTCGTTTTCATTTCTTACGGTGGTTCATTGAAGACCTTCCCAAGTTTGCGCTATATCTCTTCTTAATCCTTTTCAAGAGGAATAAGTTGCATGCCAAATCCGTTTGTCATCAATTAAAGTTGATGAGGATAAGCTTCTAATTCTTATTTCATCATGGTCAAGTAATTCCTTCCTTCGGAGATTGTTCGTGATGAATAATTTCTCGGTTCTAAGTTGTTCGTCTTTTCTTTTCCAGAGTTCCAAGTTTTCTTCGGCCATCTCGTCGGACCCTCCATCCAATTCACTACAAGGCTTTAATCTTATTCTTTTCATCCTTCAATCCTATCTCATCATCCTTTTGTTCACCGGAGTTCTTCATGGTGGTCCATAGAGGATTAACTCATTCCCGTTAAGGATTTAATTCATTCTTCAAGAGTTCGTCAAGATTCTTGCTGGAGTTCAAGTATTCTTCGCCTTGCAGGCCGAAGTGAAATTCATTCTCGCTTTCTCTTTGATGTGGTGTTTTGCATCTTTTCAATCCTCTCAATTAATCTTTTCTGTTTGTGGCCGGTTATCACCTCATAATTTTGAGATTTTTTCCATAAGCCCACAATAAGCTTACACTTTTCGTTGTTGAATTTCCAACAACTCCGTTCAACCCTTTCTTGCAAGGATGCTTCTCAATTCTATTATGGGGGAAGTGTCATGTGGGGCCAGCCCTATAGGCACAAGGGACCTGCGCGGGCCAGCCCTGCACATGCCTAAAGACATGTCCTAGTTTAATTATAGTCTTTTTAGATTAGGAGTCTGGGTATTGGTTGGAAAGGTTTAGTCCCGAAGAAGGTTACCCTGCCAACACCCAATTGTAATAGGAGTCTTAGTCTGGTCTTGTAATTAGGCTATATATAGCCAGCCCTTGGATCAATAAACGCAAGCAGAGAATATCCTACAACCTCTCCTCCCTTACTCCTGCACCACGGCGCCCCTCCTCACCCCTTTCTCCAACCATAGGCAAGCGAGGGCCTCGCCCTCGTCCTCCCACCAACCACGACTACAACTTGCGCGGCAATCAGCCTGGCCGTGACAACTTGGTATCAGCTTCCTCGTTGATCCCAGCGGCCATGTCTCCGCCACCGCCGCCGGTGCCTCTACCGCAAACCCTAGCAGACCTCGTGACCAAACAACACGAGGATCATGAGGCCATGGTCGCCACTTTGAACAGCCTCTCGGAGGAGAGCCACATTGCTCGGACAGAGCATGCAGACGACAGCGCCACCCTCCAGTCCATCGCCGCGACACTCAAAACCCTCCAGGAACAGCTGGCGGACACGTCACAGCTGCAGCGTGCGCAGAACCTGGCCCTCCTTCGGCTGGAAGGCAAGGGCACGCCTCAATTGGGTGGTACCGAGCTCCTGTGGCCCCCAGATGCGCCATCCCACACCGGGGCCCCGCCCGATCCGGTGGATAGGGCTCCGCGCCTCTACAAGATTGATTTTCCCCTCTTTGACAGGGCCAGCGATCCACGGCCGTGGCTGACATGTTGCAATCTCTTCTTCCTGGGCAAATAACGCCGAGTCGGATAAGACTTGGCTCGCCATACCACGTCGCCAAGATTATGGTATGGCCACCTCAAGACTAAGCCGGGCCGGCCGCCCCGGACCGAAGTTTCAAAATTGATCGCCAACCACTTCGCATCACCGACCCGCCAAACCCTTTGGCAAGTTGATCTCCACCCACCGCTCCGGCACCGTGGCAAAATACTCCAAGCACTTTCTAGAGAATCTCTCTCTGGTGCGCCCCATTGTCGATTTACAATGAGCGGATATCTTTACCAACAACTTGGGCAAGTTTATGAGAACCGAGGTCGAGATGCTGAAACCGGCGACTTTGGACGCAGCTATGGACTTAGCAATCTCCTTTGAGCACCTCAATACTGTCACCAGCACCGCGACCACTCCGGGCCGGCCCAGCCGTCCACTCAGCCCCATGGCTGCACCTACTCTGGCCTTGCCGGACTCCTCCAATCCCACGCCCGCGCTGGTCTTTAAAAGACTCACGCCCGCCGAGATGGATGAACGGCGCACTAAGGGTCTCTGCTTCAATTGTGACGAGAAGTCCGCGCGGGGCCATCGCTGCAAACGACTGTTCTACATTCAATCCGCGGATGCCGAAGAGGAGCAATTTGAGGATTTCCAGAAAGCACAAATCTCACTCTTGGTTGTTACCGGAATTCCCACAAGCGACACAATGCAGGTCACTCTTTGCATCGGGGACCGTGACTTGGTCGCCTTGCTTGATTTAGGCAGCACTCATAACTTCATCCACGAAGAGCTGGCCACCGTCGTCGGGCTGCCTTTCTCCTCCAATCGTCATTTGGGAGTCATGGTCGCTAATGGCGATAAGGTGACCTGTCGGGGACTCCTTCAGCAGGTTGCGATCACCATTGACAAGGAGCGTTTCGTTGTTGATCTGCATGCCATTCCATTGGGCGGGTTCGACATCGTCCTCGGTACACGATTCCTCAAAACTCTTGGGCCAATTCTCTGGGATTTCACTATGCAGTTGATGTCGTTTGGGCACTCGGATCACCGTGTGGAGTGGTCGGGCCTCAGCTCCCTCGGTCGTCCTGCCCACCTACACGCGTGCAAAGGCAAGGAACTTCTGGACAGCATGCTGGCCACTTTCACCGATGTTTTCGCCAACCCACAGGGACTGCCGCCTGTCAGGACCCCGATTCCAAGTCACATCGATCTAGCCGGTAACACCTCATATCACTTTGCGGCCTCACGCACGGTATTCCACGGTGTCGCTTACCATGGCCCGGACCGCTTATGCTTTTGGCTCACGATATGATAGTGTCGCTAGCATCCATATGATAGAGAACCCGGCCGACATACTAGTCGTGAATCCAAAGCGGCACTAACCTATGGGAACAGCATACATGAATCAACATCGAGCATGTCGGTCGCCAGCTGCAGAATCCGGGCTGTAGCACTGGGCCAACAGACTCGGGAACCCGGTCAGCAAGAGTTAGGCAGACTCGGATGTCACCGCGTGACATTTTCAAGGGACAGATATACCTAACGAAGTGAAACACATGCCGCCACCAAGTGTCCCGAGCAAGTCTGTGGGCTAGCAGGACTCCGGTGAACCAGGCTGTAGTGGACTACTATGGCTCATGGAAGCACTAGACTACATTTCCCCATAAGAGAGGCTCCCAAGGATAAATAACTAGATTGTCGGATCCCACGCATACCAAGCATTTCAACCATACACACAATATGCTCGATATGTGTAAATACAACATGGCATCACAACAAAACTCTACAACTCAAAGTACTTTATTTAAAGGCTCCGAAGAGCCATACATAACATGTTCATACAGATAGGGGTCACATGACCTGACACTCGAGTCATACAAACATACAAGCACATGCGGAAGCAAACTTGTCCGAGTACAAACAACTAGAAAGAAAGAAGGCTTGACGAAGCCTGTCTATCTACGTAGGCCCTTCACAAGCTCAGATCACCACCTGGGTGGCAAGTCACTCGTCAACATCGAGATCTACATAGAACCCATCGGAGGGGCGGTGTTGTTGTCTAAAAACAGTAATTAAAGCAACATGAGTACAAAGGTACTCAACAAGTCTTACAACAGATCCTACTATACATGCACATTCTCAAGAAGGTAGTGGAGTTATTGCAGCAACCCAGCTTTGACTCTTGGCTAAGCTATCCTACGAGATACCACTTGTAAAATAGTTTTCGCACACGAGTCCACTAATCACCATCTCAATACTCCACCGTGGATCCTCCCTCGTCATCCTATGAGAGGTCCATCCACGGTACTCACACTTATCTTGAGTCTTTTAGTAGTAACCATTAACTTGTCTATGAACTGCATAAGTTTACCAAGTAGTCCTTATCATGACGCGACTATTCAATAGTTTTATACCTCGCAGGGTGTACTTCTGTCACACATGTTTCCACCACTTAGCGCCCTGCACACGACATGTGCTCGGCAGACTTCAAGCTTAAAGCCGACGTGGTGTAGACCACGACCGACTAACCACACAAGTCTCTAGTCCAGTTTATCGCCTATTCGGGTTCCATCTGCAAGGAAATCCGCCGGGTGTCCTCAACGGCCCCAAACGATGTGCAGGGTTCCCGAGACACCAAATGGGCGACTTTGGCACACTGGCCACGAGCCTACCGTGATCACAGCCCACCCCTAAGGTCAGCACAAGCACGGCCTCCAAGAACTACAAACACCGTAAACTACTTGCAACTCCCCGGACAGAGGACGAGAGGGTCAGTAAGTCGAGCGGGGTCATATTTCAGGGCCCATTGTGTGGTAGTAGTTGAATCTTAAATCACGTATACAGATCTCAGTTCTTAAGGACGGTCTCAATGAAACAACCCACCATGTACTCCTACATGGCCTCTCATCGATACCTTCACCAATCATGTTCAACACTTCACTCTCATTACCGACACAACCATTCACTCTAGTTCATCATCCCGATGAGCCAGACCTGACACGACTCTAAGCATAGCAAGCATAGCATGGTAAGAAACACAAACATGGCTCAATCAACTCCTACACATGCTAGTGGGTTTCATCTAGTTACTGTGGCAATGACAGGTCATGCAGAGGAAGTGGGTTCAACTACCGCAACACACAGCTGTTTGAAACGCGTTGTCTTAATGCAGAAACGAGAGCGAAGTTTAGAAGATGGGTTTGTATCGAAATGATCGATGGGGTTGCTTGCCCGACAGAGTGGTAGTGGAATACGCCTTCGCTTGGGTACTGTGAATATCCTTGGAGGCGTAACCTACCATTTAAGAACACATTGAAACACAATCACCACATGGCAATATGCAACAATATGATGCATGCAATGACATGGCAAATGAGTGTGTTTTGGCTAATGCAACTTAGGATTTGATTGGTTTGAGTTCATTTGAATCAAAGATTCAAATGCTAACCCAAAATAAGAGGTGATATTAGTGCATTAGCTTGTTTCATCTAAACAGCAAGGTTAAAGTGTTCGACATGCATGAAACTAGTACAGATGGAAAGATTGAATTTTTCTCGATCAAAATTCATATATAAATCTTTGCATTTGGAGTTACAGATTAATTTCTATGATTTTTGAAGTTAGTAGTATTTTTGAATTTCAGATAAAAATAAATCCGTAAAATACTTATTATGCTAGCAAAGCAAGGCCATGGTGACGCGGCGGTCAATGGGGCCGGTCCAGTCAAACTGACCAGTGGGTCCTGTCTCGTCAAGAGTTAGTTAAACTAACTAAATTTAGTTAGCGCTAATCCGGGTTAATTAGCAGGTATGGCCCCACTCGCCATAGACCCCGGGGTCAAACTGGGCCCACCTGGTCAACTCAGTCAACGGGTTCAACTCGCCGGCGTTTAGCCGCCGGCGAGGCCAGACGCGGCGGGGCGGTGCGGGTTTTGTCCTCCAGCGACCAAATGGATGACGGAGAGCATCTACGTGACGCGGGGAGTGAGCCGCGTCGTTTGGTGGCAGTGGTGGAGCTCAGGGTGGCCGGGAACGTCACCGGCGACGACCTTGGCGGTCGCCGGAGTTCGGGCGAGGTCGAACCCGAGGCTACGGGGCACGACGAGGCGCGTGGTGTGGTGCTACGGGCTCCTGCGAGTGCGGTGAAGGTGATGGCGTGCTTGGAATCAAGCCAACATGGTTGTGGCCACGACGGCGACGTGCGGTGGCGGCTGCGGGTGCGGCCGAGCTCGGTGCAGTCACTATGGGGCACGAGAGCGAGAACGGGAAGGATGGAGAGGTGCAGCAGCTCACAGCGATCTCAACGAAACAGACGGCGAGGTCGGGGACGAGCTGGTGCGGCGGAGACGACAAAGGGGATCTGCGGCGGCGCTCGGTGAAGTCAAGCTCGAAGAGGATGAAGCAGTGTGCGCGAGCGCTCGGGGCTCAGGCTGCTCGACGGATACGATGACGGCGAAGCTGTTGGACACGGCAGCACGACACGGGGACGATGATGGACGCAAGTTTCACGGTGGCGCGGGCGCGGCAGCGTCGACCATGGTGCGGGAGATCGAGGGAGAGAGGCAGGGGAGCGGGCGACGGTTCACGGGTCGGGCGGCGACGTGGAGCCTCGCCCAGGTCCAGCTGAGGAGGCGGCAAGCAATGGCGCTGGCGATAGCTCAAGGCCGGCGGCCACCTCCTGCGTGCTCAAGGGATTTAGCAACTGGCCGGCATGGGGCCAAGATAAAGGTCGGGCCGCCAGTGGGCTGCGCCGATAAGTTGCTTTCTTTTAATTTCTATTTTGTTTTTCTATTATTCTCAGAATCGTGTGGCTTTATTAAAATAGCTAGGCACTTTCAAAAATCCTGAAAATAATCGGGGCTCTGCTTAGATTATTTCCAACAGCCCACACTTATTTTTAATTATTTGGGCATTTAAAATATTTACTAGCACTTAAATGCCCAAATGCAAGTTACATATGATTTAGTTCAATGATCTTGTGATGACCTAGAAAATTGTGAACCCATTTTGTCAGAGGTTCTAACCCAAGACAAAAAGGGTGGACTTTTTAGAAGGGCATTCAGGTTCATTGAAAAGATTTTAGTAAACCCTAGTTGTTTTTAGGGGGGTGCTGGGGGTTCTGTCATCCCCATTTCAAGTTTCTGGAAAAATAAACATGATGCAACACTCTAATGCATGAACTAGCTAGGATGCGACAACTCACCCCCACTCAAAAGAATCTCATCCCGAGATTTAGGATCCGTTGGGAAGAAGGTGGGGTACTTAAGCCGAAGACGATCCTCCCTTTCCCAAGTAGCTTCTTTCTCGGAATGGTATGACAATTGAACCTTGAGAAACTTGATAATCTGGCGTCGAGTGGTACGCTCGGCTTGGTCAAGGATGCGAACGGGAAATTCTCGATATGTGAGATTATAATAGAGATCAAGCGTTTCATGGTCCACTCCACGGATAGGATCCGCGAAGCAACGCCTGAGTTGAGAAACGTGGAAGACATCATGAACTCTGGAAAGATGCGGAGGTAGTTCCAATTGGTAGGCAACTTCTCGTTTGGCAAGAATGCGAAAGGGTCCAATGTAACGAGGAGCCAATTTGCCTTTGATACCGAAACGATGAGTTCCCTTCAAAGGAGTAACCCGAAGGTAAGCCTTCTCGCCAACTTCATAAGTCATGAGCTTATGCTTGCGGTCATATTGGCTCTTTTGATGAGATTGGGCTATTTTCAATTTTCACGAATAATGCGAACTGCTCTCTTCGCTTCTCGAATCATGTCCGCCAAAGAGTTGTCTTTCCCTGTTTCTCACCGTTAAGAGGCGCTCGCATTTTCGTCCAAAGAGAACTTCGAAAGGAGCTTTGCCCAAACTAGCTTGATAACTATTGTTAGAAGCAAACTCGGCGAATGGAAGGCATTTCTCCAAATCCATACCAAAAGAGATGACAGAATCTCGGAGCATATCCTCCAGGATTTGATTGACTTGTTCTACTTGACCACTTGATTGAGGGTGGAAGGCGGTGCTAAAGGAGAGACGAGTTCCCATAGCATTTTGGAAACTTTCCCAAAATCGAGAGGTGAAGAGACTTCCACGGTCTGAGTTAATCTCCAATGGAACATCATGAAGAGACACTATTCGGGAGATGTACAAGTTAGCTAGCTGGCTAGCGGTTATACTCTCACGAACAGGTAGGAAATGGGCTACTTTGGAAAGACGATCGACAACAACGAAGATAGCATTATTCCCTCTCTTGGTCCTGGGAAACCAGGTAATGAAATCCATACCGATTTTATCCCATTTCCATTCGTGAATAGCCAAAGGTTGAAGGGCGCCAAGCAGCCGCTGATGCTCGCTTAACATGACGATGACGTCGCGAACTAGCAATGTATTGAGCAATTTCTCTCTTCATCCTAGTCCATCAAAACCTCCGCGAGGTCTTGATACATTTTAGTACTACCGGATGAATGGTGAGAGGGATTCATGAGCTTCCTTAAGGATCAATCGACGAGATGTTGTTTCTGGGAACCACCAGCGATTCTCGAAGAAGACAACACCTCGCTCATCCATGGAAAAACATTTAGCAACTCCGCTAACGATGTTTTCCTTAATCCGGGATATGCCCTTATCACGCTTCTGGGCAGCAATGATTTGATCCGCAAGGTTAGGCTTCGCCACCAGGGTGGATAGGAATCCTCGAGGAACAATGTGAAGGTTAAGCTTACGGAATTCCTCGTGGAGAAGTGGTTGACTTTGTTGTAACATCAAGTTGTTACAATAAGATTTACGACTTAGCGCATCAGCCATGACATTGGCTTTGCCCGGGGTGTAAGTTATTCCTAAGTCATAATCTGTGATCAACTCGAGCCAACGTCTTTTCCTGAGATTCAAATCCGGTTGGGTGAATATGTATTTCAGACTTTGGTGATCGGTGTAAATTTCACAACGATTACCGAGAAGGTAATGTCGCCAGGTTTTGAGTGCATGACTACACCGCAAGCTCGATCATGTGTGGGATAGTTATCCTCATGTGGACGCAATTGCCGAGAAGCGAGGCAATCACATGACGATCTTGCATGAGTATGCAACCTAGTCCTTGTCGCGAGGCGCCGCAATAGATAACAAAGTCCTTAGAAAATCTGGTGGTACGAGTACGGAGCAGATGTCGCGCCTTTTCGCCTCGAAAGTCGAACTCGACCGTGGGGTCCACTTGAACTTTTTATCTTTCTTGAAGAGTTCAGTTAGAGGTTTAGCAACCTTGGAGAAATTCTCGATGAAGCGGCGACAGTAACTCGCTAAACCAAGGAAACTCCGAACTTGCTTGACCATTTCAGGTGGAGTCCAATCAACGATGGCTTGAACTCGCTCGGGATTGACAGCAATACCCTTTCCAGAGATTACATGGCCTAGATGGGTCACTTCTGGCAACCAAAATTCACACTTGGAGAATTTGGCATAAAGGCGATGCTCTCGAAGTTTCATCAATACTAGCCTTAGATGTTCGGCATGTTCTTCCTCATTCTTGGAGTAGATGAGTATATCATCAAGGTATACCACGACGAATTTATCCACATACTCCATGAAGATCGAGTTCATTAACCGAGAGAAAGTGGCTCGAGCATTGGTTAAACCGAAGGACATGACGGTGTACTCGTATTGGCCATAACGAGTAACAAAGGCCATTTTAGGAATGTCCCCGTTCTTGATTTTGATTTGATGGTAGCCCAACCTCAAATCCATTTTGGAAAAGACTGAGGATCCAACGAGCTGATCATACAGATTGTTGATCCTGGGGAGCGGATACTTGTTCTTGATAGTGACCAAGTTGACAGGTCGATAATCTACAACCATCTGATCCGTTCCACCCTTCTTCTTGACGAAGAGGATGGGGCAAGCCCATGGAAAAGAACTAGGACGGATGAAACCCTTTTTCAAGGACTCATCGAGTTGTTTCTTAAGCTCGGCTAGTTCTAGGGGTGCCATCTTATAGGGTCTTCTAGAGATTGGGACAGTTCCTGGAACAAGGTCTATCACGAGCTCGACATCCCTGTCAGGTGGAACACCTGGCGGTTCTTCTGGAAAGACATCCGGAAAGTCACGGACTACCGGAATATCTTCAAGGTCTGGAAGAGGGTTGGCATTTAGGGAGTAGAGCTGACGCTTAGACACTCGGGTCAAAACATTGTCTGTCTTGCCCGATGGATGGGTGAGTTGAACAGTTCTAGTAGAGCAATCAATCTTAGCATAATGGGCTGACATCCAGTCCATACCCAAGATGATGTTTATGTCCGAGGACTTGATAGCTATCAGGGATGCAAGGAAGACCAATCTGTCGACAAGAATTTCATTTCCATGACTTATTCTAGAGGTTTGCCATCTAGAACCAGGAGTTTGAATTTCCATGGAGGTGGGCATGTCACTAAATGTGGTGTTGTGCAATCGAGCATAGCTCTCAGAAATAAATGAATGAGATGCTCCAGTATCAAAAAGAACAGTTGCCGGATGGCAATTAACAAGGAGCGTACCGAGGACGACGTTAGGATCATCATGAGTCTCCTCAGCTGAGACATAGTTGACATGGCCACGTGCAGTGGTGGCGGACTTGGTGTAGTAAGTCTTTCCCGCTGGCTTACCACGGCCAACGGACTTCCCAGGCTGATTAGGGTTGTTCTGGGGGCACTCGCGCAGGTAGTGACCCGTCTCTCCACACTTGAAGCATGTCACAACATTGGGGCGTGGAGCAGCATTAGCAGCGGGGCCACCATAGGTCTTGGGAGGTACATACTGTTGGTTGGGGCGAGGCGCCTCAAAGGATGGCCTCGGAGTGAACTTGGGTGGCGGAGCTGTGTTAGGAATCCAGACCCGGCGTTTCTGAGATCCAGAGCCGGATGAAGAACCAAAGTCACGGGAGTGCTTGCGTGAAGCGTCATAGTCAGTATGACCTATCTCAAAGACCGATGGCCTTATTGACTAATTTCGAAGGAGGTGCACTCGTGCGACGAAGATCACGGCGAAGCTCGGGCTAAGTCCTTGCGTAACCTTGCTCGCTTCTTGGCGTCGGTGGATACCTCTTCAGACCATAACGTGCAGTTTCCAAACTCACGGCAGTATGCATCCACAATACCGCCTTTGGGTGAAATTGCGAGTTCTTCCCGCCACGATCCATGAGACCTTCCGGATGTGATGCTCACTAAAGCCTCACCGAATTCAGCCTAAGTAGTGATTTGGACAGCCGGGCGATAGCCTCAAAGTTTTCCCACCAAAGGCTAGCGGGGCCTTCGAGGTGATAGGCGCAAAGGTAACCTTATTCGCTTCGCCACGCTGGCGAACGTAGCTTATGGGTGATGCCAAGCCAATCATCCGCATCAAGGGGCTCGACGGAATGATTAAACTTCGTGGGTACAACTTGACAAAGTCATTGATTGACACCAAGTCATTCCTCCGCCGACGCAAGATTCTCGCTTAATCCGCCAAAGAAGCGGTTAGTCTCACGCTTGTTTCTTTCCGCCCAAAGATAACTCTCGCCAGAGAAGGCGGTTGAGGCAGATTCTCATCCCTAGCTGCACTGGCTTCACCCTACGCCTGGACAGCAGGGTTGTTGCGGGTGTTGAACATCCTAGGAAAACAAGACAACGGTTTAGACAAGGATGGCAAAATCTTGGCAAGGAAGTGCGGAATGTAATGGATAACACAGAATGCAGAGATGTCCATCCGTATGACATGGTAATATAGAAATTGCCATATACATACCAACGGTCATACACACCATACATAGTTTAGTACAAGCCCGGGCTAGAGTACAACTACGGTGAAAGACGTTACATCTCATCGGAGGCATTCCAAGCTCCTATACATTATTTTTCTACACCTCCGAAACGTGATACACAATAAGTCGTATCCCACAAGTCACGCACGACTGTGGAGAATACAACTGTTACAATACTAGTGAAGCTACTACCAACTCAGACGTCTCCGTAGTAATCTTCATAAAGATTACCACCATGTCCTGGGAGCTGAACATGATCATCTGGAAATAGTCGGCCCTGTGGAGCTTGCGGTCCATGGGGACTCGGATGTGGCCTTTGTCCAACAAACGGTGGCGGACGAGGTCCACAAGGAGGGGTGATGCCTCCTACATCACGCCATTCCATACAATCTGGCAGACCAGACCGCAGGGGGTACAAGTCCCTCATGTCCATATACCCAGCCTGCACGGCAGGTGCAAACCATGTCAGAGTGGCCCAGTGATCAGAACGAGCGTTGAGGAGCTCCATTCGCAAGGCACGATTCTCACGGTCCTTGTTCTCAAACATCTCGATGGTGGTGCGGAGTAGTGAATCCTCATGGGTAGAGTCACAATAAATAGCCTGATAGTACCCTTGTGCCCCAGGGAGTGATGTTGGCATATAGCGGAAATCAGTGTTCCGAAGCAAGGCAGTTCTGGCTCGTATGATAGTCATCATCGAGTAAGCTGCGTCCTGCACGGACATCTCGACAGTAACCCCAAGTCCATAAGAGCAATGGAGGGGTTCAGTAGCTCCAGGATAGGAAGGGTATATCCTGACCATACAAAGGTATTGGCTTTGATTAAAGTCTCGAAACTGCTCCTCCACGGTATACTCAGGATACCATCGATAGCCTGTCTCGATCATCACTCGGACCAGCATGGCCGTGTGACCAGTACTCGAGGCATCGAGTCGCATTTAACCACTTGATTCTCGGGAACGGGTGGCCATCTGAAGCACAAAATAATGCAAAGGCATTAGAATTTTCTAGGGAATCGGACAAGATAACAATTGTAAATGCTCGTAAAAAGATTTGAGACATTCACAACAGTTTGCATAGACACTCAACAACATCATATCAAGGTTCTGGTTCAACTGGCAACATACTAAAAGTAGTAGAAACTAAACTGAGGCTGGTAACCAACAATCCTATAAGTTACTACTGATTAGTAACACGTGAACTCGATAGAGAGAAGAGAGCCTAGTCCTTAACCCACGTATAATGAGAAGAGAATGACTCGGATCGAGGGCATAAGGTAAAGGAGTAAAAGAGCCTTACGCTCCCTCCCACAATCAATTCCCTACATATAACTAAAGCCATTTCTAGACTCGACATCGACCAGTTTGGCTTGACGAACCCACAGCAGTCCGCTCGATGCCAACGCTGTCAGACCCCAATTCCAAGTCACATCAATCTAGCCAGTAACACCTCATATCACTTTATGCCTCACGCACGGTATTCCCACGGTGTCGCTTACCATGGCCCGGATCGCTTATGATTTTGGCTCACGATATGATAGTGTCGCTAGCATCCATATGACAGAGAACCCGGCCGACATGGCTAGTCGTGAACCCAAAGCGGCACTAACCTATGGGAACAGCATACATGAATCAACATCGAGCATGTCGGTCAAGCAGTGTGAATCTGTGCTATAGCACTGGCTAACAGACTCTGTGAACCCGGCAGAGCAGGCTAGGCAGACTCGGATGTCACCGGTGACATTTCCCTAAGGGATGTATACAGAATGAAGTGAAACACATGCCGGTCACCAAGTGTCCCGAGCAGAGTAGTCTGGGCTAGCAGGACTCCGGTGAACCGGGTCAGAAGGACTACTATGGCTCATGGAAGCACTAGACTACATTTCCCATAAGAGAGGCTACCAAGGATAAAGAACTAGATTGTCGGATCCCACACATACCAAGCATTTCAATCATACACACAATATGCTCGATATGTGTAAATACAACATGGCATCACAACAAAACTCTACAACTCAAAGTACTTTATTTAAAGGCTCCGAAGAGCCATACATAACATGTTCATATAGGTAGGGGTCACATGACCCGACACTCAAGTCATACAAACATACAAGCACATGCGGAAGCAAACTTGTCTGAGTACAGACAACTAGAAAGAAAGAAGGTTTGACGAAGCCTGTCTATCTACGTAGGCCCTTCACAAGCTCAGATCGCCACCTGGGTGGCAAGTCACTCGTCAACGTCGAGATCTACATAGAACCCATCGGAGGGGGCGGTGTTGTCGTCTGAAAACAGTAATTAAAGCAATATGAGTACAAAGGTAGTCAGCAAGTCCTACAACAGATCCTACTATACATGCACATTCTCAAGAAGGTAGTGGAGTTATTGCAGCAAGCCTGCTTTGACTCTTGGCTAAGCTATCCTACGAGACACCACTTGTAAAATAGTTTTCGCACACGAGTCCACTAATCACCATCTCAATACTCCACCGTGGATCCTCCCTCGTCATCCTATGAGAGGGCCATCCGCGGTACTCACACTTATCTTGAGTCTTTTAGTAGTAACCATTAACTTGTCTATGAACTGCATAAGCGACTAAGTAGTCCTTATCATGACGCGCTATTCAATAGTTTTATACCCTGCAGGGGTGTACTTCGTCGCACATGTTTCCACCACTTAGCGTCTGCACACGACATGTGCTCGGCAGACTTCAAGCGAAAGCCGATGTGGGTGTAGACCACGACCTGACTAACCACACAAGTCTCTAGTCCAATTTTATCATCTATTCGGGTTCCATCCGCAAGGAAATCTAGCCGGGGTGTCCTCAACGGCCCCAAACGATGTGTGCAGGGTTCCCGGGACACCAAACGGGCGACTTCACACACAGGCCACAAGCCTACCGATCACAACCCACCCCTAAGGTCACATTGCAAGACGGCCTCCAAAGAACTACAAGCACCAGAAACTACTTGCAACTCCTGGACAGAGGACGAGAGGGGTTAGTAAGTCGAGCGGGGTCATATTTCAGGGCCCAATGTGTGGTAGTAGCTGAACCTTAAATCACGTGTACAGATCTTAGTTCTTAAGGACGGTCTCAATGAAACAACCCACCATGTACTCCTACATGGCCTCTCATCGATACCTTTACCAAATCATGTTCAACACTTCACTCTCATTACCGACACAACCATTCACTCTAGTTCATCATCCCGATGAGCCAAACCTGACACGACTCTAAGCATAGCAAGCATAGCATGGTAGGAAACACAAACATGGCTCAATCAACTCCTACACATGCTAGTGGGTTTCATCTAGTTACTGTGGCAATGACAGGTCATGCAGAGGAAGTGGGTTCAACTACCGCAACACACAGCAGTTCGAAACGCGTTGTCTTAATGTAGTAAACGAGAGCGAAGTTTAGAAGATGGGTTTGTATCGAAATGATCAATGGGGTTGCTTGCCCGACAGAGTGGTAGTGGAATATCGCCTTCGCTTGGGTACTGTGAATATCCCTGAGTATGAACCTACCACGAAGAACACATCGAAACACAATCACCACATGGCAATATGCAACAATATGATGCATGCAATGACATGGCAAAATGAGTGTGTTTTGGCTAATGCAACTTAGGACAGATTGGTTTGAGTTCATTTGAATCAAAGATTCAAATGCTAAACCAAAATAAGAGGTGATATTAGTGCATTAGCTTGTTTCATCTAAACAGCAAGGTTAAAGTGTTCTGACATGCATGAAACTAGTACAGATGGAAAGATTGAATTTTTCTGATCAAAATTCATATATAAATCTTTGCATTTGGAGTTACAGATTAATTTCTATGATTTTTTGAAGTTTGTAGTATTTTCTGGAATTTCCTGTATAAAAATAAATCCAGAAAATACTTATTGCGTCAGCAGTGCGTCATGGTGACGTAGCGGTCAACGGGGCCAGTCCAGGTCAAACTGGCTAGTGGGTCCCGTTTGTCAGTAGTTAGTTAAACTAACTAAATTTAGTTAGCGCTAATCCTGGGTTAATTAGCAGGGCGGGCCCCACGTGTCAAAGACCCAGGGGTCAAACTGGGCCCACCCGGTCAACTCAGTCAACGGGGTCAACTCGCTAGCGTTTAGCCGCCGGCGAGGCCAGACGCGGCGGGGCAGTGCGGGTTTTGTCCTCCGGCGACCAAATGGACGACGCAGAGCATCTACGTGATGCGGGGAGCGAGCCGCATCGTTTGGTGGCAGTGGTGGAGCTCGGGGTGGCCGGGAACGTCGCCGGCGACGACCTTGGCGGTCGCCGGAGTTCAGGCGAGGTCGAACCCGAGGCTACGGGGCACGGCGAGGCGCGTGGGGTGGTGCTACGGGCTCCTGTGAGTGCGGTGAAGGTGATGGCGTGCTCGGAATCAAGCCAACATGGCTGTGGCCACGACGGTGACGTGCGGTGGCGGCGGCGGGTGCGGCCGAGCTCGGTGCAGTCACTACGGGGCGCGAGAGCGAGAACGGGAAGGATGGAGAGGTGCAGCAGCTCACGGCGATCTCAACGGAACAGATGGCGAGGTCGGGGATGAGCTGGTGCGGCGGAGACGGAGAAGGGGATCTGCGGCGGCGCTCCGTGAAGTCGAGCTCGAAGAGGATGAAGCAGGGTGCGTGAGCGCTCGGGGCTCAGGCTGCTCGACGAAGACGACGACGGCGAAGCTGTTGGACACGGCAGCGCGGCACGGGGACGACGGCGGACGCGAGTTTCACGGTGGCGCGGGCGCGTCAGCGTCGGCCATGGTGCGGGAGAGCGAGGGAGAGAGGCAGGGGAGCGGGCGACGGTTCAAGGGGACGGGCGGCGACATGGAGCTCGCCTGTGGTCCAGCGCGCGAGGCGGCAGCAATGGCGCCGTGACGAGCTCAAGGCTCGCTGGCGTCACCTCCTCGCCGCTGGCGAGGATTTAGCAATTGGCCGGCATGGGGCCAAGATCTTTCGGGCCGCCAGTGGGCTGCGCGCTGTAAGTTGCTTTCTCTTTTAATTTATTTTTTTGTTTTTCTATTATTCTGTAACTGTGTTGCTTTATTAAAAATAGCTAGGCACTTTCAAAAATCCTCAAAATAATCAGGGGCTCTGTTTAGATTATTTCCAACAGCCCACACTTATTTCCAGAATTATTTGGGCATTTAAAATATTTACTAGCATTTAAATGCCCAAATGCAAGTTACATATGATTTAATTCAATGATCTTGTGATGACCTAGACAATTTTAAACCCATTTTGTCAGAGGTTCTAACCCAAGACAAAAAGGGTGGACTTTTTAGAAGGGCATTTCAGGTTCATTGAAAAGATTTTAGTAAACCCTAGTTGTTTTCAGGGGGTGTGCTGGGGGTTCTGTCATCCCCATTTCAAGTTTCTGGAAAAGTAAACATGATGCAACACTCTAATGCATGAACTAGCTAGGATGTGACACCGCCGCAGCGCGCACATGACCATCATATTCATCTTATTCCCGGGACACCGCCAGTTGTTGTCCGTCCCTACCGCTACCCAACGATTCAAAAAGATGAACTGGAGCGCCAATGTTCAGAGATGCTGGCTCGCTGTCTGATCCGTCCTAGTTCTTCTGCATTTTCATCCCCTGTTCTACTCGTTAGAAAGGCCGACGGGACTTGGCGTTTCTGTATCGACTACTGTGGTCTCAACCTTATCACCATCAAGGAAAAGTTTCCAATTCCTATTGTCGATGAACTTCTGGATGAACTCAAGGGTGTCCGCTTTTTCACCAAACTGGATCTCCGGTCGGGTTACCAAAAGGTTCGGATGGCCCCTGAGGATATCCACAAGACGGCATTCCGCACACATGAGGGACTCTTTGAGTTTGTAGTGATGGCCTTTGGTTTGACAAATGCCCCAGGGACGTTCCAAGCACTCATGAACAATGACCTCCGTCCCTACCTTCGTCGGTTTGTGCTTGTGTTCTTCGATAATATCTTGATCTACAGCTCATCCTGGTCGGATCACCTACATCATGTCAAGCTCATTTTGGAGGTTATGCGCACACATCAACTGTTTCTCAAGCGCTCCAAGTGTTCCTTTGGGGAGGAAACCATGGCTTATCTGGGACACATCATCTCTGCTGCAGGAGTTGCCATGGACAGCGACAAGGTTCTTGCCGTGGTAGACTGCCCGGTTCCGTGCACCGTCCGTGCTATGCGTGGTTTCTTAGGACTGGCAGGATACTACCGCAAGTTCATCTGGGATTTTGGCACCATTGCAGCTCCCCTCACGGCACTCCTGAAGAAAGACGTATTTCTTTGGACGCCTGCAGCGACTATTGCCTTTGAAGCCCTCAAGAAAGCTCTTACGATAGCCCCTGTGCTTCAGCTGCCGGATTTTGCTGTTTCATTCATTGTGGAGTGTGATGCATCTGGATCTGGTTTCGGGGCAGTCCTGCATCAAGGTGGTGGCCCCATTGCCTATTTCAGCAAAACCATCGCTCCGCGTCATGCTTCTCTCGCCGCTTATGAGCAAGAGCTCATTGGTCTGGTGCACGTCGTGCGCCACTAGCGTGGTTTATGGACAGGATCCCCCTCATTCCGGGACTATACGCTGGGCGAGATTCGCAACCAGGTGGTGAATGGCAGATCGTCGACTGCGATCAGTTCTTACACGACATCCGTGAGCGTCTCCTTCAGGCAGCACAACAGTACAAGCATTACTATGATGATAAGCATCGGGCCCTTTCTTTTGATGTTGGAGAGTGGGTTTGGCTCCATCTTCAGCACCGGCCAGCGGCATTCCTTGGAGTAGGCGCCAAAGGTAAATTGGCTCCCAAATATTATGGGCCTTTCAAAGTCCTCGCTAAAATTGATACAGTTGCTTACCGTTTGGAGCTGCCCCCACGTGCCCGCATTCACAATGTTTTCCATGTCGGGGTCCTGAAGAAGTACCATGGTCCACCGCCGAAAGTTCCGCCGATGCTTCCACCTCTATTTCAGGGTCGAGTACATCCAACCCCTGTCCAAGCATTGCGTGCTCGTATTGCCCACGGTATCCAGCAGGTGCTCATTCACTGGGAGGCCCAACCGACGTCTGCTGCTTCATGGGAGGATGTTACAACCTTCCGCGAACGTTATCCAAGCTTTCAGCTCGAGGACGAGCTGTTTCAGAATGGAGGCGGAGATGTCATGTGGGGTCAGCCCTATAGGCGCAAGGGACCTGCGCGGGCCAGCCCTGCACCTGCCTAAAGATATGTCCTAGTTTAATTATAGTATTTTTAGATTAGGAGTTTGGGTATTAGTTGGAAAGGTTTAGTCCCGAAGAAGGTTACCCTGCCAACACCCAATTGTAATAGGAGTCTTAGTCTGGTCTTGTAATTAGGCTATATATAGCCAGCCCTTGGATCAATAAACGCAAGCAGAGAATATCCTACAACCTCTCCTCCCTTGCTCCTGCGCCACGGCGCCCCTCCTCACCCACTTCTCCAACCATAGGCAAGCGAGGGCCTCACCCTCATCCTCCTACCAATCACGACTACAACCTGCGCGGCAATCAGCCGGGCCGTGACAGGAAGTGTATGTTGTTTTCCCCCTTTCTTTTTCTTGCAATGATTTACCTTCTATTCTTCCGTTCCGGGGGCACTGCGATGTTGCTCTTTTCACCCATCATCTAGTTTGATCCTTGCTTATCCATTTTAACGGAGTGTTAAGTCCTCTTTTGAAGTCCTTTTTCTTGCCAATCTCTGCTTTTCTTTTCTACTCGGACGCTATCGGAATTCTTTCGTTCTTATTCCTTTTCTATCTTGTTCTAATCTTGAGCTTTTGATTCTCGTCATAATCGTCGTTCCTCCTTTCTATCTGAGTACTCGCGACTTTGTTCATCTTCTCTCTTGCGTTGTTATTTCACCTCAACCTCCTTTTCTTCCGTCTCGCTCCTAAGATCTCGGGATGAGATGTTCTGTTAGTGGAGGAGAGTTGTGACCCCTCGAGACCAATGCCCCAGATGTCTTTCGCTTGTTCGCCATCTTTTCCATGTCATTCGTTTGCGTGTTGCACCTTGCCATGTCCTCATGTGGATTTCATCTGCATGTTTTTCAAAACTTCCGTCTGGGTCTCCCAGTTCTCTCTGTTGTCCGTTCTGAGTCCAACCACACTCGCATGCGCCCGCGGCACCTCCGAAATATTATTTTATAAGTGGCATAAAAATGTTCTTGGAATGGAGTGAAAGTTGGCGTGCGGTCTTATTATAGTGTAGGTAGACCGTCTGCCAAATTTCGTCGCATTCGGAGCATATTTGATAGCCCAACCGTCATCCGTAGCGGCACTGTTGCCGGTTAATTCGTCGGACATTTTTGGTATCCGTAAACCCCATGTCATGCCACTTTCTCTTCTCTCCTCTCAGCCCAACCCACTCTCCACAGTCCACCTGCAGCCCACCTAGGCCCCCCTCCGACCGAAGCCATCGAATCGTCATCGGAGGGTCCGAAAAGCCCCCCAAACCATCAAACCCTAGCTCCTATCCTATTTATACAGCCCCCCTTGCCATTTTTGGGCAACCCTAGCCCTCCACCTACCTCCTAGCCCCTCCTCCTCAAATTCCGCGCTGCTCCTCTGCTCCGCCGCCACTTGGCGAGCCTCCAATGGTCGCGCCGCCACCTGAGGCCGCCAGCGCCGCCGCCCCGGACCAGTGGCAAGCTGCCACGTGTCCCCAGCCACCTCCACCGCCCTGCCCAGCTCGAGGGGCTCGCCGAGGCCATTCGCCCGGCCCGGCCGCGCGCTTTCTTCGCATTGCCGCCCGCGCTGCTCGCCGCTCTAGCGCTGCTGCGCAGCTCCGCCCGTCGCCCCACGCCCGCACGGTGCCTCTCCACGCCGCTGCCTGCTGCCGCAGCAGCTCCACCTGCCGCTTCACGCCCGCTGGCGCTTTCCACGCCGCCGCCGCGCGCCGCCGCAGTTCCGCTTGCCGCCCGTACGCCCCACGTCCGCTGGCGCTCTCTCCACGCCGCCGCCGCCGCCCGCCGCAGCTCCGCTTGCCGCCCCACGCCCGCGCGCCTCTCCACGCCGCCGCCCGCGCCTTCGCCGCCTCAAAGATCGCCGTCGTCGCCCGCTTGCCCCTTCTATCCGCTGACGCCTCTCCACGCCGCCGCGCCGCTCGCCGCCTCCAGCGCTGCCGCCGCAGCTCCGACCCCTGATCCAAACGGCCCTGCTGCACCGGCTCGTCCCCGAGACCCCTCCGTCCCGTTTTTCCCGCGAGGTGGTTTTGGCCAAGTCCCTGAAAAACCCATCTCATGTGTGCATGTTTGAGTGATGATAACTTATGAGCATGTTTATCCGATTGGTGTGTATGATATATCAAAATGTTGTGCTCTTTATGCTTTAGGTGATGGTTGCATTTGCATGCATATTAAGATTCATCTTGATGTCTTAATCATCGTTGCAATGTGCTAAGTGATGTAATCTGCAAAAAAACTGATATAACTTGCCATTTTGTCATTTTCATATCTCTTTGTGTGATTTTCTTTTGAGCATCATGTATACATGTCTTAGGAGCATAGTCATGTAATCTTTGCGTTGGTATAACTGTCATGTCATGGTATGCCATGTGGTGACTAGCACAAGCTTGCTAAGTAGGGTACTTGATGTTACTGTTCTGTTAAGTCTGAATCTGTTATATTGTGATGCCATATTTACTTGATGCTACCATCAAATCTATGCATATTTTGGAGATGTCCAGTAAGCATGTTTTGAAGATCATGTTATGATCTATCCATCCATGCCCTAGTGTGCAATTATAACCTGTTGTAGCATTTTCTTTTGGTACCGTCAAGTTGCTTGAAAATATAACTGTCAGCATGCCCAGTTTTCACTGAGTCTATTATATCATCTTGCCATGTTCACTTGAAGCTATCATCAAATCTGTTGCTCCAATGATCATGCTCAGTAATGATGTTTTGTTAAGGGTGTTTAGTAAATGCTTGCCATGCCCCTTGATTCTATGAATAGTTCATGTGGAATATACTTTTGTTGTCTCAAAGTATGCATCATGAATCTGTTTTCTGTCAAACTCTGTTTTTCATCAAGTTTGAGAATCTGTTATGACTTGCCTACTTGTCTTGACGAATGCCATTGATCCAGAGGTTATAAGGAGATGCTTAGTAATCATGTTGTGTGATGTTTAACCTGTACTTTAATGCCATGTTTTTTTGCAATGATCTTGCACTGTAGCATGTTTGTTTCGTGCCTCCAACATGTCAACATGTTATTCCTGCTCACATGTATGCCCTGTTTTTCACCAAGTCCTAATCTTTGTTATAAAGTTGCTTCTTGCATTGATCATATTGGTTAAATCTTGATGCCTATGAAACTGAACCTTAATGATATTTGAGGTATGCAATCTTTACTTGAAGTGCATGTCAAGTTTGTGCTCATATGGTTGCTGTAGCATGTTGTTTTGATGATTGCAAAGTGCCTAGTTGCTGTTTAGGCAGATTATTGCTATAACTTGTATCGGGTGTATGTGTTGGACCGTTGCTCCGTTTTGAGCATGCTCTATATACAACTTGCTTGGTTTTGCATGTAGTTTCATCATGCCATGTTGAATCCATGTGTTCGGAGCGTTTGTGATTGTGTTTTGCTTGCATATGCATCAATGCCATGTTTAACTTGTTTTGCTCATATCTTCTAGGCCGTAGCTCTGAATTAAATGAACTCTATATGTAACTTGATTAGGAAAGCATGTAGATCATCATGATGCACTTTAATTTGCTGTTTAACAACTTCAACATAATGTGTAGTCAGATCTGGACCAATCTCGAAATTTGCATATGGGGAGTTTCCGGAATTGTTGTATGTTGGTTCTAGCCTCATTTAAACCTGCTTTGATGTGGGGTTATTGTATGCTTCATATCTTGCCATGAGTAGCATCGTGAAGCCTTGTCATGCATCACACTTGGTTGAACATCATGTCATGTTTATGTGTTGTGTGTTTACTTTGTTGTTTGCTTCTTTCCGGTTGTGCTTCTTCTTGATAGTTCCTGTTTCCTTGCGGTCGTGAGGATTCATTCGACTACGTTGGTTCGGCTACTTCATGGACTCGTTCTTCTTCCTAGCAGGGTTTCAGGCAAGATGACTGTCACCTTGGATCTCACTACTATCTTTGCTTTGCTAGTTGTCTCGATGCTATCGCTATGTCGCGCTACCTACCACTTGTTTATCAAGCCTCCCATTATGCCATGAAACAACCTCTAACCTTTTCACCATCCCAGCAAACCATTGTTTGGCTATGTTACCGCTTTGCTCAACCCCTCTTATAGCGTTGCTAGTTGCAGGTTGTTCCGTGTTGGGACATGGATATCATGGATATCTTGGGATATTACTATATCTATTATTTTAATTGATGCATTTATATACTTGGTAAAGGGTGGAAGGCTCGGCCTTTTGCCTAGTGTTTTGTTCCACTCTTGCCGCCTTAGTTTCCGTCATACCGATGTTATGTTCCTTGATTTTGCGTTCCTAACACGGTTGGGGTTTATGGGCCCCCCTTGACAATTCGCTTTGAATAAAACTCTTCCAGCAAGGCCCAACATTGGTTTTCCATTTGCCTAATAACAACTAAAACTTACATAGGGGTCAGCTAGCACCCGAGGATAATTAATCAACCCCCCGGGCCAGTGCCCCTCTGAGTGTTGGTCCAACCCGGGCGATGTCCGGCGCCCCTTGGGCAACCAGGGTGTCAGCCAACCTGACGTCTTGCCCATCCGGTGTGCCCTGAGAACGAGATACGTGTGGCTCCTATCAGGATTTGTCGGCACATCGGGCGGTCTTGCTGGTTTTGTTTTACCATTGTCGAAATGTCTTGTCAACCGGGATTCTTAGCTTGACCGGGTTGTTCCGGGAGGAGGATTTTCCTCCTTTGATCGTGAGAGCTTGTCATGGGCTAAGTTGGGACACCCCTGCAGGGTTTGATCTTTCGAAAGCTGTGCCCACGGTTATGTTGCAGATGGGAGTTTTTAATATCCGACTGTAGAGAACTTGACACAAGATCCAAATTAAAATACACCAATCGCGTGTGTAACCGTGACTGTCTCTTTTCGACAAGGTTCGGGAAGAGAACACGGTTGGGTTATGTTTGAACGTAAGTAGTTCAGGATCCCTTATTGATCATTACTAGTTTGCGACCGTCACGTAGTTTCTCATCTTATTCTTGTACTCGTAAGTTAGCCACCATACAATGCTTAGTCGCTTGCTGCAAACTCACCACTTACCCATTCCATACCCATTAAGCTTTGCTAGTCTTGATACCCATGGTGATGGGATTGCTGAGTCCTCGTGGCTCACAGATTACTATAACAACAGTTGCAGGTGCAGGTAACGCGATGATCATGACGTGAGAGCGATGTTTGCTTGTTTTGGAGTTCTTCTTCTGCTTCTTCTTCGATCAGGGGATAGGCTCCTGGTCGGCAGCCTGGGCTAGCAGGGTGGATGTCGTTTGAGTTTTTGTTTGTGTTTCATCCGTAAACGGATGTTGTTCTCATGTATGATGTTTGATATATTCTTGTGGCATTTGTATGCCATTTGCATATATCCCCATCTATTATGTAATGGTACGATGTAATGATATCCACCTTGCAAAAGTGTCTTCAATATGCAGCTCTATCCTTGATGGGACCTTCGAGTTCCTCTCGGATAGGATCACATATTGGGCGTGACACTAATAGATGAATGTTTGGCTATGTCCTATAGCGGTGATCAGAGATTTGTGTATTTAAATAAGAGATCGATGGGGATCACTTGAAAAAAACCTAATCAGGTGGAAGTGAAGCTCACCATTTGGAACCAATACGAATGCATACCTCGAGCTCCTGCCTCCCAACGCACCAGGGTGACAGTTCTGTCAAATTGGATGGATTGGAGACTGGAGGACCATCAACATCGCTATAGGAGCAAACCACCAAACGGCGGCTGCCCACACTATGTACAGACGTGTCGCTCCCATCGCAGGCCTCTCTGCCTCATGCTTGACACCTTCCTCGTCGCCGGCATGCCGAGGTGCTCAATGTGCTCTCCCGTGTCACCCGTGGCGCTGCTGTGCCTGCTCTTTCGCTCTTGCGGTGTCTTCCTCGGAAGGAGCACATAACTCGCTCCCCTCTTCCCCAGCGTGGAGGTGCGCCCGGATCCGATGCTCCTCGTCCGCACGGCCGCATCCTACAGCAAACTCCATTCAGGGCAGCACAGTCTGTGCGAAGGAGCGGCGAACGGTCACGGTGACCCGCGCTCCAGATGAGGCCGGTGGCGACCACGTCAGTGGGGCATCAGCCGAGTGGAGGAGCGATGGCCTGAGTGGCGTGGGGAAGCGGCAGATCGATGGAGCGGCGGGCGGCGACCCTCTGCCTCACCTGGTAGGAGAGGCGGGCAGCGACCCTCTGCCTTGCCTGGTAGGAGCGGCCAACAGCGACTTGGCAGAGAGAAGGTGCGTCGCATTCTTGGCAAGGGCAATTTGATGTGGATGAAGGGATTGGTAGTCGATGGGTGGCTAGATCGGGCGGCGGTTCTGAGCGGAGCGGCGGCGTCTTGGCAGGCGAGAGGGAGGGTGGTGCAAGCGGCGGCGTGCGTGCATGCGTGGGTGGGGTTGCGACAATTTTTTTCTTTTTAGCGATGGACGGGTTAGTGATGGGTTAATGCGTGGTTTGTAGCGTTAACCACGAGAGGATTAAGAGCCATTAATTTTTGTAGATGAATGAGTTAGATTGTTTGGGTCTGCCCCTTCTCTTCATTTTATAAAGGTACTTGTACTTCCTCCGTCCGAAAATACTTGTCATCAAAATGGACAAAAAATGATGTATCTAGAACTAAAATATATCTAAGTACACTCCCTTTTATTCATTTTGATGACAAGTATTTTCGGACGGAGGGAGTATAGAGTAGATAAACAACCTAATTACCACAACACCCTAAAAAAACCATATTTACCACGTTCGTAAAAAAACCATAATTACCACGCCATTATCCAATCCCGACCACCTCGTCCTCCATTTTTTTTCCGAGAGTACCCTCCTCCATTTCTAATCCTCCTCGCACCTCCGTTGTCGTCTAGGGATCGAGCCGGTGGAGAGCGGTGAAGATGATGATGACGCGGGCATCGATGGGCGCCATGGATGGGGCCGCGTTGGATGAGGTGGTTCGGCGGCTCGTCGAAGGGGGCCGTGGCGGGCGCCAGGTCCAGCTGTCGGAGGCGGAGATCCGCCAGCTCTGCGTCGAGGCCAAAACGGTGCTCCTCTCGCAGCCCAACCTCCTGCGCATTCCCGCGCCCGTCAAGATCTGCGGTGAGCACCGGTCTCAAGGCCCCTCCACTACCCTCTGATTCGGGCATACCATACCGCGCGCCCTCCTCTTTGTGGCGTGTTTGCGCATTTGGGCCGTATATGCCTGACTCCCAGAGATAGATTATTTATGTTCGATTTTTCCCGATGTCTGGCGCGTACTGTTGATTTGGGGTATTGACTGTTGAGGACCCGGTAACGTTTTCTGTAAGAACAAGTATACTCTATTGAAATATTGACATAGGTATGACTAGCACAAATGCCCGTGCGTTGCAACGGGAGACATAATTAATGTGTAGTTACATTTAGTAAGAATTATATGTGCGAAAGACAATGATAGTTCACGTGAAATTTAATGCTCACCAAAATCCGTAGACCCACACAACAAGAAGTTATATATTGATTCCAAATGGACTTATAATTTGTTTATATGGAGCTATAATTCATCATCATATTCGAAGTTAAAAAGAACTGGTTATCTCCGTTCCCAGCTTGAAATGTTTTTCATGATGGTTGTAGAGGTGGTATCGGCATGTGTTGGATGGCTGGTGAGCACCAGTTGTCATCGATCCGTGCCGTTGTCACACAACATTAACAAAAAATAAAATGGAAATCCTGGCATTTTACACAAACATTTCCACAAAACAAAAATAGTAGGTAACAAGCTCTAGAGGTCCTAAAAACATGTGTTTCACTTGTGAAAGGATGATACATATGTCATCAACTTGTAAGGAGAAGATGTACCAACTTTAGTTGACTCGGTAGCATGAGATTAATATTAATAAAATTATTATTAATAAAAACATAAATAATGAGATCACATGGTTGGTTGACATATTAATATTATTTATGGAAGAAGACAATGAATATACATGGGGCTCATTGACTTTAGTTGACTTAGTAGCATGAGATTTGCGTTCCGTTGTTGTTCCTAATTCTTCCTTTTCATCACCATTGTCGATGGTGGCCTTGTTTGTCCACCTATTCATGACGAGCGTAACTAATCCCACAACAATGTGCTTTATCATCATACTGTTCCACCTTCCACACGCTTAGCGAGTCTCCCTTGCCCACCAACTTGTAATTCCGTGGACTTGTAATGCTCCTAGTATTAATTGACATTTCAAACGGGAAAGCGCAATCATAAACCTAACCTCTTAAAGAAATAAACTCATTAATTTTTTTCTGTGAGTAACTCATTAATTAATATACAAATACAACACTAAAAAGGATGTCAGTATTTTAGCCGCATTCATATTTTTGTTCACACCAAAGAAACGTTCATATAATGTTGTGTGCACCCTCAACCATCTAAATATTCAGGCGACAGTCAAATCCTTCCTTTTTAATTAAAGCAGCCTCACACAATCCTTCCTTATTAAGGATCCCACCCCTTTAAATCCTTCCTTATGATCACACAATCATCCTCAACCATCTTCAAATAATCCTTACCTTATTAAGAATCCCATCCATTAAATATTCCGCCAAGCCCACCCACAATCCTTCCATAATTCTTCCATAGTCCATAGCTAATTAAGGAACCTATCCATTCAAATATTCCACCGAGCCCACACAAGCCTTCCTTTGAATTAGCCGCATCTATTTAGCCACGATCCTTTCTTTATAATTAGCCCATCCGCTTAATTAGCTCTTCTCTTTTAACGTCTGTTTGTTAATTTCTACTGCGGCTGCTATATTAACCGGTCAGACTGTGTTTAAAATTGCGAGGTGGGACAATTCATCATGTAACGTGTTTATCTCAGTTGGTTGTCGTGGTTGAAATATAAATAGTTTAGATCCCAAGCATTCTCCACTATAACAGGTTTTTTTCTTTCTTTCTCTAAGATCGATAAGAGAGCCCACTCGTGTGCACGCAGCCCATAAGAGAAGGCCCATAATTTTGCGGCCAGTGAGATGGGCTAGTGTGGCTGGGTGATTACATATGAAATTTCAAGCCCAACTAACCTATGAACCAGCGTGTTATCGAGGAAAGGATTGAGGCGGAGCGACGTACGAAGGACGGTGAAAACGGTGGAACGAAACGGACGAAAATCAGGGGGTAAGAAGCGATCTGTGCTTTATTATTAGGGAAAGATGTCTGAAATTTAGGAATCTGAAATGTCCAATTTAAGAATCTTGGCCGGTGTTCTTGCAGCGTGGTCAATGGCCAGAGTTGGTAGTCTTTGCTCTATGGGTACACTTGTGTTATCCTTTTATACATTTTAGGATGATAAGTGGTTTAAATTTGAAATGTCCAATTGGAAGGATCTACTACTGACATAACCTTAATAATTACTAAAAGGTAGGTAAAGGTAGACAACGATATTCTTCTACCCTTTATTGAGAGGGTCAGCCCCTTTATATGGTACACAAGACTTGACCGAGAGGCTGGTAAGTCTATCACAAGTCTAATCCAACTGCTAAACTGATTGGACTCTTTCCTAACAAAGTTTTTTCGTGAATACACAGGTTGCGTATCTTTCCATTGATAGAAGGGTAGAATAGTACAAATGGGCGTCCCTCAGCTACGTGCCAAATGCATAAACCTCTTGACACTTCATCTGTGTGTGCTACCCTATGTCATGACAATTATGATTTTGCTGTTTGATGATTGTGTTTGTTATGTGTAACACAACTATTTCAAGAATTTGCATTCTTAAAGTTACTGACACGATGATCATTTTGTTTCAATGTAGTTAGTAATAATTTTCTTTGTAAGCTTTTTCTGTAAGACTCAAGTGCTCACTTGGTATCAAAATGGTTTTTTAATACCATAATAATAGGTTATTCATATCTTTATTCTGTTGTTTTCATTCTGAAAGGCAGTGATGCCCAACAGAACCCTATTCTTTTAATACCTTTATGAAAATCAGGTCGGTTATTTAACATTCTCAGAATAAGGACCGTCGTAAAACTGTGCACCACTTGGTTGTACAAAACCCCTTTTCCATCTTTAGGAAGTACAAGTAGACTAGGTGCACACATTTGGTTGAATTCGTTATGAAATCTCTTGTACATATTTTTCTTGTCCTTGGCCATCTCTCCATATTTGGACTTATCACCTGGGATCATATTTCATCCTTTTGTTACGTTTCGGAATCTGTCATTATAGAACATTCTCCCCTTTTGCCTTGTAGGTGATATCCATGGTCAGTTTGTTGATCTTCTGAGGCTGTTCGATTTGGGTGGCTATCCTCCAACTTCTACTTATCTTTTCCTTGGAGACTACGTGGATAGAGGCAAACAAAGCTTGGAAACCATATGTCTGCTTCTGGCGTATAAAGTGAAGTACCCTGATAAGGTTTTCCTGTTGAGAGGAAACCATGAAGATGCAAAAATTAACAGAGTTTATGGTTTCTATGATGAATGCAAGAGGAGATTCAATGTTCGTCTGTGGAAGATATTCTGTGATTGCTTCAACTGCTTGCCTATGGCAGCGCTTATTGATGATAAGATATTCTGTATGCATGGTGGCCTCTCACCTGAATTGAATAGCTTAGATCAAATTAAGGATATTGAGAGGCCTGTTGAAATTCCTGACTATGGTCTTCTATGTGATTTGCTTTGGTCTGATCCTAGTTCTGACACACAAGGGTGGGGGGAGAGTGACAGAGGTGTTGCTTGTACTTTCGGTGCGGATAAGCTTGTAGAATTTTTGGAGAAGAATGATCTTGACCTCATTTGCCGAGCTCACCAGGTAGGCGGAAATTGCTCTACCTTACTTTTATCTTATTCATCATGGCATTTATATAACTGAAGCATGAATGTCCTCAGGTGGTAGAGGATGGCTATGAGTTCTTTGCAGAAAGGAGATTAGTCACCATCTTTTCAGCTCCAAACTACTGTGGAGAATTTGATAATGCGGGTGCTTTGTTAAGCATAGATGAAAGCTTAATGTGTTCTTTCCAGATCTTGAAGCCAAAAGAAACAGGAGCACCACATTCAAGAAAACCAATTTCAAACAAGGTAAATAATCAGGCTTCAGTTGGTTCCCCTTTCATGACCCAATATATTGGAGAAGTGACAGATAGATCATCAGTGAGTTATTCTTGTTTGAACTACAATTCATGAAAAAGACATTTTATCTATATCTATCTATACCTCTATCTACCTCTATCTACAAATATAAAAAGATCCAATTAATGAACCATGTCAATCCAACGACCTAGATTGCTCCAATGGTGAGTGCTCAACATGTTTAGCGTGCAATTAATATCGTACATGTCTGTGCTAATCACATAATTAACGCATATTTGATATCCTACCTAATATAAATGTGCAATTAATTTCCGTCCTAATCTTAACGGGCATTGCACGTACGCATTTACTAGTTAGTATAAACTAGAGAGATATGCATGCCCTGCCGCGCGAGTTTTCTTTTGGGTGTGAATTTTTTTTTCAGGCTCCTATGGCTGGTTGGTTCTTCGTGGGTTTGTTCAGTTATTATTCGCCCTACAAAACAGTTAAGCATGAACATTGTAAATCCTTTCTTCCTATTACAAATAAGGACAACAAATTCCGATGAATTCCACACGTACACACGACCACCCTTTTCCGACCCACTTACAGCCAACTTCTTTTCAACTGTGGATTTTACAGGAGCTGCACCGGCCCTGGATATAACGCAGTACATCTCCAGAGCATTATAACAAGGCCACTCACAGATTAAGAAATGCTAAATTATCTAAGCTAGACCTTTTATTATTCTTTGATGGATCATCCTCCTTCACTCACTCTGATGTATCATCAACATGTTCATTCTGCGTCTAGGTTTCCTGTAATAACAACATATGTATAAGAGCAGTGCTTCAGACGAACTGGAAATCTGGCGTGGACACAGTTCAAAAGGTAATGAAGGGAAAGTCACCAACACATCCTTTGCTGGCGTAAAGACACCTTCAGGGAGCTCATGGCGCTGGCTAGCAGCGCCAGAAGCTTCAGCAGCCACTCCATCTACACACAATCATCATAAAACAAACAATTTTAGAACCAAAAAATGCACCAAATTCAAAAGGAATCGCCTAGAGCTACCTACCAAGATGAGCAGGCAATTCCTCTGCAGCACCGGTACAGGAAGAACTGCTGCCTGCAACGAAATCATAATACATAGATGATAGATCCACCCACTGGGAAGAACTTACGAACCTAGAAAGTCAAGGCATCCTTATCTCTCCTAAAGGAATATCGTGGCACGCTCACTTCGACGACATATTTCCTTCCAACCAGAGCCATGATCTCCGGCGGCATGAACAATTGCCCTTCCTGGACGACCATGTTAAAGCACAGAGAAACAAAACACAAAGGGGATAAAATAAATGAATCTCAATACACATACCAATAAAACTGGACTAATTAGGAAAAGAGTCGCATGAAAACGACATATAGCAGTTTGGCTACAAATTACAGTAATACATAAGAAAAACAAATCTATAAATCTATGTTAACTTAGACCCATCAATTCCACTACCAGGTCATACAATCTTTTCTTCTTGATCGAAGATAACCAATGAGACAGCACAAGTAAAGTACATGTTTAGCAATGCTGGCAGCACCGAAGCTAACACCAAGGCTCGCTCAGAGCCAGACATAAAACAACTATACATATACATAACTGGATATACCAAACATATGCATGCTTCATCAAGACATCAACCAAAACGACTTCAAATAACCATTTGAACCTCCTACCAAGCAACACGAACCATGATTTTTACCTAAGAGCTAGCATAGCTACAACATGGACTGCAGTTGCAGCAAGACAAAATGATAATGCCATAGAATCTTCAACCAGACGTAATAAAAGCCCTCTAAAAACACCACCATAAAACAGACACTTCACAGCAACATCACATGACCCACCCCCAAGCATTTGCTGAATAATCTACCTAAACACAGAAACAACAACCTAAATAAACCACAGACAAATCTTCTTTTCTGTAGCAGTACATGACAATTAAAAAACACACATAAACCGAACCTACCACAGACCCAGCAGCACTCTGACCGTTGAAGAAGAACAAAAGCAACCATTAAACCATAACAACAACGAACAACAACAACAACAACAAAGCCTTTAGTCCCAAACAAGTTGGGGTAGGCTAGAGGTGAAACCCATAAAGATCTCGCGACTAACTCATGGCTCTGGCACATGGATAGCAAGGTTCCACACACCCCTGTCCATAGCTAGTTCTTTGGTCATACTCCAATCCTTTAGGTCTCTCTTAACGGACTCCTCCCATGTCAAGTTCGGTCTACCCTGACCTCTCTTGACATTCTCCGCACGCTTTAGCCTTCCGCTATGCACTGGAGCTTCTGGAGGCCTACGCTGAATATGCCCAAACCATCTCAGACGATGTTGGACAAGCTTCTCTTCAATTGGCGCTACCCCAACTCTATCTCGTATATCATCATTCCGGATTCGATCCTTCCTCGTGTGGCCACACATCCATCTCGACATACGCATCTCCGCCACACCTAACTGTTGAACATGTCGCCTTTTAGTCGGCCAACACTCAGCGCCACACAACATTGCGGGTCGAACCGCTGTCCTATAGAACTTGTCTTTTAGCTTTTCTGGCACTCTCTTATCACAGAGAATGCCTTTTAGCTTTTCTGGCACTCTCTTATCACAGAGAATGCCAAAAGCTTGGCGCCACTTCATCCATATGGCTTTGATCCGATGGTTCACGTCTTGTTCAATATCCCCATCCTCCTGCAGCATTGACCCCAAATATCGAAAGGTGTCCTTCTGAGGCACCACCTGCCCATCAAGGCTAACCTCCTCCTCACACCTAGTAGTACTGAAACCGCACATCATGTACTCGGTTTTAGTTCTACTAAGCCTAAACCCTTTCAATTCCAAGGTTTGTCTCTATAACTCTAACTTCCTATTTACCCCCGTTCGACTATCGTCAACTAGAACCACATCATCCGCGAAGAGCATACACCATGGGATATCTCCTTGTATATCCCTTGTGACCTCATCCATCAGCAAGGCAAAAAGATAAGGGCTCAAAACTGACCCCTGATGCAGTCCTATCTTAATCGGGAAGTCATCAGTGTCGACATCACTTGTTCGAACACTTGTCACAACATTACCGTACATGTCTTTGATGAGGGTAATGTACTTTGCTGGGACTTTGTGTTTCTCCAAGGCCCACCACATGACATTCCGCAGTATCTTATCATAGGCCTTCTCCAAGTAAATGAACACCATATGCAAGTCCTTCTTTTGCTCCTTGTGTCTCTTTATAAGTTGTCGTACCAAGAAAATGGCTTCCATGGTCGACCTCCCATGCATGAAACCAAACTGATTTTTGGTCACGCTTGTCATTCTTCTTAAGCGGTGCTCAATGACTCTCTCCTTTAGCTTCATTGTATGGCTCATCAGCTTAATTCCACGGTAATTAGTACAACTCTGAACATCCCCCTTGTTCTTGAAGATTGGTACTAATATACTCCGTCTCCATTCTTCTGGCATCTTGTTTGCCCGAAAAATGAGGTTGAAAAGCTTGGTTATCCATACTATCGCTATGTCCATGAGGCCTTTCCACACCTCAATGGGGATACAATCAGGGCCCATTGCCTTGCCTCCTTTCATCCTTTTTAAATCCTCCTTGACCTCAGACTCCTAGAGTCGCCGCACAAAACGCATGCTGGTCTCATCAAAGGAGTCGTCCAGTTCAATGGTAGAACTCTCATTCTCCTAAGAAAAAAAATACTAAACACAACCAAAGGCCCTATCAATATAAAACAAACCCCCCTTACAACATCATAAGGCTAACCCTCCAAACATCCCTAGATAACCATCTTATTCAGGATAATAACAAAAACTATCTCACACCACCAATTTGAACGACGCCATGTGGGAGCCTAACCACAAACTCATACAAAAAAAAAGATGAGGACAAAGGATCCCCCGCTCCAGCACTCATAGCGACCCCCAAACATGCAATCCACACACATGTAACACCTGATGGAGCATCAGGCAAAGAGGCGTAATTCTTCTGGAGTTGTGTAGCGCGTGGTGTGTGCGTCTGTTAAGTGGGGTCTTGGCTATTTGGTCAGGTTGGACTGGTGAAGAAGGTAAGAATTGAAGGAATGAGAATTTCCCCATCTGCTTCTATCTCTCGCGTCTCTATTCTTCTCTCTGCTCTTGAGTTTTCCCCCAAATTCACGTATCTCTGAGTTCTAGCTCACGCCTCGATCTCGCAACAACAACGGGCGTGACAAGACACCACAAATGAGTCCCAATCACAACCGGCAACAACCAAAAAGAATGAAAACAATAACAAACCTCCACATAGAGAAGAAGAGCGATGCAAACGATGCAAATCCACGAGTTGAGACAACCGATGCAGGGGAAGAAGAAAATACCAGCGCATGATCTGGCCCCTCGACAAAGAGGTAGCGATCGAACCCATGATCGAACCCACAAGCCACCGCCGCCGCCCGCTAAAGGAAGGAGCCAGCACCGCCGGCCACCTCACCCAAATCCAAAGAAGAGAATAAATGGTCGCAGCCCCAATAGGAAAAGAAAGAGGGGGCACCGACATGTACACAGGAAGGCACACACAGCCACCACGAATCAATCCGAACCAACCAAAGAGTCGACACGACCGTATCAGACACATACAAACGGGCCCCAGAATACAGCCCACATCCCCTAGCAGTCCACACGCAGCTAATCTGTACAACACGGACACATGGACCCAACTGCCACCTGGTTCACACCCTGTCAAACGTTGACCCACACAGCTTTCACACCATCGATTCACCAGGAGCCTCACAATCCTGGGAGCTTAGAATCTGTACTGATATCTTGAGAATCATTCTCCCATTTGCTATTTTATTTGGACAAGTTTATATGCTTTGTCAATTCGGCAGGAAAATATTTGGAAACCTAGAAGTGGCCCATACGATAATTTCCTAGATACTGGGCCTAAGGGCATCTCCGATGGGGAGGCGCTTATTTGGACGCTTGGGCAATAAAGAAAAATAATTAAGAACGTAGTGTCGGTACAGGAGTCCGTTTCTTCAATGCAGCACCGCTTAATTGAGTGCTAACATAGTTGATTTTTCCGTCCACGAATAGTGCAGCGTTTGTTAAAAAGTCTTATGAGAAGAAATAGGGGACCAAGAGTCGGATGACTGGCTTGGCAGCGACGCCTGCCTAAATCCCAAGATCGAACAGGATGGAGCCAAAACGGCCAGGAATAACATCCTAGCGCCCGGGCTAAGAGCCAGCGTTGTAGATGCCTAAAGAGGTCTGAAATTACTACGTACTCCCTCCGTCCCACAATATAATACTCCCTCCGTAAACTAATATAAGAGCGTTTAGATCACTAAAGTAGTAATCTAAACACTCTTATATTAGTTTACAGAGGGAGTACATTTTTAGGTGCCATAGTTGGTCGGTACAGTGCTTGTTTGCATGCATTGGGTGTAACATATGACAAGAACAGGGCTACTTGCATATGACAAGAACGGGGCCAGTGTTTTCTTTTTTTGTGTACTTAATTCCTATAACCGGCTAAAGCATGATGAAGTTTACTACTGTAGTCCTTAAATTTTGCCCTTCCTTGACAGGCACCGACAGTGGACAATGCTTAACTTGTATTCAGTCACATAGTCATGATTGTTGTCAGCTCGAAGGGGGTGATCTTATATCCCAGATCCACCAGGGCATGACATTAGAAGCACTCTTCAGCCTGGTTCTCTTACATTCTCTGCTACTTGCTTGCGGCACTGCATTCTTGTGGATGCAGTTGTTTTGTTTTTGTTCGTTTCTTTGCTTGATTGCTGTGTGCTCTATGTTTGAGCTGAGAATATAGTTATGTAGTCATAACCATGCCATGGCACCTACGTAAAAAAAGAAAGGGATTGGGTTAACTATGCATGTAAATTTACGACGAGTGAAGTGAAATTGATGTCAGGTCATCATTTGAAAATCGGGTCACGTCTAAAGTTTCCTGGTCTGTTACTGCAAAACTACGTTCTCCGTTCGGAAATATACTCGGAAATACTTTTCTTTTACGAAAATGATCATATCTATTTCACTGGAAGTACAGCATCAAACATAATAAAATAAGAACAGTTCACGTTACAACCCACCAGCGGTGCCTGAACTTGCCACCGATGTTCGCTTTGGTGCATGAACTTGAAAAATACACCGGATTGGTTCCAATACTTGTCACTTGTGTTCAGATAACCAAAGTTTAAGTGGCGGCTGGGGTTAGAACAGATGACCTCTGTGTAACCTCGACACGGGCTAACCAGCCCACCCAACGTGCTTCTGATCAGATGAGGATAGATATACCTTATTGTTGTGCGCACAGATAGATATCTCATATATCTTATACATCACTCTTTTTCTTTTTAAGTTGCTTATACATCACACTTGTGGGGTTAAATGGGCTGCAGTCAGTGCGACCCATTTTTCACGCGTTAGTTTTTTGTCCATTTTTTGAAAGAGAAAAGTCTAAAATAAACCTTGAATTTATACTTGAAGTTTGAATTGAACCCTGTAACGCCCTTGCCGCTGGCCACGAAGGACCGCCGGTTTTGGGGCTTGCCGCCGGTGGATTTGGTGAAGAGGGGGAGCCGGGGATGAGAGAGATGCAGACGCAACGAGAGAGAGAGAGAGAGAGAGAGAGAGAGAGAGAGGATGAGCTTAGAGAATGAGATTCAAATTCAATTACACGATACCCGTACACGCCACCCCACTCGAGCTTATATATCCGCTCGTTACAATCGCGGCCTCGGCCCAATCACTCACGCAGCCCACACGACTAACACAGCCCAACTTCTATTCAAACCTCCCGCCCCACGCTCGCCTTGTCATCGCTGATTCGCCTTCTGGTCGCTTCACGGCCGGCGTCAAGAGTCGTGATCTCGACATTGCCCTCCCCTTGAGAACCAGCGTGTCCCCATGCTGGTGCATTTGGAAACTTGACCTTGAGTACCTCGTAATCCTCCCATGTCGCCGCCTCCACTGGAACGTTCGACCACTTGATCAAAACTTGCAAATGTGTCGCGTTTCCCTTTTTCACCAGCCGGCGATCTAGAATTTCTTCAGGTGTCACCCCTGGCACGGACAGATCCAAAGGTTTCGGTAAAACCATAAACACGGGCGTGTGATCTGGTACATGAGACTTCAACTGAGAAACATGGAAAATTGGATGAACTTGACTGCCTTTTGGTAGCTCCAACTTGTATGCTGCAACTCCCACTTTTTCCAATATCTTAAAGGGGCCGAAAAACTTCAGAGCCAATTTGGGACATGGTCGATTGACCACTGACGATTGAGCATACGGCTGCAACTTCAGATACACTTGTTCACCCACCATGAACTTTCTTGGTGACCTGTTCTTATCTGCATAGTGCTTGTACTTGATCTGAGCTCTATGCAAATGCTCTTTCAGAATAGCAGTGTGTTCTGTCTGAGCCAGTATCCACCCAGAAACATCAGGATTGAGAGATTTTGTTGTGTTAGCCAACTGACCAATGTTTGGCTCGTGTCCATACAGGGCTTTGTAAGGAGAGCAGCCTAAAGAGGAATGAAACGTGGAGTTGTACCAGAATTCTGCTTGAGGTAACCACTGTTTCCACTTGGCAGGACAGTCATGTACTGCACACCTTAAGTACATCTCGAGACACTGATTCACCCGCTCAGTCTGACCATCGGTTTGTGGATGATATGCTGTACTCATCTGCAATTCAGTGCCCCACACTCTAAACAGCTCCTTCCAAAAAGAACTGGTAAAAACCTTGTCTCTGTCAGATACAATAGACAGAGGTAATCCATGTAGTCTCACTACATTTTGAAGAAATGCTTTTGCCACTCCTGCAGTAGTGAAGGGATGTTTGAGAGGAATAAAGTGACTGACTTTAGTAAACCTGTCAACCACCACCAAAATGGAGCTATACCCTTCAGATTTGGGCAGTCCTTCAATAAAATCCATGCTGATAGACTGCCATGGCGCTTCAGGTATTGGTAAAGGTTGGAGCAATCCAGGATATTTGCACAGTTCATGTTTTTCTTGCTGACATATAGCACACTGTTTGACAAAGTTCTCCACATCAGTTTTCATACCTTGCCAACTGAAGAGCTGTTTGACTCTGAAATATGTAGGAAGAATTCCAGAATGACCTCCCACAGGAGTAGAGTGAAATGCCTGTATCAGTCTGGTTTGTAACCCCACATTAGCTCCAATCCAAATTTTGTCATTGTTTTTCAGAATTCCCTCCTGTAAAGTAAACCCAGGGCATGCCTTTATATCCAGTGCCACCTTCTGTAGCATGTCTAGTGCCACCTTCTGTAGCATGTCTTGAGCTACAGGATCCACAGAATAAGAATTTAGGACTTCCTGAATCCAAACTGGTTGTGAAGTAGATATAGCCTGCACTGGAAACAAGTGAGCCACTTTAGACAGGGCATCTGCCACAGTGTTTTCCACCCCTTTTTTGTACTGAATTGTGAACTGTAGCCCTACTAGCTTTGTCATTGCTTTTCTTTGCAGTTCAGAAGTTAACACTTGATCTCCCAAGTGACACAAGCTCTGGTGATCTGTTTTAATCACAAAAGGGCCTCTGGACAAGTAAGATCTCCACTTGTCAATAGCCATCATAATAGCCAGAAACTCTTTTTCATAAATGGACAGTTTCTGATTCTTCTGGCCTAAAGCTTTGCTGTAATAAGCCACAGGGTGTCCCTCTTGAGCAAGCACAACTCCCACTCCTGAGTCACATGCATCAGTTTCCACACAAAATTGTTTTTCAAAATCAGGTAGAGCTAGAACCGGAGTAGAGGCCATTGCTTGCTTTAATTGTTCAAAAGCAGCCTGTGCCTCTTCTGACCAAAGAAAGGACTGTTTCTTCAACAACAGTGTCTAGGGTTTTGCAATGATCCCATAGTTCTGGACAAACTTCCTATAATATCTAGTGAGTCCCAGAAATCCTCTAAGTTCAGTTACATTGCTGGGTACAGGCCACTCCAACATTGCAGCAGTTTTTGATGGATCAGTTGCCACTCCCTTGTCAGAGATCACATGCCCCAAATATTCCAATTTCTGCTGCCGAAAGGAACACTTGCTCTCCTTAACATAGAACTGATTTTCTCTTAGAACAGTTAGCACTTCTCTCAAATCTTTGAGATGGTCTTCCAAAGTCTTGCTGAACACCAGGATGTAATCCATAAATGAGAGAACCTTTTTTCTACCAGGAAACAGAAAGTCCATGTTACATTGAAAAGTGCCAGGAGCAGTTGCTAACCCAAAGGGCACAATTCTGAACTGGAATTGGCCATGATGTGTTTTGAATGCTGTTTTATATTCATCTTCAGGTATCATTCAAATTTGATGATAACCAGCTCTCAAATCTAGTTTAGAAAACCATTTTGCTCCAGCCAATTCATCCAGTAATTCATCAATGACTGGCAAGGGAAATCTGCTTTTTACTGTCAGAGCATTGAGCTTTCTGTAATCTACACAAAACCTCCATGTTCCATCCTTCTTTTTCACAAGTAACACTGGAGAGGCAAAAGGGCTCAAACTAGGTGTAATGAGACCTGCTTTTAACATCTCATCCACTTGTCTTTCAATTTCATCCTTTTGTAAGGGAGAATATCTATAAGGTCTGCTGTTCACTGGTACAGCCCCAGGAACCAAATTGATTGCATGATCAATCTGTCTGCGAGGAGGTAATGACTTTGGATCACTGAAAACATCAGTATATTGTTGAAGCAGTTCCTTAATAGGTTCAGGAAAATCATGTTTGTTTTCCTTCTCATATATAGGATGAATTAAAGCCACTGCCATAATATCATTGCCCTTGTCCCACTTCGGTAACTGTTCAACAGGCATCTCCTTCAGTTCTGTTTTCTGACTGGGCAACACACCTTGTAATTTCACATCTTGTCCATTATAATCAAACTGAATCCATTTTTCTGCCCAATGACGCTTCATCACTCCCCACTTTTCCAACCAATCCATGCCCAAAATTATGTCATAGCTGCCCAGTTGCAAAACCTTCATAGGACTAGTAAAGTTCTGTCCCTGTAGCCACCAAGTTACATTAGGAACATATTCAGTACACTGTAGCTTATCACCATTTGCCACCTTGACAGATAAAGGTTCAGACAATTTTTCTGATGATAACTTGATCCTTTCCAACAGAGCCTGATCTACAAAAGTGTGTGTACTTCCAGAATCTAACAACAGCAACACTACTTGATTTCCAATAAGTGCTTTCAACTGTATAGTTTTTGGATGAGTTGCACCTGACAGGGCCTGAACAGAAATAGTAGCACACTCCTCCTGCTGATCATACAACAGTGTATCCAACACTGCATCAGAGATGATCTCATGAGTATTTACTGCTTCCACTGCTTTCAAATGAGCAGTTTTCTCAGTTGCAGGTGTGCAAACATGACCAGGGTTGTACTTTTCCCCACAACCATAACATAGGCCATTAGCTCTCCTGTACTCCTTGAGTTGCTTAGCTTTCCAAAGCTCTCCAGGTGCAAAACTGCTTCTAGAGTCCTGTCTACTTGTGAAATTCTTTGCATAATTGGTTTTACTGCCCTTGCTTGTCTGAAGTAACCTCTCCTGCACTGAGCATACAGTGCAGCTTGCTGGACAGATTCAGGCAACTGCATTTCCACCGCAGCTTGCAACTCTTCCTTTAAACCCATGATAAATCTTGTGACCAACAGGGTGTCACTCAGTTGAGGTTCATACAACCTGATGCTATAAACCAACTGGTGAAATTTGCTCTTGTACTCCTCAACGGTGCCCCACTGTTTCAACCTGATTAAGGACTGCAGCAGCTCTCTATGCACATTCACATCAAATTCCGCCAGTAATGCCTCACAAAACTGCTCCCAATTCGGCCACACTCCCTTCTGTCTCACTGATTGAAACCAGTGTGTAGCGTTGTCAACCAGATTCAGAGATGCTGACGCCACCCGGAAACTGTCAGGGATATTGTACAGTTGGAAGAATGCCTCACACTGATTGATCCAAATCCTTGCTCCCGTACCATTAAATTTTGGAAAATCCATTTTAGGCATCCAATTTCTCTTTCCAGTCGCTTCCTCACACTGCACATGTTCTCCCTGTTCCCCACTGGGATATGGATTGTGGTTCTGTACCTGGGGTGCCCGGTGCTGAGTCCTTGCCGTCGATCCCTGAGATGTTGGCGCCGCTCCCAGTAACCCATCTGGAGGCGGGTTTACACCAATCGAACCCTAAGGTGATCGGAGACCGTCGCCTCGGAATTTGCCGGGTACGCTCTCGAGAAAGCGGAAGCGGGCCACGGATCGGTCGCTCTGATACCTGGTTGTAACGCCCTTGCCGCTGGCCACGAAGGACCGCCGGTTTTGGGGCTCGCCGCCGGTGGATTTGGTGAAGAGGGGGAGCCGGGGATGAGAGAGATGCAGACGCAACGAGAGAGCGAGAGAGAGAGGGGATAAGCTCAGAGAATGAGATTCAAATTCAATTACACGATACCTGTACACGCCACCCCACTTGAGCTTATATATCCGCTCGTTACAATCGCGGCCTCGGCCCAATCACTCACGCAGCCCACACGACTAACACAACCCAACTTCTATTCAAACCTCCCGCCCTACGCTTCCGCCTTGTCACTGCGGTTACGCCTTCCTGGCTGCTTCACAGCCAGCGTCAGTAGCTGCATACTGACAAACCCTAACCTTGAAATCCCTGAAATTAATACCCTGTACTTTCTAATCCCGGTCAATCCTGGCTTTTCCCCCCTCATAGCTTGTTTGGCACCGGGTTGCTTACATGGCATGGGATCAAGGGCTGTGTGGACTGTGTGCTGTATGCGACGAGTACGTGCGATGATGCATATGCGTATGCGTTCCTTCATCTTTTTTTACCTGCCGTGATCGTTCATGGTGTCTTGTTTGTTGTGTGATTGGCTAGTAGCACCCCGAAGCCCGTCGGCTCCAAGGCATATGCGGACGTCGTTCATGCCAGAATAAGTCGATGTGTTTTACGTGTTTACCCCTACTTATACATAGTAGCATATCAAGCTGGAATCGATCAACCTGCTTAGGTAGCCAGCTTCTCAGCGTGTACGTGCAGAGCAAGATGAGCTTATTAGGTGGCTAACTGTGGAATTCATGGCTTCATACATGCATGGGCATGCATGGTCCGCCTCGTCACAGGAAGGCTCGCCGTGGCGTCGTTTGACCGGCCGTGAATCCAGCGACACCCCCAAAGAATGAGGTCTCCAAGAAAGACGGCAACCAGACAACAAACAACAAAGCCTCCGACCACCTGACGTTGCCATCATGTCTTTGCTCTGGATGTCTCCCGCGGACGCTTTGTGTAGAGCAGCTTGCCGCCATACCAATTCAGAGCAGGGTGTCCTTGCGATGAACATGCAGTGCCTGAGGCGCGTCGGTGGGGAGCAACGTCTGGAGAGTAGACATGCATGTGGCGTAAGAGAACATGAGAGAGGATGAAGATGGAGATGACGCAAGGGCCTAAAATTGTCAATGCGAGATGTGAGTAATCCCGGTCGGGATCATCGTTTTCCCAGTGCGACAAATATGTCTAAGGCGAAGATTGACCGGGATCGATAAATACAGGGTGCTGGTTTCAGGGATCGGAAGGTCAGGGTTCGATTCAGACTTCTGCTGTGAATTCAAAGTTTGTTTTAGACTTTTTTCTTTTTGAAATAACAAAATATTCCCCTAAAAAATGAAATAAAAAAATATGTAAGTATGTAAATCATAATAATTATAAATAAAATAAATATTCACGTAATTATATTAATATTTATGCATTCTAAAATGTCTGTTCAATTATAAAAGCGTTTGTATACTTAATAAAAATAAAAATTTGTAAAATATTTTTATGAAAAATATATATACAATTTTCAAAATCTCATGTGTTAAAATATCGTGTAGTATATGAAATTTTGTGTTGCGCCCTAACAGGTGGGACCCGATGGGCATGGTGACATGTATTTGCAAGTCAACCACGTTGGCCTGCCAAGTAAGCCATACAGACGTATCCGAATGTGATTTGAATCGTGTGTGAACAAGAATGCCAAGTATTGGAATCAGTTTGATGTATTTTTCAAGTTCAGGCATTAAAGTGAACATCATCTAAATACAAGTTCAGGCATCAAAGTGAACATCATCGGCAAGTTCAGGCACCACCAGTGCAATATTCTGTTTTATCGTTAAGGGTTGAGGGTCTGTTCGGCCGCAGCGCGTGCCAACTCTCAAAATAAATAAATAAATAAATTAGACAATTTGACCGCAATTCTGATAAATGCCTACAAATTTGAACAATCAAACATAGTTTGCGCAGAAATTAAACATAGGTTCGCAAGTCTTGATCAAGACTTGATCTTCCAATCGCGTGTAGTTTTTCGATCTCGCGCGCACTTTTGCTTGCGCTTGGTCGAACACCCCCTCCCCAATCTCCTCTACCTCATCTTGTTCCTCATCGTGACCGTCCACACCATCATCCATCTCATTGTAGCCGTAACACCGACCGGGATTAGATCAATGTCGACGGAATTGTCATCCAACATGTGCACAAACTCGGCAGCCGCATCACGCAAACTGGCGCTACAATTTTGCTCCACAAGTCACGAACAATCGCAATGGCGAAAAGCGAAAACAACTAGAAGAAAATCGAAGTTCCATACCTTGCGCCCATTCCGCCGAACACCTCGGGGCCGGCGGTAGCAGCGTCGTCAGCGGGCGTCCTCGGGGAAGCTCTTGCGGTGGCGATCGAAGGAGGTGGTGGCGCGGTGCTCGCAGTACCTTTTTTGGCCGCCTTCTTGCGTTTCACCCCCACCTTGCGTCTCTTCACCGGCAGGGTGAGATGGCCTAGACCGGATTCACAAAGGCGGCGGCGGCGGGCGCGCATGCCTTCCCGGCGGCGGTTACGGGAGCGACACGGCTGGCGATGAGATGTGCTTGAGGGGTTGGCTCGTCCATGACTTCGACGGCGACGGCGACGGCTGGGAGGCATCCATGGCGGTGCTACAAAGCCGAGGAAGGTGATCCGGAGCAGGAGGAGGAATATCAATGGCGGCGGAGGGAAGGAAGAGCAGGAACTGCCACGCGGAAATGTCCCTCCCGCCAAATCTTGCTAGCCATAGGGGTTACCCTCGGGTCGGTCTCCTGCCCCGCGTTTCTAAAGGTCGAGGGGGATAATTTACCGTACCCTGCAAAATTTTCTAAAGGCCGTGGTCCGATACGGTATCTGTTCGGGCCACTTTTTTCGTGTAAAACTGTAAACTGACGGTTATTTTGCAGTTTAACGCGATATAAGAGGTCTGCTAGAGATACTTTAAAACTAACAGCTGGAGCTCGTCGCTACTACAGCTCGAGCCGAAAGAGAGGAACAATGACTCGGCCTCCCCGCCGTCCATGGTGGAACTACACACCCGGGCGGCTGACGAGACGAGGGAGCATGACCTGCGTGGAGGAGCACCGCAAGTCCGAGCAAGCACAATCAGCGGGCCAACTCTTGTGACCCATTACATCCAATCCAAGCATTAAACACATGAAATAACATTTGATAAAATCTAACTGGATAATCAAAAGCTGATTCAAAACCAGTCAAAACCAAGCGGGGTTTGATTTCTAAACCAAGTGGGCAGTTAAGGGTGTCGGATTACCGGTTTTGGAGTTATGGGTTGAAATCTAAACTAAGTGGCAAATTGAGGGTTGTAACGTGGACTTTTCTCTAATAAAAATTACATTGAGATTTCGAGACCATCGAACAACCGCTACTGCCGCCAGAACGAGCCCCGACACGCCGCTGTCACTAATCCCCTACCGGAGCCGGCTTGACCTTCTTGATGATAGCCGGGAAGTCTCCATGCACATGCCATTAAGAACCAACGCCTCGGAGTGGCATCGTCACCGTTGAACCCTTAAAAACAAATTAGACAATTTAACCGCAATTCTGATAAATGCCTACAAATTTGAACAATCAAACATAGTTGCGTGGAAATTAAACATAGATTCCCAAGCCTTGATCAAGACTTGATCTTCCAATCACGTGTTATTTTTCGATCTGGTGCGCACTTTTGCTTGCGCTTGGTCGAACACCCCCTCCCCAACCTCCTCTACCTCATCTTCTTCCTCATCGTGACCGTCCACACCATCATCGATCTCATTGTAGCCGTAATCACCGGCCGGGACTTGATCAATGTCGATGGAATTTTTGTCCAACATGTGCACAAACTCGGCGCCCGCATCACGCAAACCGGCGCTACAATTTTGCTCCACAAGTAACAAACAATTGCAATGGCGAAAAGCGAAAACAACTAGAAGAAAATCAAAGTTCCATACCTTGCACCCATTCCGTCGAACACCTCAAGGGCGGCGGCAACAACGTCGTCGGCGGGCGTCCTCGGGGAAGCTCTTGCGGCGGCGATCGAAGGAGGTGTTGGCGCGGTGCTCGCAGTACCTTTTTTGGCCGCCTTCTTGCATTTCACCCCCACCTTGCGCATCTTCACCGTCAGGGTGGGGACGGCCTAGACCGGATTCAAATCTCGCCACACGACGAGAAGCCATAACCTCACCGCCCTGGGGGGGGGGGGCTATAGGAATCTAAGCCAGAGCTCCATCAACTACGTCTAGACAAACGAATTTGAGGAGGATCGGAGCCCGGAATACAAACTCGAAGAAGTATCGCCATCCACCCGAGCGCCGCACCTGTAAGGACTAAAAAACTCTAAACTAATTTACTAAGAGGAGCGAAGGCATTGGGATTATCCTCCCCGCCACCGGCCGCCATAGCGACAGGCGGAGGGGAGGCGAATCAATGGGCTCGCCCGTGAAGTCTCGAGGGGAGAGTTTGCCTTAACCACCTAGGGTTAGGGGAGAAAAACAAGAGGTAGTAACAACTATCCGGGTTTAGGAATAGAACATGATATTGAGCATCCCACGGTCATCCCCATGGACCTACCATCGTCACTCCAAGCACCAAGTGGACCGATGACAAGAGCACGCACGAGTGCTATCGAGACCGAGGTGACATTCTCCTTAATGAACTTCCATTGGAACCACGTGAGACATGGCTACTACCTCAACCAGGAATGCTATGTGTGCTTAGGTATCAAGAAAGCAGCCTCGGAGACACTCGAGCAGAAGACCAAGTCACGACGGATACGAATGAAGGAACACGACGAGAGGAGTCGCCAAAATTCTACAGCGGACGAACATCCGGCCCCTGCCCGAATATCTGGCGCCCCCCAAGATGGAGATGATAGCCTCAGAATAGCGATAGATGAGGCTATGGTGGCCGAACATCTGGCCATGGCCCGGACACCCTGCACCGGATGAACATCTGGCCCCTCCCCAGAAATCCGACCCGAGGGCACCCGTACGTGTCAAATCATGGCCTCCTTCAGGCCGGACATCCGACCAAGGTCCAGACATCCAGCCAAGGCCGAGACATCCGACGCCTCCTGAACGGCCGGACATCCAGCGCCTGCGCGTGCAGAACCGGGCCAAGGCCCATGTAACCCCTCCCTCTCTCTTATTTCGTCCAAGACTATAAATAGACCATCTCCTACCTCTAGCTAGGGCTAGCAAAGTATATGAGATCATTTTGAGAGAGCTTTGCTCCTTGTACCTCCATCTTGAGGACTAAGACCTCCTAAGGAATAAGGATCCTCATCATTGGATCATCAAGACCTCCTAAGGGAGAAGGATCTCTCTTGATCATCAAGACCTTATCTCCTTTGGATTTGAGAAGAACCTACCTTTGTGTTATTTTCCATTGATTGTTCATGTTATACTTGTGAATCTCATGTGTGCTATTCTAGTGGATGTGTGATTTGGGTTTGTTTGAGTGTTTCCCCTCTTGAGTTCTTGTTGTTCTTCCCATTTTCCCCTCCAAGTGTGAACAAGATCACCACCTAGGGTTTCACCCTACAACATCTTGGATCAGAGCATAAGTTGATTCACATCTTGGAGCCTCACTCCCACTTTCCAGCCTAATTTTGTTTGTTTTATCCAATTTTCAAAATCCCCACAAAAATAGCCATACCATTTTATTTTTCTGATTTGTTGGTTTTGATGATGTTTTGTTGATTTTGATCCACGGATTTGAAGTTTTGCATGTGGATCTAGCCTCCTCACACCTTCCTGACCATTTCCATCCACGAAATCCACCCAATTTTCACCAAAATTTTCTTTTCCATCTTCAAACCCATGAGATCTAATCTTCCACGGAATCCAGCCGCCGGACATCCGGCCCACCGCCCAAACATCTGACCCGACATAGCCACAACCTCCACTCCGCCCAATTTTTCACCATTTTGACCCCCTTTGTGCACATTACTTTTGCAATACCACCACCAAACTTCCACAACACCACAAAACTTCCGTACGCAACCAACACATGTTTCACCCTAATTGCCATTTGAGAATTTGAGTTCGTAGTTTCCCGTTTCCTAAGGTGTTTTGGCTAATTAGAAATGGTTCAACATCGACATCGCCGCCACTCAAATTCACCACAGGCTCAACATCGAAAACTACCACTTCACCATTGACACCCTGGCCGTAAGCAAGGACGGTAACTTTGACGACATCTTAGTCTACTCCCTTGCCATTGCATTGTTAACCTCGTGATAGGGGCGAGGGTGTCTCGATCTTTCGACAAGATGATAACTATCGATTTGGTGGAGACGACTTTGATGATCCGACTACAAACGTGCACGACGTTGCGCCTTAGCAATCGCTAAACCAACTCCGAGAGGTTATTGACCACGCCGGAGAACGATCAACCTGACCACAAAGGTCTATTCTTGCAAGCAATCGAAGAACAAGCAAGAATATGATAAAGCAATCTGAATATTGCGAATATATATGAAGTGTTGATAAAATTGGGGTTCTAAAAGCAGTTTTGGTCTGGTCGTTGGACACAAACAAATTGGCAACAATGGCTAACTTTTAACTAATTAAAACCCAAGTCTAAAGGATGCCTTAAGGGATGTATTTATAGGGGAAAAGAGAGGGGATTTTGTCCACCCTTGGCAAGGTGGGACTAAAACACCTCCTGAGTCATTTCCCCTATAATACAGACTCTGAAAATAGCCCATGAAGTAGTATTTCAAAATTACATGAGCCTGACCCACAAATAAGGTGGCACAACACCAATAATAAACTATGGACGAAATTTATGAAAGATCATCTTGTATATTTCGTCCATCTTCTTGTATGTCATCATGGTGGCTTCAAAGTACGGAAATCTCCTCCGGAAACATAGTTCTTGTTCCCTTCACGCGCACCTTCATCGCAAAGCTTGATCATGCTCTAGTGTTCATTCTTCTTGTCCATGCTCGACGCTTCAACTGTAAGCAACACAAAGGTATCTAAGTTCGGCAACATCACATTCTTATGAACATTAGAAACATGACCAAGGAACGAAAGTACATGATAATTCAACTGGCGTGCACGAGGTTTAGTAGTTGACCCAATAGGTATAACAGTAGGGGCTGGTGTAACTATGGTAGCCATGACCTCATCATCCTCCCCTTCTTGAAAACAAAGTCGTCCTCGGCGTTGCATAAACTGAAATGTGGCTAAGAAAAGAGACAAGGTGTACACATTGTATATGTATATGTCATCCATTTTTATTGATCTCAGTTGTGGCACATGTGACGCATTTATACAAGAGTACTCTTTAAATGTCATGAAATATAAAGCCAAATTTCTATCCTAGGAAGTCAAAAGGAATGAAAATATTGCAACTCAGTTTGCACATATAAGTGAAGCTCTTAATCATAACAAAATATTGGCAATGCTCATCATTAAACCATCCCAACCTTGAGGAACCATCACCAAGATTAGAGGTCATATCAAAATGATTAAACATTGGCACAAATATTTTTAAATGTATTCGATCCAAATCTGATTTATTCCCTAATTCACATGGTTCTTTCACATCAATAGTTAATTCAATGGGTTCACCCAAAATTGTTTGATCACATGGCAAAGTCAAATTATCAACATAGTCCTCTAAAATAGTTGGTGTGATCAAAGTAGTAGGTAGCTCATCGCACGGTGCATTTAAATTGACAAGGCATTCATCATACTTGGAGGTGGAAGATCAATACCTTTTTCATTACCTCTTATGATCAACTCAGATGATGTAGGCACTCTCGGAGGTGACGTGTCGCATGGTGGAGGTGATGTTGTCCTCACAACAGCGGATGTGGCTGTCATAGTACGCCTAGTAGTTGAAGGAACAACTGTATTATCTCTTGGAATGTGCACCTTGCGCTTATTCTCCTTGTGGACAACATGTCGTATTATTTCTGGTTCAGCTTTGCAAGAAAGACGAAACAAACGGTCCATAGGATAACACTGGTCCTGAATTAGTATCTCCTGAATATCATAGTTTAATCCTCTCCAAAATCTATCCATAAAATCATCTTCAGTTTCCTCTAAAAAGGAGTGCAACAAGGTAGTTTGTAAATAATTATAATATTTTGTTACAGTGTCACTGCCTTGTTTTAAATGTTGTAGCTTTTTAATCATGCCACAAGTATAATAAACATCGATGAATCTATCTCTCATGACAAGTTTTAAATCATCCCAAGTAGTAGGTACATAATCAGGGTATAGCCGACAATGTTCACTCCACCAAACAGTAGCAAAACCAGTGAATGTACCAACCGCGACCTTAACTGTAACGCCCCGGATTCGATGCGCCAGGTGTCTGCCAGTTATTCGCTGTCTTTGCCATGTCATTTGCTTGCGTGTTGCATTTTGCCATGTCATCATCTGCTTTTCATATCATGTCGTCATGTGCATTTCATTTTGCATACGTGTTCGCCTCATGCATCCGAGCATTTTCCCGTTGTCCGCTTTTGCAATCCGCACTCCTATGTCTCCGGCGCCTCTTTTACCTCTTTTTCGTAAAGGGTGTTAAACTTTCTCGAATGGCCGAGGTTTGTCAAGCGGCCTTGGTATAGCACCGGTAGACCGCCTGTCAAGTTTCGGATCATTTGGAGGTCGTTTGGTACTCCAACGGTTAACCGGGTAACCGCAAAACCCTCTTTGAGTTGCAGCCCAACACCCCTTCCAAAGTGGCTCAAAACCCACCTAACTCCCTTCCATGCTCTCGGTCGTTCGATCACGATCGCGTGGCCGAAAACCGCACCTCATTTGGACTCTCCTAGCTCCCTCTATCTATAAATAAGCCTCCCCCTCCGAAATCCCGGGTCTTCTTCCTCCCGAAACCCTAATTTTCCCTCCGCGCCGTGCCGGACATGTCCGATCTGGACCGGACGAAGTCCACCGCCGCTTCGCCAATCCGGGCGTGACGTCGCCGCTTCGCCGCCGTCCCGCAGGTTGCTGATTCGCGGGGCCCAGATCGGGCCCTCCGCCTGCGCGTGCCCCCTCCCCGCTGACCTCTTGGCTCGCCGCCCGATCCCCGCCGGCGCTGGCCTCGCTTGTCCGCCGGAACCTCGCCGCCGGAGTTTCTGTCCTCCGCGTCGCCTCCGTCCGCCCTCCGACGCCGTGGTTGCGCCGCCGCCGCCCGCCCCAGGTGCGCCGCCGCCTCGCCCGTGTAGGCCCGGCCGGCCCGCGCCGTCGTCCGGCGCCGCCTCGCCGAGCCGCCGGGCCGCCCGCGCCGCCGCTCGCCGGCGCCTCCCAGCGCCTCCCGGCCGCCCGCCGGATCCGGTCGGGTGGGATGAGATCCACCCGACCACCGATCCAAACGCGCCGTCCCGCGCCCTGGACCTCCTCATCCCGAACCCCTTCGTCCATTTTCACGAGGTGGTTAATTTCACTAAGTCCCAGTTCTATGACATTTTCATGCCATTTTCATCATGCCATAACTCTGCATCTGTAGCTCCGTTTCGTGCGTGTAATATGTCAAATTGTTCATCTCGACGAGTACATCATTTCATCTCATTGCATCATTTACATTTGAGCTCATCTTGATGACCTAAATGCTGTTAGAAGAGTGCTATCTGATGTTAGTTTCAGATTCTTATCAGAACATGCACTTTTGTCATTTTTGCCATGATTGATGTGTGCATCCTATGAACTTGAGTCCTACATGTGTTTTGTAATATGCCATGCCATCTTTCCAGGGGTGCTTGCCATGTATTTTTGTGATCTCTGTGGTGACTAGCACAAGCATGCAAACTAGGCTTCATGATGTTGCTGATTTCAGCCCCTGTTCTGCTGATATTTTTATGCCATGTAAACTTGATGCTACCGAGAGTTCCATGCATATTTTGAGATACTTCAGTAAGGATGTTTTGAACATATGGTTATTCTCTATCCATCCATGCCTTTGTTTGCAATTATGGAGTGCCATAGCTTGAGTCAATCGAGCTCTACTTTTGCTATAAAATGTTTCCTGGCAGGTTGTTTACATGTTATTCAATTTTGCCAAGGTTGTTGTAGTTGATCCTTGCATGCTATGATGTTGTTCTTGCCATGGATAGCTTCTATGCCATGTCTTCTTACTGTTAGTCGCCTTGCCATGCCATGTATTGCTCTGTGGTGAGTGGTTTAAGCTCACCAACTTGCCTACTTATTGTTGTTCCTGCCATGTATGAATCTGTCATATAACTTGCCATGTTTACATGGGTGCCATCATATTTTATGATCCTTTTTGGCTTATGGTCAGTAAGGGACTTTTGTTATATGCTTTGAGTAGATTCATGCCATGCCTTTGTTTGCCATGTTAAGTTCCTGTAGCATGTTGTTTCATAGCTCTAAACATTGCAACTTTGATGTTATTTCCCGATAAGTCCAAACTGTTAGTATTTGCAATCTTGCGATGTCTTTTTGAGCATGTTCTAGTGATTTCTGGAGTTAGCTCAGTGTTCATATTTTGTAATTCTTTACCTGTACATCATGCCCATGCCTTTTGTTATCATGTTATGGTCCTGTAGCATGTTGTTTTGATGCTTGCAATATGCCTAGTTGCTGTTTTGGACAGGTTATTGCTATTACTTGTTTCATGTGTATGTGTTGCACCGCTGTTCGCTTTTGAGTGTGCTCTATATGAAACTTGCTTGATTTTGCATGTAGCTTCATATTATCATGTTGCATCCTTGTTTTGAGGTGTTTGCTTGATGTTTGTATGCATTTAGCATCAATGCCATGCTTAACTTGTTTTGCTCATATCTTCTAGGCCGTAGTCTCAATTAAATGAACTTTATATGTAACTTGACTAGAATTTCGTAGATCATCGGTGCATCTTAACTTGCTGTTTATCAACTTGAACATAAAGTTATTCAGATCTGGACCAATTTCGAAATTTGCATATGAGGACTTACGGAATTGTTATATGTTGTCTCCGGCCTCATTTAAACTTGCCTTGATGTGTTGCTCTTGTTTGCATCATCTCTTGCCATGAGTAGCGTCATGTAGTCTTGTCATGCATCATGCTTCTTGTGCATCATGCCTTGTTCATGTGTGGTGTGTTTACCTATGTTGTGTGCTTCTTCTTGTTAGTTCCCGTTTCGTTGCGATCGTGAGGATTCGTTCGTCTACGCTTGGTTCGGCTTCATCCATTCGTCTTCGTCATGGACTTGTTCTTCTTCCTTGCGGGATTTCAGGCAAGATGACCGTCACCTTGGATCTCACTACTATCATTGCTATGCTAGTTGCTTCGTTCTTTCGCTATGCTGCGTTACCTATCACTTGCTGCTCAAGCCATCCCAAATTGCCATGTCAGCCTCTAACCTTTTGCACCCTTCCTAGCAAACCGTTGTTTGGCTATGTTACCGCTTTGCTCAGCCCTCTTATAGCGTTGTTAGTTGCAGGTGAAGATGAAGTTTGTTCCTTGTTGAACATGGAGATGTTGTTCCTGTTGGAACATGTTTACTTGTTGGGATATCACAATATATCTTATTTAATTAATGCATCTATATACTTGGTAAAGGGTGGAAGGCTCGGCCTTATGCTGGTGTTTTGTTCCACTCTTGCCGCCTAGTTTCCGTCATATCGGTGTTATGTTCCCGGATTTTGCGTCCCTAACGCGGTCGGGTGATTTATGGGACCCCTTGACAGTTCGCTTTGAATAAGACTCCTCCAAAGAAGGCCCAACATTGGTTTTACCATTTGCCTCACCTATGCCCTTTTTCCCTTGGGTTTCGGAGCCCGAGGGTCATCTTTATTTTAGCCCCGGGCGGTGCTCCTTCGAGTGTTGGTCCGAACCGAGCAACTCTGGGGCTACCACGGGCAACCCGAGGGTTGGTTTTACTCGTAGCTTGACTTATCCGGTGTGCCACGAGAACGAGGTACGTGCGACTCCTATCGGGATTTGTCGGCACATCCGGCGGCTTTGCTGGTCTTGTTTTATTGCTGTCGAAATGTCTTGTAGCCGGATTCCGAGACCGATCGGTCTTCCCGGGAGAAGGAATATCCTTCGTTGATCGCGAGAGCTTATCATGGGCTGTTGGGACACCCCGCAGGTATAAACTTTCGAGAGCCGTGCCCGCGGTTATGTGGCGATGGGAATTTGTTAATATCCGGTTGTAGTAAACTTGAAGTAAACTCTTCTAAAATACACCAACCGTAAAGCGAACCGTGAGTGTCTCTTTTCGGGTTGATCGAGAGGAGAACACGGTTTCTTGGGTTATGTCGACGTAAGTAGGAGTTCAGGATCACTTCTTGATCATTACTAGTTGGCGAATCGCCTTTGTTTCTCTTCTCGCCTCATTTGCGTATGTTAGCCACCATATATGCTTAGCCGCTGCTGCAACCTCACCACTTTACCCCTTCCTTTCCCATTAAGCTTTGCTAGTCTTGATACCCATGGTAATGGGATTGCTGAGTCCTCGTGGCTCACAGATTACTACACCACCAGTTGCAGGTGCAGGTTTCGCGATGATCATGACGCGAGAGCGATGTTTGCTTGTTTGGAGTACTTCTTCTGCTTCTTCTTCGATCAGGGGATAGGTTCCAGGTCGGCAGCCTGGGCTAGCAGGGTGGATGTCGTTTGAGCTCCTGTTTATGTTTCATCCGTAGTCGGATGTTGATCTTGTATATGATGTTGATGTATTCTTGTGGCATTTGTGCCTTATGTATGTATCCCCATCTATTATGTATTGTTGATGTAATGATATCCACCTTGCAAAAGCGTTTCAATATGCGGGTCTATCCTTGGTGGGACCTTCGAGTTCCTTTTGGATAGGGTCGCATATTGGGCGTGACAAGTTGGTATCAGAGCCTCGACCGACCCTAGGAGCCCCCTTGATTGATCGTGTAGTTTGGCCGTTGTCGAGTCTAGAAGAAAACTATTTTTCGGAGTCTAGTTATGTCGGAGAGTAGGAATTCTTTTACTCCTCAGCCCCTTCGTCGCTCTGGTGAGGAATCTTGGCGTAGGTGTTTTGAATTACTCCTCTTCCCGTTCAAATTTTTCTTTAGGTTCACGCAGTTGGTTTTCCGGTAGTTGGTCCTCAGCTCTTTTCATCCGGTGCATTTTTCGTCAAGTTGACTCGAACCTTTTTGTCTTGCGCGAGATCAATCCTCAGTTCTTCCTCTGACGTCGTTGTTTTTCCTTGTCCGAAGTTGTCCTTGTTTTTCCCACCCTCCCTCCCTTCTTCCTCTCAGAACTGGAGTCCGTAATCGAGTATCCATCCTACTCGTGCGAAGTCTTTGCTTTCTTTCCTCAATGATTTCAACCAGTGTTTCCTCTTCAAGATATTCGTCGTTTTCCCTTCCAAGTTGCCTTTGTTTTTCCCGCCCTCCCACCCTCTTATTCCCGGAGTTCGAGTTTCTTCCGACCATCAATTCCATTCGTGTGGAGTCTCTTCAGTCTTTCGTCAATTATTTTAACCAGTGAATTCTCCACTACTAGGAAAAGGGCTATAGATGGAAATGACACTAATGGCGCACCGGAAAGATGGTGCGCCATTAGTATATACTAATGGCGCACCACCATCCGATGCGCCATTAGAGTCTAAACTACTAATGGCGCACCATGCTTTGGGTGCGCCATTAGTATCAATTTTTTTAAACTAGTGCGCTTGTCCAAACATACTAATGGCGATCCTGCCCAAGTGCGCCATTAGTAGTTGTAACTACTAATGGCGCACCAGGTGTGGTGCGCCATTAGTATATAAACTTTTTTTGAACTAGTGCGCTTGTTCAAACATACTAATGGCGATCCTGCCCAGTGCGCCATTAGTAGTTGTAATTACTAATGGCGCACCAGGTGTGGGTGCGCCATTAGTATAGAAACTTTTTTTTGAACTAGTGCGCTTGTCCAAACATACTAATGGCGCATCCTGCTTAGGTGCGCCATTAGTAGTGGTAACTACTAATGGCGCACCATGCAAGAGGTGCGCCATTAGTAAGTGGGCAGCAACAAGATATTTGGGACAGCCTCTCCTACCCACACACTCACTTTCTCCCCACTTCATTCTCTCCACCTCCTCCTTGTCTCGGTGCCTCCTCTTTTCACCTCATTTCCACCATAGATTCATTCAAATTAAGTGGTTAAATTACCTTGTTTTAATAGGTAAGTAAGGGGAAGCTATATTTAGGTTGTTCTCCTTACAACAATGTGCACATGCACTTTTTACGGCCTAGCTAGATCTATGTATGTTCGTGGTGTTGCATATGTTTGTGGTGTTTGCATATGTGTTTGTGTTTGGAGGTGTACCGTATTTGAAATGCGAGAGTTGCCAATATTTTGCCGGAATGTTGATTCATTTCCGTTCAAGCGAGAATTTTGGCATTAAGCATCCTTTTGGTCCTATTTTTAGGAAAGTCATGCCAAATTTTTTCTTGGTTCTAAAATATCGCTTTGCTCTACCTCGCAGCGACCATGGTCCGCACGATGACCGAAGGCATCGTGAATAGGTTTTTGAGGTCCGCGAAGGCCGAGATGCTTCAAAAGAACGAGACGGAGATAAGATGTCCGTGTCGAAGATGCAAGTCAAGAGCCTTATTGCGGACCCGGATTCCGGCAGGTGCGGGACCACCTGCTGTTGCGTGGTTTCATGGATGGCTATCGGTGGCAAGGTGATGAAGATGACTACGAAGTCGCCCATGCGGGCGGGCAAGAAATGAGGAAGGGCAGCAAGACAACCACCGCGGCTCGGGCGGGCGAGAAGACGAAGAATCCCGGAGATGATCACGATCGTGATGTTGTATACGATCATCATGTAGAAGATGCAGGACATGATGATGAGGAAGATGCGGAGCAGGCGACGGGCATGATCATGAAGATGATGATGCCGACGGAGCGCACGACGCTGGACCATCGATGGGCTGGGTGCAGGACCTCATATTCAAGAGCTGCTTCTCAAGCGACGGATAACGCAAGAGCTGCCGCCGAGAGAAAGCCAAGATGGATCAACTTGAGTTAGACGCGTTACTCCATTGTATGAAGGATGCAGGCCCGAGGATACCCTTTGAAAGTAACGCCATGGCCACGGAGATGAAGGTAAAACACAAAATGACCGACGATGCTTCGACGAGAACATGTCATTCTGGCACGAACGTCTTCCCAAGGGGAACAAGTGCCCGACCAGTTTGGAGGAGGCGAAGAAAATCATGTGTCCTCTGGATTTACCGCACGTGAAATACCATGTGTGCATGAACAATTGCATCATTTATCGGGACGAGCACGCGGAGTCTACCATATGTCCGGTGTGCGCGCCACTCGATACAAGAAGAGGAAGAAAGCTCCTCGAAAAGTGGTGTGGTACTTTCCGATCACTCCTCGTCTGCAGCGCTATTTCGCGGACCCTAAGGTAGCAAAGCTCCTGCGTTGGCACGCGGATAGGGAGGAGAAGAAGCGGAAGATGACGCAAATGATCCGGAGATAGATAAAAAAGACAAGATGCTGAGTCACCCTAAGGATGCGAGCCAGTGGCAAGCGTTGAACTTCAAGACTCGGAATTTGGGAACGATCCAAGGAACATCGTCTTTGGGCGCGAGCACCGATGGAGTCAATCCGCTTGGCAGCCGTGAGAAGCACACATAGCACCTGGCCTGTGTTTGTGTGGATGTACAACCTTCCCCGGTTGTGCATGAAGAGGAAGTACATTCACATGAGTATGCTAATTGAAGGGCCGAAACAACCAGGAACGACATCAATCAGATCCGGGCTGCTGAAAGAGGAGCTTGACACGCTGTGGAAAACGCCAGCCAATACGTGGGACGCCGCAGAGAAAGAATATTTCCCTATGAGAGCCGTGACCGCCACGACGGTGCACGACTATCTCGGTTACGGATATGTCGCGGGCAGGTAGTCCACGGATTTTACGGATGCGTAAGGTGCATGGATGACACAACGACGCCAGCTAGATAGAGATCCCGGTCTTGAAAACCGTGTTCATGGGACATCAAGGTGGCTTCGCGACGATGACCCGTGGAGGAAACGCAAGGATCTGTTCGATGGTGAAACCGAACCCAAAACGCCTGTACGAGGAGCGGCGAGGAAATAGACAAGCTGTTGGAAAATTGGAAAGACTGCCCACCGCCGAAAGAAGCAAAAGGTGCCAGAGCCGAAAGAAGCGAAGGCGCCAGAGCCGCTGCTGAAGGTATGGAAAACGAGGTCTATTTTCGGGACTTGCCCAGATCGAAGATCCACCGTGTGCCTCACAGCCTTGATGTCATGCATATCACGAAGAACGTGTGCGAGAGTCTCGCTTGGTACCCTGCTCAACATGCCGAGAGGACCAAAGATGGGCCGAAAGCAAGGGCGACTTGAAATCAATGGGCATCGTGCAGGAGCTTCACGCTATATATGATGATGATGATGATGATGATGATGATGAGGCGAAGGGACACGTAAAGTCGTTGTAAAGGCAAAAGGCCAAGAAGACCGGAAATGACTACCCTCCCGCGTGCTTCACTCTAAGTCGAGGAGATCGAGCAGTTTTTCACCCGCCTCCTAGGAGTAAAACTTCCTTACTGTTACGCTGGGAAGATAAGCAGATACCTAGACCCAGCCAAGCGAAGTTCAGCGGGATGAAGTCTCACGGTATCACGCGCGATGACGCAGATACTTCCAGTTGCAATCCGTGGGATCATGGACGCGCACGTCCGCGGAAACGCTATTTGGCCTATGCAACTTCTTCGACGCCATCTCTCGGAAGTCGATTGGCGGAGGCAACTCGAAGGCTACAGGAAGAGATCGTGGTGATACTATGCGAGCTTGAGATGTACTTCCGCCCGCATTCTTCGATGTTATGGTGCATCTGCTGGTCCATATAGTGGAGGATATCATCCAACTCGGGCCGACGCTCCTCGCGCAAAGCATGATGCCGCTCGAAAGGATGAATGGTGTCATCAAAGGATACGTTCGCAACATGTCACGCCCGTAAGGAAGCATAGCCGGGGCTTTTCGATCAAGAGTGCATCTCCCATCGCACGAATTATCTAGGCATCGAGAACCCGCTGGTCTGCCCGTCAACAGCACCTCGGCAGGCTCGCTGGATGGGGTCACCGTGAGGGTCGCCGCGAAATGCATGTCGACTTCGAGGGTCGACTCGCCGACTTTGAAAGAGCAAACCTAGTCGCGCTACAACACATAGACGTGGTCGATCCTTGGGTGGTAGAGCACAAAACCTTTATTAAAAGACGTACAATGACCGAGGCCAACAGAGGACGGACGGAGATACACTCAAAGAGCACAACTCATGTTTCACGCGTTGGTTCAAGCATAAGCTTCGCCGTACCCTTTACATGAGGATTCTTCCGCGGAAGAACAACTCATATTCGCTTTGTCACTGTGGCGCCGAGCACCACCGATGACCTATGAGGCGCATTTATATCAACGGCTACACATTCTACACCGAGGCCAAGGACATGAAGAGCGATGGTTATCGAACTCCGTGGTAACGATGGAATCCTACACCGTAACGACAAGGACAGATACTACGGAAGGATCGAGGAGATCTGGGAGCTGAGCTACTGTTGGAGAGAAGGTCCCATGTTCCGTGTCGATGGGCCAAGAACGCATAAAAGAAGACCGTATTTCACCACCATGGTTATACCCGGCCAAATCCAAGATCATGGGCATAAACGCCACCATGAAAAATGAGCCATGGGTACTGGCTTCCCAAGTGGACCAATGCTTCTTCATTACCGACCGCCAAAGCCCGGTCGTGTTGTCGGAGGAGAGGCAAAAGGAAGATCATCGGAATGGATGGAGTAGCCAATGAGCAAGACTTGACAAATACGGCGACCGAGGATCGAACATGACGACGATGATGAAGTAGCAGCATACACCACAAGAAGAAGCAGGACCACCCTACCTAAAGGACGTCCGCTCCACGGAAGAACTCCATTTATGTAAAAAGAAGGGCAAGAAGATTGTGAACAGATAGCTAGCTAAGATCGATTGTATTTAAATCGTAGCCTTCATTTCTCGATTGTATTTCATGGGTACTTTTGAACTATCATGAATATTTTTAAATTTCATGGACACTGATCTCGATCCCCTCCATCTCGATCGCTGTCCCACCTCGCCAGATCCGCCCCCTCGCCGCCGAGCACCCTCATCCACTGCCGCCGCCGACCCCCGCACCTCGATTCCCCTACTCAACCGCCACGACCCCCGCACCTCACAAGCACCGCCTTATAAAAAAATAAGTATCAAACAGCTTTTTAAATGCTACTGTCTTATAAAAAATATTACTGTTATTATTTAAACAAGTTTGAACATATTTAAACATAAATAAGTATCAAATAGCTTTTAAATGCTAAAAAATTTGTGGAGCACAGGAGTCGAACCCGGGACCTCCTGGTGTGAGAACTGGAGGCTGACCGGTCGAGCTAGTAGAGTGGGCTTGACATGGATAGGTTCCGTAGTACATAACCTTTTGGCTTGAGGAAAAAAAAAAAATACTAATGGCGCACCACGGTGAGGTGCACCATTAGTGTGGACATGCTAATGGCGCACCATGTGAGGTGCGCCATTAGTATTGTGGCCCCTTCGCCCGATCCCCCTTCGCCCGATCCCCTTCGCCCGATCCCCTCGCCAGTTCTCTCCTCTCGATCCACCGCCGCCGCCCGCCTCGCCCTCGCCTCGCCTCGCCCTCCCTCCCTCGCCCTCTCCTCCTCGCCGCCGACGCCGGCGCTGACGCCGCCGCCTCGACCCGCCCGACCCGCCGCCGGACGCCGCCCGACCCCGCCGCCCGGACGCCTGCCCGACCCGCCGCCCGGACGCCGCCCGACCCGCCCGGCCCGTCACCAGCCGCCATAAATACCCGCCCCTTCCTCGCCTCCAAGTCCACCTTCTCGTGAATCCTCCTTCCCCACCGCCTCAAGGTGCGGCGATTCCTTCCCCTCTCCTCAGACGGCGAATCCTCCTTCTCATAAGCATGCCAACAGCTATATAGAAACCGTGAGAAAATTGATTATCGAGATATGCATGAACCTATTTGCTCATTGGTATCTCTTTGATGAAGAAAATATGTCTGTTGAGTCTCGGCTTTTGATGTATAAGCTTATCTATTTGCGTTGTTAGATTGGTTGCTTTAGTGAATTAGTAGGGATTTTGTGTTTATTTCCTAATTTTCATCAAGGGTTAGGCCTATTCGCCTTCCGAGGTGAATTCCTAATGCCATATGGTTTCATATGTTAATCTGTGCATGTTTCATCTATTACAGTTCCGCTCGCTTGGTAAATCTTTATGATCCAAATAGTAGCTGCGTGATAAAATTTTCTCCACACATGGATACTGTATGATTTGTTGCGCCTTATCCGATTGTTGTTTTACCAAGATCGCCCTAATAGGCCTAGAATTGTAGATTGTTTTTCTCCGAAGCTTGTGGAATCATTGAGATAGCAAATACATGTAGATTAGTGTCGACGTCCAAAAGTGCATATACTTGATGATCCTTGTAAGAGTACGCATGATAGTTGAGCCTTGGTGGTGCCAAATGGCCCATTTGGTTTTAGAATTGAATAAATGATAGCTCGCGTTGCCTTGTTTTTCTCGTGAATCAATGAGCAAATGCTTTAAAACTGAACCTTATGCAAAGCGTTGCCTCTTTTAAAATAATAATTATGCAGGCATTTGTAAGAATTGAGATGTTCATTTGAGGATAACCTTTGGTTATATTGTTGAGAGTGAAATATATATCTTTCTCCTTTGCACTAAATCTTCGCATCAAATGTTTTGAAGAACTCGCACGCCCTACCTGCAAAGAAATATTTCTTTTATTTTTACACGATCACATTTTTTGGCTGTGCTTCCCTAAGTTCTATGGTTTATAGTTGTTCACTGGTTTGCTACTCGAAGTAGTTTTGGCTTGCATCTCTTCTGTTTTGATTTGTAGATGTTGCTCGTAAAGGTAAATTTGGCAAGGGGCAGATTTCTACATGTTGGTCCTGGTACTTTCGGTGCTCGAGAGCTCGAAACCGCTTCATCGCACTTCTTTTAAATAGTGTTTGGGGTTCAGAGTACCGAATTTTTTGTGGTTGTTTCAAACTGCAACCATTGTTTGCTTTTATTTTTCAATGGTGAACGCTGCTTGTTTGAGTGCCTCTTTATATTGCTGCACGCAGGAGTACTCCCATCCTCTGCTTTTTCCACCAACATATCACTTGAGAGCCTCAAGCCTACCTATCGCAACATCATTTTTTCGACTAACAGGATACAAAGTTGTTATCTTAGTCATGAGTATTTCTCATCTCAACTTGGAATTTCTCATTTCACTTAGTGAGTATGCATTGAAGCACACCTTCCAATCAATAAATTCAAACACCAAATGTTTACATTCACTTGATAAATATTTCACATCTCAGACATGCAAATATTCAAGACGGCTTTGCTCACTCGATAACACCATCGAGTAAAGCTATTTCAGACACAATAAAGTTGCAAAATTCAGATACTTCATAGACATATGTGTGTTGCTTTTGTTTCGCTAAACTGTCTATGGTAGATAAACTGAGTGTTGTGGCCATGCTTGATGCAGGAGCTCAAGAACTGCGGCAGCAGCTCTACTCCGCCTCCGAGTATCATGAGAAGTCCTACCTCAACACCCACCAAGTAGATGTGAGTAGCTAGTTGGGGCCAGATTGGTTTTGTGGACAGTATTTGACCTTATGTTTTGGTTTTGTGGACAGTATTTGACCTTATGGTAACTAGTTGGGGTCAGGTTTTGGGGTTTTGATTATTGGTATGAAGTAATCGACAGAGGATCTTATTCACACCAAGTTTTAGTTAAACACTGGTACTTGAATGATTTTGTGCTACTTCTTGTGCTTTTGTGGATGATTTGAACTTAAAGGTAACTAGTTGGTTATGAAAGCATGATATCGCTATAACTTTAGTACTAAGCGAGAATAGATCGTACTACAAGAGCTCTAGGCAGAGAATGGCATGTTACTACCATAGAGGTACCCAAATATGTAGGTGTAGTTTGTGTTTTTATTTGTTCACACTGTCATTGTATTGCTCAATTAGACAATTAGTCTTTATGAAGAAGAAGAATAAAGTTGATGCTGCTGTTATGGTTGTATTCATCGCTGCTTCTTTGTTGTACTTGTGATGATGTTGTACTTGTGATGATGCTACTTGTGATCTTCTGAAATGACCCATTGGGGACTTCATTACGCTGTGGGATAATGATATTGCAGGTACCCGAGAGGTTCTTGAGTTTGCCGGAATGTCGATTAACTTCCGCTCCGCAAATTGGTACTCCATATGTCCTATTTTCAGCAAAGGTCATGCTGAAATTTTCCGTGAATTTTAGCATGACTTTGCTAAAAATAGGACATATGGGGTACTTGTGACTAATGCATGGGCCGGGTATCTTAGTAGTTAATTAAGTAGGATCAAGTGCCCGGCGCATTTGTGACTAATGCATGGCTTTTAGGGTGCCTCGGTGTCGATAAAACCGAAATGATGAAAAGTTAGGCTTTTAGGGTGCCTTGGCCGAAAAACCCTCAATGATAAAAGCTTAGATTTTAGGATGCCTCGTGTCGACAAACCCTAAATGATGAGACCATGATCTTGTTCCTTGACAATAACCAACTTTTGACCAAACTTTGTTTCTATTTAGAGAGAAACATGGCCCACAACGATGAGGCCGGGGTTGAGCGGCAAGGCATTCAGGAGCTGTCCCAGAGATGGAGGAACAACCTCACTTGTATGAGGCCACCGCCTTCCCCACCGATCTTGAGACCACGGATGGTGCCGCCGAGGATGACCACACCGATGCCACCACCGATGGTGCCGCCGAGGATGCCACCATCGATGATGGCGGCGACGACAGATGGCAGCCACCAAGAGGCAACGGAAGGACGGCGCCCGATCGTGTTCGCACCCTCAAGGAGGAAGTTATCAAGTGGACTCCAACGAGAATCCAACGGCGCCCGAACGAATAGTCAAGGGGTACTCGCTTCAGCTCGGGTGCATTGTCCGAGCACCGCCTCGATCAACACCGAGAACCCGAGGCATCCCGACCGAGGGAATTTGCGCAACCTCCTCTTCACGGCTGCACGAACGATACAAGTTCCCGCTGAATTTGAAAACACAAGCCTCAAAGGGAATAAAGTGAACAATGCTGCCCTCACGAAGATGAGCAAGGCCCTGTCTACTTGGAAAAGCAATGTGAAGAGAATGATCGAGAAAGGTGAGAGTTATGAGAAGATCAAGGAGAAAAATCCTTCGATCACCGAAGATGACTACAACGACTTCAAGATCAATTGCTCGAGCACCGCAAGCTCCCAATCAAGTGAGTGGGGAAACAAATGCGGAGCTGAACATAGGGGAACACACACTCGGTCCCGGCGGTTACAGAGTGGCGGAGCCTATATGGGACAAGGAGGAGGCGGACTGCCGAGCAAGGCCTACCGCCTCTTCGATACATCTGGCGGTGACAAGCAGATCAGGAACTTTGTCGGGGCTGGTACAAGAAGGACCGAAAACAAAGGAGCTTACCACGGATCCAAGATCAGGCAGCTTGAGCTTGTTCTCGTAAGGAATACACCCCCCGTAATTAGCTCCATATGGTTGCATTCTAATTAATGAAGCCAATTTCTAAATGGTTCACATTCCTTCCGCAGCGCATCGAAAGCAGAGAGCTGGGTCGACTCAGAGCAACCCTTGGGACACCACTCTAAATAGGGGTTGAATGTAATGAAGAACAAGGATAAGCTCGAGAAGTCGACGTCACTGGTCGTGTGGCCGCAAAGGCTTGTCGACAAAATGGGGTCATACTATACCGCTGGTGTGCGGAAGGAGAAAAGACCAGCTCGGAAAGCCGTGCACGAGAGGTTCAAGAACTCAAGGCACAGGTGGCGCGGATTCCGAGATTGTCCAAGAGCAAGTGGAACAACGACTCGGAGCGACGATCACCGCCCTTGTGCCTACCTTGATCTCGGGTTGAGTCGTGGATTGCGGGCGCCAACAGGGCCGCCCGATTCCTAGCTTCACGGCCAGCAACTCAGATAATGCGATGGCGGGCTATTGGTGCCTCCAGCGAGGCGGTATTGGTGTCTCCGACGCCGCACGGAGCTTAATGCACCGGTGTACGCCGGCCGGCACCTCCGCAGCAAGCGCCCTCCGTCAATCGCCCGCCGCCGTTGGCGGTGCCTCTACATTAGCCGAGCTCGACGCCATCATCACGGTAACTAATTAAGCCTCTCGCCGAGGACTTCATCTCCTTGCCTTTGATCGGGCATCCTCGACGCCCTACATGTTTTCGCAGGGCGCCGCCGACGCGTGCACTCTCCTCCACTTCGTGAACAACGAGTTGGTCGATGTCGCCAAGGGCAAAATCGCTCAACCGGCAAACCCTTGTTCCACGGTACCCGATGCCACCCAACTTGTTTAAGGTTCAACTGGTTCGGTGCTGCCAAGCTGCGATGACTTGTTACCTCCGAATCGACCCGTCGGGGCCGACGATGATGACGTGATGACCCTCGGCGCCGCTGAGCTGGCCCTGCTTTGGCGAAGAGCCGATTCGTTTGGGGCGGGGACACCACCCCAAAGACAACACCGCCCGGTCGTGCGGCGCCAAGTCGGCCCCATGGCAAGACCGCCAGAACGGTGCCGGACATCCCTATGCCATCGATCCAAACATGCATATGGCACGGGATCGTAATGACGACGACGACGACTATGATACATTTGGCAACGCCGATCAAGACTTTGCCGAGCATGGGTACGATGGCGACTTCATGGGGCCTCCTTCTCAAGAACCAAACCCAACAAAAGACGTGTGCGATCTAGCTCGCATCGCTGGAGAAGCCAAGTTGCAACAGCGCCATCGGCGCTCAGCTCTTAGGAGACGCCCACTGCCGACTTCACCGAGCCTCGAGATAGGCGAGGTGCTAAATATTATCAGCCCCAACACACTCAAGAAGGCGGTCTGTGAGCAAAACTCGGTCCCATTACAGGAGAAGAAGAAGGCACGCAAAAGAAAGACTAAGAAGGGTGCGAGCCAGCCGCACCGAGTACGATCCGTGCTCGGGACGGGCCACCTTCACCGCAGGATATCTCGAGGAGGGTGCATGTGGCGGGTAGGGCGATGCTACCGACAAATATGCTCAATGCTGCAACCGTGCTATGCGGAGTCTGCATGATGTTGTTCTTTCTTTGGAGAAGCGGCGTCTCGTGGAGAAGGATGTGGCATACCCGGTTTTCGCGGCCAAGGTGCCGAGGGCAAGGGCTTTGTGGATAACTCCATCGGGCGACGATCGTCCTGCGTTTTGATGACATCCACGCTATGTTGAACCTTCATCCGCTGCACTACACCTTCGCTCGCTATTTTCGCTGAGTATGGAGATGCGGATCATTCGCGATAAGACCCCGGACATCGTGATAGTCGACCCCTTCTACATGCGTGCCAAGATCTTGGGCAGCGGGGGACCGCAAGTCGCGAAGTTCTTACCTCAAGGCGTCATTCGCAAACCAAGATAAGGATAACTTCCTCGTGCCTTACTTTCCGAGTAAGTCCTCCCTCAACCGCCCGTAACATATGAATTCTTACATTTCGATCGTTTTCTTTTAACATTCCGTGTTTTCTGCAGTGACACACGCTGCACGCCATCCTCCTAAGCCCTAAATATTCCATGGCCACGATTTCGACCCGGACCGTCGATCGAACGTAGACTACACAAATGTCAAGAAGGTTCTTGATGATGTTCTCCCCTGCCACGCCAAATCTGGAGGCACCTTCACCAGGCCTATTCGTAGCACGGCAAGCACGTGTTCTCCCACAATACGACGCTCGCTGCGTCAAGCAGCCGCTTGGCGGTCGAAGGGTGCCTACTACGCCATCCATCACATGCGGCGATCGACGACCATCATCAACTTCGCTACCGAGTAAACCCAAGATTGGGCGCGAGCGTGTCGGCAATCCAGACGCGGACCTCCGACAAGAATTCTTTCAGATCCAATGGAGTTTGCGGAAATCATCCATCAAGATGTCCTTCATACCGGGCAGTTCTACCTCGAAATCAACCGTCCAACGGTGACATCGACACAATGCTACAAATGCAGGATGACAACGCCCGCTCTTTCATGACTCCCACGATAGACGGCGGCTTCATCCACGCCCGTCCCTTGAGTCGAGTTGTCAGTTCGAAACATCGATTGACTCATGTTGTAATTAAACTTTAATGAACTTGTAGTATGTCTCTTTGGTTTCGAGAGTCGCTCAACTCAGATGTAATCGATGCTATTAATGTCTTGCTTTTCTCTTCCGATCGCTCATTGCATACTTATATATTGCTTATGTATTGTCTCGTGAATTGGTACTAACGCTTCGCTTGGCTAGTGCATAGCGATGCCGACGTATGTCGTGTACAAGGGTAAGGTTCCCGGAGTCTACGATGATCGGGAGGAGTGTCGGAGACAGGTTCACCGATTCAGCGGTAACAGTTACAAAGGGTACACCACTAGGGCCGAGGCCGAATCTAGATACGCCCGCTATCTAGCGGGAGAGGGAGGGAGCGTTGAGGAACCGGATGAAGACGAAGTTTCATCGTGATGATGCTCATCGTGATGACCGCAGCTCTCTTCTATGTGATGGTAGTTTAGATGATCGATATCGACTTGTAATGCGAAGATAAACTCGCTACTCGCGGTCTCGAGACTTGTAATATAATGTTCTATCTTTGTTCGGTCTTTTCAATTCGGAGACTAATATGATGAATTGTATTCGGAGACTAATATGATGAATTGTATGCAAGGACTAATCTTCTATTGTATTTGATGAATCTATTGTTGATGTGTGCTGTCTATATTTTGTCAAATTATACATTTTGTAACCTGTGCAAAAAACAGAAAATAAAAAATAAAAAACCTAATATTCATACTAATGGCGATCACATGATAAAGGCGCCATTAGTACGACAAAGGCATACTAATGGCGCATCACGGGAAGTGCGCCATTAGTATGCTGCGTTACTAATGGCGATCCGGAGGTGGTGCGCCATTAGTATGCCAAAGCACTGGTATACATGCCCAGGAGGCATACTAATGGCGCACCCTCAGATATACTAATGGCGCACAGGTGGTGCGCCATTAGTATACTCAGATACTAATGGCGCACCAGGTGGTGCGCCATTAGTAAAATTACTAATGGCGTGCTGTCAATGGCGCACCTCTGATGCGCCATTAATGGCCATATTAGGTGCGCCATTAGTAGTGGTATTTCTAGTAGTGCTCGTCTCGTTCGTCATTCTTCATCCCTTTCTTTTTCCGGTGCACTCAATTCAAGTTTTTCGGGTTGATCATATTCATTTCCTCGGCTCGAAGTGTTCTCTTTGCTCGTTTGTCTCTCGCCAGTTTAACCTTCCGGAGTGCTGAAGACATCTCAGGAGATTCTTCTGTGTTCCAATTAATTCGAGGTTGTCACCTCATTCAAATATTTCATTTGTTCCGGTGCATCATCTATCTGTTCAACATCCCTTTCCAACGGTGTTTTCTTTTAGTGGGCCCTAACCCACAGGTCTTTTCCAGGATCTTACCTGACTCTTCTAATTTCCGGAGCTATTCTCAAATCCTTTTGAAGTTTGACGTAAGTATGATTTTCATCAGTCGGATCTTTTCCAAGATCGCTTTCAAATTATTTTCATTGTTGGCTCAACCTCTTCGCTTTTCGTTCCCCCGGAGTGCCTCAACAATTTTGGTGGAGTTTCTCGTCGTCATTTGAAGACCGAAGTAGAGTTTCTTTTAAATCTTGTCCGTTCCCCCGGAGATTCATGGTGCTAGCTCGATGTTATCCTATCTAACTGTTTCGAGTCATGCAAATTCTTTTCATCCATCCGGAGTATTTCAGGAGTTGCTTTCTCTCTCGATCATCCGGAGGCCATCTTTTCGGAAGATTTCTTCATTCTAAGTTTTCAATTTCGTTCTCCAATCATTCTATATCCGTGCCCCGTCGTTCGTATCAATATTCTTCCGGTGCTGCGTTCTAGCATTCGTTAATCAGTTCACGATCTCTTCGATCTCTTTTCTCTAAATTCCCTCAAGTATCTTCGTGCTTTTCTAATTCTTTCCGGCGATCCGTTCTCTTCTCTTTGTTCATTTTCATTTTCACGGTGGTTCGTTCAAGATTCTTTTTCTTTGATTATCACACTAATTCATTCGTTCTTCCCAATCCTACCGGTGGTTCATGAAGACTTTCTCAAGTTTGCGATATGTCACTTCTCAATTATTTTTCAAGAAGAATAAGTAATTTGCAAAATCCATTTCTTGTCATCAATTTAATTTGATGAAAGATAAGCATACAATAAATCTTATTCTTATTTCATCAAAGTGATTAATCTTTTTCTTCGGAGTTTGTTCTTGATGAATAAATTCTAGTTCCAAGTGTTTTCATCTTTTCTTATCCGGAGTTCAGTTTCCTCGGCCATTTCGTCGGAACATCCATCTAAATTCATCGCAAGGCTTTAGTCTTATTCTTTCACCCTTCATTCTATCTCATCATCCTTTTCGTTACCGGAGTTCTTCATGGTGGTTCTTCATGATTTAATTCATTCTTCAAGAGTTCATCAAGATTCTAATCGAAGGAGCTCAAGTATCTTTTCTTCTCCCGTCTTGAAGAGCAAATAATTCTTCATTTTCTTTTGAAGTGGAGTTTCGCATTTCTTCGTTCTTCTCAGCTATCCAATCATTTCCGTTTGTGGCCGGTTATCACCTTATGATCTTGAGATGTTACCTATAAGTCCACAACAAGCTTATTCTATCGTTGTTGATTTTTCTCAACAACTCCGTTCAATCCTTCCTTCTAAGTTCTTTTCAATTCTCCAAATTCTTTCGGAGGCATTGTGTTGTTCATCTCGTCAAGTTTCATCCCATCTTCTGAAGCTCATGTTCTATTCTTTCCTTGTTCAACCGGAGTGCTGCCTAAATCCTTTCAGTCTTATTCATTTCTTATCTCGTTCGAACCGGAGTTGTTTCTGTGTCTATCATGTTTCCATGAGCTTTTGATTCTCGTCATTCTCGTCGGTCCTCTCGTCTTCTCGACTGCCCTCGATTTTTTTTGCTTCTTATCTTGAGTTCTTGTTTCACCTCATCCCTTTTTTTCCTTCCGTCTCGGTCCTAAGATCTCGGGACGAGATCTCTTGTTAGTGGAGGAGTGTTGTAACGCCCCGGATTCGATGCGCCAGGTGTCTGCCAGTTATTCGCTGTCTTTGCCATGTCATTTGCTTGCGTGTTGCATTTTGCCATGTCATCATCTGCTTTTCATATCATGTCGTCATGTGCATTTCATTTTGCATACGTGTTCGTCTCATGCATCCGAGCATTTTCCCCGTTGTCCGTTTTGCAATCCGGCACTCCTATGTCTCCCGGCGCCCTCTTTTACCTCTTTTCATGTGCGGGTGTTAAACTTTCTCGGAATGGCCCGAGGTTTGTCAAGCGGCCTTGGTATAGCATCGGTAGACCGCCTGTCAAGTTTCGGATCATTTGGAGGCCGTTTGGTACTCCAACGGTTAACCGGGTAACCGCAAAGCCCTCTTTGAGTTGCAGCCCAACACCCCTTCCAAAGTGGCCCAAAACCCACCTAACTCCCTTCCATGCTCTCGGTCGTTCGATCACAATCGCGTGGCCGAAAACCGCACCTCATTTGGACTCTCCTAGCTCCCTCTATCTATAAATAAGCCTCCCCTCCGAAATCCCGGGTCTTCTTCCTCCAGAAACCCTAATTTTCCCTCCGCCAGTGCGGACATGTCCGATCTGGACGGACGAAGTCCACCGCCGCCTCGCCAATCCGGCGCGACACGTCGCTCCGCCGCCGTCCCAGCGCCGCTGTTCGCTGGGCCCGGATCGGGCCCTCCTGCCCAGCGTGCCGCCCCCGCCGCTTGACTGGACCCAGCGCCCGCCGCCCGATCCCTCGGCGCTGCGCCTCGCTTGTCGCGGAACCTCCACCGCCGGAGCTCCGTCCTCCGCGTCGCCTCCGTCCGCCCTCCGCCGCCGTGGCGCCGCCGCCGCCGCTGGTGCGCCGCCGCCTCGCCCAGCAAGGCTGGCCGGCCGCGCCGTCGTCCGGCGCCTCCCAGCGCCTCTCCCGGAGCCGCCGCGCCGCCCTCGCCCGAGCCTCCCATGGCGCCTCCCGGCCGCCGCTGATCCGGTCGGGTGGGATGAGATCCACCGACCACCGATCCAAACGCGCCGTCCCGCGCCCTGGACCTCCTCATCCTGAACCCCTTCGTCCATTTTCGCGAGGTGGTTAATTTCACTAAGTCCCAGTTCTATGACATTTTCATGACATTTTCATCATGCCATAACTCTGCATCCGTAGCTCCGTTTCGTGCATGTAATATGTCAAATTGTTCGTCTCGACGAGTACATCATTTCATCTCATTGCATCATTTACATTTGAGCTCATCTTGATGACCTAAATGCTGTTAGAAGAGTGCTATGTGATGTTAGTTTCAGATTCTTATCAGAACATGCACTTTTGTCATTTTTGCCATGATTGATGTGTGCATCCTATGAACTTGAGTCCTACATGTGTTTTGTAATATGCCATGCCATCTTTCCAGGGGTGCTTGCCATGTATTTTTGTGATCTCTGTGGTGACTAGCACAAGCATGCAAACTAGGCTTCATGATGTTGCTGATTTCAGCCCCTGTTCTGCTGATATTTTTATGCCATGTAAACTTGATGCTACCGAGAGTTCCATGCATATTTTGAGATACTTCAGTAAGGATGTTTTGAACATATGGTTATTCTCTATCCATCCATGCCTTTGTTTGCAATTATGGAGTGCCATAGCTTGAGTCAATCGAGCTCTACTTTTGCTATAAAATGTTTCCTGGCAGGTTGTTTACATGTTATTCAATTTTGCCAAGGTTGTTGTAGTTGATCCTTGCATGCTATGATGTTGTTCTTGCCATGCATAGCTTCTATGCCATGTCTTCTTACTGTTAGTTGCCTTGCCATGCCATGTATTGCTCTGTGGTGAGTGGTTTAAGCTCACCAACTTGCCTACTTATTGTTGTTCCTGCCATGTATGAATCTGTCATATAACTTGCCATGTTTACATGGGTGCCATCATATTTTATGATCCTTTTTGGCTTATGGTCAGTAAGGGACTTTTGTTATATGCTTTGAGTAGATTCATGCCATGCCTTTGTTTGCCATGTTAAGTTCCTGTAGCATGTTGTTTCATAGCTCTAAACATTTCAACCTGATGTTATTTCCTGATAAGTCTGAAACTGTTAGTATTTGCAATCTTGCCATGTCTTTTTGAGCATGTTCTAGTGATTTCTGGAGTTAGCTCAGTGTTCATATTTTGTAATTCTTTACCTGTACATCATGCCCATGCCTTTTGTTATCATGTTATGGTCCTGTAGCATGTTGTTTTGATGCTTGCAATATGCCTAGTTGCTGTTTTGGACAGATTGTTGCTATTACTTGTTTCATGTGTATGTGTTGCACCGTTGCTCCGTTTTGTGTGTGCTCTATATGAAACTTGCTTGATTTTGCATGTAGCTTCATATTATCATGTTGCATCCTTGTTTTGAGGTGTTTGCTTGATGTTTGTATGCATTTAGCATCAATGCCATGCTTAACTTGTTTTGCTCATATCTTCTAGGCCGTAGCTCCGAATTAAATGAACTTTATATGTAACTTGACTAGAATTTCGTGTAGATCATCGCGGTGCATCTTAACTTGTTGTTTATCAACTTGAACATAAAGTTATTCAGATCTGGACCAATTTCGAAATTTGCATATGAGGACTTACCGGAATTGTTATATGTTGTCTCCGGCCTCATTTAAACTTGCCTTGATGTGTTGCTCTTGTTTGCATCATCTCTTGCCATGAGTAGCGTCATGTAGTCTTGTCATGCATCATGCTTCTTGTGCATCATGCCTTGTTCATGTGTGGTGTGTTTACCTATGTTGTGTGCTTCTTCTTGTTAGTTCCCGTTTCGTTGCGATCGTGAGGATTCGTTCGTCTACGCTTGGTTCGGCTTCATCCGTTCGTCTTCGTCATGGACTTGTTCTTCTTCCTTGCGGGATTTCAGGCAAGATGACCGTCACCTTGGATCTCACTACTATCATTGCTATGCTAGTTGCTTCATTCTTTCGCTATGCTGCGTTACCTATCACTTGCTGCTCAAGTCATCCCAAATTGCCATGTCAGCCTCTAACCTTTTGCACCCTTCCTAGCAAACCGTTGTTTGGCTATGTTACCGCTTTGCTCAACTCCTCTTATAGCGTTGTTAGTTGCAGGTGAAGATGAAGTTTGTTCCTTGTTGGAACATGGAGATGTTGTTCCCTGTTGGAACATGTTTACTTGGTGGGATATCACAATATATCTTATTTAATTAATGCATCTATATACTTGGTAAAGGGTGGAAGGCTCGGCCTTATGCCTGGTGTTTTGTTCCACTCTTGCCGCCCTAGTTTCCGTCATATCGGTGTTATGTTCCCGGATTGTGCGTCCCTAACGCGGTCGGGTGATTTATGGGACCCCCTTGACAGTTCGCTTTGAATAAGACTCCTCCAAAGAAGGCCCAACATTGGTTTTACCATTTGCCTCACCTATGCCCTTTTTCCCTTGGGTTTCGGAGCTCGAGGGTCATCTTTATTTTAGCCCCGGGCCGGTGCTCCTTCGAGTGTTGGTCCGAACCGAGCAACTCAAGGGGCCACCACGGGCAACTCGAGGGTTGGTTTTACTCGTAGCTTGACTTATCCGGTGTGCCACGAGAACGAGTACGTGCGACTCCTATCGGGATTTGTCGGCACATCCGGCGGCTTTGCTGGTCTTGTTTTATTCTGTCGAAATGTCTTGTAGCCGGATTCCGAGACTGATCGGGTCTTCCGGGAGAAGGAATATCATTCGTTGATCGCGAGAGCTTATCATGGGCTAAGTTGGGACACCCCGCAGGTATAAACTTTCGAGAGCCGTGCCCGCGGTTATGTGGCAGATGGGAATTTGTTAATATCCGGTTGTAGTAAACTTGAAGTAAACTCTTCTAAAATACACCAACCGTGTGCGTAACCGTGAGTGTCTCTTTTCGGGGTTGATCGAGAGGAGAACACGGTTTCTTGGGTTATGTCTGACGTAAGTAGGAGTTCAGGATCACTTCTTGATCATTACTAGTTGGCGACCGTTCCTTTGTTTCTCTTCTCGCTCTCATTTGCGTATGTTAGCCACCATATATGCTTAGTCGCTGCTGCAACCTCACCACTTTACCCCTTCCTTTCCCATTAAGCTTTGCTAGTCTTGATACCCATGGTAATGGGATTGCTGAGTCCTCGTGGCTCACAGATTACTACACCACCAGTTGCAGGTACAGGTTTCGCGATGATCATGACGCAAGAGCGATGTTTGCTTGTTTGGAGTACTTCTTCTGCTTCTTCTTCGATCAGGGGATAGGTTCCAGGTCGGCAGCCTGGGCTAGCAGGGTGGATGTCGTTTGAGTTTCTGTTTATGTTTCATCCGTAGTCGGATGTTGATCTTGTATATGATGTTGATGTATTCTTGTGGCATTTGTGCCTTATGTATGTATCCCCATCTATTATGTATTGTTGATGTAATGATATCCACCTTGCAAAAGCGTTTCAATATGCGGGTCTATCCTTGGTGGGACCTTCGAGTTCCTTTTGGATATGGTCGCATATTGGGCGTGACATTAACTTTTTGATGTTCAGAAAAATTACGGGAAGCAAATATAGCATTTATTTCGAACTCCCATTCAATATATAAATCAGGCTTAAACCAACCATTAAAAGGTGGCATGGAAACAAGAACCCGTTTGTGCGTATTGTGATGTCTTTGTACCTCTTGTGATTGTGGTTGTATTTTCTGAGGTGATGGCATGTCTCCCACGATCGATGAAGCCTAACTGACTCTGGAGCCTGACATGATTAGTAGAAACAAGAAACAAAATCCAAGAATAATGTTCCTATGAACTACTGGGATGTGGTGGTAAAACGCTCGTAGTAGAGCAAAAATGTCTTGCAAGTTCTTACCATGCAGCAGGTGGTGATCGGCAACCGACAGTGTCAATTAACTCCGAAGATTGGGTAAAGCGATTGCCAGGTGAATGTATGTATGCAGGATGTAGAAATATGTGGAGCTAGGTTGGCTTTATATATGTGGAAAATATGCTACAACCATGTTAATTAATGCAAGCTGAAAATTCGCTCAAAGTGGTCGAGTGCTTGTCCTAGGCTAGACCTTATTAGAAACGCGAGCCTAAAACACAAGTGAAATTCATGTGTGGTGACAACAAGTACTAAAGATGCAACACAACCAGAAAGTACTAGCACTAGTATATCTATTCTCTTCTACCACGAGAGAACCCCTCTTTTTCTTTTCAGCCAACCATGCCAAATTAACTCGTCAAACTAGAATTACTAGTCCCTACAGTTACTAAGCTCCTAGGAATTGAAGGTCTGGGAATGATCTGGTGATTTTTTCGTCATTGACCCCGCCCGTAAGTGTCAGACCTCGCTGTGAATTCACTGCAACCAACGTTCTTGTTGGAAATATGCCCTAGAGGCAATAATAAAGTGGTTAATATTATATTTTGTTAATCATGATAAAGGTTTGTTATTCATGCTAGAATTGTATTTACCGGAAACTTAAATACATGTGTGGATACGTAAACAAATCCCGTGTCCCTAGTGAGCCTCTACTAGACTAGCTTGTTGATCAAAAGATGGTTAAGGTTTCCTAACCATAGACATGTGTTGTCACTTGATAACGGGATCACATCATTAGGAGAATGATGTGATGGACAAGATCCATCCATTAGCTTACCATATGATCGTTCAGTTTATTGCTACTGCTTTCTTAATGTCAAATAGATATACCTTCGACCATGAGATCATGTAACTCCCGGATACCGGAGGAATACCTTATGTGCTATCAAACGTCACAATGTAACTGGGTGATCATAAAGATGCTCTACAGGTATCTCCGAAGGTGTCTGTTGAGTTGGCGTGAATCGTGATTGGGATTTGTCACTCCATATGACAGAGAGGTATCTCTGGGCCCTCTTGGTAATACAACATCACAAGAAGCTTGCAAGCAAAGTGACTAAGGAGTTAGTTGCAAGATGATGTATTACAGAACAAGTAAAGTGACTGAAAGCACAAGTGCTCCCTGGGTGATTTTGGTAATTAATTTCAACATATCTCTTGTTGGACTAATACCTTTACCTAGTGTATTTCAGATAAGTTCAACAATGGCATGGCAAGGACAAGAGGATGTGGGACTCCTTCAATATGCTAAGGACAAAGATTGGCAACAGCTCAAGACTCTTCGTTTGTATTTTAGTGATCCAAAATCACATTGAGTCCATAGGAAAGCCAATGCTATTAAAAGGGGATGGGGTGTTGCTTAATGGTCTACTTGCTCAAAGTGCTTAGTGATATTGCTCCAAAACCCTCAGCCACTTTCTCTTCCAAATATGTCCAAAACTCAAAGTCAAACTCGGCCCCACCAAAATGACCTATCCGGCGCCACCAAGTTCATTTGACCTAGCCACTGCCAGAGACCCTAGCAATTCGGTTACACAGATACGGATCCCAGTCTCACCGAGATGGGCCTGCAAACTCTCTGTTTCCTGTTGCAATTATTTCAGTCTCACCGAAATGTGCAATCGGTCTCATCGAGTTTGCTTGACCAACTCTCTGTTTGCTCTTTGCTGAAATCGATCTCATCGAGTTCAAGCAATCGGTCTCACCCAGATGAGGTTTTGCCCTAGCCCTAGCACATCGGTCCCACCGAGTTGTTCTAGTCGGTCTCACCGAGGTTCCTAACGTTCACATTTTGAACTGAAACAGTGTCACCGAGTTCTTCTATTCGGTCTAACCGATTGGGTCAAATGTGTGTAACAGTTGGATTTTGTGTGGAGGCTATATATACCCTCCACCCCCTTCTCCATTTGTGAGAGAGCCATCGGAACGTGCCTACACACCCAGTACTCATTTTCTGAGAGAGAACCACCAACTCATGTGTTGATACCAAGATATCCCAATGCTACCACAAGAATCTTGATCTCTAGCCATCCCCAATTGTTTTCCACTCAAATTATCTTTCCACATAGCCAAATCTATGAGATAGAGTTGAGTGTTGGGGAGACTATCATTTGAAGCACAAGAGCAAGGAGTTCATCATCAACACACCATCTATTACCTTTTGGAGAGTGGTGTCTCCTAGATTGGTTAGGTGTCGCTTGGGAGCCTCCGACAAGATTGTGGAGTTGAACCAAGAAGTTTGTAAGGGCAAGGAGATCGCCTACTTTGTGAAGATCTACCCGAGTGAGGCAAGTCCTTCGTGGGCAATGGCCATGGTGGCATTGTTGGGAAACGTAGCATGCAATTTCAGAAAAATTCCTACGCTCACGCAAGATCTATGTAGGAGATGCATAGCAACGAGAGGGGGAGAGTGTATCCACGTACCCTCGTAGACCGAAACCGGAAGCGTTAGCTTAACGAGGTTGATGTAGTCGAACATCTTCGCGATCCAACCGATCAAGCACCGAACGTATGGCACCTTTGAGTTCAGCAAACGTTCAGCTCGATGACGTCCCCCGAACTCATGATCCACCAAAGTGTCGAGGTAGAGTTCCGTCAGCATGACGGCCTAGTGACGATGATGGTGAAGTGATCTGCGCAGGGCTTCGCCTAAGCACTACGTGAATATGACTGGAGGCGTAAACTGTGGAGGGGGCGCCGCACACGGCATGGAACAATTGATGTGTGTTAGTGGCCCCCACCCCTGTATATAAAGGAGGGAGAGGGGAGGAGGCCGGCCCTAGGCGTGCCCCAAGTAGGAGGAGTCCTACTTGGGCTCCTAGTAGGATTCGCCCTTCCTTTTATTGGAGGGGGAAAGGGGAAAGGAGAGAGAGAGAGAGGGAGAAGGAAAGGGGGGGCACCGCCCCCTCCCCTAGTCCAATTCGGACTCCTCCCTTGGGGGGGGGCACCCCTATGTGGGCTGGTTTGTCTCCCTCCTATGGCCCATATGGCCCATATCTTCCCCCGGGGTGTTTCGGTAACCCCCCGGTACTCCGATATGTACCCGATACAATCCGAAACACTTCCGGTGTCCGAATACTATCATTCAATATATCAATCTTTACCTCCTGACCATTTCAAGACTCCTCATCATGTCCGTGATCTCACCCAGGACTCCGAACAACATTCGGTCACCAAATCACATAACTCATATGATACAACTCGTCATCAAACGTTAAGCATGCGGACCCTACGGGTTCGAGAACTATGTAGACATGACCGAGACACCTTTCCGGTCAATAACCAACAGCGGAACCTAGATGTTCATATTGGTTCCTACATATTCTACGAAGATCTTTATCGGTCAAACCGTAATGACAACATACGTAATTCCATTTGTCATCGATATGTTACTTGCCCGAGTTTCGATCGTCGGTATCTTCATACCTAGTTCAATCTCGTTACCGACAAGTCTCTTTACTCGTTCCGTAATGCATCATCCCGCAACTAACTCATTAGTCACATTGCTTGCAAGGCTTATTGTGATCTGCATTACCGAGAGGGCCCAGAGATACCTATCCGGTACTCAGAGTGACAAATCCTAATCTCGATCTATGCCAACTCAGAGTGACAAATCCTGATCTCAATCCAATTATAATCACCCAGTTACGTTGTGACGTTTGATAGCACACAAGGTATTCCTCTGGTATTCGGGGGTTGCATAATCTCATAGTCCAAAGAACATGTATAAGTCATGAAGAAAGCAATAGCAATAAAACTGAACGATCAACATGCTAAGCTAACGGATGGGTCTTGTCCATCACATCATTCTCCTAATGATGTGACCCCGTTCATCAAATGACAACACATGTCAATGGTTAGGAAACTTAACCATCTTTGATTAACGAGCTAGTCTTGTAGAGGCTTACTAGGGACACTGTGTTTTGTCTATGTATCCACACATGTATGAAGTTTCCGGTTAATAAAATTCTAGCATGAATAATAAACATTTATCATGATATAAGGAAATATAATAACAACTTTATTATTGCCTCTAAGGCATATTTCCTTCAGTCTCCCACTTGTACCAGAGTCAATAATCTAGTTCACATCGTCATGTGATTTAATACCAATACTTCACATCTTTATGTGATTAGTTCACATCGCCATGTGACTAACACCCAAAGGGTTTACTAGAGTCAATAATCTAGTTCACATTGCTATGTGATTAACGCCCAAAGAGTACTAAGGTGTGATCATGTTTTGCTTCTGAGAGAAGTTTAGTCAACGGGTCTGCCACATTCAGATCCATATGTATTTTGCAAATTTCTATGTTTACAATGCTCTGTAAGGAGCTACTCTAGCTTATTGCTCCCACTTTCAATATGTATCCAGATCGGTGTCAAAGCTTGTATGGACGTAACTCTTGACGGCGAACTCTTTATCACCTCCATAACCGAGAAATATTTCCTTAGTCCTCTAAGGATAATTTTGACCGTTGTCCAGTGATCTACTCCTAGATCACTATTGTACTCCCTTGCCAAACTCATGGCAAGGTATACAATAGGTCTGGTACACAACATGGCATACTTTATAGAACCTATGGCCGAGGCATAGGGAATGCCTTTCATTCTCTCTCTATCTTCTGCCGTGGTTGGGTTTTAATTTTTTACTCAACTTCACACCTTGCAACACAGGCAAGAACCCTTTCTTTGACTGATCCATTTTGAACTTCTTCAAAATCTTGTAAAGGTATGTGCTTTGTGAAAGTCCTATTAAGCGTCTTGATCTATCCCTATAGATCTTGATGCCCAATATATAAGTAGCTTCACCGAGGTCTTTCATTGAAAAAATTCTTATTCAAGTATCCTTTTATGCTATCCAGAAATTCTATATCATTCCCAATCAACAATATGTCATCCACATATCATAAATGCTACAGAGCTCCCACTCACTTTCTTGTAAATACATGCTTCACCATAAGTCTGTAGAAAACCATATGCTTTGATCACCTTATCGAAGCGTATATTCCAACTCCGAGATGCTTGCACCAGTCCATAGATGGATCGCTGGAGTTTGCACACTTTGTTAGCACCTTTAGGATCGACAAAACCTTTTGGTTGCATCATATACATCTCTTCTTTAAGAAATCCATTAAGGAATGCAATTTTGACATCCATTTGCCAGATTTCATAAAATGTGGCAATTGCTAACATGATTCAGACAGACTTAAGCATCACTATGAGTGAGAAAATCTCATCGTAGTCAACACCTTGAACTTGTCGAAAACCTTTTGCGACAAGTCGAGCTTTGTAGATAGTAAAACTACCGTCAGTGTCCGTCTTCCTCTTGAAGATCCATTTATTCTCAATGGCTTGCCGGCCATCGGGCAAGTCCACCAAAGTGCACACTTTGTTCTCATACATGGATCATATCTCAGATTTCATGGCCTCAAGCCATTTATCGGAATCTGGGCTCGTCATCGCTTCCTCATAGTTTGTAGGTTCGTCATGGCCTAGTAACATGACTTCTAGAACAAGATTACCGTACCACTCTGGTGCGGATCGTGCTCTGGTTGACCTACAAGGTTTGGTAGTAACTTGATCTGAAGTTTCATGATCATTATCATTAGCTTCCTATCTAGTTGCTGTAGGCATCATGGGAATGGTTTTATATGATGAGCTACTATCTAATTTGAGAGAAGGTACAATTACCTCATCAAGTTCTACTTTCCTCCCACTCACTTCTTTCGAGAGAAACTCTTTCTTTAGAAAGGATCCATTCCTAGCAACAAATAGCTTGCCTTCAGATCTGTGATAGAAGGTGTACCCAACAGTTTCTTTTTGGGTATCCTATGAAGACACACTTCTCCGATTTGGGTTCGAGCTTATCAGGCTGAAGCTTTTTCACATAAGCATCGCAACCCCAAACTTTAAGAAACGACAACTTAGGTTTCTTGCCAAACCACAGTTCATACGGTGTCGTCTCAACGGATTTAGACGGTGCCGTATTTAACATGAATGCAGCTGTCTCTAATGCATAACCCCTAAACGATAGTGGTAAATCGGTAAGAGACATCATAGATCATACCATATCTAATAAAGTACGGTTACGATGTTTGGACACACCATTACTCTGTGGTGTTCCAGTTGGCGTGAGTTGTGAAACTATTCCACATTGTTTTAAATGAAGGCTAAACTCATAATTCAAATATTCGCCTCCGCGATCAGATCGTAGAAACTTTATTTTCTTGTTACAATGATTCTCCATTTCACTATGAAATTCTTTGAACTTTTCAAATGTTTCAGACTTGTATTTCATTAAGTAGATATACCCATATTTGCTCAAATCATCTGTGAAGGCCAGAAAATAACGATACCCGCCGCGAGCCTCAACACTCATCGGACCGCATACATTGGTATGCATTATTTCCAATCAGTCATTAGTTCGCTCCATTGTTCCAGAGAACGGAGTTTTAGTCATCATGCCCATGAGGCATGGTTTGCAAGTATCAAATGATTCATAATCAAGTGATTCCAAAAGTCCATCTGCATGGAGTTTCTTCATGCGCTTTACACCAATATGACCTAAACGCCAGTGCCAAAAATATGTTGCACTATCATTATCAACTTTGCATCTTTTGGTATCAATATTATGAATATGTGTATCACTACGATCGAGATTCAATAAACCATTTACATTGGGTGTATGACCATAGAAGGTTTTATTCATGTAAACAGAACAACAATTATTCTCTGACTTAAATGAATAACCATATCTCAACAAACATGATCCAATCATATTCATGCTCAACGCAAACACCAAATAACATTTATTTAGGTCCAACACTAATCCCGAAGGTAGAGGGAGTGTGCGATGGTGATCGTATCAACCTTGGAATCACTTCCAACACACATCGTCACCTCATCCTTAACTAGTCTCTGTTCATTTTGCAACTCCTGTTTTGAGTTACTAATCTTAGCAACTGAACCGGTATCAAATACCCTGGGGTTACAATGAACACTAGTAAAGTACACATCAATAACATGTATATCAAATATAACTTTGTTCACTTTGCCATCCTTCTTATTCGCCAAGTATTTGGGGTAGTTCCGTTTTTAGTGACCATTCCCTTTGCAGTAGAAGCACTCAGTTTCAGGTTTAGGTCTAGTTTTGGGCTTCTTCATGGGAGTGGCAACTTGCTTGCCATTCTACTTGAAGTTCCCTTTCTTTCCCTTGCCCTTTTTCTTGAAACTAGTGGTCTTGTTAACCATCAACACTTGATGCCATTTCTTGATTTCTACCTTCGCCAATTTCAGCATCGCGAAGAGCTTGGGAATCATTTTCGTCATCCCTTGCATATTATAGTTCATCACAAAGTTGTAGTAACTTGGTGATAGTGACTAGAGAACTCTGTCAATCACTATCTTATCTGGAAGATTAACTCCCACTTGATTCAAGTGATTGTAGTACCTAGACATTGTGACACATGCTCACTAGCTGAGCTATTCTCCTCCATCTTTTAGGCAACGTACTTGTCAGAGGTCTCATACCTCTCGACACGGGCATGAGTCTGAAATACCAATTTTAGCTCTTGGAACATCGCATGAAGTCTCGGTTCCAAGCCGTAAAGCATGGTGCACTAAACTATCAAGTAGTCATCATACCAAGCTTGTCAAACGTTCATAACGTCTACATCTGCTCCTGCAATAGGTCTGTCACCTAGCGGTGCATCAAGGACATAATTCTTCTGTGCAGTAACGAGGATAATCCTTAGATCACGGATCCAGTCCGCATCATTGCTACTATCATCTTTCAACTTAGTTTTCTCTAGGAACATATCAAAAATAAAACAGGGGAGCTATACGCGAGCTATTGATCTATAACATAGATATGCAAATACTATCAGGACTAAGTTAATGATAAATTAAGTTCAATTAATCATATTACTTAAGAACTCCCACTTAGATAGACATCCCTCAAGTCATATAAATGATCACGTGATCCATATTAACTAAACCATGTACGATCATCACGTGAGATGGATTAGTCTTCAATGGCGAACATCTCTATGTTGATCATATCTACTATATGATTCACGTTTGACCTTTCGGTCTCCAGTGTTCCGAGGCCATGTCTGTACATGCTAGGCTCGTCAACTTTAACCCGTGTATTCCGCATGTGCAAAATTGTCTTGCACCCATTGTATGTGAGCGTAGAGCTTATCACACCCGTCATCACGTGGTGTCTCGGCACGATGAACTGTCGCAACGGTACATACTCAGGGAGAATACTTATACCTTGAAGTTTTAGTAAGGGATCATCTTATAATGCTACCACCGTACTATGCAAAATAAGATGCATAAAAGATAAACATCACATGCAATCAAAATATGTGACATGATATGGCCATCATCTTCTTGTTCCTTTGATATCCATCTCCAAAGCACCATCATGATCTCCATCATCACCGGCTTGACACCTTGATCTCCATCGTAGCGTCGTGGTTGTCTCGCCAACTATTGCTTCTACAACTATCGCTAACACATAGTGATAAAGTAAAGCAATTACATGGCGTTTGCATTTCATACAATAAAGCGACAACCATAAGGCTCCTGCCAGTTGCCGATAACTTTTACAAAACATGATCATCTCATACAATAACGTATATCACATCATGTCTTGACCATATCACATCACAACATGCCCTGCAAAAACAAGTTAGACGTCCTCTACTTTGTTGTTGCAAGTTTTATGTGGCTGCTACGGGCTTCTAGTAAGAACCGCTCTTACCTACGCATCAAAACCACAATGATGTTTCGTCAAGTTTGCTGTTTTAACCTTCAATAAGCACCGGCCATAGTCAAATTCGATTCAACTAAAGTAGGAGAAACAGACACCCAACAGCCACCTTTATGCAAAACAAGTTGCATGTCTGTCAATGGAACCGGTCTCGTGAATGTGGTCATGTAAGGTTGATCCGGGCCGCTTTATCCAACAATACCGCCGAATCAAAATAAGACATTGGTGGTAAGCAGTGTGACTATGATCGCCCACAACTCTTTGTGTTCTACTCGTGCATATCATCTACGCATAGACCTAGCTCGGATGCCACTGTTGGGAAACGTAGCATGCAATTTCAAAAAAATTCCTACGCTCATGCGAGATCTATCTAGGAGATGCATAGAAACAAGAGGGGGAGAGTGTGTCCATGTACCCTCATAGACCAAAAGCGGAAGCGTTAGCTTAACGCGGTTGATGTAGTCGAACGTCTTCGTGATCCAACCGATCAAGCACCGAACGTACGACACCTCCGAGTTCTGCACATGTTCAGCTCGATGACATCCCTTGATTTTGATCCAGCAAAGTGTCGAGGGAGAGTTCCATCAGCACGATGGCATGGTGACGGTGATGGTGAAGTGATCCGCGCAGGGCTTCGCCTAAGCACTACGTGAATATAACTGGAGGCGTAAAATGTGGAGGGGGGCGCCGCACACGGCTTGGAACAATTGATGTGTGTTAGTGGCGCCCCACCGCCGTATATAAAGGAGGGAGAGGGGAGGAAGCCGGCCCTAGGCACGCCCCAAGTGGGAGGAGTCCTACTTGGGCTCCTAGTAGGATTCACCCCCCTTCCTTTTATCAGAGGGGGAAAGGGGAAAGGAGAGAGAGAGGGAGAAGGAAAGGGGGCGCCGCCCCCTCCCCTAGTCCAATTCAGACTCCTCCCTTGGGGGGGGGGGGAGGGGCGCCACCCCTATGAGGGCTGGGTTTCCTCCCTCCTATGGCCCATATGGCCCATATCTTCCCCCGGGGGGTTCCGGTAACCCCCCAGATACTCCGATATGTACCCGATACAATCAGAAACACTTTCGGTGTCCAAATACTATCATTCAATATATCAATCTTTACCTCTCGAACATTTCGAGACTCCTCTTCATGTCCGTGATCTCATCCGGGACTCCGAACAACATTCGGTCACCAAATCACATAACTCATATAATACAAATCGTCATCGAACGTTAATCGTGCGGACCCTACGGGTTCGAGAACTATGTAGACATGACCGAGATACCTCTCCGGTCAATAACCAACAACGGAACCTGAATGCTCATATTGGTTCCTACATATTCTACGAAGATCTTTATCGGTCAAACCGTAATGACAACATACGTAATTCCCTTTGTCATTGGTATGTTACTTGCCCGAGATTCGATCGTCGGTATCTTCATACCTAGTTCAATCTCATTACCGGCAAGTCTCTTTACTCGTTCTGTAATGCATCATCCCGCAACTAACTCATTAGTCACATTGCTTGCAAGGCTTATTATGATGTGCATTACCGAGAGGGCCCAGAGATACCTCTCCGGTACTCAGAGTGACAAATCCTAATCTCGATCTATGCCAACCCAACAAACACCTTCGGAGATACCTGTAGAGCATCTTTAAAATCACCCAGTTATGTTGTGACGTTTGATAGCACACAAGGTATTCCTCCGGTATTCGGGAGTTGCATAATCTCATAGTCAAAGGAACATGTACAAGTCATGAAGAAAGCAATAGCAATAAAACTGAACGATCAACATGCTAAGCTAACGGATGGGTCTTGTCCATCACATAATTCTCCTAATGATGTGATCCCATTCATCAAATGACAATACATGTCTATGGTTAGGAAACTTAACCATCTTTGATTAATGAGCTAGTCTAGTAGAGGCTTACTAGGGACACTGTGTTTTGTCTATGTATCCACACATGCATCAAGTTTCTGGTTAATAAAATTCTAGCATGAATAATAGACATTTATCATGATACAAGGAAATATAAATAACAAATTTATTATTGCCTCCAGGGCATATTTCATTCAGTGATAGACAAGGTTGATTCTTCGTGGACCCTTCGTGGGTGGAGCCCTTCATGGACTCACGCAACCGTTACCCTTCGTGGGTTGAAGTCTCCATCAACATGGATGTACGATAGCACCACCTATCGGAACCACGCCAAAAATCTCCGTGTCTACATTGCGTTTGCACACTCCAATCCCATCCCTTTACTTTCTTGAAACTAGCATGCTTTACTCTTTGTGCTGCTCATACTCTTTCCATGCTTGCTTGAAATGTACTGTGAATGCTTAAACTTGTGCTAAAACTCCACCTCTACTTGAAGAACTTTAAAAAGCAGCCACTTTTTCTTGTTGAGTGTATAATCACCCAAGGTTGTCAGAATAACGATTTTGAATCGGATCGGAGATCCGATGGTAGGATCCCAAATCGTAGAATCTTCACTATCAGGATCGCAGAAACGTAGATTACATGAACTAAAATCGTAGAATTATAGGGTTTAGTGTCACGCCCAATATGCGACCCTATCCAAAAGGAACTCGAAGGTCCCACCAAGGATAGACCCGCATATTGAAACGCTTTTGCAAGGTGGATATCATTACATCAACATTACATAATAGTGGGGATACATACATAAGGCACAAATGCCACAAGAATACATCAACATCATATACAAGATCAACATCCGACTACGGATGAAACATAAATGTAAGCTCAACGACATCCACCACCTGCTAGCCCAGGCTGCCGACCGAACCTATCCCCGATCGAAGAAGAAGCGTAAGAAGAACTCCAATACAAGCAAATATCGCTCTCGCGTCATGATCATCGCATAACCTGTACACTCGCAATCGGTGGTGTAGTAATCTGTGAGCCACGAGGACTCAGCAATCCCATTACCATCGGTATCAAGACTAGCAAAGCTTAAAGGGAAAGGAAGGGGTAAAGTGGTGAGGTTGCAGCAGCGGTTAAGCATATATGGTGGCTAACATACACAAATGAGAGCGAGAAGAGAAACAAAGGAACGGTCGTCAACTAGTAATGATCAAGAAGTGATCCTGAACTCCTACTTACGTCGGACATAACCCAAGAAACCGTGTTCTCCTCTCGATCAACCCCGAAAAGAGACACTCACGGTTACGCACACGGTTGGTGTATTTTAGAAGAGTTTGCTTCAAGTTTACTACAACCGGATATTAACAAATTCCATCGCCACATAACCGCTGGCACGGCTTTCAAAAGTTCAAACCCTGCAGGGTGTCCCAACTTAGCCCATGATAAGCTCTCGCGATCAATGAAGGATATTCCTTCTCCCGGGAAGACCCGATCAGTCTCGAATCCGGCTACAAGACATTTCGACAAAGAATAAAACAAGACCAGCAAGACCGCCCGATCTACCGACAATCCCGATAGGTGCTGCACATATCTCATTCTCGTGGCAACACCGGATGAGACAAGCTACGAGTAAAACCAACCGTCAAGTTGCCCTAAGGTGGTTTCATGAAGCGTGCTCGGTTCAAACCAACACTTAGAGAAGCACCGCCCGGGGCTAAATAAAGACGACCCTCGAGAGAGCGACTCCCAAGGGAAAAGTAGGTGGTGGTGAGGCAAATGGTAAAACCAAGGTTGGGCCTTGCCGAGGAGTCTTATTCAAAGCGAACTGTCAAGGGGTCCCATAAATCACCCGACCGCGTTAGGGACGCAAAATCCGGGAACATAATACCGATATGATGGAAACTAGGGCGGCAAGAGTGGAACAAAACACCAGGCATAAGGCCGAGCCTTCCACCCTTTACCAAGTATATAGGTGCATTAATAATATAAGATATATTGTGATATCCCAACAAGTAAACATGTTCCAACAAGGAACACCATCTCCATGTTCCAACAAGGAACAAACTTCATCTTCACCTGCAACTAACAACGCTATAAGAGGGGCTGAGCAAAGCGGTAACATAGCCAAACAACGGTTTGCATAGGAAAGGTGTCAAAGGTTAGAGGCTGACATGGCAATTTGGGATGGCTTGATAAACAGGTAATAGGTAGCGCAGCATAGCGATAGAACAAAGAAACTAGCATAGCAACGATAGTAGTGAGATCCAGGGTAGCGGTCATCTTGCCTGAAATCCCGCAAGGAAGAAGAACGAGTCCATGAAGAAGATGAAGCCACGAAGAGGAACCAAGCGTAGACGAACGAATCCTCACGATCGCAACGAAACAGGAACTAACAAGAAGAAGCACACAACATAGGTAAACACACCACACATGAACAAGACATGATGCACAACAAGCATGATGCATGACAAATCTAAATGAGGCTACTCATGGCAAGAGATGATGCAAACAAGAGCAACACATCAAAGCAAGTTTAAATGAGGCCGGAAGAATTACAAAATATGAACACTGAGCTAACTCCAGAAATCACTAGAACATTCTCAAACACACATGGCAAGATTGCAAATAATAACAGTTTCAGAATTAGCAGAATTACAGGACATGGCAGAAATAACATCAGGTTAACAAGTTTAGAGCTATGAAACAACAAGCTACAAGAACTTATCATGGCAAACAATGGCATGGCATGATACTACTAAATGCATAGAACAAATGTCCTTTACTGACCATGAGCCACAAAGGATCAGAAAATATGATGGCACCCATGTAAACATAGCAAGTTATATTACAGATTCATACATGGCAGGAACAACGATAAGTAGGCATGTTGGTGAGCTTGAACCACTCACCACAGAGCAATACAAGGCATGGCAAGGCAACCAACAGTAATAAGACATGGCATAGAAGCTATACATGGCAAGAACAACATCATAGCATACACGGATCAACTACAACAACCTTGGCAAAATTGAATAACATGTAAACAACCTGCCAGGAAACATTTGATAGCAAAAGTAGAGCTCGATTGACTCAAGCTATGGCACTCCATAATTGCAAACAAGGGCATGGATGGATAGAGAATAACCATATGTTCAAAACATCCTTACTGAAAATGAACTTTATATGTAACTTGACTAGAATTTCGTTGTAGATCATAGCGGTGCATCTTAACTTGTTGTTTATCAACTTGAACATAAAGTTATTCAGATCTGGACCAATTTCGAAATTTGCATATGAGGACTTACGGGTTGTTATGTTGTCTCCGGCCTCATTTAAACTTGCCTTGATGTGTTGCTCTTGTTTGCATCATCTCTTGCCATGAGTAGCGTCATGTAGTCTTGTCATGCATCATGCTTCTTGTGCATCATGCCTTGTTCATCATGTGGTGTGTTTACCTATGTTGTGTGCTTCTTCTTGTTAGTTCCGTTTAGTTGCGATCGTGAGGATTAGTTCGTCTCACGCTTGGTTGCTTCATCCGTTAAGTCTTCGTCATGGACTTGTTCTTCTTCCTTGAGTTTCAGGCAAGATGACCGTCACCTTGGATCTCACTACTATCATTGCTATGCTAGTTGCTTCATTCTTTAAGCTATGCCGTTACCTATCTTGCCTCAAGTCATCCCAAATGCCATGTCGGCCTCTAACCTTTTGCACCCTTCCTAGCAAACCGTTGTTTGGCTATGTTACCGCTTTGCTCAACTCCTCTTATAGCGTTGGTTGCAGGTGAAGATGAAGTTTGTTCCTTGTTGGAACATGGAGATGTTGTTCCTGTTGGAACATGTTTACTTAGTGGGATATCACAATATATCTTATTTAATTAATGCATCTATATACTTGGTAAAGGGTGGAAAACCTTTTATGCCTGTGTTTTGTTCCACTCTTGCGCCCTAGTTTCCGTCATATCGGTGTTATGTTCGGATTGTGCGTCCCTTGGCGGTCGGGTGATTTATAGGACCCCTTGACAGTTCGCTTTGAATAAGACTCCTCGCAAGGCCCAACATTGGTTTTACCATTTGCCTCACCTATGCCCTTTTTCCCTTGGGTTTCGAGACTCGAGGTCATCTTTATTTAGCCCCCGCGGTGCTCCTTCATGTTGGTCCAGCTCGAGCAACTTGAGGCCTGCAGAGCAACTTCGAGGTTGGTTTACTCGTAAGCTTGACTTATCGGTGTGCCACGAGAGCGAGTCGTCACACTCCTATCGGGTTGTCGGCTGTCAGGCGACTTCTTTGGTCTTGTTTTATTCTTTGTCGAAATGTCTTGGCAGGATTCGAGGACTGATCGGGTCTTCCGGGAGAAAGAATATCATTAGTTGATCGCGAGCTTATCATGGGCTAAGTTGGGACACCCTGCAGGGTATAAACTTTCGAGAGCCGTGCCAGCGGTTATGTGGCGAGATGGAATTTGTTAATATCCGGTTGTAGTAAACTTGAAGTAAACTCTTCTAAAATACACCAACGTGCGTGGCAAATGAGTGTCTCTTTTCGGGGTTGATCGAGAGGAGAACACGGTTTCTTGGGTTATGTCGGCGTAAGTAGGAGTTAGGATCACTTCTTGATCATTACTAGTTGGCGACCGTTCCTTTGTTTCTCTTCTGGCTCTCATTTGTATGTTAGCCACCATATATGCTTAGTCGCTGCTGCAACCTCACCACTTACCTTCCTTTCCCATTAAGCTTTGCTAGTCTTGATACCCATGGTAATGGGATTGCTGAGTCCTCGTGGCTCAGATTACTACACCACCAGTTGCGAGGTGAGTTTCGCGATGATCATGGCCTTAAAGGCGATGTTTGCTTGGGTAACTATACGCTTCTTCTTGATCGGGGATAGTTCGAGGTCGGCACAGGGCTAGCAAGGTGGATGTCGTTTGAGTTTTGTTTATGTTTCATCCGTAGTGGGATGTTGATCTTATATGATGTTGATGTATTCTTGTGGCATTTGTGCCTTATGTATATATCCCCATCTATTATGTATTGTTGATGTAATGATATCCACCTTGCAAAGCGTTTCAATATCGGGTCTATCCTTGGTGGGACCTTGAGTTCCTTTTGGATATGGTCGCATATTGGGCGTATTATTAACTTTGATGTTGAGGAAAAATTACGGGAAGCAAATATAGCATTTATTTGAACTCCCATTCAATATATAAATCAGGCTTAAACCAACCATTAAAGGTGGCATGGAAACAAGAACCCGTTTGTGCATTGTGATGTCTTTGTACCTCTTGTGATTGTGGTTGTATTTTACGAGGTGATGGCATGTCTCCCACGATCGATGAAGCCTAGCGACTCTGGAGCTGACATGATTAGTAGAAACAAAAACAAAATCCAGAATAATGTTCCTATGAACTCTTTGGGATGTGGTGGTAAAAGCGGCTTCGTAGTAGAGCAAAAATGTCTTGCAAGTTCTTACCATGCAGCAGGTGGTGATCGACGGCCGACGGTGTCAATTAACTCGAAGATTGGGTAGCGATTGCCGGTGAATGTATGTATGCAGGATGTAGAAATATGTGGAGCTAGGTTGGCATATATGTGGAAAATATGCTACAACCATGTTAATTAATGCAAGCTGAAAATTAGCTCAAAGTGGTTGAGGAGTGCTTGTCCTAGGCTAGACCTTATTAAAGCGAGCCTAAAACACAAGTGAAATTCATGTGTGGTGACAACAAGTACTAAAGATGCAACACAACCGAGAAAGTACTAGCACTAGTATATCTATTCTCTTCTACCAGAGAACCCCTCTTTTCTTTTCAGCCAACCATGCCAAATTAACTCGTCAAACTAGAATTACTAGTCCCTCGGTTACTAAGCTCCTAGGAATTGAAGGTGCAGGAATGATCTGGTGATTTTTAAGTCATTGACCCGCTTGTAAGTGTCGAGACCTCGTGAATTCACTGCAACCAACGTTCTTGTTGGAAATATGCCCTAGAGCAATAATAAAGTGGTTAATATTATATTTTGTTAATCATGATAAAGGTTTGTTATTCATGCAGAATTGTATTTACGGAAACTTAAATACATGTGTGGATCGTAAACAAATCCGTGTCCTAGTGAGCCTCTACTAGACTAGCTTGTTGATCAAAGATGGTTAAGGTTTCCTAACCATAGACATGTGTTGTCACTTGATAGCAGGATCACATCATTAGGAGAATGATGTGATGGACAAGATCCATCCATTAGCTTACCATATGATCGTTAGGTTTATTGCTACTGCTTTCTTAATGTCAAATAGATATACCTTCCGACCATGAGATCATGTAACTCCGGATCTGGGAGGAATACCTTATGTGCTATCAAGCGTCACAATGTAAGCTGGGTGATCATAAAGATGCTCTCTGGTATCTCGAAGGTGTCTGTTGAGTTAGCGTGAATCGTGATTGGGATTTGTCACTCCATATGAGAGAGGTATCTCTGGGCCCTCTTAGTAATACAACATCACAAGAAGCTTGCAAGCAAAGTGACTAAGGAGTTAGTTGCAAGATGATGTATTCACAGAACAAGTAAAGTGATGACACAAGTGCTCCACAGGTGATTTTGGTAATTAATTTCAACATATCTCTTGTTGGACTAATACCTTTACCTAGTGTATTTCAGATAAGTTCAACAATGGCATGGCAAGGACAAGAGGATGTGGGACTCCTTCAATATGCTAAGGACAAAGATTGTATGACTCAAGACTCTTCGTTTGTATTTTAGTGATCCAAAATCACATTGAGTCCATAGGAAAGCCAATGCTATTAAAAGGATGGGGTGTTGTAATGGTCTACTTGCTCAAAGTGCTTAGTGATATTGCTCCAAAACCCTCAGCCACTTTCTCTTCCAAATATGTCCAAAACTCAAAGTCAAACTCGGCCCCACCAAAATGACCTATCCAGCATACCAAGTTCATTTGACCTAGCCACCGAGAGACCCTAGCAATTGATTTACGAATCTGGATCCAGTCTCGAAATGGGCTACAAACTCTCTGTTTCCTGTTGCAATTATTTGAGTCTCACGAAATGTGCAATCGGTCTCATCGAGTTTGCTTGACCAACTCTCTGTTTGCTCTTTGCTGAAATCGATCTCATCGAGTTCAAGCAATCAGTCTCACCAGATGAGGTTTGCCTAGCCCACATCGGTCCCACCGAGTTGTTCTAGTCGGTCTCACCAGTTCCTAACGTTCACATTTTGAACTGAAGCAGTGTCACGAGAGTTCTTCTATTCGGTCTAGATTGGGTCAAATGTGTGTTAACAGTTGGATTTTGTGTGGAAGCTATATACCCTCCACCCCTTCTCCATTGTGAGAGAGCAGCCAGACGTGCCTACACCCAGTACTCATTTTAGAGAAGAACCACCAACTCATGTGTTGATACCAATATCCCAATGCTACCACAAGAATCTTGATCTCTAGCCATCCCCAATTGTTTTCCACTCAAATTATCTTTCCACATAGCCAAATCTATGAGATAGAGTTGAGTGTTGGGAACTTATCATTTGAAGCACAAGAGCAAGGAGTTCATCATCAACACACCATCTATTACCTTTTGGAGGTGGTGTCTCCTAGATTGGTTAGGTGTAAGCAGGGCCTCGACAAGATTGTGGAGTTGAACCAAGAAGTTTGTAAGGGCAAGGAGATCGCCTACTTTGTGAAGATCTACCCAGTGAGACAAGTCCTTAGGCAATGGCCATGGTGGCATTGTTGGGAAGCGTAGCATGCAATTTCAGAAAAATTCCTCGCTCACGCAAGATCTATGTAGGAGATGCATAGCGAGAGGGAGAGTGTATCCACGTACCCTCGTGAGCCGAAACCGGGCGTTAACTTGAGGTTGATGTGGTCGAACATCTTGGATCCAACCGATCAAGCACCGAGCGTATGGCACCTTTGAGTTCAACAAGCGTTCAGCTCGATGGCGTCCCCGAACTCATGATCCACCAAAGTGTCGGTAGAGTTAAAATCGGCGCAGCGGCCTAGTAACGATGATGGTGAAGTGATGTGAGCCGCTAAGCACTACGTGAATATATTGGGCGTAAACTGTGGAGGCGCCGCTGCGGCATGGAACAATTGATGTGTGTTAGTGGCCCCACCCTATATATAAGGAGGGAGAGGGAGGAGGCGGCCTAAGCGTGCCCCAAGTAGGAGGAGTCCTACTTGGGCTCCTAATAGGATCGCCCTTCCTTTTATTGGAGGGAAAAGGAGAGAGAGAGAGAGAGAAGAGGAAGGGGGGCACCGCCTCCCTAGTCAGTCGGACTCCTCCCTTGAGGCACCCCTATGTGGGCTGGTTTGTCTCCCTCCTATGGCCCATATAGCCATATCTTCCCAGGTGTTTGGTAACCCCCCGGTACTCCGATATGTACCCGATACAATCCGAAACACTTCCGGTGTCCGAATACTATCATTCAATATATCAATCTTTACCTCCTGACCATTTCAAGACTCCTCATCATGTCCGTGATCTCACCGGGACTCGAACAACATTCGGTCACCAAATCACATAACTCATATGATACAACTCGTCATCAAGCGTTAAGCATCACGGACCCTCGGGTTCGAGAACTATGTGACATGACCGAGACACCTTTCGGTCAATAACCAACAGCGGAACCTAGATGTTCATATTGGTTCCTACATATTCTCTGAAGATCTTTATCGGTCGAACCGTAATGACAACATCGTAATTCCATTTGTCATCGATATGTTACTTGCCAGTTTGATCGTCGGTATCTTCATACCTAGTTCAATCTAGTTACCGACAAGTCTCTTTACTCGTTCCGTAATGCATCATCCATAACTAACTCATTAGTCACATTGCTTGCAAGGCTTATTGTGATCTGCATTACGAGAGGGCCGGAGATACCTATCCAAATTTTCGAGTGACAAATCCTAATCTCGATCTATGCCAACTCGAGTGACAAATCCTGATCTCAATCAATTATAATCACCCGATTCGTTGTGACGTTTGATAGCACACAAGGTATTCCTCGGTATTCGGGGTTGCATAATCTCATAGTCCAAAGAACATGTATAAGTCATGAAAAGCAATAGCAATAAGCGAGCGATCAACATGCTAAGCTAACGGATGGGTCTTGTCCATCACATCATTCTCTAATGATGTGACCCGTTCATCAAATGACAACACATGTCAATGGTTAGGAAACTTAACCATCTTTGATTAACGAGCTAGTCTTGTAGAGGCTTACTAGGGACCTTGTGTTTTCTATGTATCCACATGTATGAAGTTTCCGGTTAATAAAATTCTAGCATGAATAATAAACATTTATCATGATATAAGGAAATATAATAACTTTATTATTGCCTCTAAGGCATATTTCCTGATCTCCCTTGTACGAGTCAATAATCTAGTTCACATCGTCATGTGATTTAATACCAATACTTCACATCTTTATGTGATTAGTTCACATCATCATGTGACTAACACCCAAAGGGTTTACTAGAGTCAATAATCTAGTTCACATTGCTATGTGATTAGCATTAAAGAGTACTAAGGTGTGATCATGTTTTATACGAGAGAGAAGTTTAGTCAGCAGGTCTGCCACATTCAGATCCATATGTATTTTGCAAATTTCTATGTTTACAATGCTCTTGTAAGGAGCTACTCTAACTATTGCTCCCACTTTCAATATGTATCGAGATCGGTGTCAAAGCTTGTATGGGCGTAACTCTTGACGGAACTCTTTATCACCTCCATAACCGAAATATTTCCTTAGTCCTCTAAGGATAATTTTGACCGTTGTCGATGATCTACTCCTAGATCACTATTGTACTCCTTGCCAAACTCATGGCAAGGTATACAATAGGTCTGGTACACAACATGGCATACTTTATAGAACCTATGGCGAGGCATAGGGAATGCCTTTCATTCTCTCTCTATCTTCTGCCGTGGTTGGGTTTAATTTTTACTCAACTTCACACCTTGCAACACAGGCAAGAACCCTTTCTTTGGTGATCCATTTTGAACTTCTTCAAAATCTTGTAAAAGTGTATTGCTTTGAGAAGTCCTATTAAGCGTCTTGATCTATCCTATAGATCTTGATGCCCAATATATAATAGCTTCGAGGTCTTTCATTGAAAAATTCTTATTCAAGTATCCTTTTATGCTATCCAGAAATTCTATATCATTCCCAATCAACAATATGTCATCCACATATCATAAATGCTCTGAGCTCCCACTCACTTTCTTGTAAATACATGCTTCACCATAAGTGCATGAAAACCATATGCTTTGATCACCTTATCGAGGCGTATATTCCAACTCGAGATACTTGCAGTCCATAGATGGATGCTTGGAGTTTACACTTTATTAGCACCTTTAGGATCGACAAAACCTTTTGGTTGCATCATATACATCTCTTCTTTAAGAAATCCATTAAGGAATGCAATTTTGACATCCATTTGCAGTTCATAAAATGTGGCAATTGCTAACATGATTAGACAGACTTAAGCATCACTATGGTGAAAAATCTCATCGTAGTCAACACCTTGAACTTTCGAAAACCTTTGCGACAAGTCGAGCTATGAATAGTAAAACTACCGTCGGTGTCCGTCTTCCTCTTGAAGATCCATTTATTCTCAATGGCTTGCGACCATCGAACAAGTCCACCAAAGTGCACACTTTGTTCTCATACATGGATCATATCTCAGATTTCATGGCCTCAAGCCATTTATCGAATCTGGGCTCGTCATCGCTTCCTCATAGTTTGTAGGTTCGTCATGGCCTAGTAACATGACTTCTAGAACAAGATTACCGTACCACTACAGTGCGGATGGTGCTGGTTGACCTACAAGGTTTGGTAGTAACTTGATCTGAAGTTTCATGATCATTATCATTAGCTTCCTATCTAGTTCTGTAGGCATCATGGGAATGGTTTTATATGATGAGCTACTATCTAATTTGAGAGAAGGTACAATTACCTCATCAAGTTCTACTTTCCTCCCACTCACTTCTTTAAGAGAAACTCTTTCTTTAGAAAGGATCCATTCCTAACAACAAATAGCTTGCCTTGAGATCTGTGATAGAAGGTGTACCAACATTTCTTTTGGGTATCCTATGAAGACACACTTCTCCGATTTGGGTTCGAGCTTATCGAGCTGAAGCTTTTCACATAAGCATCGCAACCCCAAACTTTAAACGACAACAGGTTTCTTGCCAAACCACAGTTCATACGGTGTCGTCTCAGGATTTAGGCGGTTGCCGTATTTAACATGAATGCAGTGTCTCTAATGCATAACCCTAAGCGATAGTGGTAAATCGGTGAGACATCATAGATCATACCATATCTAATAAAATGCGATTCGATGTTTGGACACACCATTACTGCTGTGGTGTTCCGGTTAGCGTGAGTTGTGAAACTATTCCACATTGTTTTAAATGAAGGCTAAACTCATAATTCAAATATTCGCCTCCATGATCGGATCGTAGAAACTTTATTTTCTTGTTACAATGATTCTCCATTTCACTATGAAATTCTTTGAACTTTTCAAATGTTTGACTTGTATTTCATTAAGTAGATATACCCATATTTGCTCAAATCATCTGTGAAGGCCAGAAAATAACGATACCGCGCGAGCCTCAACACTCATCGGACCGCATACATTGGTATGCATTATTTGTCAGTCATTAGTTCGCTCCATTGTTCCGAGCGGAGTTTTAGTCATCATGCCCATGAGGCATGGTTTGCAAATATCAAATGATTCATAATCAAGTGATTCCAAAGTCCATCTGCATGGAGTTTCTTCATCGCCACCAATATGACCTAAGCTTGATTGCCAAAATATGTTGCACTATCATTATCAACTTTGCATCTTTTGGTATCAATATTATGAATATGTGTATCCTCGATCGAGATTCAATAAACCATTTACATTGGGTGTATGACCATAGAAGGTTTTATTCATGTAAGCGAACAACAATTATTCTCGACTTAAATGAATAACCATATCTCAACAAACATGATCCAATCATATTCATGCTCAGCGCAAACACCAAATAACATTTATTTAGGTCCAACACTAATCCCGAAGGTAGAGGAGTGTGCGATGGTGATCGTATCAACCTTGGAATCACTTCAACACACATATCACCTCATCCTTAACTAGTCTCTGTTCATTTGCAACTCCTGTTTTGAGTTACTAATCTTAGCAAGCTGAACGGTATCAAATACCACAGGGTTACAATGAACACTAGTAAAGTATACATCAATAACATGTATATCAAATATAACTTTGTTCACTTTGCCATCCTTCTTATTAAGCCAAGTATTTGGGGTAGTTCCGTTTTAGTGACCATTCCCTTTGCGTTAGAAGCACTCAGTTTCAGGTTTAGGTCTAGTTTGGGCTTCTTCATGGGAGTGGCAACTTGCTACCATTCTACTTGAAGTTCCTTTCTTTCCCTTGCCCTTTTTCTTGAAACTAGTGGTCTTGTTAACCATCAACACTTGATGCCATTTCTTGATTTCTACCTTCGCCAATTTCAGCATCGAAAGCTTGGGAATCATTTTCGTCATCCTTGCATATTATAGTTCATCACAAAGTTGTAGTAACTTGGTGATAGTGACTAGAGAACTCACATCAATCACTATCTTATCTGGAAGATTAACTCCCACTTGATTCAAGTGATTGTAGTACCTAGACATTGTGACACATGCTCACTAGGTGAGCTATTCTCCTCCATCTTTTAGGCAGCGTGCTTGTGGAGGTCTCATACCTCTCGACACGGGCATGAGTCTGAAATACCAATTTTAGCTCTTGGAACATCGCATGAAGTCTCGGTTCCAAGCCGTAAAGCATGGTGCACTAAACTATCAAGTAGTCATCATACCAAGCTTGTCAAGCGTTCATAACGTCTCTGCTCCTGCAATGAGGTACATCACCTAGCGGTGCATCAAGGACATAATTCTTACGTGCGATGAGGATAATCCTTAGATCACGGATCCAGTCCGCATCATTGCTACTATCATCTTTCAACTTAGTTTTCTCTAGGAACATATCAAAAAAAAAACAGGGAGCTATCATGAGCTATTGATCTATAACATAGATATGCAAATACTATCGGGACTAAGTTAATGATAAATTAAGTTCAATTAATCATATTACTTAAGAACTCCCACTTAGATAGACATCCCTCAAGTCATATAAATGATCGTGATCCATATTAACTAAACCATATCGATCATCACGTGAGATGGATTAGTCTTCAATGGCGAACATCTCTATGTTGATCATATCTACTATATGATTCACGTTTGACCTTTCGGTCTCCGGTGTTCGAGGCCATATACATACATGCTAGGCTCGTCAACTTTAACCCGTGTATTCGCATGTGCAAAATTGTCTTGCACCCATTGTATGTGGTGAGCTTATCACACCCGTCATCACGTGGTGTCTCGCACGATGAACTTATGTAGCAGTACATACTCGGGAGAATACTTATACCTTGAAGTTTTAGTAAGGGATCATCTTATAATGCTACCACCGTACTATGCAAAATAAGATGCATAAAAGATAAACATCACATGCAATCAAAATATGTGACATGATATGGCCATCATCTTCTTGTTCCTTTGATATCCATCTCCAAAGCACCATCATGATCTCCATCATCACCCAACGACACCTTGATCTCCATCGCTACGAGTAAAACTAACCTCAAGTTGCCCCAAGGTGGCCTCAGCAGGCGTGCTCGGTTCGAACCAACACTTAGAGAAGCACCGCCCGGGGGCTAATAAAGATGACCCTCGAGAGAGCGACTCCCAAGGGAAAAGTAGGTGGTGGTGAGGCAAATGGTAAAACCAAGGTTGGGCCTTCTTTGGAGGAGTCTTATTCAAAGCGAGCTGTCAAGGGGTCCCATAAATCACCCGACCGCGTTAGGGACGCAAAATCCGGGAACATAATACCGATATGACGGAAACTATGGCGGCAAGAGTGGAACAAAACACCGGGCATAAGGCCGAGCCTTCCACCCTTTACCAAGTATATAGGTGCATTAATAATATAAGATATATTGTGATATCCCAACAAGTAAACATGTTCCAACAAGGAACAACATCTCCATGTTCCAACAAGGAACAAACTTCATCTTCACCTGCAACTAACAACGCTATAAGAGGGCTGAGCAAAGCGGTAACATAGCCAAACAACGGTTTGCATAGGAAAGGTGTCAAAGGTTAGAGGCTGACATGACAATTTGGGATGGCTTGATAAACAGTAATAGGTAGCGCAGCATAGCGATAGAACGAAGCAACTAGCATAGCAATGATAGTAGTGAGATCCAGGTAGCGGTCATCTTGCCTGAAATCCCGCAAGGAAGAAGAACGAGTCCATGAAGAAGATGAAGCCACGAAGATTAATCAAGCGTGAGCGAACGAATCCTCACGATCGCAACGAAACATGAACTAACAAGAAGAAGCACACAACATAGGTAAACACACCACACATGAACAAGACATGATGCACAACAAGCATGATGCATGACAAATCTAGATGAGGCTACTCATGGCAAGAGATGATGCAAACAAGAGCAACACACCAAAGCAAGTTTAAATGAGGCCGGAAGCAACCTATAACAATTCCGGTAAGTCCTCATATGCAAATTTAGAAATTGGTCCAGATCTGAATAAACCTTATGTTCAAGTTGTTAAACAGCAAGTTATTATGCACCACGATGATCTACACGAAATTCTAATCAAGTTACATATAAAGTTCATTAGATTCGGAGCTACGGCCTAGAAGATATGAGCAAAACAAGTTAAACATGGCATTGATGCAAAATGAATACAAACATCAAGCAAACACCTCAAAACAAGGATGCAACATTATAATATGAAACTACATGCAAAATCAAGCAAGTTTCATATAGAGCACACTCAAAACGGAGCAACGGTTCAACACATACACATGAAACAAGTTATAGCAACAATCTGTCCAAAACAGCAACTAGGCATATTGCAAGCATCAAAACACTATGCTACAGCACCTCAACGTAATAACAAATAGCATGGGCATGAAGTACAGGTAAAGCATAACAAAACATGAACACTGAGCTATCTCCAGAAATCACTAGAACATTCTCAAACACACATGGCAAGATTGCAAATAATAACAGTTTCAGACTTTGCAAAATTACAGGACATGGCAGAAATAACATCAGGTTAACAAGTTTAGAGCTATGAAACAACATGCTACAGGAACTTATAATGGCAAACAATGGCATGGCATGATACTACTAAATGCATAGAACAAATGTCCTTTACTGACCATGAGCCACAAAGGATCAGAAAATATGATGGCACCCATGTAAACATAGCAAGTTATATTACAGATTCATACATGGCAGGAACAACGATAAGTAGGCATGTTGGTGAGCTTGAACCACTCACCACAGAGCAATACATGGCATGGCAAGGCAACCAACAGTAAGAAGACATGGCATAGAAGCTATACATGGCAAGAACAACATCATAGCATACACGGATCAACTACAACAACCTTGGCAAAATTGAATAACATGTAAACAACCTGCCAGGAAACATTTGATAGCAAAAGTAGAGCTCGATTGACTCAAGCTAGGGCACTCCATAATTTCAAACAAGGGCATGGATGGATAGAGAATAACCATATGTAAAAAACATCCTTACTGAAGTATCTCAAAATAAGCATGGATCTCTCGGTAGCATCAAGTTTACATGGCATAAAATATATCAGTAAGCAGGGCTGAAATCAGCAACATCATGAAGCCTAGTTTGCATGCTTGTGCTAGTCACCACAGAGATCACAAAAATACATGGCATACACCCCTGTAAAGATGGCATGGCATATTGCAAAACACATGTAGGACTCAAGTTCATAGGGTGCACACATCAATCGTGGCAAAAATGACAAAAGTGCATGTTCTGATAAGAATCTGAAACTAACATCACATAGCCCTCTTCTAACAGCATTTCGGGCATCACGATGAGCTCAAATGAAAATGATGCAATGAGATGAATGATGTACTCGTCGAGACGAACAATTTGACATATTACACGCACGAAACGGAGCTACGGATGCAGAGTTATGATGCGATGAAAATGCATAAAAATGTCAGAAATCTGGGACTTAAGAGGAATTTCGGAGGGGGAAAGTCAACCTTCGCACGGATTCCGAGGCAGGCCGGATTCGCGGAACTTCGCCGGAGTTCGGGGAGGAGGCCGGGGAGGGCCGGAGAAGGCCGATCCGGGCCGGATCTCGCCGGATCCGTCCGGATCTTGGTGCGGGGAGGCGGAGGAGGTTCCGGCGGCGCGGGGCGAGACCGGCGCCATGGGGCGGCAGGACGGCACCGCGGGCCGCCGAGTAGGACGGGCGGCGGGCGAAGCGACCCGCTGGGCTGCTGGGCGCTGGTCCGCGCTTGAGGCGGAGAGGCGACGCTGGGCGCTGGGTCCGCGACCATCCGGGCGGCGAAGCCGAGGTTCGGCGAGGCGCGCCGAAGCGACGGAGGTCGCTGGCGGCGACGGGCGGCGACGGAGGCGGCGAAGCGGGAGCAACCGCGGGCAGCGGCGCGCTGGATCGGCCCGCTGGGCCCCCGGATGGGCTTCCGGGCCGCGCGCGGGGAGGGCGCGGGTGCCACGTGGCATGCTAGGATTCGTCGGGCGGCGGCGGCGGGGCGACCCGGACGTGTTCGGCTGCGGCCGGACGTGTCGGTGGCGGCGGGGACGAATCTGCTAGGGTTAGGGGGAAATGATCCGGAATTTGGACGAGGAACACATATTTATAGGTAGAGGGAGCTAGGAGAGTCCAAATGAGGAGCGGTTTTCGCCCACACGATCGTGATCGAACGACCGAGAGCACGGAGGGGAGTTTGCTGGGTTTTGGGCCACTTTGAAAGGGGTGTTGGGCTGCACACAAAAGAGGGCTTTACGGTTACCCGGTTAACCGTTGGAGTATCAAACGACCTCCGAATGAGACGAAACTTGACAGGCGGTCTACCGGTGGTATACCAAGGCCGCTTGACAAACCTCGGGCCATTCCGAGAAAGTTTAACACCCGCACATGAAAAGAGGTAAAAGGGGGCGCCGGGGGACATATGAGTGCCGGATTGCAAAACGGACAACGGGGAAAATGCTCGGAAGCATGAGACGAACACGTATGCAAAATGAAATGCACATGATGACATGATATGAAATGCATATGATGACATGGCAAAGTGCAACACGCAAGCAAATGACATGGCAAAGACGGCGAATAACTGGCGGACACCTGGCGCAATGAATCCGGGGCGTTACAACACTCCTCCACTAACAAGAGATCTCGTCCCGAGATCTTAGGACCGAGACGGAAAGGAAAAGGGATGAGGTGAAACACGAACTCAAAGAAGAAGCAAGGAATCGAGAGCACTCGAGAAGAAGAGAGGAGCGACGAGAATGACGAGAATTGAAAGCTCACGGAATCAGATAGACTATGAAACCACTCGTTCTAACCGGAGTGGTTAGAATGAGAAAAGAAACGAATAAGATTGAAAGGATTTAGGCAGCACACCGGTTAAAACATGGAGGAATAGAACATGAACTTCACAAGATGGGATGACACTTGACGAGATAAATAACGCAAAGCCTCCGGAAGAATTGAAGAATGGAATGAAAAGAATTTAGAAGGAAGGTTTGAAACTGAAGTTGTTGAGAAAATCAACAACGAAAGAATAAGCTTGTTGTGGACTTATGGAAAACATCTCAAGATTATAAGGTGATAACCGACCACAAATGGAAATGATTGGATAGCTGAGAAGAACGAAGAAATGCAAACCTCCATTTCAAAAGAAATACGGAGAATTAATTGCACTACGAAACGCAAGAAGAAGGATACTTGAGCTCCACCAACAAAACCTTGATGAACACTTGATGAATGAATTAAATCATGAAGAACCACCATGAAGAACTCCGGTGACAAAAAGATGATGAGATATAATGAAGGGTGAAAGAATAATATTAAAGCATGCGATGATTTAGATGGAGGTTCCGATGAAAAGGGCGAGGAAATTGAACTCCGGAAACGAAAAGATGAAAACACTTGGAACTAGAATTTATTCATCAAGAACAAACTCCGAAGGAAGGGATTTATCACTTGGATGAAATAAGAATAAGATTTATTGTATACTTATCCTTCATCAAATTAAATTGAGGACAAGCAATGGATTTTGCATACTACTTATTCTTCTTGAAAAGGAATTGAGAAGTGACATATCGCAAACTTGAGAAGGTCTTCATGAACCACCGGTAGGATTGAAAAGAATGAATGGATTAATAATGATGACAAAGGAAAAAGAATCTGAATGAACCACCGTAAGAATTCGAAAATGACTGATGAAAGAGAATGAATCACCGGGCAGAATTAGAGAAGCATGGAGATACTTGAGGGAATTAAAATGCAAGAGAACAAAGAGATCGTGAACTGACAGAAGAATACTTGAACGAAGCAGCGGAGTAAATAGAGAACGATAACTGGAATGATGGCCTCCGGTGAAAGGAAACAGAAATCAACTCCTGAAATACTCCGGATAGGTGAGAAAAAAAAGGACTTCCGACAGACGGAATAATTCGAGAGGGTAACAAGAAGCTAGAGCCACGAATCTTCGAGAGAACGGACAAGATTTAAGAGGAACTTTACTTCGGTCTTCAAAGGACGACGATAACACCACCAAAATTGTTGAGGTACTCCGGAAGAATGAAAAGCGAAGAGGTTGAGGCAACAATGAAATGGTTTGAAATCGATCTTGGAAAAGGCAAGTGACTGATGATATTCATTCTTACGTCACACTTGAAAAGAATTGAGAATAACTCCGGAAGAATTAGAAGAGTCAGGTAAGATCCTGGGAAAAGACCTGTGGGTTAGGGCCCGCTGAAAAGAAACACCGTTGGAACGGGATGATAAACAGATAGATGATGCATCGGAACAATTGAAATATTTGAATGAGGTGACAACCTCGAAATAATAGAATGCGAACATGAATCTTCTGAGATGTCTTCAACACTCCGGGATAAAAGAATGGCGAGAGGAGGAACGAGCAAGGGGAAAACACTTCGGTGAAGGAAAAGAATACGATCGACAACGAAAAAAACTTGAATTGAATCCCGGAGAAGAAAAAGAGATGATGAATGTCAAACGAGACAAGAATTCAACAGTTGAGATAATTAAGGAAAGACTGAAGAGGCTCCGCACGAATGAAATTGATGGTCGGAAGAAACTCGAACTCCGGGAATAATAGGGTGGGAGGGCGGGAAAACAAAGGCAATTTGGAAGGGGAAGTCGACGAATAACTTGAAGAGAAAACACCGGTTGAAAGAAAGCAAAGGCTTCACACGAGTAGGGTGGATACTCGATTACGGGCTCCGGTTCCGAGATGAAAAGGGTGGGCGGGTGGGAAAAGAAAACAACTGAGGATTGAACTTGGCAAAGATGAAGAGTCTCGAGTCAACTTGACTAGAAAAGCACCGGATAAAAAGAGCTGAGGAACAACTACCGGAAAACCAACTGCGTGATCCTAAAGGAAAAATTTGAACGGGAAGAGGAGTAGTTCAAAACACCTACGTCAGGATTTCTCACCAGAGCAACGAAGGGACTGAGGAGTAAAAAGAATTCCTACTCTCCGATATAACTAGACTCAGAAAACAGTTTCCTTCTAGACTCAACAACGGCCAAACTACACGATCAATCAAGGGGGCTCCTAGGGTCGGTCGAGGCTCTGTTATTAACTTGAACACGCCCAATATGCGACCCTATCCAAAAGGAACTCAAGGTCCCACCAAGGATAGACCCGATATTGAAACGCTTTTGCAAGGTGGATATCATTACATCAACATTACATAATAGTGGGATACATACATAAGGCACAAATGCCACAAGAATACATCAACATCATATACAAGACCAACATCCCACTACGAATGAAACATAAATGAAGCTCAACGACATCCACCTCGCTAGCCGGGCTGCCGACCTGGAACCTATCCCCGATCAAGAAGAAGCGTAAGAAGAACTCCAATACAAGCAAATATCGCTCTCGCGCCATGATCATCGCATAACCTGTACCAAACTGGTGGTGTAGTAACCGTGAGCCACGAGGACTCAGAATCCCATTACCATGGGTATCAAGACTAGCAAAGCTTAAAGGAAAGGAAGGGGTAAAGTGGTGAGGTTGCAGCAGGGTTAAGCATATATGGTGGCTAACATACATAAATGAGAGCGAGAAGAGAAACAAAGGAACGGTCGTCAACTAGTAATGATCAAGAAGTGATCCCGAACTCCTACTTACGCCGACATAACCCAAGAAACCGTGTTCTCCTCTCGATCAACCCCAAAAGAGACACTCATGGTTACGCTTTACGGTTGGTGTATTTTAGAAGAGTTTGCTTCAAGTTTACTACAACCGGATATTAACAAATTCCCATCTGCCACATAACCGCTGGCACGGCTTTCGAAAGTTCAAACCTCGCAGGGTGTCCCAACTTAGCCCATGATAAGCTCTTGCGATCAACGAAGGATATTCTTCTCCCCGGAAGACCCGATCAGTCTCGAATCCCGCCACAAGACATTTCGACAGAATAAAACAAGACCAGAAGACCGCCTGATGCGCCGGCTAATCCCGATAGGAGCTGCACATATCTCGTTCTCGTGGCAACACCGGATGAGACAAAGCTACGAGTAAAACTAACCCTCAAGTTGCCCCAAGGTGGCCCCTTGGTGTTTCGGTTCGAACCAGACTTAGAGAAGCACCGCCCGGGGGCTAAATAAAGATGACCTCGAGAGAGCGACTCCCAAGGGAAAAGTAGGTGGTGGTGAGGCAAATGGTAAAACCAAGGTTGGGCCTTCTTGAGGAGTCTTATTCAAAGCGAGCTGTCAAGGGGGTCCCATAAATCACCCGACCGCGTTAGGGACGCAAAATCCGAGAACATAATACCGATATGACGGAAACTAGGGCGGCAAGAGTGGAACAAAACACCAGGCATAAGGCCGAGCCTTCCACCCTTTACCAAGTATATAGGTGCATTAATAATATAAGATATATTGTGATATCCCAACAAGTAAACATGTTCCAACAAGGAACAACATCTCCATGTTCCAACAAGGAACAAACTTCATCTTCACCTGCAAATAACAACGCTACAAGAGGGACTGAGCAAAGCGGTAACATAGCCAAACAACGGTTTGCATAGGAAAGGTGTCAAAGGTGATAGAGGCAAAGGTGTCCCGTCTTTCGATGAGATGTTGGTTTCCGCTTTGACGATCCGACTACGAACGTGCGAGGACGTCGCGCCTTAGCAATCGCTAAACCAACTCCGAGAGGTTATTGACCACACCGGAGCACGATCAACCTGACCACGAGGGTCTGCTTCTGCGAGCAAACGAAGAACAAGCAAGAAACTGAGATTACAATCTGGATATTGCGAATATAAGATGAAAGCTTTATTGATCAAGGTGGGGTTCTGTGGACGCCTTTGTCCGGTCGTTGAACACAAACGGCACGGGTTGCAGCTATGGCTAACTTTTAATCTAAACAAAACCCAAGGTCTAAACGGTGCCCTAAGGGCTGTATATATGGAGGAAGAGGGGGAATTTCGTGGCCCTTGGTGGAGGGGTCCAAATCAACCCTAACTCTTGTTTCCCACACATACGGACTCTAAAACAGCCTATACTTAAGTATTTCGAAATTACAAGGGCCTGGCCCAATAATAAGGCGACACAGCACCTAGAATAGCCTATAAACGAATATTATGAAGTGGCATCTTGTATATTTCGTCCAAGGCCTCATGCACTCATTAGGGTGGCTTCAAAGTCCTGGAATCATCACTTGTAACTCCGTTCTTGTTCCCCTTGCGCATGGCATTATCTCCATGCTTGTTCTTGCTCCAAGGTTCATCTTTCTTGTCCATGGTAGGCCCTTCATTTGTAAGCAAAACAAATGTATCCAATTTAGGCAGCCTGAGGAACTGAGTTCTGTGTTTGTGATCCATGAACAGTTACTACCACACATTGGGATCCTTAATTGACTCTCTTGACTTATTAATCACCTTGATCTCTGTGCAGGAGTTGCAACTAGTTTCTGGTGTTTGTAGGATTGGAGGCCGTGCGTAGCGCTGACCCTAGGGGTGGGCTATGATGCAGTAGATACACCGTGGCCCGGTGTAACGAGTCGCCCGTTTGGCTCGGGTACGCTGCACACATCGTTTGGGGCTGTGAGCGAAACCCCGGCCGGATCTCCTCGCGAATGGAACCCGAATAGGCGATAAACCTGGACTAGAGACTTGTGTGGTTAGTTAGGTCGTGGCCGACTCTCGCCAAAGCTTCCGCTTGAAGGTTGCCGAGATACACGACGGTACATGGTGGTAAGTGGCTAGAGCGTGTTCGAAGAAGTACACCCTGCTGTGGTTATAAATGATCTATTTGAATAGCCGTGTTCATGTAAAGGACTTCTGGGTTGCCTGTATAGTTCATAGACAAGTGAAAGTGGATACTCTAAAATGCGCAAGATAAGCGTGAGTGCTATGGATGGCGTTCTCGTAGGGAGATGGGAGCGGGTCCATAGTGGTGTATTGATCTGGTGAATATGTGGACTCGTGTGCGCCACCTCAAAAGAGTTACTTGCAGTTGTAGTTCAGGATAGCCACTGAGTCAAAGCTGGCTTGTTGCAGTTAAACCCCACCACCCCTTTGTTGATACTGATGCATATGTAGCTAGTTCTAATGTAAGTCTTGCTGGGTACATTTGTACTCATGTTTACTTAATTTATGTTTTGCAGAGAGACGTCAGTCTCACTAGTAGTTCCGCGTGGACTTCGACGTTTAGCTTGTTACCTCAGCTACGATCTTGTACCTTGGGAGGGTCTTTTAGATAGCCCGGCTTCTCGGCCTTCTTCATTTGTACTTGTCTGTACTCATACAAGTTAAGCTTCCGCATGTGCTTGTTGCTTGTATGCTCTGTACTTTGGGGTCATGAGACCCATGTTTGTAATACTTGGCTCCTCGGAGCCTAATGAATAAATACTTCAGTCCTAGAGTTATGTTGTGATGCCATGTTGTATTTACACATATCGAGCATATTGTGTGTATGGTTGAAATGCTTGGTATGTGTGGGGTCCGACAACCTAGTTGTTTATCCTTGGTAGCCTCTCTTATGGGGAAATGTAGTCTTATGCTTCCATGAGCCATAGTAGTCCGCTATAGCCCGGTTCACCGGAGTCCTGCTAGCCCAGCACTACTGCTCTAGAACACTTGACTGGTCGGCATGTGATTCACCTCGTTCTTGTGTCTGTCCCTTCGGGGAAATGTCACGCGGTGACATCTAGAGTCCTGCCTAGCCTGCTACAGCCCGGGTTCCCGGAGTCCTGTCAGCCTAGTGTTACAGCCCGGATTCGCACGCTGCTTACCGACATGCTCGATGCTGATTCATGTATGCCTGTCCCCGTAAGTTAGTGGCACTTTATTCATGACTAGTCATGTCGGCCCGGGTTCTCTGTCATATGGATGCGAGCGACACTATCATATACGTGAGCCAAAAGGCGCAAACGGTCCCGGGCCATGGTAAGGCGACACCCGTGGGAATATCGTGCATGAGGCCGTAAAGTGATATGAGGTGTTACAGGCTAGATCAGTGTGACTTAGAATCGGGGTCCTGACAGTTGAATACTCTACCCTCGAAAACCGTTGTGATCCCCTATACTTGTGGGTTATCAACAAGCATCGGGTCGGTGGAACCAACTGACTCCAAGTCCATAGAAGGCTCGCTGACGACATGGAGCTGGTCGAGGAGGCTGACCAGGCGGCTCTCGGGGCCATCTGTGTCTACGTCAGATGCGGGCTCATCGAAGAGGCAAATCTCGCCAACAAGATCGGCGAGGCAGCTCGCCGCGCAGGTGACCTCCGTGTCGTGCAGCGCGTTGGCACAGACGTCATCTGGCATGCCATGCTGGCTGCGCTCACAAGGAAGGAACAGGGTTCCTGTCCAGAGCAGGTCTCTGGACGACGGTGTATCTTGCCCCACGATGGGCGCCAAATGTCGGGGGTTGGGTGCGACATATGCCAAGGGATGGCTTATCATGGTGGGAGCGAGTAGAACGTCGCCGGTGCCCGGAAGCTGGATGAGGCGTAGACACGAACGCCGGTGTACTTTACCCAGGTTCGGGGCTCTACTGGGAGATAACACCCCTAGTCCTGCTCTGCAGGGTCTCCGCATGATCACTAAGGCACTAGTGAGTACAATGGGGCTCCTCGAGCTGTATGCTAGAGGTAGGAGAAAGCAGGGCTAACTTTCTCCTCTCTCTATGTATGAGTCTAGGTCTAACAGGTTGGGAACCCTTCGCATGGGTGCCCTGGGGGGTTTATATAGGCCTACCCCCAGAGGTACAATGGTAATCTTGCCATGTTGGTCCCGGCTATCAGTATCTCTGGTCGCCGGCTTCTCCGGCCGCCGGTGCCCATCGCCTGCACGCCTGGCCGACCGGTCTGCGTGCAGAAGCCGACAGTCGCCTGACCGCTATGGTCCGGTCGGCGGCTTGTTACTGTAGCTGCAAGGCTAATGACGCATGCTTGGTCGGGGGGGAGTGCCTACAGTCCCGTCGTCTGGTGGGAGATCACTGTAACCACACCATGTCTCGTCTGGTTAATCGCGCATGGACTCTGAGGGAGGAGCGGGCCACCTGCTAGAGGCCGGCTTCCCTCGGGTCCGACTGGTCAAGCTCTGCTGTCCTCCGGCCTCTCGCTGCCCGATGGGGCCCGCCGCCTGCTGGCCGTACCAACAGGTCGTTGTGGGAGCAGGGCTCTGCCTGACAGGGATGACGTTAGGGGTGGAGTGGCAACAGTGCCACGTCGTGCGGAGATCTCCACCTGTACGGGGCACTGTGGCCACGCCGTGCCCTGGATATGGGGTAATGGGCTATACTGTAGCCACATCTTGTCTTATCTTCTTAATGGAGGCGCAGACTTTTGAGGGCGCCGCGGGCCGGCTGCTAGGTGGCGGCCTCTCTGGAAGCCACCTGCTAGGAGTCGGCCCGTCTCGGTGCCGTCTTCTGGTGCTTGGCCGTCTTCTGGCAGCCGGCCGCTTGAGCCAGCCGGATGCCAGAAGGCAGCGCTTTATTCTGGATGCTTGAGGGGCGCAGCTGTCCCAATGTCTTGAAATGCTCAGGGACTCGGGTTAGGCTACCCGTGGCCCATTACTCCGACACCCCCCTTCGGATGGCGACGGTGGCCTGGATGCTAATTTTGATCTTGGGTCCTTTAGCCCGAAGAGGATGAGGAGGCTGGCGGAGGAGGATGAGTAAGTATCTTGCCCTCCATCATTTCTGACCCTCCGCCTGTGCCACCTTCTCTGACTTATTTTTATCTTTGCAGGGACACGGAGACACTGGCCCAGAGGGTGGCGAAGAGGGCCAAGGCTTCGATGGGCGACAAGCGCTCTGCGAGCACCCCATGCACGCCGGCGTTGGTGGTGATTAGCCTGGACACCAGCCTTCGGCGCAACCCCCGCTTTAGCCCCCAGCGTGAGTTCATTACTCATTCCTCGTTGACGGGCATTGGGATGCGATTCCTTGATGCTGACCTTGCCCGGCTCGCAGGAGGAGAGCGGCGGCAGGAGGAGCCGCTGAGGGCCACCCCCACCATGCCACCCCCATCGACCACACCGCCCAGAGGGGTGTCCCCGGCAAGGGCACCAACCACCGAGCCCACGCGCATGGAGGAGGAGGAGGCGAACTTGGGCGGCGGTGGCTCGATCCCGGCAACGAATGTTGGCGGGGAGGGGAATACTTCCTCTCAGCTCGGCACGGGTAAGTGGCCTACCTCCTACTTCTCGTTGTCTTTGCTATGTGACATTTTGTTTTTTAGTTTGTTCTGAGCCTTGGCCTTGGCCTTGCCTCATCTTCCCTTGTGGTTTCCAGACCCTCCCTCGATGGACCAGGAAGATACCGACACCGTCATCGAGGAGGTCACTAAGGATGCCGAGGCCGAGGCTGACAAGATTGCGCCGAGGAGGCCGCCAAGACCGCCGCTGAGGAGGCCGCCAAGGGGCCTGCCAGGGAGGCCGGCAAGGCCGCTGCCGTAGAGGCCGGCAAGGCCGCTGCCGTAGAGGCCGGCAAGGCCGCTGCCGAGGAGGCCGGCAAGGGGCCTGCCGGGGAGGAGGTGGCTGAAGACAAATCTTCCTCCCCTATAGCCCCCACCCCAGGAAAGTACTTGAAGGTGGGCGACGACCTGTTCGTCCACCTGGCGGGGACGGCGAGCACCAGGGCGCCAACCGAAGGGGAGGTGTTCGATGATGAGGCGCTTGCCACCGCCGGGCTCCAGGTTGTCAATGAACCAATCACTGGCGGTGGCGGTTCCCAAGAGGAGCAGCTCCTCCGAGCCATGAGTGTCAACTTCCAGAAGCTCCAAGCGCTCCACCATGCACGCCAAGACAAGGTGAAATCCAGGATGGCTGCGGTGGACAAGACAGAGGCAGATTTTAAGGAGCGCATCACTCAGATGCAAACCTGGTTTGGTGAGGCCCGGGATGAACTGAGGGCCGCCCAGGGTACGCTGGAGGAGCGCAAAAGAGAGCTCATCCTGAAGCAGGCCGACATCAAGAAGGACCTGGAGGCGGCGAAGGAACAGGCCACCAAGGATGAGGCTGCCTGGCTACAGCAGCAGGCTTCACTGGATACCCAGGATGAAGAGTTTGCCGCCCGGGAGCAGGCGCTTGCCGCCACGCTCCATGGCAAGGATGAGGAAATTGAGAAGACCGTTGCGCAGAGGACCCAGGAGCTGGAGCAGAAGCACAAGGACGCACTCAATGCTTTGGCCCTGGACCACGCCGGCAAGGTGAAGGTGCTGGATCTAGAGCGGGACGGGCTGAAGATCGAGGTCTTGGAGCTGATGGAGGAGAGGGATACAGCCAACCGCGCTTTGGTGGATGCGCAGGCCACGGTCTCCGACAAGGCCAAGCTGCTCTCCGAGGCTAATTGCTCCATCAACGATCTGAAGCTAAAGGCGGACGGCTTGGAGGGGACGCTCTCAGAGGTCAGGGCCCGGGAGGAGACCCTGACCAAGGACCTCGAGACCGAAAAGCGGGTGCGGAGTGATGACGCCACCGCCCACAAGGAGTATGTGGGCAGCGTCAATCTCTGGATCAGCTGTCTCGTCGACGTTGCAGTGAGGCTCACCGTGCAGCTAGCCGCTATGGGTCTGCCAGATGTCAGGTACTCCCAAGAGCCGAACGTGAGCCCCAATGCCAGGCTGACCCTATTCTTCGAGGGGGTCCTCGAAGCCCTGGAGCGGCTCCGCTCCAATCGAGCAGTTTATCTGGCCAATGAGTCCCGGAGGCTCTGCCAGGGTGCCCTGACCAAGGTGCTCACCAAGGTGGCGTTCTGGCCCAGCGTCGACTTCGCCGACGCGCTGGAGAGCTTTCCGGAGGATGCAGACCTCACGGCGCTCGAGGAGTGTATCGAGCCCATCATCAGCTGCGTCGACGGAGTCAAGAGGGTGGAGGGCCAGCGTCGAGACTAGGCACCCCGTTTCTCATCGCCGCTGTGAGTTCATGACCAAGACAATTTTATCTTAAGTTAGAACCCTAGCAATTATTGATGTAATATAACTCTACAGTACTTTTAAAATGATGCATGCTATCTTCCTGTTCGATCCTTCCTTATACGTACACACCCTGCGCTTAGCTGGATAGGTCTGCCAGCGCGTAAACCCATACTATGGCGCTTTGAGTATGGATCCTTAGCAGCCTGCCGGGGGGCGCTTGCTGTTGGGCGAGCCATCTTGCCGTCCTCAGCGTGGCCGCTTGAACTGTTGAGCGGACTCGAAACTGAACAAGGGCGTTGCCAACGGAGGGCAAGCGACCTTGTCGTTCTCAGCACGGCCGCTTGAACTATTGAGCAGACTCGAAACAGGACAAGGGCGTTGCCAATAGCGGAAGGGTCCCATTGCGTGCAGGTTTTCCATACAAAGAGTAAGATCTTTTGAGGAGAATAACCTTATATTAAGAAGAATTGCTCAAAGTTTTGCGTGACTTAGATTTTCGTGGCCAGGCAGATGGTTGTTTCAGCTGCGGACGACACCAGAGTGCGGCTGATCGACGTCGCCTTCTCCTCTCGAGCCATCACGACGAAGGAATCAGTGAGTTGACTCCAAAACTGGACTTCCACAGCTCGCGCCCCCTACCTGGCGCACCAAAGATGTCAGGGAAATGACACCTATGGGATCACAAGGAATCCCTACTGCAGTTGACAGGGCATGGGGCTGTGGAAAGAGCAGGTTTAGAAGATCAACGCGGGGAAATTTTTATCCAGGTTCGGGCCGCAAGCGAGGCGTAATACCCTAATCCTGCTTTGGTGTGTTTATCTGGTGTTCTTGGACTAGCTACAGGACGCACAGGGTGCAAAAAGTCCGAATCCTTCCTTAGTATGCCTCGGGCCTCCTTTTATAGTCAAAAGGGGTCGCCACAATGGCACACAGGAGATGGAAAGTATGTATTGTATAAAAGTCTATCTCTGGCACCGTAGGACAAAACGCATTTAATGCGGTGCCGACGTGCCCTCTCACTTTATCGGGGACGGCAAGGAAGCTCGTCCCATCTGTCGCCGCCTCGCTCGCCGCACGCCGCCCATACCGACAAGGCATCTTGTGCCTACCGAAGGTTGGCTGCTGAACTAGTGCGGTGGCAGAGTCTTCACGAAGATCTGCATGCAACCACACACGTGCTTGCTGAGTTGGCCTGGAATCTGCACGCCGCCACGCAGGTGCCTGCTTAGTTGGTGGGCTGACTGCTGTGTCGGAATGACGGTGGATCCTCGGTAGGTGTGGGCCTAGCTGTGGCCCCGCAGATGTCCCTGGCAAGGGTCTTGCCGAGGCCCCGACAACGGTCTTGCGGGGATCTTGTGGGCGTCCCCGGCAAGGGTCTTGTTGGGGGCCTTCGTCTTCTGGTTCTCATCTAGATTTGCAGTCCTATGGTCTTCACAAAGATCTGCATGCCACCTATGCAGGCGCCTCCCGAGCCCTGGTTCCAACGTTGTTGATGGTGTCAGAACCTTTGGGCTCGAGGGTGTCAGCCTTGCTGGTGTTGGGCAAGTAGCCCCGGCAAGGCTCTTGGCGGGGCTATGCAGGCCAACCCGGCAAGGATTCTTGCCGGGGAAAGCCCACCTTGTCCCTTTGCTCCTCGCGCCTCTAGCTTGGCGCTGCTCTGGTAGCCTTGTGTCTTTGCTTCCTCTTCTGCCCTACCCAGTGAAGGAAACATGCCCTAGAGGCAATAATAAAGTTGTTATTTATATTTCCTTATATCATGATAAACATTTATTATTCATGCTAGAATTGTATTAACCGGAAACTTAGTGCATGTGTGAATACATAGACAAACAGAGTATCACTAGTATGCCTCTACTTGACTAGCTCGTTGAATCAAAGATGGTTAAGTTTCCTAGCCATAGACATGAGTTGTCATTTGATTAACGGGATCACGTCATCAGAGAATGATGTGATTGACTTGACCCATTCCGTTAGCTTAGCACTTGATCATTTAGTATGTTGCTATTTCTTTCTTCATGACTTATACATGTTCCTGTGACTATGAGATTATGCAACTCCCGAATACCGGAGGAACACTTAGTGTGCTACCAAACGTCACAACGTAACTAAGTGATTATAAAGGTGCTCTACAGGTGTCTCCAATGGTGTTTGTTGAGTTGGCATAGATCGAGATTAGGATTTGTCACTCTGATTGTCAGAGAGGTATCTTTGGGCCCTCTTGGTAATGGACATCACCATAAGCCTTGCAAGCAGTGTGAAAATGAGTTAGTTGCGGGATGATGCATTACGGAACGAGTAAAGAGACTTGTCGGTAATAAGATTGAACTAGGTATTGAGATACCGACGATCGAATCTTGGGCAAGTAACATACCGATGAAAAAGGGAAAAACGTATGTTGTGATGCGGTTTGACCGATAAGGATCTTCGTAGAATATGTAGGAACCAATATGAGCATCCAGGTTCTGCTATTGGTTATTGACTGGAGATAAGTCTCGGTCATGTCTACATAGTTCTCGAACCTGTAGGGTCGGCACGCTTAAAGTTCTGTGACGATCGGTATTATGAGTTTATGTGTTTTGATGTACCGAAGGTAGTTCGGAGTCCCGGATATGATCACGGACATGACGAGGAGTCTCGAAATGGTCGATACTTAAAGATTGATATATTGGACGGCTATATTCGGAAACTGGAAGTGTTCCGGGTGATTTTGGAAAAAACCAAAGTGCCGGAGGGTTACCGGAATCCCCTCGGGGAAAGATTGAGCCTACATGGGCCATAGGGAAGAGGGGAGGCAGCCCACAAGGGGCAGCCGCGCCCCTTCCTATAGGGAGTCCGAATTGGACTAGGGAGGGGGGAGCCCCCCCCCCCTTCCTTCTCTTCCTCTCATTTCCCTCTTTCCCCTTCTCCTCCTAGTTGGACTAGGAAAAGAGGAATCCTACTCCTACTAGGAGGAGGATTCCTCCCCTCCTTGGCGCGCCCTAGGGCCGTCCGGCCTTCCCCCTTGCTCCTTTATATACGGGGGCAGGGGCACCCTAGAACACAACAACAGACATTGTCTTAGCCATGTGCGGTGCCCCCCTCCACCATAATCCACCTCGGTCATATCGTGCAGTGCTTAGGCGAAGCCCTGCGCCGGTAACTTCATCATCACCATCATCACACCGTCGTGCTGACGAAGCTCTCCTTCGACACTCAGGTGGATCGAGAGTTCGTGGGACGTCACTGAGCTGAACGTGTGCTGATCGCGGAGGTGTCGTACTTTCGGTACTAGGATCGGTCGGGTCGTGAAGACGTACAACTACATCAACTGCGTTGTCATAACGCTTCCGCTTTCGGTCTACGAGGGTACGTAGACAACACTCTCCCCTCTCGTTGCTATGCATCACCATGATAGATCTTGTGTGTGCGTAGGAATTTTTTTGAAATTATTGTGTTTCCCAACAGTGGCATCCGAGCCAGGTCTATGCGTAGATGTTATATGCACGAGTGGAACACAAAGAGTTGTGGGCGATAATAGTCATACTGCTTACCAGCTTGTCATACTTTGATTCGGCGGTATTGTTGGATGAAGCGGCCCGGACCGACATTACGGGTACGCTTATGCGAGACTAGTTATACGGACGTGCTTCGCACACAGGTGGCTGGCGGGTGTCAGTTTGAAAGGATCGAGAAGAGGTGTCTAGAGGGGGGGTGAATAGACTCTAATCAACAAAAGTTGCAGTTTTTAATTCTTTATGTTGATGAGGAGTTTTAGTACAAGTTTAAGCATTCACAATACATATCAAGCAAGCATGCCAAGAGTATATGAGCGGCGGAAAGTAAAGCATGCAAGTTGCAAGAATGTAAAGGGATGGGATTGGAGTATGCAAACGCAATTTGGAGACACGGGGATTTTTTGTCCGTGGTTCCGATAGGTGGTGCTATCGTACATCCACGTTGATGGAGACTTCAACCCACGAAGGGTAATGGTTGCACGAGTCCACGGAGGGCTCCACCCACGAAGGGTCCACGAAGAAGCAACCTTGTCTATCCCACCATGGCCGTCGCCCATGAAAGACTTGCCTCACTAGGGTAGATCTTCACGAAGTAGGCGATCTCCTTGCCCTTACAAACTCCTTGGTTCAACTCCACAATCTTGACGGAGGCTCCCTAGTGACACCTATCCAATCTAGGAGACACCACTCTCCAAGAAGTAACAAATGGTGTGTTGATGATGAACTCCTTGCTCTTGTGCTTCAAATGATAGTCTCCCCAACACTCAACTCTCTCTCACAGGATTTGGATTTTGTGGAAAGAAGATTTGAGTGGAAAGCAACTTGGGGAAGGCTAGAGATCAAGATTTATGTGGTTGGAATGGAATATCTTGACCTCAACACAAGTGTAGGTGGTTCTCTCTCATAAAATATGTGTTGGAGTGTAGGCATGTTCTGATGGCTCTCTCCACGAGTGGAGAGTGGGTGGAGGGTTATTTATAGCCTCCAAACAAAATCTAACCGTTACACACAAATCACCAAACTCGGTGGGACCGATTCAAAGAAGATCCCATCGATGAGATCGAATTGATTAGGGTTTCTGGCAGTGGCTATGTCAACTGAACTCGGTGGCGCTGGAGAGAAAGAATAGGTGGGGCCGAGTTTGACCTTTTGGTTTGGGACATATGTGGCACATGTATCTTGGCTATATGCATCAGAGCAAATGATGTAAATATAGGAAATGTATCTTCATGCTCATGAGTCCTTCTTGCAAACAGTATGTACAACAGCAAGAGATCCTCATACACATGACTGTGATGCATATACTTACCTTGTGGTCGTGAGTTGGCTTAGGAAGGAATGAACCTGAGTAAACAAGGTTAGATAACACAGATACATCTACTAGCCAAAGCAAACAAAAGAAACCACAAGATTACCAAGACTGGGATGACATGTAGAGAGTGAGTACTGAGTACTCTATTGGATATAGACATGTCCCCAAAGGTAAATATGTGCAATGAATTCAAGGATTTCCTTCCCTTAGATGTCTTGCTCCCCCTGAATCTTGCATGGGATATTAGGAGAAGATAGGGAACGGAAAATCAGAGGAAAGAAAAATAAATAGAGCGAATGCTAACAATCAAATATGAACATGTCTTTCCCCTCTTAAAGACATGTGACTTCTCTCCTCTTGATCACCAAGCATCTGGGGTTTTCTTACACTCTCCCCCTGAGTATTCTCTCTTTAAGCTTTGATGTGATCTCTCTCTCCCCCTTTGACATCAATTTCCAAGAAGGGCTCTTCTGGATCTTTACTACAAATGGGTTTGGTCCTTGAGTCACAAAGCAAGTTGAACGTGATGCTGGTAGAGGACTAGAATCATTGAGTGGAGCTGGAGCAGAAAGAATGCAGAAACAAGTGGCAAATTGTCTTTTCTGCAGCGAAATCTATAGCACCGAGTTGTGGGCTTCGGTGGCACCGAGAGAATTCGGTTGGGCCGAAGAAAACAAACCGGTGTGACCGAGTTCATCAAAGTGAAAACACTTGTCACCTTAGCTCACTAGGCAATTAAGATCTCACAAGGATTTGCAAGGAATTAGCTGAAAGATTTGCAATGAATTGGATGCAGAGAATGCAGAACACATGTAAACAGAAATAAATCTAGATGAATTTTTTTTTTGAAATGGAAGGGGAAATAAATATGCAAGAAACAAATGCAATGTGGCACCCCGGCTCAGAGCGACCAGTTTACCCTGCATTGCCAGCCCAGAGACCATGTCTTCTGGCAACACACAACATCTTGGTACAGAATACAACCGCTTTATTGATGCTCGCGGATCAGAGTTTATATTACAACAGATGTCGAGGCCAAGCGGCACACACGGTGCGGCTGAATAATATGTACATTATTTAGTGAACATAAAGGGGCCTCGATCATGACAACTACGCGGCAGCGGAACAACGTCGTAGTGGAAGCTCCATAGCACAGGGACACCGATGTGGACACGATCTAGACCCGGACAACACTCCTTTCCAACGAGACTTTCCTGAAATCTGGCATGATACGCCGGGTCAGTACATTGAATGTACTTGCAAGCTCACAACAGGCATAATCATAATGACAAATAATATCATGATAATTAACCAATTAATAATAATGCAACACCATATGTCCAACATGCTGTGATCATACTCGAACGTCCCTCGGGACGGACTTACCAACCGTGATCATTTATGGATCACAAACAAATCACCATCGTGATCTTGACAAGAGTAACTCGTGATCCTTACGGCGATCACAACCACGACCAATATTTGGTCTCGAACATCTCGATGGCCTTTCCGCCATCATCAATAGTGCAAAGTTCATAACTTAGTGTGCAAATTTATTAAACGTTGACTCATGGTGGGACCTACTACGAGGCGTCTGTGACCATGGACTCGGCTATCGATAGATTATACACTCTGCAAAGGTAGCACAATGTACCCACACCACGAAACCAATGGCCTGGCACTCCCACTCGGGTGGACCAACGGCATTCCGACAAAACCCCTCCATTGCCATGACACTCTCCCGGCCACTCCGACCCAATCCCTAACGGGCTAGTCTGGGTGGCCCCGTGTCTACCAAAGACACAACGACCACCGTCGTAGCCAAAACGATCCCACTCGGGGACCCGGTACCATAATCTCAACAACGGGCACACAAGATTATGTCTACTCACCGGGCCAGGGTAAGCATGCCCAGAACCTTCCCTAGTTGGAGGCACCGACCAAAGGCATGTCAATGGACCGAATCAAGGCCTTCCCACAAAGGCAAATGTGGTTGCACTAGGAAAAATTCGATTCAGCGGCACCATAACCCATTCAACGATATATTCAAGTTGAGTTATATTCAGGTTCAACTTAAAATGAAAAATGACCGGTGTCATAGCATGCCATGAAATGCAATACTACACATGCATCACATATTAACGAAAATGACTGAGGTCAACCATATTCACACTAAGCATAAACATCAACAACTTATATTACTTTCCTGGTCAGGGTAACTCTCACTTTAACAAGATATTTTGTAGCAAGTTTTATTATTTTTCTCATGCAAGAAAATAACTTCGATTAATTTCTCATATGCATAGCAAAAATTATACTATCATCACCACAAGCAAATCCTAATTACTTTACCAACCATGTTAGGTTCAAACATTCTGTAAATCAAGCAAAATGGCTAAACAAGCACCTAACAGAATATTTTCTAGCAAATTTTACTATTTTATTTGTGCAAGAAAATAACTTGAAGTAATTACTCATATGCATAACAAATCATTTTATCATTACCACAAGTAGATCTTAGCTTCTTTACCAACTAAGCTAGTTTCAAACATTCTGTAAATCAAGCATAATAACTAACAAACACTTAACAGAATATAGATAACATAATAGTTATTTAAATGCATGGATTAATCATTTCATTCAAGTAAGAAAATCATAAATATTGAAATGACACCATGAAAATGTTGTTGTGGCTTGCCTTAATGCAGATGAGGTTCACAAGCCTTCTGGTGATCCTCAAGACAAGCCTCACCCTTTGACAACATTTTCAAATACAAGAAGAAGATATCAAGAACACTTCTGAAAATCACCAGAAAATCTAGGCAGCACAGAAAAATCTCATTTTTTTGGTGAGCTGCTAGATTTCTTTGCAAAGAAATGCAAAAAGAATCAATTCATTTGGACTTATGGTTGAAAGTTATGGCTGTTTGAAGCTTTCTGTAATTTCAAATGAATTTGAATAAAAATAAAACAAACTGGGGGTGACGTCCAAGGCGTAAAGCCCAGGGGCGCCACCACTGCATTGCCACTGAGAGTGGCTGACTAGCGGGCCCCGCTAGTCGTGAGGAGGAGGGGAGAAGGAAACCGAGGGGTCAGGCCACGGAGCTCTCGCCGGCGACGAGGGCTCCTTGGCCAAAAAGAGAGGGAGGGATTGAGAGAGGGGACGGAGGCACACCTGCCCGTACCCGTAGTGTAGCTAGGGGTGGTCGGACGGCATCGGAATCGACCTTGCAAGCGGAGGAAGAACGTGGTGGTCGCCGGAGATGAGGAAGACGGCGAGCAGAGGCAACTCCAAGAGGTCAAAACAGCTTCACCGACGAGAGGCGGAGGCTCTGGAAGGGTCGCCCTGGCCTAAGAGGGGCTGGAGCTACCGCGATGACCAGAGGGGATCGCCGGCGAGCTCGAGCTCAGGGACGGTGGCTCGCGGCCTGCCCGACCTGTCTACGGTTGCCTATGTACTAGAGGAGTGGGTGGGAGTGGTGGATGGTGCTCGAGGAGGCTAGGGGCAGCTCCATTTATAGGCGAGCGAAGAGGGGGGTTTCAGGCTCCGCCGGTGGACACCTGTCCACGGCGCCCGGCGACGAGCGGCATCAGTGAGAGGGGGAGAAGGCGACGCAGCTCACGCGGCGACTGTTGGTGAGCGGGGACGAGCACAGGAGCGAGGAGAAGGCGACGAGCACAGTGCGCTCCGAACTGTTGTGTTGGCCGGACCATGCCCGTGCTCGCAGCGGCGAGCTCCGGCATCGGCGAGCGCCAGGGGGGAGTTAATGGTGTTGAGATGAGGATGGTGGCGAAGTTTGGCACTCTCGGGCAGACGGGGGAAGCGAGCACGCGCGAACAGAGCGCTCGGCGGCACTCAGAGCGCGTCGACACGCAGGCATGGCATGGTGGACACGCGTGGTCACCACGCGAACCCTTCCCTCAGGCCAGCCTACGTCCAAAAATCATGTTTGGCTTGTTGTTCGTGGTGGTTTTGAAGTTTACCACGCTTTGGTTTGGATTCAGGTGCAGTAGAGGAGTTTTTACAAGCCAAGTAAGTTTCTGATCAGTAACTTTGAGAGGTTACTAAGGTCAAATGGCTTGGAGTTGGGGGCTATGCTTTGGAGGTTAGCCATGATCTACTAAGGTGAAGATGCACAAGAAAATCCAGGCACAATGGAGCAAGTAAAATGGTAGTTGCTGTAGGAACCACCATTTCTGTCCAGAACAGAAAATATTTTCTGTAGCAAAAATATTCCAAAAAGTGATGAAATATTTTTGCTCAGGAAGGTGTCCTAGGGTTCAAAGAATATTTGTGAATAATCTCAGATTTTTCTAGGCCATAAAAATTGGGGTTGCTTTGGAGCATATTGAACTAGCTAGGGTTTTTGAGAGGAAAATGAATATTTTTCATTTAAGAAAAATATTCCAAAGATTATTTTGGGGTGGATCAGAAGGGAAATGATGATTAGGGAGGGAAATGAAGCAATTGGGTGAAAGCCAGGGATACCCATGTGTTTAAGTCCATATGAAAAGATTCAAAAATTCCGAATTTTAGAATAACTCCAAATGGAAATCAGGTAAATAAGAGGTGGCAAAAACCAGGCTGTCACAAACCTCCCCCACTTAGAATGAATCTCGTCCTCGAGATTCGGTTGCTTGGGAAAACCACTCTAGATAATTAGCCCTTAGGAATTCTTCCTGCTCCAAAGTTGATTCTGATTCTGTGTGATGCTCCCACTGAACCTTGTAGAATTTTCTTACTTTACTGCGAGTGATCCTTTCCATCTGATCCAAAATTCTAAACGGTGGTTTTACGTCACGGTTCCCAGAGGCACAAAGTGAGTGGCTGCCCCTGAGTTTCGCTCGGGCCCTCCATCACAGTTGGCGTCTTGGACGGACGAGACGAATTGGGGTCTACCGGTGATATACCAGGCGCGTAATCGCATCCGGAGCTTCTTGAGAGGGACATTAACCTTGTCAGCATAATGCAAGTGATGTTAATTCGACGGATGTTGCCGTGCCAACGCCGGCCTCTCCGGATGTGGGAGTTCAATCCGGAGGGTCCGCGGATTGTCAAGCACTTCTTCGGCTTGAAGCTCGAAGAGATGTAAAAATTATTCTTCGGACGGGAAGTAGTGTGTCCGGATACCACCGAGGATGCGGGCCTAAGCTGCAATCGCCTAGATACTCAAGTAAGTAGCCCTGATACCGGACACCTTGTTTTGTATTTTTCATGATTGTTTATTCTGAAAATCATCCGCGTCCAGGAATGGCTCAGCAAGGCGGAGAGAATCAGGTGTCCGGCGCCACTTCCCGAAGGCTCGCCTGCCCCCACCATGGCCAAGATGCTCGACCGGGTACTCAACAGAATGCCCTCGGGGAAATACAAGGGGAGGAACAAAGAAACCGAACCCCACATGCTACGATCCAACTGGGAATTGTTACCTCCCCAAGGAGGATAGTCGGGAGGGAGGCTAAAGCCTCCTCCCCGCTGGAAGAAGAGGGCCCCAAGATTTGGAGGCGCAGATGCCCAAATTAGGGAAAAGACATCCCAGGGGCCTTGCCCCGACGGGCACCCTCACCGCACCATGCCCTCCAACGGGCCAGCCTCCACCGAGCTATAAGTTAATTTTAATTCAAGGTACTGCTCCTCCTAGATCAATAACCAGGATTCGCCTTCGCAGTCCGACTAGCAGCCCTTCTCAACAGAGTTCGCTCTTGGGATCTTCCTCCGAGATGATGGAGAGGAGACCCCACCTACCTCTCCGGCTCATGAAGCGGGCGACACCGAGGTGTCTTCATGGAGGAGTCCGGATCTGCCGGGCCGGAAGCCACGTGTCGCCCCCGAGCCCAGGCCCTGCTCCCACGAGGGGCGATGGGGAGGGTCCGGCACAGTTCGATGTCCAGCGGGACGTACTGACGGGCCTACTGGAGTGAGCTGCGCTCTCGGAGGAGCACCGCTCATTAATGAGCGCCGTGCTCAAGAGGATTTTGTCCGCTACAAGCGGTTTGAATGAAGCATTTACAAGTCTGCTCAGAGGCTTTGAGGTATGTAGTGAAGAATACACCATTTTTGGCTATGAGGCATGCGTTAGGTGTGCTCCGCATAGATAGTAGCCCCTGAGACTCTGGTTGCCCGCCCTAGGCGGCAAACGGGGGATCATAAATTAACGATTGCATCAGAATATGTGCAGTGTACTGGGTCCGCCACCGACCAGTCCGCTGAAGTTTCGAACCGACCAGCAGATTCGATCGACAGCCGATATCACGCTGGTGAACGAGCGGCTGGACAAATCACAAGGTATGTGATCTGCCTTCCTTTGTATAGGAAAATATGGAGGCGGCATGATATTAATGTAATATCTTCGGACTGCAGATGGTGTTGCTGCCGTGGAGGCCCTGCGGGCAGAACTTGTCCAAGCCAAGGAACAAGCTTGGGTTAGCAATGCGGCTGCCCTAAAGGCGGCCGAAAAATTGAGACCCGAACAGGCTGCTCATCGCTGAAGCGAGGAAAAGATAGCCGAAATGGCTGTGGAGTTAAAAAATGCCGCTGACCGGTATGAGCTCCTTGAAAAGGAGCATAAGGATAGTTTGGCCGAGCTGGACAAGGCGCGTAATGCCACCAAGGAAACACGTACTGTGCTCAGGGGTGCGTGGGAGGAACTTCAACAGGCCGGTAAAATCACGACTGGAGGCTCCTACTTGCTACGAACGAAGTTTTTCAGTCTGAAGTACGCTCCCCTGGATGGGCGCTGGAATCCTGCGGACACGTATGCTGATTTGGCGAAGAGTACTGCTGACGCTGCCATGTTCTTCGAGGATCATGTTGATAAGGAAGTGGAGAAGCTTTTCTGGTCGGAATTCATTGCTCCCACTCGCCCGCTGCCTTTAAGTGACAAGATGGCTGCTGTAGCGGAGCTTCACAGGCTGTCAGGTCTTGCAATGCGATCTGTGATAGACCATCTTTGGCCGAAAGGGCCTAAGCCGGACAGTTACTTTGGCATGGTGCAGCAATACCTTGGGGCCGTGCTCTGGATCGATGCCATGAGGAGGTCGGCGGCATAGAGGGTGCACGAATGGCTCTTGCCGTGTTAAAGCCTATTGGACGGATATGGAGGCCACCAGATAGCGCACCCAAGATCCAGGGGGGGCAATATTCGGTAGAGCACTACTTGGCGCAGGTCACAGAAGGTGCCCGCCTAATAGAGGCGCAGGTTTCAAGAATGTCTTATTCGAGTGATGAATCGAATCATTGTAAGAACAATGTTATTTTGGTTATAGGCTATATTTATACTTTTTGCCCAAAAGTATTATTGTGTCCCCTGTATGTATATATATATATATATATATATATATATATATATATATATATATATATATATATATATATATATATATATATATATATATATATATATATATGAATGCGTAATCCGAAGATAGCAGCTTGTCGATTTCAGCCCCACGCAAACAATGCGGGGTGTTCGCAAAAAATATGCTTAATCACACTTGATCCAACGCCTTGGTCCATGAAGGAGGTGATCGCACGTCAAACTAGGCAACCGGACTATATAGCTGTAACACTTTCGCTAGCCATGGGAATTAATGTTGGGGCTACTATGTAGCCCCGGTACATTCAAGGCATCCGAATACGGCGCGTGTGTACATGACCGGAAACGGTCCTTCGTTAATGCGAGGGATCCTAAAGATTCCGATAGGTCTTCGAGTGGTTGAACAGTCTCGCTGTATCATGACAATAAGCGGCTTTTCTACCGAGGTGCTCGTCCGGAATAACCGGGGCACAATCGCAGTAGTTCTCCTTTGGCCACCTTAGCCGATAATAACGGAACGTAAGGCGGCGAACCCAAGAGCCGGGCAAACCCAACATTTGACCAAAGACATGATTAGGAGCTTCTGCATATAAGGCCAAACTCGTGACGCCGAACACTCCCGAAGGTGTTCGGACTTTATAGTAGACGATGGACTCAAGAATGCCCATTCATTATAGACCCTGTGTTTCCAGGGACGTGCGTTAATCTATCGTGGCAAAATGCCAAAAACGGCAGTATCCTCTGTGGGTATGGAACCCATGGGATGGTTAAACAACAAGAGGCAATAAAAAAGGTTTACACAGGGGCTTAATCTAAAAAGAAACCTGTTGAACGGGGCCCTGCTGCACGTCTGCGCCTTTATCTCCATTGTGCCGTATCCTTGAAGGGTATCGCGCGAAAGTTGTATGCGGAAAAAGGAAACTCATAGGAGGTTACAAAGTTAGTACGCATGGATAAAATTGTAAGCCATTGGCCTGCCAATAAGGTTGAGCCAAGTGTGGGGCTTTATTAGGTAGTTATAGTCCCTGGTATCTGCTATAGGATTACATATACGGTGCCCTCGTTCGATCCGGGCTACCGGACTCGTTTAACGCGGTCCCCGGTCTTAACGACCGGTCATATTTTTGATGTTGAGGTCACTTATAGTCCGCCGCGAGGGTCCGCCGTTGCGTGTTCACGCGCGATTTAGCACTCTGTTATACCGCTAACGGTGATGACACCACGTGGACCGGGCATCTTGAGTGTAAGGTAGCCATAGTGCAGCAATGCGTTGATATGGGCGAAGGCCGTTCTTCCAAGCAATGCATGATAGTTTCTTTGGAAGGGTGCGATGATGAAGAGCAGCTCTTCGCTTCTGGAGTTGGCTGGAGAGCCGAATGTTACCTCCAGCAGAACGGAGCCCCAGCTGTGGGCTTCAACGCCTGGTATCACCCCTTTCAAAGGTGGTGTCGCTTTGGTTAATTCTAGATGAGTCTATCCCCATCCTGCGGATAGTGTCCTCATATATTAAATTGAGACTGCTGCTGCCGTCCATGAGGACGTGGTGAGATGGTATCCGTCGATTATTGGGTCAAGCACCAAGGCCTCTGATCCTCCGCGCCGAATACTAGTTCGGTCGTCCAAGTTATCGAAAGTGATCGGATAAGGCATCTAGTGGTTTGGTATGAGTATGATGGGTTCGATATCGAGCGTGGCTCTATGCGCGCATTTGTGCCTTCTCATGGATGTGTGAGTCGCGTGGATCATGTTCAACGCTTTAACCTTCGGCGGGAATTTTTTCTGTCCTCGTTGTTCTCGCCGGGCGAGGTTCATCCTCATCTTCACTTGGTGTATCCTTCCTTGTGTTCGCATTTAATTTGCCGGCCTGCTTGAAGACCCAAAGACTCTCTCAGGCGTGTCGTATGCAGGTTTGTCGGGTGCCATGAATTTGGCATAGTCTTTCTAGGACTCTATTCAGACCGGACGGTCCTCTTTACTGCCTTTTAGATGGCTTATTTTTCGATTAGGTCGAGAGCCCCGAATCCGCATTAACCATCGTGTTATCCGGCTCTCTTCCTTTTTTGGCGCTTGTTTTATGACGCCGTGGCTTTCGCTGCCATCCCTTATTTCGATGTGGGTCGCTGGTGCCTTTACGGGCTAGCCAGCTATTTTCTCCCGCAAAAGCGGGTCATAAGGCTTGTTAGGGCTGCCATTGTCCTTGGCTTTTCTTGGCCGAGGTGTCTGGCGAGCCACTCGTCACGAATTCTGTGTTTGAATGCCGCTAAGGCTTAGGCATCCGGACAGTCAACAATTTTATTCTTCTTAGTGAGGAATCTGTTCCAAAGCTTGCGGGCGGATTCTCCAAGCTCTTGGACTATGTGAGTTAAGTCGTCAGCATCCGGAGGCCGGACATAGGTCCCTTGAAAATTGGCCCTGAAAGCGTCCTCGAGTTCCTCCCAGCTCCCAATTGAATTTTCGGGGAGGCTTTTCAACTAGTGCCGAGCTGGTCCCTTCAGTTTGAGGGGGAGGTATTTGATGGCGTGAAGGTCATCCCCACGAGCCATATGTATGTGCAGGATAAAGTCCTCGATCCGCACTCGGTCTATCGTCCGTCAGATGCCTCTATGTTCGCTGTGTTTAATGCCATGTGGAAATTCATGGTCCAAGATTTCATCGGTAAAGCATGTGGGATGAGCACCCCTCCGCACTGGACGTCTTTGTGGCATGCCGTCGGCTGTTGTTGTGTCCGTGTTTATTTCAGATCGTATTCATTGGCGAATCGCTTTGGTCACCATAGTCCCTTGCCGGTGCGCCCTTTGATCCATAATAGGCCTCGCCGTGCGGCTTTCTTATTCAGGTGTTCACGTGGATCGTGGCGTGACGTCGGTAGCCGCTTTGTTGCGGTTATGAAGTGGTACAACTTCGCCGTCAATTCGCAAGAGCTTGCATTTTGATAGCTTTTGTATGGCGATCATCGCCAGATCTTTGTTCAAAGGTTCAGCACTTTATTCCATCTGCGGTTGAGCGCTTCTGTGCAGCTTTGAGCCGTTGCTTGTGCTTCTTTAGACTTCTTGCGGTGGCCATAAGCTTTCGTGGAGGTTATCTCGCTCCACGGTTTTTCCGGATTGCATCATTATCGGACTGTTTTCCTGTCTGGTTCGTTTTGATGACCTCGCCCATCGGGATCATTGTCCTCGGCGTGTGTTCAACTGTTTTCGTGGTGACCTGGTTCGCCCCGCTCCATCGTTGGGTCCGTATGGTCGTTGTTGCCTTTGATTGTAGTATCGATCCTTTGGCGCTCTTGTCACTATTTTTCTTTGTTGTTGGTTTAGAACGGCGCTCGCACCGCCACTTTGGCTTTTGTCCGGGGTTTTATCGTCCGGATTGTCGCTTTTGTCCTCTTTGGGCGATCCACCATGTATATGTCGTGGTGACGAGGGGAAGTCCGCGCCTATAGTTTCTGAATCTTCTCCGCATCGCCGTCTATACCGCCGATGTCTTCGGATTCAAGTCAGGCACGTCGGTTAAATCATCGACCGTGGCAATGAAGTGGATGGTGGGTGGGCAACGAATTTCTTCGTCGCCTGCTTCCCACTCGAACCGGACATAGTTTGGCCCAGAAATTTCTGTCAAAGAGAGAGTTTTCAACGAGTTCAGATGTCGCCAAAGGGCTTTGCCGAAGATGTCCACGGCGGTGAACTCCATTACCGAAGCCCAACCTGGCTCGACCGCTCGGGAGTGCACGGACGGACTCAACATCCGGATACGAACCGGGGTCCGGAGTCATAGGCCACCGCAGTTGTAAGGCCCATGTTCGCTCCACCGCCGGCGAGTGTGTGACCTGGGGGCGGGTCCATCCTCCGCATTTTAGGCAGCGAGCCTGCTCCAGATCTAGGTCCGGGATACTACGGGTGATACCCGAGCATCATCCGACGGCAGGTCTAAGCCGTGCTCGCCGTGATCGTCCCGGTGCTCTGGCATAGGCCCAAATCCATCAAGATCAAGTCTCGCGGATGTCCACCGTAGTTCAGGTTTCCAAACCTGACCTGTGGCTGTGGGCATATTGTCGATCTGCTCTAGATGGCAAGCGAAGTTGGCCGCAGGCGGCCGCCGAGCACGAAGATCTGTCCGGGGAGGAAAGTCTCGCCCTGGACAGCGTCGTTGATGATGATTGAAGGATTCATCGAGCCTGACAGCGATGGCACAGAGGAACTCTCAATGAAATCACCAATGTCAGTGTCAAAACCGGCGGATCTCGGGTAGGGGGTCCCGATCTGCGTCAAGGCTGATGGTAACAGGAAGCAAGGGACACAGATGTTTACCCAGGTTCGGGCCCTCTCGATGGAGGTTAAACCCTACTTCCTGCTTGATTAATATTGATGATATGGGTAGTACAAGATTAGATCTACCACGAGATCGTAGAGGCTAAACCCTAAGAGCTAGCCTATGATGTATGATTGTAATTGTGATCAGCCTTCTAAGGACCAACCTCTCCGGTTTATATAGGCACCGGAGAGGGCTAGGGTTTACATGGAGTCGGTTACAAGGAAGGAAATATAATATCCGGATCGCCAAGCTTGCCTAGCACGCCAAGGAAAGTCCCATCCGGACACAGGTCGAAGTCTTGAGTCTTGTATCTTCACGCTTCAATAGTCCGGACGTTGTACACAGTCCGGCTGTCCGGATACCCCCTAATCCAGGACTCCCTCATCGGCCCATAAATCTGGTGGGCCATTTGTTGTCGGACCTGAGTTTCGGCCATTTAGCGGCCCATTTAAGTGTTGGGCCAATTTTCTGGCCCGTTGTCACTTTCACTGCTGACGCCCATAAATCGCTTGGGCCATTTGTAGTCGGACCTGAGTTTTGGCCTTTTAGCAACCCATTTAAGTGTTGGGCCAATTTCGCCCCTGTGCCTTTCGCCTGTTAACGGACCATAAATGAGTTGGGCCATTTGTAGTCGGACCTTAGTTTTGGCCTTTTAACGCCCATGCCCTTCATGGTCCAATACCAGCCCAGTTTCTCTTTCGGCTCGCTAAAGGCCCACAACACGCTTGGGCCATTTACAATACGACCGACTTTCGCCTCTTAGTGGCCCATGGTCTTCATGGTCCAAAGATAAGCTCGCTGTCTCTTTCGCCTGCTAAAGGCCCTAAAGATAGTTGGGCCATATGTAGCCCAAACTTAGTAACGGCCCGTTAACGACCCGTGAAATAAACTGGGCCACCTGTTGCCCGCTTCGATGTCGGCATGTTAACGACCCGAGAGGTAAGAGGGCGACCATTAACTTCGGCCTAGTAACGCCCATTAACTTAATGGGCCCACTAAAGTTCAGACATGTTTTAGGCCAAATTAGATAATTTGAGCCCATTACGATGAGCAATTATGCATGTGACCAAAACCGATCACGCAAAGGTAAGGCATACAGGAATAACGTTGCACATCCAAAGATATACTACAGAAATTACATCCATCGGGCAATCAAAGATTGATGCCAAGGCAAATAAATGAGCAGAACCTAACCATCTACAACGCCACAATCTGCAACCTCAACACAAATGACGCCCATAAGTATGTGGGCAAGTTCTTTCGCTTTGCTACACCGCCTCGAAAAAATTGATCGCTTGTTGTGTCGCACGACTCGCACCTCCGATTCATCCACCATTTCCATCATTGCTTCAGCCATTAATTGGTTCACAAACATACATTTATTCCGTTGCATTCGAGACAGAGGATACTGAACAGATTTAGATGGCGATTTTGGCAGGCTTGTATTATTGATAGTGGAGAGTGTCTCGACCACTGCATCATAACATAAATTAGGACGGAAACCAAATAGATTAATCATGAGTTATTGCCATATTACCTGGCCTAGATTTATCGGAAAGAAACAATGGGGTTGTTTTGCTGTTTTCGAGTTTTCTTCTTATCTTCAGAGCCTCGCACAAAATTAACACACTAGCATTGCTATCATTGGCCAAGTCAGATAATAGGAAAGCAACATTGACACAACAAACGTTTGGGCAACTAGCCTACACCAAATTAACACAATATGGCACAGCTATCATCAGCCAGGTAAGGTACTACGAAAGAAACATTGACACAATGAATGAATGGGCAACCAGAGAAGCACTACAATTCAGTAATATGCGTGATATCAGATAGTACATTCATGCAACCCAGTATGCAAAACTACCAGGCAGTTTTCCTTACAAAAATCAACATTGGCGCCTTTAACATTTTGCTACAACTAATTTTAGATTAGATAAAGGTTAGATTCACTCCGATTAACAAAATACACGTTGATGTAAAAATTTAGTGATATACAACAGGTAGTTACATCAGCATTGGAGTATAGAGAATTCCCGCAAGATATTTTCCTCAAATATGATCCCAATGGAGGAAGTCCTCTGTCGTTTAACCTTATTTTCTAAAAGAGAGATGGGTAAGAAACATGTAGAAAATATGATCAGAATGCTATAAAATTTCATGATGCGAGGATACGCACACGCTTCTTAGAATGGAGTTGATATTCTTTTGCCGGATCGAGCGGACTAGTTCTTTGGCCATCGGAATCGCTTATTATCGATTGGGACTTGGGTTTCTATGTCTTGGCAAAGATTCTATGAAAAATGGAGTTAGTTTATTATCTCTCTGGCGCTTGGATCTTTTGCAAAGACCTAGTTTGTAACCCATTAGATTCTAACATAGCTGTTTTCCCTTGCATGCCTTATATAGAAGAATGGTGATTCAGTTATAAAACATGCTATAGTAGAGATGGAATAGGTAATCAAGAATAGAAAGGCATGACATATTGACATGTATTCCTCCATCCGAAATAAATGGACGGGTCTAGGCGATTTCAGTTCTAGATACATCCAATTTTATCCATTTTCATGACATTTAATCCGGACGGAGGGAGTATGATGTAAGAGCTAGGGATACGACAGACAACACAAGAAAAAACACAGAAAACCCATCAGAGAACCAAAGTATTCAAACCCACCGATATGAGATAGTACACTCATGCAGCTCAGGATGCAAAACTACCAGCCAGTTTTCCTTACAAAAATCAACATTGTGGCCTTTAATCATACATTTTGCTACAACTAAATTTAGATCAGATAAAGATTGGATTCACGCCGATTAACAAAATACATGTTGATGTAAAAATATAGTGATATACAACAGGTACTTACATCTACATTGGAGCATAGAGAATTCCTGCAAGAATCCTTCCTCATAAACGATACCATTGCAGAAATTCTTCTATCTGTTAAGCTTATTTTCTAAAAGAGAGATGGGTAAGAAACATGTAGAAAATATGATCAGCATGCTATAAAATTTAATGATGCAAGGATACGCAGACGCTTCTTAGAATTGAGTTGACATATTTTTGCTGGACTGGAGCGGACTAGTTCTTTGGCCACTGGAATCTGCTTATTGTTAGTAGGAGTTGGGTTTCTCCGTCTTGGAGCAAGATCTATAAAAACTGGAGTTGGTTTATTATCTCTGGCGCTTGGATCTTTTGCAAAGGCCTTGTTTGTAACCCTTCAGATTCTAACATAGTCGCCTTTCCCTTGCATGCCTTGTATAGAAGAATGGTGCTTTATTATAAAACATGCATAAAGAGAGAGATGGAATAGGTATCAAGAATAGAAAGGCATGACATATTGACATGTATTCCTCCATCCGAAAAAAATGGATGGGTCTAGGCGTATTTCAGTTCTAGATACATCTTTTTTATCCATTTCGCAACATGTAATCCGGACGGAGGGAGTATGGTGTAAGAGCTAGGGATACGACAGGACAACATAGCAAAAAAAACTAGTTGAGTGTAAACCTATATGCTAGCGGAATACGTATAGAAATAACTAAGGCAACATACACATGTATGATTGGGAAAATAAGATGGCATTGCAACAGAGCACTAGAGCAGCACTTCAATGTAAAAAAACATGGTATGGCAGACAGATGAAGTACATACTGATGAATAACAATGCATAAGATATTTAGAAGCATGATGTCCAAATTAAGCAGATGGCATTGCGATAGAGTAGAATGACAGTACTTGAATTTGAAAACATGTTATCATGAATGGAATAGGTACTCAAAAACAAGAAGGCATGACATATTTACATGCATGATCAGCATGCTAAGCGCATGGCATTGCAACATAGTAGATACACTCTAGGACATTATATGCATGTTGTACCCATATCATAGGCCAAGTTAGAGCAAGGACCTTGTTGGGTGAAGAAGATTCATCATCTTTCTGCAAGTCTTCTGAAGAACCGCCTTTACATGTTCCATCATATTGGGTACCATTGACATCAAGTTTATTGGCCTTTACATTGCTCCATGAGGTTCTTGTGGATATATCAGTGTGTGAAATTATATCTGACATGCATGGAAGACAACTAGTAGTTAGATTTATGTAAATGAGTGCCTGTAGGAGATTTACATAAATAGTAGGACTGGGGTTAACTAGCAGCAACAGTGTCTCATAAACTAAAGGGAGAACACTGATGAAAGCTACCGAATATGTATCGTTTGTACTCGAGATTAACTAGATGGCACACAAAAGTATTGAAGAACAACATAGGTAATACTAGAAGTGGTATAATACTATAATCATGAGCCTGTGGGATAGCATTGGCTGATGGATGATAACTATGGAACAACGTTACCTAAAGAACAAGTATCTTAACTGAACTATGGAACAGCGTGAACTCCTGAACAAGACCCGTAAGAGATCAGCATGAATATACAATGAAATGGGCTGATCTATTTTCCGTGCTTAGATGAATAACAAAGCCATAAATGTTGCACACAAGTAAGATGAGGGTACAACCTATCTGGCTGCCATCCATAGGAGTGAGCATCATGTGCTGACTTGTCGATGGCCCTGCAGTTGTTGTGGCTGTCCATGTCGGGCACGCGCATTCGGCGTGAGGAACTGTTGAGTGGGGACTGTAGCTCCCTTCTGGTGTATGCTTCCCTTGTTGGAGAAGCTGCGGTGAGTCGGAAGACGGTGTGTCTGAAGATGCAGATAACACATAATGTTAAGAACGACATATCTCTTTGATCTGAAGAAATACACTAAGAGATCAACAGCAAGGTACGAGAGTGGTCACATGTCTGTTGACTGAAGACTAAATTGGGGTCACACGATTTTATTTTATTTTGGTATTGTCCGATCTAGGCCGGATGGCTTGATGGCTGTCTTGTGCCTCCCGCGACAATCGCTCGAATCTTCCCAAGAGCCAGCGACCAACGGCAGAGCAGCCGCCTCCGCCATCCATGGCCCCGCCAAAACCCCGCCTCGCCCCCACCAAGATCTGCTGTGGTTGCGCCGCCCGGCCAATCCACAAAGACTCCCGTCATCCAGATCCGCGGCGGCAGTACCTTCAACCCACGCAACTCTAAAAGATAGCCATCTAAGCGCTGCTTCCGCGGCGAACTTGCAGCCCCGCACCCTTACGTTAGACACCAGCTAACCGGCAGCCTAGGAGCTCCGCCGCCTCGAGGAGTGCTGCTTCCCATTGGGAATCGATTGGCCCAGAATAAAAATTCAAACACTTGACGCCTAAATAAAGTGATTTCAGATGAGGGTGTGACCCATCTGGCGGCATGGTGAAGTAGGCAGGTCCAGCTGCCGAGTCGGTGAGGCCGGCGCGGTTGCAGTGGTGACCGGTGGCAGGGAAAGAGCAATGTCTCCACGGTCGACGGCTACGCGGAAGCAGCGCCAGACTGGACGGATCCAAAGTTGGAGCCGCCCGCACCGTGAACAACGGCGGGGTGAATCGACTCAGACGGTTCACGCGCCGTCGCCGAGGCAGCACCAGCAGACGGAGTAAGAGGCACACGCCCAAAGGCAGGACGGCAATTGGACAACGCTCCGCATTAGGGAGGAGGGCGGCTGTGAAATTGGTGCGGTGGGGCGCCATGGAGGTGGGGCTGAGGTTTCATGCTCGGGAGAAGGGAGCTTCCGGGAGAAGGTGATTTGGCGCCCACGAGGTATGAATGGGGGGGGGGGGGGGCATTGGGAGGAGTGGAACCATGTCTTACGGACGATTTGTCTGAAATGTGAGGGGAGTTACAGTTCTACCCTTTCCTATAGGCTTCTCGGCTTGGGTCTGTACCGAGGGTCGGGATAGTAGAGTAACTTTGCTTCTCCCCAAATAGTGGGCGGAGCGATTTCAAGCAGGAGGGCGGTTTTGAACTATAGTGGGCGCGAGCGATTTCAAGCGAGGAGAGCGTGTTTTGAAATAGTGGGCGCGAGCTATTTCAAGCGAGGAGAGCATGTTTTGCCGACCATGGTTTATGAATTATTCGCACATGTCATTTCGGCCGAGGAGAAGGCGCGCTTGGATGAAGTTACTTAACCTACCCTTGATGTACAACGGGCCAATTGATGCGTGTCCCACATAGGACGGTAATTTCGCGCCTCCCATTTATTTGCTCGGCTAATTCCACCGAAAGCAGAGAGGATGTTTAACGGTTCGCTCAAATTTTGGGAGAACGAGCATCCACGTCTACCTTACCAAGTCGATTCGAATCAAATTTTGAAATATTATCTTGCCACTTCTTTTTAGATGGAGAGATGATGCTCGGGATTAATGTGTTTTACATGCTCGTTGCTAGCGATTTACTATATGACAAATAGTTGACCCACTCAAAACGCGAATCAAACCCAAAATGAAATATCTCGATTCAATGAACTAGCTCATTCAAGAGGTCAAAATAGTGAACTAAATCCAAAATTGAACACCTCAATCGAGTAGCATGTTGTACAGTGTTATAGTACTCCATGAACATGTTGAAAGTCAAATTAATGAACTTGTTTGATATACGATATATTCGCTCATGTGTGGATTGCAGACAACATGTTCTCCAATTTAAATATTTGAATGCAAGTTTATATCAAACATGGTTTATATCAGTCTTTGATGCATAAAACGCGACATCCCCTCTCCCGGACTCCTGTTCTCTCTCTCTCTCTCTCTCTCTCTCTCTCTCACTCTCTCACGACAATCTTCAATTTCTCGCACACATCCGACACAAAAACCTTGTTGGTCTCTCTCTCTCTCTCTCTCTCTCTCTCTCTCTCTCTTGTGTGTGTGGGGGTCTTTCTAGTTCGCATTCATATATACACCATCTATAGGTCTCTCAGACACTATGTATGATACTCTAGCTAGTCCAAGCTAGATATCTTGGGTGCACTCATCGACGCACACAAATTCCTTGGCTCTTGCCCTTAACTCTCTCACGCACCACTATGTCGCCCTGAGCTCTTCCCCCCCTCTCTCAAACTCTCCATCCACCTGGTCACACATACACATGCATATCTCACTAGCACTGATAGGCCCATCTAAACTCCATCTCTCTCCCTCGTTCTCTCTCCATCTCACACGCACACACACACACACACAATCCATGCCCAGCTAGCCAAGTATGATGGTCTCTCACTCAATTGTAGGCACACGCAGTCCCCCTATATGTATATGACTAGCTAATCTTAGTCTCCATCACAAACATGTGCATGGTCTATCTCGATTTCTCTCGGGGCATCTTTATATCGCAAGACGCACTCCTCGATCTCCCACCCATATAGTCCCCTCACGATCTCGAGGGATCTCTATCACAAACACACCTCTCTCCCTCCCCATGCGCCCATGCCATCCATGTGTCCCTCTCGACCTTTTTTCCTTGTTGGCCAGACCTCTATTGGACATGTGCTACAGGGTGTCTCTCTCCGTTTCAAACAATCACACACTAGCTATCTTCATGTATCTCCTCGCCTCGCTTTTCCATCTCGGAGATGCATGCGTGATATGTTTGCATAAGAAACGAAAAAACACACTCTCTCTCTAATTTATCGTTTGTTGTCACTTTCTCTTTCACACATATACTCTTTTTGCACACTTACTCATTCTCCTTCACACGCACTTAATCTGTCTCGACTGAGGCACTCTCCTCCATCCATAGCACATAGATTTATTGAAAAGTCAAACATCACAAAGTTTGACCATGTACATGGAGAAAAAGAATTACATCTAGTACGGCAAACATATACCATTACATTCACCATGAGATGTAGTTTTGTATGATGTATCTTTGGTATTGTAGATATAAATAACATTTGCGTAAACCTGATCAAAGTTTCCAAAGTTTGACTTCTAAAAATTTACATGCACCGCATTATCGAGCGGATGGAATATCTCTTTCCCCTCTTAGCTATCTCGACGCACCACTCAGCCTTATCGGGCTCCTCAATCTCTCTCAAACTTTATTGGTCAGTTTGGTTCGTGACTGACCTCATGCCTTGATGGCCGGTATCGCCTGCTGGTGTGGACGTGAGATGTAAAATATTTCTGCTGGCCAGGCTTGTGTGGTGCTGGAGTGTTTGGTTCATGCCAGGCCAGCAAAGCATCAACGTCCCATCAATCAATCCATGCATCAATTATTTAATGCTAATATCCATCCATGTTGTTGTTAGCCTCGTGGTCGCACGACTGTGCATGGCCAGCGCTCAAAATTGGTCGCTTGGGCCAAAGCTACTTGCGTTGTCCGGAGTTCATCCAAAGCTAATTAAAGTGCAGGAACCCAGCCCAGGCGGGCTTTCTTTTTCACAGGGTAGCAACCAAACAAGCGTCCATGAAATCCAGCCACAACCCCAGGCCATGCAAAAGATGCTCAAGACGCAAGCTAAACTGGCTTTATATCTCCCTGGTTCACACATACACATGTCTTGCTCGCACTATACATATAGACCCATCCAACACTCTTCGCCCTTGTTCTCTCTCCATGTGACACGCACCCCCCTAAGTACCATAATCCTCACTCCATCATAGGCTCTGTTTGGATCCATGGGTTAGAGTTAGTTTGGGTTAGTTTGGAGTCAACTAACCAAAAAGATCCAAACAGAGGGTTAGTTTAGGTTAGATGCATCTAACCCATCCAAAAAACTAACCCATCCAAGAGGTGCTTATTTGGGTTAGTTCTTCTCGGGACCACTAATAAACACTTTTTCTCTCGCCTCCCGCAGCAGATCCCTCCCCACTTCCTCAAGCTTCTCGTCCTCTCCTCCTCCCTCTCGCACCGCCTGTGGAAGGTGCCTCGCCAGATCCGCGCTCCATCTAACCCTTCCATCCAAACACCTCTTTAATTAGAGTTAGTTCAGGGTTAGAATCTAACTCTAACCTCTAAGCGAGTTAGAGTATCCAAACAGGCCATAGGCGCAAGCACTCCCTCCTCCTAAGTATGATTATCTCTTACTAGCCATCGTGAACACACGATTGTCTCCTTCCATCCATACGCCTATCTTGATATCTCTCGGGCATCTTCTATCGCGCACACACCTTGTCACTCGATCTCCCACCCATGTAGTCCCATCACGATCTCCTGGGATCTCTATGACAAACATACACTCTCTCCTCCCCATGTCTGCATTTTCTCCGACGCCTCTCTCGACCTCTCTCCTTGTTTGTCGACCCCTCTTGGCCACGTGTTAGGGTCTTCTCTCTCGGTTCCAAACAACCACACACTATCTCCTCACCTTGCCTCTCTGTTGTCGAAGATGCATGTGTGATATGTTTGCATAAGACATGCACGCGCTTTTCTCCACTTTCATCGTGTGTTGTCCATGTCTCTTTCACACACGCACACACACTTTTTCACTCACTCTCTCTCTCTCTCTCTCTCTCTCTCTCTCTCTCGTTAGGGACTCACACGTCCATAAGCATATGGATGTTTTGAAAAGTCAAACCTCGTAAAAGTTTGACCAGGTATATGTGGAGAAAAACATTTACATCTGGAACGATCATTATATTCATCACAACATGTACTTACTTCATACTATCATTTATCTTTGGTATTGCAGATATAAGTAATTTCTTTATAAACTTAGTCAAAGTTTCAAAAGTTTGACTGAAAAAAATGTTGTAACTACATTATCGAACAGAGGGAGTAGCTCTTTCTCTCTCTCTCTCTCTCTCTCTCTCTCTCTCTCTCTATTCTATCTATCATGGGCCTCCCCTCTCACTCGAACTCTCTATACCAACGGATTATAAGCTCACTGTGTCAGCGTATAGCTCCGTATATTTTTTAGTTGACCGGTCAACCAATCCACATGCTGCGTTGTCAGCTCGTGTTCAGTATCTTGGTGTGCTGGCCCATGTGGCAGTGGGTGAAAATAAGTAAACTAGAGGGCAAACTTCTTACGCGCGAAGGACGCACTTTTGCACAATTCACCACTGCGCGGCGGCATGCACAGAAGGACGCACTCGCACACACCCAGCACACAACACACACCAGCACACGTGTACACCGGCGTCGCCGCCGGTTGAGATGGACGGAGAGGCAGCCAACAAGCAGAGGCCGCCGAGCTAAAACCGCATCCGCGAGCTCGACTTCATCAAGAGCCTCCCCGACGACATGCTGCTCGTCATCATCGGCCTCCTCCCTACCAAATCTGTCGTGCGGACCGCCCTGCTCTCCCGGTGGTGGCACCCCCTCTGGCGCTGCGTCCCCCTCAACCTCACCGTCGACAGCTGCCTCTGCGACGGGGATTGAAAACGCATGGCCGCAGTCTCCAAGATCCTTTCATTGCACCCTGGGCCAGCCAGACGCCTTCACATCCACATGTTCAGTACCAACTACAAGGTCCAACCCAAGTTCGACGAGTGGTTCTTATCCCCGCCCTAGATCAGCTCGAGGAGCTCAGCTTTGAAGCTGGACGATGTTGCTCTTCGCCGCCGTCCGCGCTCCGCCTCACGCCAACGCTGCGCGCGCCAGCCTTCAGCTCCTGCTATCTTCCCCAGTTAATGCGCGCCGCCCTTCTTCTCCCTCAACTCAAGCAGCTAGACCTATTTGACGTTGTAATCTCAAGAAGGCTATGGAGCACCTGCTCCGCAGCTGTATCAAGGCCGAGTACCTTCGCCTTGAGCAGATCCACGGGTTCATTAGCCTCCACATCGCCTCGACGAATCTCCGATGGATTTATGTGTCTTGCTGGCCCCGCAACAAGACATCAATTGGGAAGAGATCACTCCAGCTGTTCCACGTTATGGTCATTGAGAATGCGCCTTTCCTTGAGAGATTGCTTGTATCGGATCTAGAAGGTCCAACAAAAATCAGGGTCATTGACGCGCCGAAATTGACAGCGTTGGTGTACTCGTCTGCCAAATTCTCTGAACTCTTTATTGGATCCGTAATCGTTCAGGTACAGCACTCATCTTCTTCTCCGTCTTCTTGATATTCACATTTTTAAATTTCTTCTTGATGTATTTATGACTGTCTTCCATAAAATGATTCCCACAAGCTTGACCCAGTCCATGCGCACAGTGAAGATCTTAGCACTAAAATCTATCGGGCCCAATCTGGATCAAGTTGTTGGATTCCTTACATGCTTTCCATGCACGGAGAAGCTACTCATCGAGGTGAAACTTCTTTCCTATTAGTAAACGGTAATCACAACGTAGCGCAATTTTTCGTAATTTTCCCAAATTACGATGACAAGTGTAGTGTTCAAAACTACATCTACGCATTGCACCAAAAGAAATGTTTTTAGTATTTTTTCTCACGTGATCACCTGCATCATTTTTATGCTGTACTACTATAGTAGCCTAGGCTAGTCATAGTGGAAAGTAACTTAGACTACTCCAATAAGTCTATGGTTACCCTAAGGACAAGTACTACCTCCGTCCTGGTTTACTCTTCCAATTTTGTAATATCAAAATTTGACCATAGATTTAACTGACAAAATGTTAATGCATGTCACTAAGAACTATATCGTTGGATTTGTATTTGAACATAATTTCAAATGGTGTAATTTTTAGTGACATGCATTGGCATTTTCTTAGGTAAATCTATGGTCAAAATTTTATACTAAATCTGAGTAGATTCCTTCATCTCAAAATTCTTGTCTTACATTTGATTATATACGGATGTATCTAACACTAAAATATAACTAGATACATCCGTATTTAGACAAATTTAAGACAAGAATTTTGGGATGGAGGGAGTACAAAAGTGGGCTATGTAGGCCAAAACACGTGCCAAATTCACTTGTGATGCATTTGGCATCGATGCCCCTCCATTGCTCACCCGGTGCCCCAATCTGGATCACCTACTTTGCTCCGGTGCCAAATTAACTCACATAATGAAAAAACACTGCATGGGAGAGAGAGAGGAGAGTGAGAGGCTGGTGTAGTTGGTTTGATTGATTTGTTTATACATGTCGGTCTGTGTGCACAGCGGTGCCAACTCTCTCACATCACGAGAGCGGTGCCAAAATCTTTTGATTTGACATCGATGCGTATTTTGTGGCATACTTTTGCGAAATATGGCATCGGCCACATAGTGGAAGGCAACAAATGCCCAAGCTCTTCACGTGCTCCTAGTTAAATGAGAGGAAACAGAAAGATAGAGAGAGAGAAAGGAAAAGAGAGAGAGAGAGAGAGTGAAAAAATATCACTAGCCAACCAACTCTATCGTATGAGCGAATGATATTGGTACCTCTTGATGACACGGCAATCTTATGCAGCCAGCTTCTCTAATATGTTCTCTTCTTTTGCAGATAAAAAAAGACCCGAAAGTGAAAAATGTGATGCACTATAACAATCTCATCGAATGCCTTGATCTCCATCTTATAGAAATTGATTTGATCGACTACCGAGGCAGCACATCCGAGATTAAATTGGCTGTGTTCTTTGTTACGAGGCAAGTGTGCTCAAGGTAATGAGGTTTGGCGTTCTCTGGTGCAACAATGAATGACGTGCTGATCACCGCAAGCGTCTAAGCCTAAATGACAAAGTCTCCGCAGAAGCTGAATGTGTTTTTGAAACATAAAGTGGCCAGAGACTCGAAAACTTATTTGCCCATTAGTGACTTGTCAGGGCGGTGGATTTTAGTTTGTACGATAACACTGCATCCACCTAAAGTAACGAAAGTTCTTACGTAAACTTCCTAGTAATTCCCTCTTCCTAGATGCAGCATTACTCCTAACATTTGTAATATCAGTTTGAAACTTGTAATATTGCCGTGTCCTATTCCTGCATTTTCAAAATCCCGCGAATAAAACAGGTCCTGAGTTGGTGATGATGTTGTGCCTCCCATCTTTCACCAATAGCCGTCGGATCTAGATCTGACGCATACAAACCAAGCATCTCCATTTTTTGCAAAAAGATGCCCGCACTTGTTCCCTATTTACAAACAACTCCTTGTCTCTCACAATCAGCCTTATCTCCTCCCCACAACATCTAGAAGTCCGTGGAAAAATCTGGCGCGATGGCCGCTGCCGGAGCCGTCCACCCCCAATCTCGGTGTTCCGTGCAATGCACGGGCATCTACGCACGGAAATTATGTTTAACAGGGCTAGTTGTAAGCAGGCTAGCTCTACAACCATGATGATAGTGACTGTAGATGGTGAGGCTGACTATGGTATGCCGAACACGGCACCTATACTCAGGTGTCATCTCCGGCACAGGGTCTTGTCACTTCACTGTGAGGAGCAGCACGTAATAATTTGACCAACGGTAGTATAAAGGCTAGTACTCCTAGGAGTACTACATTGGTAGTACTACTACTCATACTAGTAGCACCACCGTCTGGATTTAGGAGTACTACCACGTCCATCTGGATTTTAGTATTTGACACATACACAAAAAATGTACTACTCCCTCTGTAAATAAATACATGGTGTTTTATTCCTATCGGCGAGAGAACTTCATGTTTTTTTGCTAACTAGACTACTAATAGGATTACATGCAATGAACTAAACACTGCATGTCATGTTTGGTAGTCTCAAGTCATTGAAAGCATGCACGGCCCACATCTCTCATTTGTTGATATGTCACGAAATAGGAAACAAGGAGGGAGTTAATGCACCGTGAGTGTTTTGGGATTATTTGGTTTTCGTAATGTGACTTACACAACATTTTTGTTTACATGCATTAACATTTTATTAGTTAAATCAAAGGTCAAAACTTTGCGCAAAATGCAAAGGGGACCAATAAACCAAGAACATCAAACTTCTCTCGCTTGGCCCCAACTAGAGGTCCGGTGAGATGACTATACTTGCACCGCACGGAGGGGGCGCAGCTTCATCGACTTACGGCAACCGCCTTTGGGTGAATGACACGTGGGCCCAGGGGTGGCTGGCCCACCTATCATACAGCCAAAGGCAGGTGCGAGAGGGCCGAGGAGTAGTACGAAATCCCACGCACCTACGCATGCTAACCATGGGCAAGAGTGATCACTCGAATCGAAGATCATTTGACTACTATTTTCGCCCTGGTTTATTAGTCTCCTTTGTATTTGTGCTAAATTTTGACCAAAGATTTAACTAACAAAATGTTGATGCATGTCAACAAAATTATATTTTGGATTCAGTATTTGAACATAGTTTTTAGTGATATAATTTTTAGTAACATGCGTAAACATTTTGTTAGTTAAATCTGTGGTCAAAATTTGACACGGATTACAATGGGGACCAGATAAACCAGAGGGCGGAGGTAGTAGAAGCTAAGCTAGACCCATGGAGACGATGCGCTGGCATCACCGGTTGTGCGGATGGTCCACGACGCTGCCTGCGGCCCGCAACGAGGAACGCTCTGTGTAGTATTGCTTGAGGCCGCCAGGGCGAGGGGCTGCTTGGACGACAGCTTCGTCTCCTTGTTCGATGAGGTCCTCATCGGTTTCCTCGACAAGTTCACCGTCATCAAGAAGCTTGCGACTGACTTTGACGTAAGCCTCCAGCCGACGCGCCCAGGCTCTGCGATGCCCGCCACCTTCAACGGCCACTATGGTGACAACCTCTTTGACGCACTGGTGGCCCTCCGACTGCCCGCCGTCGCGCCGGAGAATGTCCGCCTCGAGGTCGCGCTCGCCGCGCAGCGCCTGGCGCAGCAAGACACCATCGACATAATCACCCACGTCTACGCGCATGCAAGAGGAGGACGATAGGACGCTGGCCTTCTTGGACCGCAGGGCAACCATGGAGGGCACTGTTCAGAAACACGTTGAGCTCGCCGCCAATGCCGCTGCTCCTCACACGTCGGTTGGTGACCCGACGCACTAGGGCGTGAGGATGTCGTTGATGGATCCGTATGTATTTTTATCTTTCCGTCAAATCCATGTAGTAGTATATGATAGTACTACAGTAATTATCTTACCTTTCGCATCAACTTCATAATTTTCGTACGTACTCCATGCATGAACGTCGCCAGAAGCAAACTTCTCATTACTCTAGGCAAAATCGTTATTTTATATCTATTGATCGCGCCATGGAGCAGAACCAAATTTTACAAGTTACGAGTTCAAAAGGAAAAGCCTGCCGTGTTTGCGTCGCACCCCCACACGGTTGGTCCGGCACGCCGCTCAAGCGGAAATGCGTGCGGTGTTGCATTTTCACTTACAAGTGGGACCCTAGTTGAGCAAACCGACTATCGGCAAACCCCCACCCCGCCCACTGCGCGATGGCTGAGAAAACAGGAGGGAGAAGAGATGGCTGTAGCACGGACTCCAAGAAAATTGGTGTCGGATGGGACTCGTGTGGGTGGCGTGTGCCGTACTGCTAGACGTGAATGCTAGTTATGGCCCATGCCACCCCACTATATCGAGCCTATATCGAGGCACGAAACAAATTTCCGCAGTCCGTGCTCAGCACTCAGATCTCTCTTCTCAGCCAGCCAGCAGACGCTAGCAGAGCCCATCGTCTGCTTGCTCACATGCGGTCCCACATGTCGCTGAAAGCGCAAGCAGACCCATCGAACTCGCACATCTTTCACCTCGACGTGCTGGTGATGAAAACAAACCAAGAAAGATCTTCGATGGCGCTTTTGGAGTTACTCAAGAGTAGTAAGGTTCTATTTACGCTTAAACCAAGATGCACATCTCGTGGCTTCAACTACCACTCTATTTTCTTTCATGACACGACCTGGATCTTTGGATGTCCCACGTGTCGGCAAAAGGAGGAAGAACCCACCAAATCATCGGTTGTGCTCTCGGATTAGACTAGTTGTGCTAACTTAAAAATTGATTGTGTACTCCCTCCGTTCCAAAATACTTGACTTCCATTTGTCCAAAATGGATGTACCTATATACTAAAACATGTCTAGATACATATATATTTTGACAAATAGAAGGCATGTATTGTGCAACGGAGGGAGTAGAATGGATGCAAGTTTTTGTATTGGGAAGAAGAGTACATCCATATATTGATAGAGCGCAATTTAGTAGATGTTCTATCACTTTTAGCTAGCATAGAGGCTATAGATGAGATTAATGCACTTGTTGATACTCCTACTTGGTATGCGTGTTGCTGCTTAGACGCAGAGAAAAACGGACCGGAGGGAGTACTAGAATAGAGGCTAGACATGAGACTAGATGTGAGGAAGCAATGTCTACTTCTTTACACTCGAAGAAGAAAGAAGCACGCAAGATCGAGCCTCCGCAGATCAACAATGAATGCATCAAGAAGGCACTAATCCAACTTACAGGAGTAGTAAAATGTATTCTTGTGGTTCTTTTTTTCTTTGGTCTTGCTTTTCTAGTCAAAATTATCGTTGGAGTTCATGCAAAACGGAGGTCGTTTGGGGTCGTGCGTTGCAGTTGGCCTTACAAGTGGGACTGCAGTTAAGGAAACCGACTATCGGCAAACCCCACCTCGCCTTGCCATGATGGCTGAGTTAGAGAAATGATGAGGTTGAAGAGATTGCTCTAGCACGGACTCCAAGAAATATGGTGTCAGATGGAAGTTGTGCTGGTGGTGTGTGCTGTACTCCTGGACGTGAATGCTTGTTCTGACCCATGCCACCCTACTACTCCTACTACTTACTATATAGTACTACTACTAGTATCGAGGATTCGAGGTGCTGGTTATGTAGTACAATATGGCAACAGTAAAAACACCCGCACAACGCGCGAAGCATGTGAAGCTAGTACAAATAGTGTACTACTATTGTTGATTGGCCTCATCCGATAACCTGTTGCAATGCACGTACAATTATGTATTCGAAAATATTTTTTGCCTCGTCGCACCACTCACTCACGTAGCAACTCAAAGCCATTCATAAATTTAGTAAGTTTATCACAGGCATATCATTTTATTACATACAACAGGTCATCAGCCCACATTGACAACGAGGATACATTATAAATACTAAAGTTTTCACCACACAACAAATAACAAGCAATGAAATGAACTTCAACTCAACCATTCCTCGGCGTTAGAAACGCTTGCTTTGAACCACAAGTGATTCTCGGGACGGGCCATCCATTGTCGATCCAAGACCAACGCAGATCGATCATCCAGGCTGAAGCAGCCTACTATATCAGTACCAGGGTAGGGAACCACCCAAATGTCCGAGATATAGACACATTTGCTTCTCATAAATTGTAGTAGTTGGATCGCCGTTCACCATCATTGGATAGTTTTGTTCAAGTAAGAGCGAGTTTTCTCCAAGACTATCAATTCTGTACCAGGGAGAAGGAGTTGGCGCTAGCACACTAGTATCCATCCCGAATACCATGCAACGGGTGTTTGGAATAGGTCCGGAGAGTGCGACCATGGGAGAGTACACCTGCTTCCCTAGCAAGAACATCATCGATGGGCTGTATACACACGAGAAGAGGTGATCCATCGGAATTAGTTGCCAGGCGCCAAATAGTATATGGGCGCTGCTCGTCCTCATGCTCGTGATCATCACCATCATCATCTCCCCCTTGGTTATAAAAATCTTCAAGTATAGGTGGTGGAATGTTCACAGGACCTTGGAAACACAAGAAGAAGGTTAATTAGTAAGGCTGGCCATAGTGGGGGTAACATAAGTAGTATCATGCACTTGGGACTCGCAAACATGCTTATGTGGCAGGCAATTAAGGAAGAGAGAGATGGTTATAGTAAGATAGGTTGATACCGTAACATAATAAATGTGATGCTACTATGTGTCAAGCATGGCAATAAATGAGACCACCTATGATACTAATCTAAGATACTATGCACTAAAGGGAAACTTGCTAACCCGCATGCATGTGGATGAAACAATTATAATTACGGTGGAATACAAATGTACCGAAACAACGAGGATGCCATGCAAAAATAGTGCCATGAGTGGTGGCAGCAAACACAAGGCCCTCGTATTGAATTGCATCATAGTACTCATCCGTGTACAGAAACTGATTTTTGAGCAATATCCATCCAGTCAAACCACTGAGGACGGCAACAAGCTTGTCAAAGATAGCAACAACTTCATAGTTGTTATAATTCCAAGAGCGGTTGGGGCCTTGAGAAATTGCTATCTTCCGTAGAAGATAGTCACCATGATTGTATTTGAACGTGCGTACAATACCGGTGTGCTCAACCTCTGGGCAGTCTGCTGAGATTTTTGGAAGTGGAACCCGGTCACGAGTGTACACATTCACAAGTTCCCACTCGCAGTTGGACCCAATGTAAACAACCCAATCTCCATTTGCGCCTGCCCAAGCCTTGCCCTCAAGCGATGGCATCTTAACATCATACGTATCATTATCAAGCGGCATCAATTTGCACAGGGCGAGGCCTCCGTCATGACGGCGCCAGTCATCAGGGTCACGGCGAAGAAGATAGGGGAGATCAAACCGCTCCTTGACTCTTTGGTTCCTTGTAATGATGTCATTAGTTGAGTCGAGAATGGGCTTGAACGAACCAGCCATGCTAGACGAGGTGATGACGTCACACCGATCAATGAGTTCCTCCACCACGTCATCTTTCAGATCAGGGCAAGAATGATGGGGTCGTTTCCGTCCTGTTCCCTCCATGGAGAAGACGATCGAACAATGGCAGAAGAAAGGGTGAAGGGCTGAAGGAAAATGGAGGAGGGAGAGGAAGAGCGTGCGACAGCAGTTCCAAATCGAGAGGGAAATGCGAAGAGTCGGTGGACGGTTGCCAATTTGCCATGGTTCACGAAGGGGCGCCCCGGCCTACACGTCGGTTCGGAAATACTCCTACTACTCGCCGTCGTCTCACGATATGTGGAACGGGACCACATGTCAACGAAACATGGTGTGTAATTTCTCGTGCAAAATGCGATCTGGCCGCGTTGGCCCGAGGTGCCACATTAGTTATCGACCTTTATTTTTTTAACGACGTGCCGTTCAGTTTTGAAGCACGACTAACTGGTACTGTACGCAGAGAAAATATAAACTACTCTATCACTACTCCACCTCCAGTACTAGTAGTATCAAGAAGATTTATAGGATGGAGCTTCAGCGCTTTCTTGCCAAGGGATGCCCACTTGCTTCTCACACTACCACCCTCTCTCTAGATCTAAAAAGGACGGCCCCTCTCTCCCTCCTCACCGGTGGTCACAGATCCGCCGGGGAAGAAAAGAAAGTGCAGCATTGACGCACTCGTCGTCGGCGAGCGAGGTCACGCACTGACGACAAGGTTGTCCACTCAGACCTAGCGCCCGCGCGGGATGGCATCTGTCCCCAAGCTCGCTGCCGTAGTGTGTGCAGAGGACGATGACCATGAGCGAAGCCACTTCCCGCCGACCCTTAGGTATGCTACCTCTTTTCGAACCATACCCTTGTTCTATTACCCCATCTGGCACGTCGTTGCATGTGGATCTTTTTCCACTCCACCATCTTCCCAATTTGCTATCCTCTGCTCTGCTAGCCACGCAGACGAAAACTATAATTTTCACTATTAAAGGAAACTCTACTTTGTGCAGACTAATGCATGTCTGGGTTGAATAAGGAAAGGAAGGGAGACTGTACTGTCCAAGAGAGTAGGCATCAAACCTGCATCTAGGTTGAAAAGGGGAAATCAGTAGCTAAGGAACGAGTCTCGTGTCTCTTGGTTGAAGAATGGTAGAAAGGCATGACAACGCAATAGAGGATGACCAGGTCGATCGGTTTGTTGTCCTCACATAGGAAAAAGGTGGCTAAAGAGAACAAAAATTGGACGTAATCCACATATGTTGCCTGGATATTTTTTGCTCTGGGCAACCATACCTCCCTCACCACTCTGCATCCGTGGAGGTACTTCGTACTGGTGCGCCCACTATCCGAATGGGCCTCCCATGCTCTTATTACCACTTTTTTTTGCTGTTAGTATAACGCCAGCAGTCAAGCCAAGCAATGCTACTGCTAAAGTGATGCCACATTTAACTAATGCCGCTCTCAGTCTAATGCCATAGATAAATTTAAGCAGTGCCATTTAATGTCGCTGGATCATTTTAGGGTTAGCTGTTGATTGTGGATGTATTAAAGATTTTTCAGCTAAGGCATTCTAATGTTGTTGCATAGCCAGTATACCAACGATGAAACTTGTTACTACTTCAGATTTTTGCACTGTTAATGCTTATAGATTACATACCTCACTTTCATGAGATAAGTTAATTTTTTGTGCAAGTGTCACCAAAATGCCAAGGCGCTGATGTCATTTTATTTTGGTTAAAGCGCATGCATAATTATGAAGACAAGAGGAAAGGTCAAGAGGGCACCTCCTCCTCGGCTGTTCTCTTGATTCGTTCGATCAAGTTTTTATGTTTGATCGATTATCAAGATTGGGATAGTACTGGTTTGCAATATTTTTATATTGTCATCAGTTAATAATGCTTGTTACCTTCAGACTTCTGTATTTGTTTTAATGCTCATGCATGCTAGTATACCAATGTGAAACTTGTTACCTTTACATTTTGTATTGTTAATTTTATAGAAACCTTCCGAGTGCTAGAGTTTATTGAAATCTGTTCAGTAAAACCATTGTATTGTACCCTGTAATAAACTAACTACTCTACTGTTGCACTACCAATGGATTAGTGTATATTTGTAGTATTCGAATGGTGTTGCATTAGCGTATGGACATAAATAAAGTGTGGCAAGTTTTCCAAGATATGTGCTCAAGAAAACTACTACCTGTTTTTCTAAATAGTAGACGTTTGGGTACTTTAAATTGAACCGCGAAAATGTCTTATATTAAGGAACAGAGGGTGTAGAGTTCACTCAAATTATCCCGGTAAAGCTAGTCACAACTTTGTTAAAATTAATGTTCATTATGTTATCGGAGGAGGTCTGTATGTTTGTCTCTAATGCCTGTCTACTACATACCCGACATCATGATGCAATGTTAGTCATTTCCTTTTGTACAGTGTCACTAAATTGTCAAGGCGGTGATGGTATTTTATTTTAGTAGAACTACACAAAATTTGCTTAAAAGAAGAGGAAAGGTCAGGAATGGCTCAGTTTTTCAGAAAAAACTATGTATGCCTTCCTGACATCAGCAGTTGTTGCTTTATTTATTCCTTCAAACATGTGGTTAGAAACAGTCTTGCTACCTTTTCCCATTAAGAAATTGGAATGCTTATATTTGTGAGTCTATGCTTCAACTAGTGCCACTTTTATAGTAATCACACTTTCAATATCTATGCAAACAGGGATGCTCGATTTTAGTGGAGCTGCACAAAAAGTCCAACTGGTTCAACATTAGGTGCATATTTTTTTCAAACCTTTATATCCAATTGGATTAGTGTATATTTGTAGTATTCGAATGGTGTTGCATTAGCGTATGGACATAAATAAAGTGTGGCAAGTTTTCCAAGATATGTGCTCAAGAAAACTACTACCTGTTTTTCTAAATAGTAGACGTTTGGGTACTTTAAATTGAACCGCGAAAATGTCTTATATTAAGGAATAGAGGGTGTAGAGTTCACCCAAATTATCCCGGTAAAGCTAGTCACAACTTTGTTAAAATTAATGTTCATTATGTTATCGGAGGAGGTCGTATGTTTGTCTCTAATGCCCTGTCTACTACATACCCGACATCATGATGCAATGTTAGTCATTTCCTTTTATGCAGTGTCACTAAATTGTCAAAGCGGTGATGGCATTTTATTTTAGTAGAACTACACAAAATTTGCTTAAAAGAAGAGGAAGGGTCAGAATGGCTCAGTTTTGAGAAAAAACTATGTATGCCTTCGACATCAGCAGTTGTTGCTTTATTTATTCCTTCAAACATGTGGTTAGAAACAGTCTTGCTACCTTTTCCCATTAAGAAATTGGAATGCTTATATTTGTGAGTCTATGCTTCAACTAGTGCCACTTTTATAGTAATCACACTTTCAATATCTATGCAAACAGGGATGCTCGATTTTAGTGGAGCTGCACAAAAAGTCCAACTGGTTCAACATTAGGTGCATGTTTTTTTCCAAACCTTTATATCCAATTGGTTGCACTATGAGTTGTTCATTACGAAGGTACATGGTTTGCTACTATCTTGCTACTCTTTTTGTACTGTCATTAGATAGTAATACTAGTGGTTTGCATGTGAATTTATTGGCAGGGTGGACCTACATTGGGGGTGCAGGACAGGATTCAATGATTGGATGCTCAATTTCGGTTGTATCGATTTCACCTCTTCCATCACTACGAATATGGTGTGGTATATTTTTACTAACTGCTTGATATTTGTGCATACAGAGATGTTTGCCCGTTGCTATTTGGCAAACAAACAAAGTGTCCTCAATTTTAGTTGAACTGCACAAGAGAATAGTATAGTCACTGCATGCAGTGCCATTTGAAAATAGACACAAAGATTGGATAGTCACTTCATGGACTGCAGAAAAGTAGTACTATACTATTTACTGGCCAACACTAGGTGATTCATTGCTCTGGTCTGATTATACAATGGGCATCATTTTCCCTAAGTTAAAGTTTGTATTCCGAAAATAGTCTCGCGGTGTGATCGAGAGAAGACCAAATCATATTGAAGTGGATGTTCCTCCATCACGTGTGGTTCATTCTCATGGTTCCAGCTGTTGGTGAAACCACTTACGTTTGCAAGAGGAATTGTAGACTTCATAAACAAATTTGTCTTTCGATGCATCTTGAATGTTGGCCAAGAGAAGCATCCATGTTAGTAGGAAGAACAGATGTTTTTTCTAGATCTTTGCTTTTGGAGCTACATATTTCTATATGATCTGTGAATCATTCAGATGCATTAACATGTTGATCTTATGTATGGGAATCGTACTAGTTAGTTTTAGTTGCGACGCAAGATCCGAAGTGGCTGATCTTTGCTTTTGGAGCTACATATTTGTATATGATCTGTGAATCATTGAGATGCATTAACAGTTACTTATTTCTGTCCGCTCAGTGTTTACAAGTTACTGATCGGTCACTAACTAGCCTACAAATGCGCTCCTGGCAGTTTCATTTGCGACGCAAGATGTGAAGTGGCAGTTTTTTGAATAAAAATGCCAATCTCTGAAGAAACCGACAAGCTACACTATCGATCCTACACGGATAAAAATGCCTACCTCTGAACAAACTGACAAGCTACACTATCGATCCTACACGAATAAATAGCGGATCACGCACGTACTACCTCCTTTCCGGTTTGCAAGGCTCAATTGAAGAAACGACCTACTCGATCCTACACGAAGAAATAGCAGATCACGCACGTACTAGTACCTTCTTTCTGGTTTGCAGGGCTTAATTCAAACCTCTCAACAACCAAGGTACTCCCTCCGTCCGAGTTTATTAGTCCCGTGAGCAAAGTAGCAAGACCAAGGCATGGCAATAATTAACGGCATGCAGAAGTTTAAGCCTAATTAATTCCAGGGTTTAAGTGGCTGCATACGTGCCCTCGGCTGCAACTCGTTGCATGCTGCTTCGCGTACTGCCTGCGAGCGACTCTGAGTGCCTGCATGCAGCCAGCCGTAATTAAGGCAGCTAACTGATGCGAAAAAAGATACGCTTTAATTGTTGCGGTCTTTTTAAATCCGTGAAATCATTATTGACAAGGAGGGAGATGATTCGAGTGCACTCGTTTTACCGCCATGCCGGCATGCGACCTAGACGGGACGGGACGGCACAGTCATAATTTCAGTTTTCCTAGTTTTCCACAGCAAGCTGGCGCGCTAAACCATTATGCATTGAATTCCGATGACCGTCACGCTACCTTCCCCCTATAAGTACTGTTTCCCGGCCTTCTCCAGTGCCACCGTGACCCAACTCGCCATATCCTCATAAGCCCCTACCGGCCCGACGTCGCTTGCCACGTCCGCCATGCCCCCGCCCGTCCGCGGTAGGCGACGCCGGAAGCGGTCACCACCGGAACTAGTGTTCGATTTTTCACCGGAAGGCAGACGGAGGGAGGAGGCATTCTATCTGTCCTTAGATGGCAATGCGCAGATCGAGGAGTTGTTGGAGCGCGACCGCATGGTGGAGGAGCAGGAGTTGTTGGAGCGCGACCGCCTGGCGGAGGAGCAGCGTATCGCCGATTTGCGCCGCCAGCAGGACATGGAGCAGCAGCGCACCGACGCTCTAAGTCGAGAGCAGAGCGCCCGCAACTGGGCCGACTACGTGGAGGCCGGCGCCCGGCAAATAGCCCAAGAGGCTGTCGGGCACGCACGCGTTCGCGACGCTGATTTTTAGTACCAGCTCGTCAGGTGGGTTTCCCGCTTGGAAGCCGAAGCTTCGGTGGACCACGCCGGCAATTGCAAGGGCCAACACGCGTGAGCAACGCGCCCTATCGCACCTCTGGCAAGTCCGAGGCGAGGCGCAGGACGCCGGTGCCGGAGTTTAGCGTGTACCGCCGGCATCGTCTAGTTAGCTAAGAGTAAGTTAGTACTTGTCTAGTGGGAGTAGATAGTTAACTTGGCTATGATGGTTGTCAACATGGAAGTTCAGTACTCTATATGTGGATCAGACCTTTTACTTTGTTCTGAATGTTGAACTTTCCGTTTGAACGTATGGAATGGGCTGTTATTTTTTTAAATGGGTTGTATTTGTCCTCCACGGGTTTAGAGGCTGACTTGTGGGCCTAGCAAGTTGACGCGTACACAATCAGGAGATGATTGTGCATGGAGAGGATGACAGCAGGGACTCGCCAAGGTCATGGCAGTACGCAAGCAAGTGCCTCCTTATTTCAAGCCAATAAAAAAATTGCTCCTCCTAGTGAATTTCTGACATCTGTGTCCCATGCCATTGTCAACGTAGTCAATAAACGAGAGAATTGCACAACCAGCGGCTGACACCAGGGACCCAGCAGCTCGCCCAGTTATTTTTGTTTTGGGTTAATTTGATAAATGCCTCAGAAATGCCACTGCAATTTCAAACTTTGAAAATGCCATTTCATGCCATTTCTAGTGGCATTTTTGAAGTCTGAGTGGCGTTTTCAAAGTTTGCAAACTGCGATGGCGTTTTCAAAGTTTGCAAAATTGCAGGGCATTTTTCAAAGTTTGGAAATTGCAGTGGCATTTTTATGAATCGCCACAATTGGAGTGGCATTTATCTAATTTTTTTTTGAGACGAAAGCAGGGTGTCAAATGGGCTGTGCGGGACACTCTGGCCTGTCTAGACAGCCTTTTCTTTTATGTTTACACAGACCAGCCCAGTAGTTTTTTTTCTTTTTGAAAATGGCTAGCCCAGTTTTTTTGTGATTTGTCAAGTAAGTCACTTTATCAGGCCTATTGGGCTGCAAATCTTTCAAGACGAGGAGAGCTTCATTCGGCTGGCCGAGAAAATGGCCTATCAGTAATGAGAAATGGGCTGTACATTTTAAAACACATCAAACCGGCGATTAGTTTCAAATATCTTTTTTTTCATTTCGAGATTTTAAATTGCATTGATTTTTATGCGTGGAAAATTTATTGGATTTTATATTGATATACATTTATTTTTAAAATTAGTCTGAATGTGACTCAAAATTTTGGGATTAAAAACAGTTCAGACCGCACCGACATATGCAAAATTTCGTATAATTTTTTAACCACGACCACAATATGGGCTGTAATGCTAACAATAAGAATATGGGCTCCAAAAAACCCGTAAGAATTAGCAAACGGGCTGTAAACTATTTGAAATAATGGCAAATGGGATGTATGCTGTTTTCCACAGATTTAAGGCTTTCCACAGATGGCATGTATACTGTTGGATGTCCATCCAACGGCCGTCGTGCTTCTTCAATCTCTGCTCTTCCTGCTCCAGCCGCTCAAACAATCGCCGGCGGGACTGCCTGCTCCCTCCTCCCCGCGGCCGGCTGTGCTGCCACGCAGGCCTCACCGCCCCACCGTACTCCCATCGCTGGCCTAGCCATCCCTCTACTCACCCACACATGCTGTTATTCTCCGGCGACGGCAGACGAACCAGTAAACCCTCATACTCCTCCGCGTGGGAAACAACTGCCAAGTATTCCCTGGCTCTGTGTTGTTCCCTTCCTAGGCCTCGCCATCGTCCACTGCCCTGGTGCTCTCGGTGCGGCCTGGTCAACATGGTCAATGAACGACATCCATCGGAAGTGGACTGTACGTGGAGAGGCTGACAGTTGGGTCCACGGCCGCACGCAAGGAAATGCCTCCTTATTACGCGTAAAATAATGATTCCTCCACCTGACATCTGGGACCCATCGAAAGGGCCTCTGTATTTCGTGAAAAAAACATTACCACCGCTGACAGCTCGGACCCACCAGCTATATCTTCGCAAGCAAGGAAGTGCCTCCTTATTGTGCCCAGAAAAAAGAATACTCCCCCTGCTAGCTGGGACCCAGTATAGTGGGCCTACTAAGTTGACGGGGACGAAGGGCTTTGTCAACTTAGTCAATATGCACGATTCTAGCTCGACCGGTGACGATGTCCATCCAACGGCCGTAGTGCTTCTTCAACCTCTGGTCTTCTTGCTCCGGCCGCCTAAAGCAGCGCCCGGTCGTGCCGCTTGCTCCTCGCCTCCGTGGCGGCTGTGGTTGCGGAGGCTTCACCGCCCCATACTACTCGCACCGCTGGCAGGCCATCCCTCCACTCCACTCACCCACACCCCTGTTATTCTCTGGCGACGGCGCAAGAGCCAACCGATGAACCCTCGTACTCCTCTCGGCGTGGGCATCCTTTGCCGCGTCTTCCCGGCTCCGCGTTGTCCCTTCCTAGGCCTCGCCGTTGTCCACCGCCGTGGTGCTCTCGGCGCGGCATGGTCAATGTGGTCAACAACCAAATTCCATCGGAAGAATACTGTACGTGGAGAGGCTGACAGCTAGGTCCACGGCAGCCGCAAGGAAGTGCCTCCTTATTACGCGGAAAATAATTATTCCTCCACCTGACAGCAGGGACCCACGGACGGGCCACCAGTATTTTGCGAAAAAAATGTTTGCCCCTGACTGCTGGGACCCACCCGACGGGCCACCGTATTTGCAAAAAAAAAAACGTTCCCCCTACTGTCAGCTCGGACCCACCGGAAGTGCCTCCTTATTACGCACAAAAAAATGAATACCCCCTGCTAGCTGGGACCCACCTTGGTGGGAGGCTGACTTGTGGGCCTATTAAGTTGACGGGGACAGAGGGCTTTGTCAACTTTGTCAATATAAACGATTCTAGCTCCAGTGACCGTATAATGTCCATCCAACGGCCGTAGTGCTTCTTCAACCTCTGGTGTTCTTGCTCCAGCCGCCCAAAGCAGCGCCGGTCGTGCCGCATGCTCCTGCCTCCCGTGGCCGGATGTGGTGCCGCGGAGGCCTCACCGCCCCCTACTATTCCCACCGCTGGCCAGGCCCTGCGGCGACGACAGCCTCACACTGCAGCCGAACCAGTGAACCATCATACTCCTCTCGGCGCGGGCTTCCACTGCCGCGTCTTCCCCGGCTCCCCGTCGTCCCCTTCCTAGGCCTCGCCGTCGTCCATCGCCCTGGTGCTCTCGGCGCGGCGTGGTCAACATGGTCAAGGAACAACTTCCATCGGACGTGGACTGTATGTGGAGAGGCTGACAGCTGGGTCCATGGCCACAGCAACGAAGTGCCTCCTTATTACGCGGAAAATAATTATTCCTCCACCGACAATGGGACCCACCGGACGGGCCACCGTATTTCACGAAAAAACATTTCCACTGGTATGTTGGGACCCACCAGCTACATCTTGAGCACGCAAGGAAGGCGTCGGGCAAAAAAAAAACCAAAGCGATTAGCCCCGACCGCTCGGACCCACCAGCTACATCTTCGCGAGCAAGAAAGTGCACGACGGTCGGGACCCACCTGGTGAAGCGCACGTGGCGTTGTCATTCTGGTCATGACGATATGCGTACATCTTGGTCGTTGTAAGCGGCGCGCGTGTCGTAGTAGAGGCACGCACGTAGCATGTACACGCATACATACTGTGGCGAGGTGCAAGAAAGAAATGCGGCCATGTGCGTACATACGGGCAGGGTCTCGACGCCTACTCGGCGACACGTACATGGCTGGGTGAATGGAGAAACAGCGTTGTCGTCGTGTTCATGGGGAGGCAATGGAATGCGTCGTGTTCATGGGGAGGCAACGGAATGCGTCGTGTTCATCGGGAGGCAACGGAACGCGTGGGAGCCAACCGGCTGGGTTGGAACGGAATGTGTGGTCGTGTTCATCGGGAGTGCTTTGACGGAACAGGCGATGGAAATGAGGCCTAGCGTACTGCACAATGGAGGAAACGGCCTTGTGTTCGACCGGCCACATTCGAAACGGGATCCTGTTCGCCGGAAGAGTGCAGCGTGCCGCAAAAGCGGAGAAGCAGACCTCCCACGGTCGAAGCGGGGTCCTATTGATCGGGAGGGGTGTGGCGTACCGCAAAATGGAGGAAACGGACTTCCTACGCTCGAAACGGGGGTCCTGTTGATCGGGAGGGGTGTGGCGTACCGCAAAACGGATAAAACAGACTTGTGTTGGAGCGCTTCACGGTCGAAACGGGGTCCTGTTCGCCGGGAAGGTGTGGCGTATCGCAAGCAGGACTCCACGGATCTGTTCATCTCCACCGTCGACCTCCTCCAGCCTCCACGGGCTAGCGTCGACCTCCTCCAGCCTCCACGGGCTCCTGTTCATCCAGCCTCAACCGCACGCTACTCCACCGGCTACTGTTCAACCACCCCTTCACGGGCACCCCTCCACCGTCTACTGTTCATCCATCCCTCCACACCACGGGTTCCTGTTCGACCACCCCTCCACGGCCACCCCACCACCGTCTACTGTTCATCCAGCCCTCCACAACAAGGGTTCATGTTCATCCAGAGGCAACGCCACCGCTCACTGTTCATGCAACCCCCCATAGCGCTCCTCGTTCATCCGAGGCAGCATCGATCGGCTTGATTAGCATGATGAGCGAAGAATCGCTCCATCGGGTTTAGTTAACAGCCATCGATCGATCGCTCAGGTTCGATAACACGTAGCCTGCGGTCTGTAATCGCCGGGTTCATTTAGAGCCCAACGCCTCGCTCGGGTTCAGTTAGAGCCAACGTGTAACGCCCCGGATTCGATGCGCCAGGTGTCCGCCAGTTAATCGCCGTCGTTGCCATGTCATTTGCTTGCGTGTTGCACTTTGCCATGTCATCATCTGCATTTCATATCATGTTGTCATGTGCATCGCTTTTGCATACGTGTTCGTCTCATGCATCCGAGCATTTTCCCCGTTGTCCGTTTTGCAATCCGGCACTCCTATGTCTCCCGGCGCCCCCTTTTACCTCTTTTCGTGTACGGGTGTTAAACGGTCTCGGAATGGACCGAGGTTTGTCAAGCGGCCTTGGTATAGCACCGTGAACCCGCTGTCAAGTTTCGTGCCATTTGGAGGTCGTTTGGTACTCCAACGGTTAACCGGGTAACCGCAAAGCCCTCTTCGAGTTGCAGCCCTACACCCCTTCCAAAGTGGCCCAAAACCCACCTAACTCCCCTCCATGCTCTCGGTCGTTCGATCACGATCGCGTGGCCGAAAACCGCACCTCATTTGGACTCTCCTAGCTCCCTCTACCTATAAATTAGTCCCCCCCCCCCCTTCAAAATTGCGGATGAATTCGCAGTTGAACCCTAGCTCCCCTCCTCCTCGCCGCGCGGACGAATCCTCTCCCCTCCCGGACATGTCCGCCCTCCCCGCCACCTCACTCCGACCAACCGCCGGTCGCCACCACACCCCACCGGCCGCTGCTGGCCAACCAGAGCGCGCCACCTCATCGCGCCTCCCTCTCTCTCCTCCGCCTTGCTTGCCGACCGCCACTTGACCACGGTCGGCCCGCCCGGCTGCGCCGGGCCCGACCACGCCCGCAGCCGCCGCCATGCGGCCGAGCTGACCCAGCGCCGCCCGCCGCACCCGCCCCGCGCCGGCGCCCTCGGCAGCGCCTCCGTCGCCCGACCCCACGCCGCGGGCCCCGCAGCAGCCCGCGCCTGCGCCTCCCGGGGTCGCCTCCCGCCGCCCGTCCGGCGCCGCCGCCGCCTCCGGCAGCGCCATCGAGGTCTCCGCCGTCCACTGCAGCCACCTCACGCGCCCGCCCGGCCCTGCCGGGCGCGCCTCCGCGCCCTCGCCGATCTCGGCCATGGCCTCCGCCACCGGCCGGACCCTCGCCCCACGCCCGCCGGCGACGCTCCTCTGCCGTCCCCGTCGTCCCCGGCGAATGCTCCGGCCCCGCCTCGGTTCCCGAGCCTGAAACCCTAGATCTGTTTCGGGAGGTGATATTTCGCCCGTCTTTTATCTGTCATTTATTTTCATGCATTTTCATCGCATCATAACTCTGTCATCATTGCTCCGCTTTGCGCGTATAATATGTCAAAATGTTCGTCTCGATGAGTAGATCATTTCATCTCATTGCATCATTTTCATTTCAGCTCATCTTGATGCCAGAAATGTTGTTAGAAGAGTGCTATGTGATGTTAGTTTCTGTTTCTTAACAAAACATGCACTTTTGTCATTTTTGCCATGATTGATGTGTGCATCCTATGATCTTGAGTCCTACATGTGTTTTGTTCTCTGCCATGTCATCTTTCCAGGGGTTTATGCCATGTATTTTTGTGATCTCTGTGGTGATTAGCACAAGCATGCAAACTAGGCTTCCTGATGTTGCTGATTTCAGCCCTGTTCTGCTGATATTTTTATGCCATGTAAACTTGATGCTACAGAGAGTTCCATGCATATTTTGAGATACTTCACTAAGGATGTTTTGTTATACATTTCTTTATCTATCCATCCATGCCATTGTTTGCAATTATGGAGTGCCATAGCTTGAGTCAATCGAGCTCTACTTTTGCTATAAAATGTTCCTGGCAGATTGTTTACATGTTATTCAATTTTGCCAAGGTTGTTGTAGTTGATCCTTGTATGCTATGATGTTGTTCTTGCCATGTATAGCTTCTATGCCATGTCTTCTTGATGTATGTATGCTTAGTATATCATGTATTGCTCTGTGGTGAGTGATTCAAGCTCACCAACATGCCTACTTATTGTTGTTCTTGCCATGTATGAATCTGTAATATAACTTGCCATGTTTACATGGGTGCCATCATATTTTCTGACCCATTTTGGCTCATGGTCAGTAAGGGACTTTTGTTCTATGCTTTGAGTAGATTCATGCCATGCCTTGTTTTGCTATTATAAGTTCCTGTAGCATGTTGTTTGATAGCTCTAAACATTGCAACCTGATGTTATTTCTGCTAAAGCCTGAAACTGTTATTATTTGCAATCTTGCCATGTCTTTTTGAGCATGTTCTAGTGATTTCTGGAGATAGCTCAGTGTTCATGTTTTGTAATGCTTTACCTGTACATCATGCCCATGCCTTTTGTTTTCATATTGAGGTGCTGTAGCATATTGTTTTGATGCTTGCAATATGCCTACTTGCTGTTATGGACAGATTGTTGTTATGACTTGTATAGAGTGTATGTGTTGAACCGTTGCTCCGTTTTGAGTGTGCGCTATATGAAACTTGCTTAGAACTGCATGTAGTTTCATATTATCATGTTGCATCCTTGTTTTGAGGTGTTTGCTTGATGTTTGTATGCATTTTGCATCAATGCCATGTTTAACTTGTTTTGCTCATATCTTCTAGACCGTAGCTCCGAATTAAATGAACTTTATATGTAACTTGACTAGAATTTCGTGTAGATCATCGTGGTGCATCTTAACTTGCTGTTTAACAACTTGAACATAAGGATTATTCAGATCTGGACCAATTTCGAAATTTGCATATGAGGACTTACCGGAATTGTTATATGTTGTTTCCGGCCTCATTTAAACTTGCCTTGATGTGTTGGTCTTGTATGCATCATCTCTTGCCATGAGTAGCTTCATGTAGCTTTGTCATGCATCATACTTGGTTGAGCATCATGTCTTGTTCATGTGTGGTGTGTTTACCATGTTGTGTGCTTCTTCTTGTTAGTTCCCGTTTCGTTGCGATCGTGAGGATTCGTTCGTCTCACGCTTGGTTGGCTACTTCCGTTCGTCTTCTTCATGGACTCGTTCTTCTTCCTTATGGATTTCAGGCAAGATGACCGCTACCTTGGATCTCACTACTATCATTGCTATGCTAGTTGCTTCGTTCTATCGCTATGCTGCGCTACCTATTACCTGTTTATCAAGCCTCCCAAATTGCCATGTCAGCCTCTAACCTTTTGCACCCTTCCTAGCAAACCGTTGTTTGGCTATGTTACTGCTTTGCTCAGCCCCTCTTATAGCGTTGTTAGTTGCAGGTGAAGATGAAGTTTGTTCCTTGTTGGAACATGGAGATGTTGTTCCTTGTTGGAACATGTTTACTTGTTGGGATATCACAATATATCTTATATTATTAATGCATCTATATACTTGGTAAAGGGTGGAAGGCTCGGCCTTATGCCTGGTGTTTTGTTCCACTCTTGCCGCCCTAGTTTCCGTCATATCGGTATTATGTTCCCGGATTTTGCGTCCCTAACGCGGTCGGGTGATTTATGGGACCCCCTTGACAGTTCGCTTTGAATAAGACTCGTCCAGCAAGGCCCAACATTGGTTTTACCATTTGCCTCACCACCACCTACGTTTCCCTTGGGAGTACTTAACCCAAGGGTCATCTTTATTCAGCCCCGGGCGGTGCTTCTCTAAGTCTTGCCTGAACTGAAGCTACTCATGGGCCACCTTGAGGCAACCCGAGGTTTGGTTTTACTCGTAGCTAGTCTCATCCGGTGTTGCCCTGAGAACGAGATATGTGCAGCTCCTATTGGGATTGTCGGCGCATCGGGCGGCTTTGCTGGTCTTGTTTTATTCTTTGTCGAAATGTCTTGTAGCCGGATTCGAGACTGATCGGGTCTTCCCGGGAGAAGGAATATCCTTCGTTGATCGCGAGAGCTTATCATGGGCTAAGTTGGGACACCCTGCAGGGTATAAACTTTCGAGAGCCGTGCCGCGGTTATGTGGCAGATGGGAATTTGTTAATATCCGGTTGTAGTAAACTTGAAGCAAACTCTTCTAAAATACACCAACCGTGTGCGTAACCGTGAGTGTCTCATTTCAGGGTTGATCGAGAGGAGAACACGGTTTCTGGGTTATGTCTGACGTAAGTAGGAGTTCAGGATCACTTCTTGATCATTAGTAGTTGACGACCGTTCCTTTGTTTCTCTTCTCGCTCTCATTTGCGTATGTTAGCCACCATATATGCTTAGTCGCTGCTGCAACCTCACCACTTTACCCCTTCCTTTCCCATTAAGCTTTGCTAGTCTTGATACCCATGGTAATGGGATTGCTGAGTCCTTGTGGCTCACAGATTACTACACCACCAGTTGCAGGTACAGGTTTGCGATGATCATGACGCGAGAGCGATGTTTGCTTGTGTTGGAGTTCTTCTTCTGCTTCTTCTTCGATCAGGGGATAGGTTCCGGGTCGGCAGCCTGGGCTAGCAGGGTGGATATTGTTTGAGTTTCTGTTTATGTTTCATCCGTAGTCGGATGTGGATCTTGTATGATGTTGATGTATTCTTGTGGCATTTGTTCCTTATGTATGTATCCCCATCTATTATGTAATGTTGATGTAATGATATCCACCTTGCAAAAGCGTTTCAATATGCGGATCTATCCTTGGTGGGACCTTCGTGTTCCTTTTGGATAGGGTCACATATTGGGCGTGACAAGTTGGTATCAGAGCCTCGACCGACCTTAGGAGCCCCCTTGATTGATCGTGTAGTTTGGCCGATGTTGAGTCTAGAAGAAAACTGTTTTCTGAGTCTAGTTATATCGGAGAGTAGGAATTCTTTTTACTCCTCAGCCCCTTCGTCGCTCTGGTAAGGAATCTTGACGTAGGTGTTTTGAACTACTTCTCTTCCCCTTCAAATTTTTCTTTAGGATCACGCAGTTGGTTTTCCGATCCTTGGCCCTCAGCTCTTTTCATCCGGTGCATTTCTCGTCAAGACGACTCGACCATCTTCATCTTTGCCAATCAATCCTCAGTTCTTCCTCCGACGTCATTGTTTTTCCTTGTCCGAAGTAGTCCTTGTTTTTCCCACCCGCCCTCCCTTTTCTTCTCGAACCGGAGTCCGTAATCGAGTATCCATCCTACTCGTGTGAAGCCTTTGCTTTCTTCAACCGGTGTTTTCTCTTCAAGATATTCATCGGTTTCCCCTTCCAAGTTGCCTTTGTTTTTCCCGCCCTCCCACCCTCTTTTTCCCGGGGTTCGAGTTTCTTCCGACAATCAATACCATTCGTGTGGAGTCTCTTCAGTCTTCCCTCAATTATTTCAACCGGTGAATTCCTCTTTTGTTCGTCATTCTTCATCTCTTTCTTTTCCGGTGCATTCAATTCAAGTTTTTCGGGTTGATCATATTCTTTTCCTTCGAAGTGTTTTCCCTGCTCGTTCGCCTCTCGCCAGTTTATCCTTCCGGAGTGCTCAAGAAATCTCAGGAGATCCGTCTATGTTCCAATTAATTCGAGGTTGTCACCTCATTCAAATATTTCAATTGTCCCGGTGCATCATCTAGCTGTTCAACAATCCTTTCCAACGGTGTTTTCTTTTAATGGGCCCTAACCCACAGGTCTTTTCCCAGGATCTTACCTGACTCTTCTAATTTCTCCGGAGCTATTCTCTAATTCTTTTCAAAATTTGACGTAAGTATGAATTTCATCAGTCAGATGTTTTTCCAAGATCGATTCCAAATCTTTTTCATTGTTGGCTCAACCTCTCTGATTTTCTTTCTCCCGGAGTATCTCCGTAATTTTGGTGGTGTTTCTCGTCGTCATTTGAAGACCGAAGAAGAGTTCCTTCTAAATCTTGTACGTTCTCCCGGAGGTTCATGGTGCTAGCTCGATGTTATCCTATCCATTTGTTTCCAGTTGTGCAATTCTTTTCATCCATCCGGAGCATTTCAGGAGTTGTTTTTCTCTCTCGATCATCCGGAGGCCATCCTTTCGGAAGATTTCTTCATTCTAAGTTTTCAGATCCGTTCTCCAATTATTCTATATCTGTGCCCTTTCGTTCGTCTCAATATTACTCCGGTGCTGCGTTCAAGCATTCGTTAATCAGTGTGCGATCTCTCCGATCTCTTTTCTCTAAATTCCCTCAAGTATCTTCGTGCTTTTCTAATTCTTCCTAGTGATTCACTCTCTTTCATCAGTCATTTCGAATTCATGGTGGTTCGTTCAAGATTCTTTTTCCTTGATTATCATTTTTTATTCATTCGTTCTTTTCAATCCTACCGGTGGTTCATGAAGACTTTCTCAAGTTTGTGATATGTCACTTCTCAATTTTTTTTCAAGAAGAATAAGTAATATGCAAAAATCCATTGTTGGTCATCAATTTAATTTGATGAAGGATAAGCATACAATAAATCTTATTCTTATTTCCTCGAAGTGAGTAATCTTTTTCTTTGGAGTTTGTTCTTGATGAATAAATTCTAGTTCCAAGTGTTTTCATCTTTCCTTTTCCGGAGTTCAAATTTCCTCGACCATTTCGTCGGAACCTCCATCTAAATCATCGCAATGCTCATCTTATTCTTTCGTCCTTCATTCTATCTCATCATCCTTTCGTTACCGGAGTTCCTCATGGTGGTTCTTCAGGATTTAATTGATTCTTCAAGAGTTCATCAAAATTCTAATCGAAGGAGCTCAAGTATCTTTTCTTCTCCCGTCTTGAAGAGCAAATAATTCTTCATTTTATTTTGAAGTGGAGTTTTGCATTTCTTCGTTCTTCTCAGCTATTCTATCATTTCCGTTTGTGGTTGGTTATCACCTCATAATTTCTGAGATGTTATCTATAAGTCCACATCAAGCCTATTCTTTCGTTGGTGATTTTTTCAACAACTCCATTCAATCCTTTCTTCTAAGTTCTTTTCATTCAATTCTTTCAATTCTTCCGGAGGCATTGCGTTGTTTATCTCGTCAAGTGTCATTCCATCTTCTGAAGCTCATGTTCTATTCTTTCCTTGTTCAGTCAGAGTTCTGCCTAAATCCTTTCAGTCTTATTCGTTTCTTTTCTCATTCTAACCTGAGTGATTTCATAGTCTATCTGATTCCATGAGCTTTCAATTCTCGTCATTCTCGTCGTTTCTCTCTTCTTCTCGAGGGCTCTCGATTTTTTGCTTCTTCTCTTGAGTTCTTGTTTCACCTCATCCTTTTTCCCTTCCGTCTCGGTCCTAAGATCTCGGGACGAGATCTCTTGTTAGTGGAGGAGTGTTGTAATGCCCCGGATTCGATGCGCCAGGTGTCCGCCAGTTATTCGCCGTCGTTGCCATGTCATTTGCTTGCGTGTTGCACTTTGCCATGTCATCATCTGCATTTCATATCATGTTGTCATGTGCATCGCTTTTGCATACGTGTTCGTCTCATGCATCCGAGCATTTTCCCCGTTGTCCGTTTTGCAATCCGGCACTCCTATGTCTCCCGGCGCCCCCTTTTACCTCTTTTCGTGTGCGGGTGTTAAACAGTCTCGGAATGGACCGAGGTTTGTCAAGCGGCCTTGGTATAGCACCGGTAGACCGCCTGTCAAGTTTCGTGCCATTTGGAGGTCGTTTGGTACTCCAACGGTTAACCGGGTAACCGCAAAGCCCTCTTCGAGTTGCAGCCCTACACCCCTTCCAAAGTGGCCCAAAACCCACCTAACTCCCCTCCATGCTCTCGGCCGTTCGATCACGATCGCGTGGCCGAAAACCGCACCTCATTTGGACTCTCCTAGCTCCCTCTACCTATAAATTAGTCCCCCCCACTTCAAAATTGCGGATGAATTCGCAGTTGAACCCTAGCTCCCCTCCTCCTCGCGCCACCGGACGAAATCCCTCTCCGCGCCGCACATGTCCGCCCTCCCCGCCACCTCACTCCGACCAACCGCCGGTCGCCACCTCACCCCACCGGCCGCTCCTAGCCAACCAGAGGCGCCACCTCATCGCGCCTCCCTCTCTCTCCTCCACCCGCCGCCACGGCCCGCCCGGCCCACGGTCGGCCCGCCCGGCTGCGCCCGCCCGCCAGCCGCCTGCAGCCGCCGCCATGCTGGCCAGCCAGCCAGCGCCGCCCGCCCGCTGCCGTCGCCGCCGCCGCCGCGCCGCCGCCCGCCGCCGCGGCGCCCCCCCGCCGCCGCCGCCCAACGACCACCCGCCCGGCCCCTCCGCCCCGCCGCGCCGGCCGCGCCCCCGGGTCGCCGCCCGCCGCCCGCGCCGCCGCCGCCGCCGCCTCCCGGCGCGCCACCGGAGGTCTCCGCCGTCCGCCCGGCCACCTCCGCGCCCGCCAAGCCTCGCCGGCCGGCCGCCCTCCAGCGCCCTCGCCGATCTCCGGCCATGGCCTCCGCCACCGGCGGACCCTCGCCCAGCGCCCGCTGGCGGCGCTCCTCCGCCGTCCCGTCGTCCCGGCGAATGCTCCGGCCCGCCTCGGTTCCTGAGCCGAAACCCTAGATCTGTTTCGGGAGGTGATATTTCGCCCGTCTTTTATCTGTCATTTATTTTCATGCATTTTCATCGCATCATAACTCTGTCATTGTTTCTCCGTTTTGCGCGTATAATATGTCAAAATGTTCGTCTCGATGAGTAGATCATTTCATCGCATTGCGTCATTTTCATTTGAGCTCATCTTGATGCCCGAAATGTTGTTAGAAGAGTGCTATGTGATGTTAGTTTCTGTTTCTTAACAGAACATGCACTTTTGTCATTTTTGCCATGATTGATGTGTGCATCCTATGTTCTTGAGTCCTACATGTGTTTTGTTCTCTGCCATGTCATCTTTCCAGGGGTTTATGCCATGTATTTTTGTGATCTCTGTGGTAATTAGCACAGGCATGCAAACTAGGCTTCCTGATGTTGCTGATTTCAGCCCTGTTCTGCTGATATTTTTATGCCATGTAAACTTGATGCTACAGAGAGTTCCATGCATATTTTGAGATACTTCAGTAAGGATGTTTTGTTATACATGTCTTGCTCGATCCATCCATGCCCTTGTTTGCAATTATGGAGTGCCATAGCTTGAGTCAATCGAGCTCTACTTTTGCTATAAAATGTTCCTGGCAGATTGTTTACATGTTATTCAATTTTGCCAAGGTTGTTGTAGTTGATCCTTGCATGCTATGATGTTGTTCTTGCCATGTATAGCTTCTATGCCATGTCTTCTTGATGTATGTATTCTTAGTATATCATGTATTGCTCTGTGGTGAGTGATTCAAACTCACCAACATGCCTACTTATTGTTGTTCCTGCCATGTATGAATCTGTAATATAACTTACCATGTTTACATGGGTGCCATCATATTTTCTGATCCTTTTTGGCTCATGGTCAGTAAGGGACTTTTGTTCTATGCTTTGAGTAGATTCATGCCATGCCTTGTTTTGCTATTATAAGTTCCTGTAGCATGTTGTTTGATAGCTCTAAACATTGCAACCTGATGTTATTTCTGCTAAAGTCTGAAACTGTTATTATTTGCAATCTTGCCATGTCTTTTTGAGCATGTTCTAGTGATTTCTGGAGATAGCTCAGTGTTCATGTTTTGTAATGCTTTACCTGTACATCATGCCCATGCCTTTTGTTTTCATATTGAGGTGCTGTAGCATATTGTTTTGATGCTTGCAATATGCCTACTTGCTGTTATGGACAGATTGTTGTTATGACTTGTATAGAGTGTATGTGTTGAACCGTTGCTCCGTTTTGAGTGTGCGCTATATGAAACTTGCTTAGAATTGCATGTAGTTTCATATTATCATGTTGCATCCTTGTTTTGAGGTGTTTGCTTGATGTTTGTATGCATTTTGCATCAATGCCATGTTTAACTTGTTTTGCTCATATCTTCTAGACCGTAGCTCCGAATTAAATGAACTTTATATGTAACTTGACTAGAATTTCGTGTAGATCATCGTGGTGCATCTTAACTTGCTGTTTAACAACTTGAACATAAGGATTATTCAGATCTGGACCAATTTCGAAATTTGCATATGAGGACTTACCGGAATTGTTATATGTTGTTTCTGGCCTCATTTAAACTTGCCTTGATGTGTTGGTCATGTATGCATCATCTCTTGCCATGAGTAGCTTCATGTAGCTTTGTCATGCATCATACTTGGTTGAGCATCATGTCTTGTTCATGTGTGGTGTGTTTACCATGTTGTGTGCTTCTTCTTGTTAGTTCCCGTTTCGTTGCGATCGTGAGGATTCGTTCGTCTACGCTTGGTTCGGCTACTTCCGTTCGTCTTCTTCATGGACTCGTTCTTCTTCCTTGCGGGATTTCAGGCAAGATGACCGCTACCTTGGATCTCACTACTATCATTGCTATGCTAGTTGCTTCGTTCTATCGCTATGCTGCGCTACCTATTACCTGTTTATCAAGCCTCCCAAATTGCCATGTCAGCCTCTAACCTTTTGCACCCTTCCTAGCAAACCGTTGTTTGGCTATGTTACCGCTTTGCTCAGCCCCTCTTATAGCGTTGTTAGTTACAGGTGAAGATGAAGTTTGTTCCGTGTTGGAACATGGAGATGTTGTTCCTTGTTGGAACATGTTTACTTGTTGGGATATCACAATATATCTTATATTATTAATGCATCTATATACTTGGTAAAGGGTGGAAGGCTCGGCCTTATGCCGGTGTTTTGTTCCTCTTGCCGCCCTAGTTTCCGTCATATCGGTATTATGTTCCCGGATTTTGCGTCCCTAACGCGGTCGGGTGATTTATGGGACCCCTTGACAGTTCGCTTTGAATAAGACTCGTCAAGAAGGCCCAACATTGGTTTTACCATTTGCCTCACCACCACCTACATTTCCTTGGGAGTAATTAACCCAAGGGTCATCTTTATTCAGCCCCCGGGCGGTGCTTCTCTAAGTGCTAGCCTGAACCGAGCTTCTGCGGGGCCACCTTGGGGCAACCCGAGGTTTGGTTTTACTCAGTAGCTAGTCTCATCCGGTGTTGCCACGAGAGCGAGATATGTGCAGCTCCTATCGGGATTGTCGGCGATCGGGCGGCTTTGCTGGTCTTGTTTTATTGTTGTCGAAATGTCTTGTAGCCGGATTCCGAGACTGATCGGGTCTTCCGGGAGAAGGAATATCCTTCGTTGATCGCGAGAGCTTATCATGGGCTAAGTTGGGACACCCCTGCAGGGTATAAACTTTCGAGAGTCGTGCCCGCGGTTATGTGGCAGATGGGAATTTGTTAATATCCGGTTGTAGTAAACTTGAAGCAAACTCTTCTAAAATACACCAACCGTATGCGAATAGTGAGTGTCTCTTTTGGGGTTGATCGAGAGGAGAACATGGTTTCGGTTTATGTGTGACGTAAGTAGGAGTTCAGGATCACTTCTTGATCATTACTAGTTGACGACCGTTCCTTTGTTTCTCTTCTCGCTCTCATTTGCGTATGTTAGCCACCATATATGCTTAGTCGCTGCTGCAACCTCACCACTTTACCCCTTCCTTTCCCATTAAGCTTTGCTAGTCTTGATACCCATGGTAATGGGATTCTTTGAGTCCTCGTGGCTCACAGATTACTACACCACCGATTGCAGTGTACAGGTTTGCGATGATCATGACGCGAGAGCGATGTTTGCTTGTGTTGGAGTTCTTCTTACGCTTCTTCTTGATCGGGGATAGGTTCCGGTCGGCAGCCTGGGCTAGCGTGGTGGATATTGTTTGAGTTTCATTTATGTTTCATCCGTAGTCGGATGTGGATCTTGTATGATGTTGATGTATTCTTGTGGCATTTGTGCCTTATGTATGTATCCCCATCTATTATGTAATGTTGATGTAATGATATCCACCTTGCAAAAGCGTTTCAATATGCGGATCTATCCTTGGTGGGACCTTCGTGTTCCTTTTGGATAGGGTCGCATATTGGGCGTGTTTCTAACGCCTCGCACACTGCAGCGTCGTCGAGAGAAAACGCGCATCGCTCGCCCCGACCTCCCACCGTAACCGGCAACTCCCCGAAATTTTCCTCCCCCTCGCTTCTACCACGGTTTTTTCCGTCATGGACGGCCCAAAGAATGTCATGCAGCTGCGTCTCCGGCCCGCCTAGGACGAAAAGCCCATTTTCTATCATGATTTTTTGTCATAGAAGTAGGAGCCCACCACATCTATGATGATACCGGGTTTTGTCACAATTATCGTCATAGAAGTGTCATATGTATGACAGAAAAAATTTCATTCGGCCAAAAATGTCACGAATGTGTCTTTTTTTTGTAGTGTCATCGGCTGAGAGATGATGCACGTGCCCAGTAAAGTTTTGCTGTGTTGGGCATGACTCTATAAAGTTGACTTGTGGCATGAATAGGGCATTCGCCTTGTTGTTCTTGGGGCACTGTCTGCCATAATTTCTGTTCTGCCCACAACTGAAGCAAGAATTATTGCGCTGACGCTCCTCATGCATTGGGTTGGTCACGACATTCTTGACTTGAGTGGTGGGCTTGTTAACATTTTTTTGCCAATTTGGCCTGTATTCCACCCGAGTCTGCTGCCAGGTACGAGCCTTTTGCACTAGTTGCCCATCCTTCTTTGGCTCAAACTTGCGCTTGTGGTCGTTGTTAACAGGCCTATAATCTCCTATAAGCTTGTGGTCCCATTCAGCAATGAAATCCTTGTTCACCAGCGTTTGAAAATCTGGGAAATCAAACATACTGAGAGTACACTGGAGTTGCGGATTTAAGCCTCCAAGAAATCTGTCAATCTTCCTTTTTTCGGTGGCCACGTCATAAAGGGAGTAACGAGCCAGATGATTAAATTTTTGCAAATATTCACCCACCGACTGACTTCCTTGGATGAGTGCAAGAATTTCACGCTGCTTAGTCTTCATAACTCCAGTAGGGATATGATACTTCCGGAACTGATCCTTAAATTTTTCCCAGGTGATTTCATCATCAACAGGCCACATGGCTTTTGCATTTTCTCACCATATGGCAGCAGCGCCTTCAAGGTAATGAGTTGCAAATGGAACTTTATCATTTTCTTCAGTACAAGCAATCTCGGGCTTTTTCTCAATGGTACGCAACCAATAAATACGCATCCAATGGGTCAACAATCTGATTGGCCCGGGTGGCTTGGTCCTTTGAAAATCTGACAGCTTTGAGTAATGACCGTTTTGATTTCCATTCAGTCCAAACATAGCTTGCACACTTCTTAATATTTCAATCAGATCATTGTTCCTTCTTTCCTCAAACATACGCAGAATTTGCTCGGTGGAGGGCGGATTTGGCGGTGGAGGTGGTGGCAGAATGTACGGCTCGGGAGAATGTCCTGCCTGTCGTGCGGAACGACGAACAGGAGTTCCCTCACGAATGTTGCTACTGCTGCCTCCCCGCGCCATCCTCTGGTGGATTTTTTCCAAGACAACGCAATCGAGATGAGAAACATCCAAGAATAAATTTGGGGAAAAGCCAGCAACAAATCTCGGAAGAAAACAAAAGAGCGAAGAAAACACGACGAATAAAGTCCCAACATAATTATACATAGACTCATACATGAAAGATAAACAACATGCCAGGTTAAACTACTCTCATACATGCAACGAAACATCATGACTCATACGACTACATCCATAAATCATCCAGACGACTGCGAATACTCAGAGGTACTACTCCTCTGCTGGTGCTGCGGTGTCCTCCCCTGAAGCGGACTCGGATCTTGAACTGACGAGGTTAACGGAAACCTCCGGGTTAAAGGTAACATGACGGCGCTGGCTCGAGGGCTCTCCCTCAGGGGCAGGGGTAGGATGAAGCATCGGGGCTACAGGAGTAGTGAGAAGTGAAACCCACTCGGCAGGAGCACTGAGAGGATTCACGGCCGAGACGCGCGTGCTACTCGGAGGAGTAACCGGCGAAATAGGGGAACTAGGACTGACTGGAATATACGGAGTAAATCCTAGAGAAGATGGAGCAGTGTCAGATCTAGTAGAGACTAAAGCAGCGGCTAAAGCAGTACGGGCACGAGTCAGCTCTCGAGCCAGCTCGTGGATCAGAAGATAGCTAGCGGTGACATATCGAGCAAGGTGGCTAGCAACACTATCAGACTCTGGATCAATGATAGGGAAACGGACACGACCATTGTTGTGCAGAGAAGGATAGTAGTAGAAACCTGGGTTGTTATGCATTCGGATCTCGTTGTAGCGAAGCTCAACAAGGACCTCGAATGCGACAAACTGGACAGCCTGAGAAGCGGTAGAGGCGTAACCGCTCCGAGAAGTACGAGTGTAAGAGCCGGAATCGGAACTGGTGCGCAGAGTAACCACTGCGTGATACTCATACACTGAGTCTGCTAGACGCTCCCGGTACACACGATAGACTTGGTCGTCTCTGAGAGGGTACAGCCGACGCCACACGTTGCGAAGGAGGTGCGGTGATGTGTACGGCATCAGCTGCAACTGGCACGGATATGGCACCGGAGCCATCTACACTCACAACCATTAGCAGGTTAGCATAAAAAATAAATAAACCAAATACCTGCAATGCAACAACCAGCTATAACTGCTACCAGCACTCAAACTTACTCGTGTCTAGCATCCAGTTAACACGCCGTAGTCTAGTGTGGCCTACAGTCAGCGCGGCTCTGATACCAAGCGTTGTGGCACCCCGGCTCAGAGCGACCGTGTAGTGACCCGACCCGAATGGATCAAGTCTCTGTGCTTAAGTGTCATCCCTGGATCCGTATGCTGACACACACAGTACTTGAGGGTTTATAACAGAGGTAAATCACATGTATAAAGCGTAAAATACTATTACCTCAATCCAAATAGCGGAAGTAACAAGGTTGTGGATTCCCATCAACACCAACGGCAAAGTTGAGTGTAGAAATCGTAACCTAACGTATCATCTACTAAATGTTCGAAAAGTGCGCAACATGAAGCGTTGCAGCCGAAACGGTCGACACATGGAATATCTTGGCAATGTCACACATAGAGAGTAATGAAAGAATAAGCTATACTACATGCATATATGGCTGGTGGAAAAGCTCTATGGTTATAAGGTTTTGCGAAAAGCCAATTTTTCCCTACTTCAAAGGAATAAATTTATTTAACTATCATGGTGGTTGTGAAACATTGAGAATGGTTGACAACATCCTCAATCCCAATTAAAAGTACTCATTAACAAACCCAACAATATTAATTTAGAAGTAACATGATGAGATTCACATGATATCTGAATACTAGATACTCAAGATGTCCATAACCGGGGACACGGCTAACCATGATTAGTTTATACACTCTGCAGAGGTTTGCGCACTTTTCCCCACAAGACTCGATCGCCTCCGTTGGATTTCTCGCACTACATGATGTTTGAGAAACGGATGACCGAGACATAGTCTTTCAGAAGCACTAGCACCTTACTTGTGGGTAGACCGGTACACCTACTTTCCCCTACATCTGCTAGTCTACCCATAAGAGTTCGCACAACTTAATCAACTATGCCAGAGCCCATAATGGCTTGTGGCTGCACACGGAAGTTTCTAGTTTGAATAATCTCATGATCCCTTTGAGCCTGGGTGGCGGTCCGAAGAAATACAGGCAAGTCCTGATAGAAACCAGGTGCCTCAATCCACCCAGATGTGTGTTTAAGTTGCCACCTTAAATAAACCATTAATTAACACTGTCACATCTGTCATGGAATACACTCACCCAATCCACGTCTACTAGCATAGCATGGCATAACAAGCAAACGTAGAAGTAACTCCCAAGGGTTTGATAATAAAGAAGGTAATAGGTACTACCTCATCTACTTCCCATCCCACAATTTAATTAGATCCTAATCATGCAATGTTTGAGGATAGATCTAATGCATAAAAATTGGGTATGAGAAAAGATATGATCAAAGTGTTACTTGCCTGCAATGTTGATGAAGATGAGTCGCACTCGAAACTCTTGATAGTTCTACTCGTCACACTCCGTTCAATCTATCGTAAGCAAGCAATAGTAACCACACATAAGCAATCACTCAAAAGATTGGAAAGAACAAAGAAAACAAATCAGAAAACATCAAAACCAAGCAAATAACTCTTGCAACATAAAACAATTTCTAACAATACCAAAATTATGTGAAATTGCCCTTATTAGAAATTTTATGTCAAGAGCTTCGATTTGCAAAAAGAATCAACTAAATCGGAGTTACGAAACTCAAGTTATGATCAAATGAAGTTCAAATTCAAATCTGGTCTAATTCAAATTTTAAACTTTCAAAAACATGTTTGAGTTGGATTACTGGAAAGAGGGGATCCTAACAAAGAAGTGGGCGTTGGTTTCGTTGGATTTGGATAAACGGATAAAAAGTTATGAAAGGTTGAAAATTGGGGACTAATCTGTAAAATAAAACAACTACAACTAGGTCCCTGGCAGAAAAATAAAAATAAAAGAAACAGACTAAATAGCGAACGTTCGCTGCAGAAACCTATAAGACGAAAGCCGTTCGCTACAAATCCTAAACTAGCAAACGTCCACTAATTAATGTAACTAATAAATAAAACCGGTCTTTAAAAAAAACCAAAGAAAATCTAAAAAAAACAGCGAACTGGGGTCGGTTTTATACCGGTTTGCGGCGGTTCGGGGAAAACCGGTGGTTCACGGACGGATCGGACCGGCGAGCTCCCGCGAGGCGGAAACTCAAGCGGCGGCTCCGATCGTCGAGGAGACGGCGAGGCGCACGGGAGAGGCGGGCGAGGGGGCGGTAAGGAGGCCGTGGCGGCTGAGGAGGCGGGTGGGTGCGTGAAGCGGCGGCGGAGTGGCAAGGGCAGCGGCGAGATGCAGCGGTGGGGTACAGTGAAAGGGCGGCGGCGGAGCGGCAACGGCGGTGGCGAGATGCAGCGGTGGGGGCGGGGAGAGAGATGGCGGCGGGATCCGGGCTCGGTTTATAGGAGACAAAGGCGGCTTGACGTGGAGGAGGGGGCAGGGAGGCGGCGGCCGGCAGAGTCCAGCGTCGCGAATGGCGGGTGTGTCCGCAAGACACGCGAGGTAGGTGGTGGCGGTCATGGGGGGCAGGGTCGGCTGGGCTGGGCCGCCAGTTCGTGGAAGTCTTCTTTTTTAAATAGAGATAAAATAATAAAACCAAAGAAATAAAAATATTATATAGGCATATAATATATCAAATTTTTAGAAAAATATTTTCTACAACATGAACATTATTCTAGCTTCAAATAAAATACTCACAAATTCCAATAAAACAAAGAGTGCTTCTGCTCTAGAAAATCCAATGAAAATCTTTTAAAAATACCAAAATGAATTCAAATTTATTTCTCTCCATTTTTTCGATGTAGGGAATCATGTTACCCTATTTTCCATATATTTTATTTTTGGAGAAAATAATTTGAATAAAACTCAAATAACTCCAAATTGAAAATAATATTCAAAAGAACTTTGAATTTAATTCTTTGAAACTCCCAACTCATATTTCATATGTTTTGAAGAAGTCAATTTATCTTCGCTCGTGAAAATCATTGAGTTGCATAAAGTTTCAGGATTGGAAATATTCTCAAATGAAATTCAAATATTTTCAACACCCCTTGTCATTTAAATAAATGGAAGAAGTCATGTCATCTTCTCTCCAGGGTTTTGTGATGAAGAGTATTTGAATTCACGAAGATCTGAAAGCAATGGTGAAAGTTTGGGAAAGTCCTTTTTTTCCCTCTCATTTAACTTTCAAAAATTTCGAATTCACTCACTTTCAGTCAATCAATCAAAACTATCTATTTGTTTATAACATTCCAAAATTTAGAATTTTGGGATGTTACAAACTACCACCCTTAAAATGAATCTCGTCCTCGAGATTCGGAGAGGCTAGCAAGAAATAGGTTAGGTTTGGGGTCTTCTCAAATCCATCGATCATCAGGGGGGTCTCGGGTGCTACCACCCTTAGAAGCATTGTTACGGTTCCATCAAAGCTCATATACTCCATCCTTAACGTTGACAGTGTTGGTCTTCTCAGATCGTAAGGATAATTCCTTCTCTGGGCTCTTCCGGTAGTGGCATAACCTTTTCCTCAATACTTCTGTCCTTTCCTCTTGGTAAGGTTATTTCGAGACTGGGTCTTCTTAGCTGACGGGTCTGGCGCCAATTCTAAACAACTATCGTTATCTCATGGTGGTCAACAATTTATGGTTTGTCCTACAGGAAATGGGTCTGGGTTGAACCTCACCGTATATCCTACGGTTGGCAACAACTGCCTTGTACAGGGGAAAAATGCTTATACCATTCTAAGGTTCAACAAGGTTTAATATCATCGTCACTCTACTATAGGTAGGTCACTCAGATGTACCATCCCATATAGCAAGGCGAATAATAAGAGTAAGTCGGTATAGTGATCAATCCATCCCGCACCCAAATCATTACCTTGTACATGGTTTAGCGAATCTCGCATTATAACACTCGGTCATCCTCACAAGCATTGCAGAATTTCCCTTGTCGACGAACTAAGTTCGGAAAAATCCATTGATTCTGCAAGCCAACAAATATCTATCGTTTCTTCACAACTCTCAGGTTTTGCGTATACTCCTATAAGATCGTCTGTCGATAAAATCCTAACTTCTTCCAGGGTTTTTCCTTCAGCAAAAATGTGCTTGCTTCTTGGGAGGTCCTGGGGCCTGTGGGTTATGGCCCATCTCATCACTTAAAATCCTTGAACACATCATCTGGGCAACTGATCATTATCCCAACATCCAACTTCCTGGCATACTTAAAATCCATCCAATTGTAATGTCTCCTTCCTTCTATTGGCACGAAACTAGGACATGATTACTCAGCTCATCATGGAATTTACCTTGATCCATATTTCCAACATCATACCTCCTTTATATCCAATAGTAGTTCATCTCTTCATCCTCGCGGGATATTCCCACATACCGAGATAAAAACTTATACTTATGATGTCCATAGTCCACTTGTGGAACATCGTTATCCTTTCCAGGGTCAAGCGTCCTTACAGGGGAATATTGGCCATCTCTGCATGGCACTTCTTCAACTGGGAAACGTGAAACACATCATGAACTCCTGACAGTCCTTCGGGTGACTCCAACTTGTTGGCCACATCTCCCATACGCTCCAAAACTCGGTATGGTCCTACAAGTCATCGGGGCTAACTTTTGCTTAACTCCAAATCGTTCAACTCCTCGCAGAGGTGGCACACAAAGACATGCTCTGTCTCCAATTTCATAGACTACCTCCTTGCATTTTTGAGTCTGCATAACTCTTCTGCCTGGACTGAGCTACCTTCAGTCTATCTCGAATCATCTTAACATTCTCTTATAACTCCTTGATCACATTTAATCCAAACAACTGACGGTCTCCAACTTCTTTCCACATCAATGGTGTCTGGCACCTTTTCCCATACAAAGCTTCAAAAGGGGCCATCTTCAAACTGACTTGGTAGCTGTTGTTGAATGAGAACTCCGCGTAAGGTAGATTATCATCACTACTAGGTCCATAATCTAGCGCACACGCTCTCAACATGTCCTCCAGAATCTGATTGACTCTCTTGATGTATCCATCTGTCTGCGGATGAAAGGCTGTACTGAACTCTAGCCTAGTACCCAAGTCTGGTGCAGCTGATTCCAAAACTTTGAGGTAAACTGTGTTCCTCACGATGGTCCTCGGAACTCCATGCAGACATACGATCCTTGTCAAATATATCTTGGCCAACTTCGCACTTGTATAGGTGGTTTTCACTGGGATAAAGTGAGCCACTTTGGTCAAGCGAGTCAACTACTACCCAGATAGAATCATATCCCAATCGGTTTCTGGGAAATCCGGTAATGAAATCCATGCCAAGCTTATCCTACTTCCATTCGAGTATCGGCATAGGCTGCAATAATCCTGCTGGCTTCTGATGTTTAGCCTTTACTCTCTGACATACATCACATACAGCTACATACTCGGCAATATCCTTCTTCATACCAGTCCACCAGAAATGATCCTTCAAATCCAAATACATCTTGGTGTTTTCGGGGTGAATCGAGTATAGCGAATCATGGGCCTCCTGAGGTATTAACTTCCTAATCTCTGCATTATTGGGTATATGTACACTGTCCTCAAACCATAAGGTGTCGTGCTCATCTTTACGAAGACCTTTGGCCTTTCCTTTGCTCATCCTCTCTTTTAACTCAGCAATCTCTTTGTCATCCTTCTGAGCTTCACGGATCTTTCTCAACAATGTAGAGTGAACTTCCATAGCTGCAACAAAACCTTTGGGAACAATCTCCAACCGAAGTTCCCTGAGATCCTCGGCTAACTCCTTTGGTAATCCTCTGATTATGAGGGTATTCGTCCTTGTTTTATTTATGGTTGTGTCCTATTTCTCCACAAAGCTTGTATGCACAAGGTTTCTTCACATCCTTTCCATAAGGCCTCAATTTCTGGGACACAAGTTGAGACTTTAGCAGATTCAACTTAAATCCTTTCCAAGTGGTCACTCCTTGCCATCCGTTTGATGGTTTGGTACATCCTCCACCAGGTAGCAGCACCTCTTTCAAAGAACGGAAGAGCATGTTGGGTCATATACTTTCCAGCTATAGTGTTATTCTCCATATGATCCTCCATGTTCTGAATCCATCGGTCCGTCTCCAATTGACTTATCGGTCCAGAAAATGCAAGCTCTTCTCCATTCATCCTCTATGGGGTCCATGGGTTTGGGGTGGGATAAGAGAGATAGAGAGGGATACACACAATACAAACAAAAGTTTTGAAAAGACAGATTTTATTGTGGCTGTCGGAAAAAACATCAAACAAAATGACAGCTCACAAACGTCGCATCTAACGCAAGTATGTAACAGGGGTTTATTCTTCTAAAGGTTAATAAATCTTCAAAGTCGTCAAACTCTTCAAGTCGTGTTCATGTCTCCGATGGCTTCTTCCGATCATGCTTGTCCTTCTCAAGTTGTTATGCCAAATCTCTGTTGTCGCGAAGTCTCTTAGTGAAATCCTTTAATATTTCTGGAATTGCATTCCAAACTTCTGGGTTTCACATCACTGGCATGAACCATGGTCCTACTGTCCTTCAATTCCTGACAAATCTCCTGTATCATGAGGTTTTGCTCCTCCAGCTTGGCTACTTTCAGCTTCTGGGTTCTGAGTTCTTCACCAAATGCTTCCTTATCAAATACTGCTTCTTGTAGGTCCATCTTAACTTCTGATGTAACACTCCAGATCCTGGTGCTACACCGGCTAAGGTTAAATCTTCATCTTGCTGATAGGTGCTCCATCAGCCTTCTACCATCCAATCCTTCCATGCATATGCATGCTTAACTCAATGGCGACAATAGCATAAGTGGGAGATAACATCATGGATAGCCGTCTTTCTGCTCTTTGTCATTTCCATGAGCTACCATTCCATAGTTGATATCTCCTGCCTTAGGGTTTCCTTGACCAAAAACTTTGAGTTCTATGCTCCATGTTCCGGTCTTTCTCCGATACACCTTGATCTCGGGTATTGATAACTTCCATAGTCTGTCAAATTCCATAAGCGTAACCTTCCTAGGTCATAAAAATCTAGGAATTCTTCAGAGCCTTCAAAATCTCCTAGTCTACGGAGTCTTCAACAGTTGTAGTTTCCATTTACCCGGTAAAATCCTCTTCATTCCAAATGGTCTTAGTTGTCTGATATCTTGTCTCCTTGGAGTGGTCTCATCGGTCGAATCTTCGAGTGGTCAAAAGGGGAAAAGGGGTATGGTCTCACTAAAAGGAAATATTTGAATAAGCTCAGAAGAGAGGAGAGGTAAATGATCTTTTTGAAAAATGAAGTTGTAGAGAAAATCTTTTCCTATGGGCTTGCCAGTTTCTAGGGTCACGTCCTACAGTCAACATGTGCTCTGATACCATCTTGTAGCGACCCGACCCGAATGGATCAAGTCTCTGTGCTTAAGTGTCATCCCTGGATCCGTATGCTGACACACACAGTACTCGAGGATTTATAACAGAGGTAAATCACATGTATAAAGCGTAAAATACTATTACCTCAATCCAAATAGCGGAAGTAACAAGGTTGTGGATTCCCATCAACACCAACGGCAAAGTTGAGTGTAGAAATCGTAACCCTAACGTATCACTTACTGTCGTTCGAAAGGTCGCAACATGAAGCGTTGCAGCACGAAAATGGGTCAACACATGGAATATCTTTGGCGATGTAACACATAGAGAGTAATGAAAGAATAAGCTATACTACATGCATATATGGCTGGTGGAAAAGCTCTATGGTTATAAGGTTTTGCGAAAAGCCATTTTTTCCCTACTGCAAAGGAATAAATTTATTTAACTATCATGGTGGTTGTGAAACATTGAGAATGGTTGACAACATCCTCAATCCCAATTAAAAGTACTCATTAACAAACCCAACAATATTAATTTAGAAGTAACATGATGAGATTCACATGATATCCAAATACTAGATACTCAAGATGTCCATAACCGGGGACACGGCTAACCATGATTAGTTTATACACTCTGCAGAGGTTTGCGCACTTTTCCCCACAAGACTCGATCGCCTCCGTTGGATTTCTCGCACTACATGATGTTTGAGAAACGGATGACCGAGACATAGTCTTTCAAAAGCACTAGCACCTTACTTGTGGGTAGACCGGTACACCTACTTTCCCCTACATCTGCTAGTCTACCCATAAGAGTTCGCACAACTTAATCAACTATGCCAGAGCCCATAATGGCTTGTGGCTGCACACGGAAGTTTCTAGTTTGAATAATCTCATGATCCCTTTGAGCCTGGGTGGCGGTCCGAAGAAATATAGGCAAGTCCTGATAGAAACCAGGTGCCTCAATCCACCCAGATGTGTGTTTAAGTTGCCACCTTAAATAAACCATTAATTAACACTCTCACATCTGTCATGGAATACACTCACCCAATCCACGTCTACTAGCATAGCATGGCATAATAAGCAAACGTAGAAGTAACTCCCAAGGGTTTGATAATATAGCAGGTAATAGGTACTACCTCATCTACTTCCCATCCCACAATTTAATTAGATCCTAATCATGCAATGTTTGAGGATAGATCTAATGCATAAAAACTGGGTATGAGAAAAGATATGATCAAAGTGTTACTTGCCTGCAATGTTGATGAAGATGACTCGCACTCAAAACTCTTGATAGTTCTACTCGTCACACTCCGGTCAATCCATCGTAAGCAAGCAATAGTAACCACACATAAGTAATCACTCAAAAGAATGGAAAGAACAAAGAAAACAAATCACAAAACATCAAAACCAAGCAAATAACTCTTGCAACCTAAAACAATTTCTAACAGTACCAAAATTATGTGAATTTGGCCTTATCATAAAGTTTATGTCAAGAGCTTCGATTTGCAAAAAGAATCAACTAAATCGGAGTTACGAAACTCAAGTTATGATCAAACAAAGTTCAAATTCAAATCTGATCTAATTCAAATTTTAAACTTTAAAAAACATGTTTAAGTTGGATTACTGGAAAGAGGGGATCATAACGAAGAAGTGGGCGTTGGTTTTGTTGGATTTGGATAAAAGGATAAAAAGTTATGAACGTTTGAAAATTGGGGACTAATCTGTAAAATAAAACAACTACAACTAGGTCCCTGGCAGAAAAATAAAAATAAAAGAAAAAGACTAAATAGCAAACGTTCGCTGCAGAAACCTATAAGACGAAAACCATTCGCTACAAATCCTAAACTAGCAAATGTCCACTAATTAACCTAACTAATAAATAAAACCGGTCTTTAAAAAACCAAAGAAAATCTAAAAAACAATGAATCGGGGTCGGTTTTATACGGTTCTTGGCGGTTTGGGAAAACCGTGGTTCATGGACGGATCGGACAGCGAGCTCAGAGAGGCGGCGCGGGCTCAGCTGGCGGCTCGGTCGTCGGAGGAGACGGCGAGGCGACGGGAGAGGGCCTTGAGGCGGAGGGCTGGAGGGCAAGGCGCGGGCGGAGGCGGCGGTGGGGTGCGGTGAAGGGCGATGATGGAGCGGCAACGGCGGGGCGAGATGCAGCAGTGGTGGGTGCGGTGAAGGCGGGCGAGATGCAGCGTGGGCGAGAGAGAGAGGCGGCGGGATCCGGGCTCCGGTTTATAGGAGACAAGGCGGCGCAGCGTGGAGGAGGGGCAAGGAGGCGGCGGCGGCGGAGTCCAGCGTCATGAACGGCGGCGGTGTCCCAGCCAAGACACGCGAGGTAGGCGGCGGCGGTCATGGGCCGGCGGTGTCGGCTGGGCCTGGGGCCGGCCCAGTTCGGCGGAAGTCTTCTCTTTTTTTTAAACAGAGACAAAAAATAATAAAACCAAAGAAATAAAAATATTATATAGGCATATAATATATCAAAATTTTCATAAAATATTTTCTACAACATGAACATTATTCTAGCTTGAAATAAAATACTCACAAATTCCAATAAAACAAAGAGTGCTTCGCTCTAGAAAAATCCAATGAAAATCTTTTAAAAAATACCAAAATGAATTAAAATTTATTTCTCTCCATTTTTGGATGTAGGGAATCATGTTACTCTATTTTCCATATATTTTATTTTTGGAGAAAAATAATTTGAATAAAACTCAAATAACTCCAAATTGAAAATAATATTCAAAAGAACTTTGAATTTAATTCTTTGAAACTCCCAACTCATATTTCATATGTTTTGAAGAAGTCATTTTATCTTCGCTCATGAAAATCATTGAGTTGCATAAAGTTTCAGGATTGGAAATATTCTCAAATGAAATTCAAATATTTTCAACACCCCTTGTCATTTAAATAAATGGAAGAAGTCATGTCATCTTCTCTCCAGGGTTTTGTGATGAAGAATATTTGAATTCACGAAGATCTGAAAGCAATGGTGAAAGTTTGGGAAAGTCCTTTTTTTCCCTCTCATTTAACTTTCAAAAATTTCAAATTCACTCACTTTCAGTCAATCAATCAAACAATCAATCAAAACTATCTATTTGTTTATAACATTCCAAAATTTAGAATTTTGGGATGTTACAGACCGGTTTACCCTGCATTGCAAGCCCAGAGACCATGTCTTCTGGCAACACACAACATCTTGGTACAGAAAACAACCGCTTTATTGATGCTAGCGGATCGGAGTTTATATTACAACAGATGTCGAGGCCAAGCGGCACGCACGGTGCGGCTGAACAATATGTACATTATTTAGTGAACATAAAGGGGCCTCGATCATGACAACTACGCGGCAGCGGAACAACGTCGTAGTGGAAGCTCCATAGCACAGGGACACCGATGTGGACACGATCTAGACCCGGACAAAACTCCTTTCCAACGAGACTTTCCTGAAATCTAGCATGATACGCCAGGTCAGTACATTGAATGTACTTGCAAGCTCACAACAGGCATAACCATAATGACAAACAATATCATGATAATTAACCAATTAATAATAATGCAACACCATATGTCCAACATGTTGTGATCATGCCCGAACGTCCCTCGGGACGGACTTACCAACCGTGATCATTTACGGATCACAAACAAATCACCATCGTGGTCTTGACAAGAGTAACTCGTGATCCTTACGGCGATCACAACCACGGCCAATATTTGGTCTCGAACATCTCGATGGCCTTTCCGCCATCATCAACGGTGCAAAGTTCATAACTTAGTGTGCAAATTTATTAAACGTTGACTCATGTTGGGACCTACTACGAGGCATCCGTGACCGTGGACTCGGCTATCGATAGATTATACACTCTGCAGAGGTAGCACACTGTACCCACACCACAGAACCCATGGCCTCGCACTCCCATTCGGGTGGACCAACGGCATTCCGAGGAAACACCTCCATTGCCATGACACTGTCCCGGCCACTCCGACCCAATCCCCAACGGGCTAGTCCTGGGTGGCCCCGTGTCTACCAAAGACACAACAACCACCGTCGTGGCCAAAACGATCCCACTCGGGGACCCGGTACCATAATCTCAACAACGGGCACACAAGATTATGCCTGCTTACCGGGCCAGGGTAAGCATGCCCATAACCTTCCCTAGTTGGAGGCACCGACCAGAGGCATGTCAATGGACCGAATCAAGGCCTTCCCACAAAGGAAAATGTGGTTGCACTGGGAAAAACTCGATTCAGCGGCACCATGACCTAGTTAACGATATATTCAAGTTGAGTTATATTCAGGTTTAACTTAAAATGAAAAATGACCGGTGTCATAGCATGCCATGAAATGCAATACTACACATGCATCACATATTAACTAAAATGACTGAGCTCAACCATATTCACACTAAGCATAAACATCAACAACTTATATTACTTTCCTGGTCAGGGTAACTCTCACTTTAACAAGATATTTTGTAGCAAGTTTTATTATTTTTCTCATGCAACAAACTAACTTCAATTAATTTCTCATATGCGTAGCAAAAATTATACTATCATCACCACACGCAAATCCTAATTTCTTTACCAACCAAGTTAGGTTCAAACATTCTGTAAATCAAGCAAAATGGCTAAACAAGCACTTAACATAATATTTTCTTGCAAATTTTACTATTTTATTTGTGCAAGAAAATAACTTTAAGTAATTACTCATATGCATAACAAATCATTTTATCATTACCACAAGTAGATCTTAGCTTCTTTACCAACTAAGCTAGTTAACATTCTGTAAATCAAGCATAATAACTAACAAACATTTAACAGAATATAGATAACATAACAGTTATTTAAATGCATGGATTAATCATTTCATTCAAATAAGAAAATCATAAATATTGAAATGACACCATGAAAATTTTGCTGTGGCTTGCCTTAGTGCAGATGAGGTTCACAAGCCTTCTGGTGATCCTCAAGACAAGCCTCACCCTCTGAAAATAATTTTAAATACAAGTAGAAGATATCAAGAACACTTCTGAAAATCACCAGAAAATCTAGGCAGCACAGAAAAATCTCATTTTTGGTGAGCTGCTAGATTTCTTTGCAAAGAACACAATGCAAAAAGAATCAATTCATTTGGACTTATGGTTGAAGAGTTATGGTTGTTTGAAGCTTTCTGTAAAATTCAAATGAATTTGAATAAAAATGAAACAAACTGGGGGCGTGACGTCGAAGGCGTAAAGCCCAGGGGCGCCATCACTCGTACCGCTTCGCACATACAGAGTGGCTGACTAGCGGCCCTCGCTAGCCAGGTGAGGAGGAGGGCGAGAAGGAAACAGAGGGGGTCGCGGCTTCGCCGGAGCTCTCGCCGGCGACGAGGGCTCCTTGGCCAAAACAAGAGGGGGGGTTGAGAGAGGGGACAGAGGCACACCTGCCAGTACCCGTAGCGTAGCTAGGGGTGGTCAGGCGGTGTCGGAATCGACCTCGCAACCGGAGGAAGAACGCGGTGGTCACCGGAGATGAGGAAGACGGTGAGCAGAGGCAACTCCACGGGCTCCAAGAGGTCAGAACAGCTTCACCGACGAGAGGTGGAGGCTCCGGAAGGGTCGCCCTGGCCTGAGAGGGGCTGGAGCTACCGCGACGACCAGAGGGGATCGCCGGCGAGCTCGAGCTCGAGCTCGGGGACGGCGGCCCGCGGCCTGCCCGGCCGAGCTATGGTTGCCTACATGGTAGAGGAGTGGGTGGGAGTGGTGGATGGTGCTCGAGGAGGCTGGGGGCGGCTCCATTTATAGGCGAGCGGAGAGGGGGGTTTCGGGCTCCGCCAGTGGACACCTATCCATGGCGCCCGGTGACGAGCGGCGTTAGTGAGAGGGGGAGAAGGCGATGCAGCTCACGCGGTGACTGTTGGCGAACGGGGACGAGCACAGGAGCGAGGAGAAAGTGACGAGCATAGTGCGCATCGCACTGTTGTGTTGACCGGACCGTCCCCGTGCTTGCTGCGGTGAGCTCCGGCGTCGGCGAGCGCCAGGGGGAGTTAATGGCGTTGAGACGAGGATGGTGGCGAACTTTGGCACGCTCGGGCAGACGGGGGAAGCGAGCACGCAGAAACAGAGCGCTCGGCGGCACTCAGAGCGCATCGACACGCAGGCATGGCATGGTGGACATGCGTGGTCACCGCGTGAACTCTTCCCTCAGGCTAGCCTACGTCCAAAAATCATGTCTGGCTTGTTGTTCGTGGTGGTTTTGAAGTTTACCATGCTTTGGTTTGGATTCAGGTGCAGTAGAGGAGTTTTTACAAGCCAAGTAAGTTCCTGATCAGTAACTTTGAGAGGTTACTGAGGTCAAATGGCTGGGAGTTGGGGGCTGTACTTTGGAGGTTAGCCATGATCTACTAAGGTGAAGATGCACAAGAAAATCCAGGCACAATGGAGCAAGTAAAATGGTAGTTGATGTAGAAACCACCATTTCTGTCCAGAACAGAAAATATTTTTTGTAGCAAAAATATTTCATCAAGTGATGAAATATTTTTGCTCGGGAAGGTGTCCTAGGGTTCAAAGAATATTTGTGAATTATCTCAGATTTTTCTGGGCCATAAAAATTGGGGTTGCTTTGGAGCATATTGAACTAGCAAGGGTTTTTGAGAGGAAAATGAATATTTTTCAATTTACAAAGATTATTTTGGGGTGGATCATAAGGGGAATGATGATTAGGGAGGGAAATGAAGCACTTGGGTGAAAGCCAAGGATACCCAAGTGTTTAAGTCCATATGAAAAGATTCAAAAATTCCAAATTTCAGAATAACTCCAAATGAAAATCAGGCAAATAAGAGGGGGCAAAAACCAGGCTGTCACATGCAAGAACTTAGAGAAACACTAGAGAACTTCATCTGGAAATGGGCGGCGACAAGGTCACCTATGTTAGAGTATATTGATTTAGGAGTCAAGTGAGGGCACTTGATCATAGGTGACACTCATCGTTTAAGCTCAAAATGGGGTTACCATTTTTCGTTTAAGCATCTTGATGTATTCACATCTTGTTGAGTTGCTTTGCCCATGATTTGGAGTAAAGCTTCTCTAAGATGGAATAACATACCTTGGGTGGTGGTGTTGATCTTGATCATATAGTTGAACTTGTGTGGGTTGCTCAAGGTTGATGTAGCTCATCAAGAGTTGGGAGCACCACTTAGAATTTGAGTTCATCTACCTACATGGGTTAGTTTTGCAAGGAAGAGCACTTGTGTATCCAAAATGACAATCATAAAATTTAACATAGAATTTTACAAAGGATATATTTGAAGGGTTTTGTGCTTCCTTGTTTTCAACCACCATTGTGTAGAGACTTGGTGATGTAGAAATTGCTCAACATATGAGTGAGTTGCAATTTCATGGATTTAGATTCATCCAAGTACCTACAAGGGTTAGATAGCATGCAAGGGTGCAAGAATATCCAAGACATATAGATAGCATCATGAAAGAAATATCAAGGTTTAGTCAAAGGCTCATGCCTTGCATGTATCCAAATGGAGTTCCTACTCCAAGTTTGAAGCATCAATGATGTTCAGTTCACCTCTCAACGGCAAAAGACTTTCTCATCAAGCGGTTTGGTGAATATATCCGCTAATTTCTGATCGGTGCGAACATGCTTAAGATCAATGTCCCCTTTGGCAACGTGATCTCGAATGAAATGATGACGAACTTCAATATGCTTAGTTCGAGAATGTTGCACGGGATTGTGAGCAATCTTGATAGCACTTTCATTGTCACAAAGCAATGGAACATGTTTCACATATATCCCATGATCTTTAAGATTTTGGGTCATCCAAAGTAATTGAGCACAACATGCACCAGCGGAAATGTATTCTGCTTAGGCGGTGGATAAGGATACCGAGTTTTGTTTCTTGGAGGACCAAGACACAAGAGATCTACCAAGAAATTGACAAGCACCCGAAGTGGACTTTCTATCAACCTTGTCTCCGGCATAGTCCGAATCAGAGTAACCAACAAGATCGAAAGAAGACCTCTTAGGATACCAAATGCCAAAATTTGGTGTGTGGATTAAGTATCTCACTATCCTTTTTCACAGCCTTAAGATGACACTCTTTAGGGGCCGCTTGATATCGTGCACACATGCACACATTCAGCATAATATCGGGACGAGAGGCACATAGATATAACAATTAACCAATCATAGAGCGGTAAACTTTTTGATCAACCGGTTCGCCATCCTTAGTCAAGTCAAGATGTCCACTAGTAGGCATGGGTGTGGACATACCTTTGCATTCTTGCATATTGAACTTCTTGAATAAGTCCTTGGTGTACTTTGTTTGAGAAACAAAGATATCTTCCTTAGTTTGCTTGATTTGCAAACCAAGAAAGAATTTGAGTTCACTCATCATAGATATCTCACACTTCTCCCACATTAGCTTTCGAAACTTCTCACTAAAATGAGGGTTAGTCGAACCAAATATAATATCATCAACATAAATTTGGCACACAAATAGTTCTCCATTAACCCTTTTAGTAAAAAGAGTAGAATCTATTTTTCCAATTTCAAAGCCTTTATCAATGAGGAACTTGGTTAAGCATTTATACCACGCTCTAGGAGCTTGTTTAAGACCATAAAGGGCTTTGTGAAGTTTGTAAACATGATTAGGTTTCTTAGGATTGACAAAGCCGGGAGGTTGCTTAACATAAACTTCCTCCTCAATTTCACCATTTAGAAAAGCACTTTTAATGTCCATTTGGTACAAGGTGATATCATGGTGATTAGCATAAGCAAGTAAAATGCGGATGGACTCAAGTCTAGCAACGGGAGCATATGTCTTACCATAGTCCATACCTTCAACTTGAGTGTATCCTTGGGCGACTAGGCGTGCTTTGTTGCGGACGACTTGACCATCTTCATCTTGCTTGTTGCAAAACACCCATTTGGTATCAATGATGCTGTGGTTTGTCGGGCTTCTCGACCAATGTCCACACTTGGTTTCTCTCAAAGTTTTGTAGATCTTCATGCATAGCGTTAATCAAATCCGGATCTTCCAATGCTTCTTCAACCTTCATAGGTTCAATGCTAGAGATGAATGAATAATGTTCACAAAAGTTAGCCAAACGAGTTTTAGAGCGAGTTATTCTTCCGGTTTGGATATCATTGTAGATTTGCTCGACGGGATGGTCTTTGGCGATTCTTGCTCGAACTCGTGGGAGCTTTGGCTTGGCTCGAGGTGGAACATCTTCTTCATCTTGTTCTTCTTCTTGGTCTTCTTCATTGTTGACGTTGTCATTTTCTTGTCGTGGTGGGGAAGGAGGTTGTTTATGTTCATCTTGGTGTACTTCCTCGTTTTCTTTGTCTTGGTGTGTCCCACTTGTGGATGCTTCCGTATCAATTCTTGGTTCACCTTGTCGTGAGGTAGAAGCTTCCACTTGGACGGATGAGGTACTCTCCTTCTCCTCCGTTGGATGAATCTTGCCAATAGACAAGTCTTGTATAGCTTCCGAAGGGTCTTTGTCTCCTACATCAATTGGAAATTGCTCTACTTGCGAGCTGTTAGATTCATCAAACTTCACATCTACCGTCTCTTCAACCTTTCGGGTGAAATTGTTGTAGACACGGTAAGTGTGACAGTTTGAGCCATAACCAAGTAGGAAACCTTCATGAGATTTAGGAGCAAATTTAGAATGACGATGCTTATCAAGAATGTAGCACTTTGAGCCAAATACTCGAAAGTATCCAACTTGGGGTTTGTTACCGTTGAGGAGCTCGTATGCCGTCTTGCCGAGTAGCTTGTGAAGATACAAGCGATTTGTTGCATGACAAGCTGTCTCAACCGCTTCCGCCCAAAAGTGTTTTGGAGTCTTGTACTCATCAAGCATCGTTCTTGCCATCTCAATAAGAGTCTGGTTCTTTCTCTCAACAACTCCATTTTGTTGAGGCGTGTACATAGCCGAGAACTCGTGTGAAATCCCTTCGTCATCAAGAAAGGTATCCACATTTGCGTACTTGAACTCCGTTCCGTTGTCGCTCCGAACCTTCTTGATCTTCATGTCAAATTGATTTTGGGCCTTCCTAGCGAAGTTTTTGAAGATCTTTTGGACCTGTGATTTGTCATCAAGAAAGAACACCCACGTAAATCTTGAAAAATTATCGACTATGACTAGTCCGAATGAGTTCCCACCGAGACTCTTGTAGGCATTGGGACCAAAGAGATCCATGTGAAGTAGCTCCAGTGGTCTTCTCGTGGTCATGATGTTCTTCATGCGATGACTTCCTCCAACCTTTTTTCCTGCCTGACAAGCACTACACAGTCTATCCTTGTAAAATATAACATCTTTTACTCCAAGGATATGATCACCTTTAATAAGCTTATCAAGATTTCGCATGCCCACATGACCTAGCCTTCTATGCCACAACCAGCCTTTAGAAGATTTAGCAATTAAGCAAGTTCTAGGTTGAGCCTTTTTAGTGAAATCAACAATGTAAAGATCACCTCATTATACCAATAAAGACCATTTTATGATTGTCTCTTCAAACACTTGGCAATCTATCTCAAGAATAGGACATTGAAACCAAATCAGCAAGTCTAGATATGAAAGTAAATTGTACCCAAGAGATTCAACGAGCATGACATTTTGTATGGAGCTATCATGTGAGATGGCCACCTTACCTAGGCCAACCACCTTACCCTTTGTGTTATCACCAAAGGTGACATACTTTCGAGGGTCGTCGTTTTCAGCAAGCTCACAGAACATGTCTTTATCTCCGGTCATATGATCAGTACATCCACTATCAAGGACCCATTCCTTTCCTCCAGCCATGTAGCCGCGAAGATTTGCCATAAGACCAAAGTGTCTCATCGCATCATCAAGATCATAGTCACTATCATCATCCTCATCATAGTATCCATGTTCAACATCATCTTGTGATTGATCAACTCCTAGAGAGGGTAATTCATTAGATAAATGATCATTCCTATGGTTATCTTTATGAATTCTAATAGCTTCAGAAATGATGTTGCTAATGATTCCAACATCTCCTTTGGCACGCATGAGATTGGTAAGCTAAAATAGACAATCACCAAACATAGGATCACTGGAATTCATCTTACTCAAGGCAATCGACTTATGGAGAATTTCGTATAAATTTTTGAAGGAATAATTTGGAAATCGTTCCTCAAGAAATCTCCAAATAGTATAGGCACAATCAAGAGTAGGCAAACTAGCAATCAAATTTTTGGGCAATCCTCTAACGATAAGATTGATAATTCTAAGATTGTGAATCATGTTAAGATCCTCTTCGGGTGAAGGATGCAAAGGATCAATATGAGGTGCACAAGGGCTAGTAATGTACTTGTTCAAACGATATTCATTGAAAATCTCAAGCATTTCATTTTTCCACTCATAGAAGAACTCTCCATCAAGAATAGGCACTCTACGTCTAAGACTCCCCAAAGTAGACACATCCATCTTCCTCCAAAGGTGTTTCAACCAAGGCAATGGAGACCAAAGCTCTAATACCAATTGAAAGGATCGAGAAGAGGTGTCTAGAGGGGGGTGAATAGACTCTAATCAAGAAAAGTTGCAGTGTTTAATTATTTAGGTTGATGTGGAGTTTTAGTACAAGTTTAAGCATTCACAATACATATCAAGCAAGCATGCCAAGAGTATATGAGCAGCGGAAAGTGAAGCATGCAAGTTGCAAGAATGTAAACGGATGGGATTGGAGTATGCAAACGCAATTTGGAGACACAGAGATTATTTTTCCGTGGTTCCGATAGGTGGTGCTATCGTACATCCACGTTGATGGAGACTTCAACCCACGAAGGGTAACAGTTGTGTGAGTCCACGGAGGGCTCCACCCACGAAGGGTCCACGAAGAGGCAACCTTGTCTATCCCACCATGGCCGTCGCCCACGAAGGACTTGCCTCACTAGGGTAGATCTTCACGAAGTAGGCGATCTCCTTGCCCTTACAAACTCCTCGGTTCAACTCCACAATCTTGACGGAGGCACCCAAGTGACACCTAGCCAATCTAGGAGACACCACTCTCCAAGAAGTAACAAATGGTGTGTTGATGATGAAATCCTTGCTCTTGTGCTTCAAATGATAGTCTCCCCAACACTCAACTCTCTCTCACAGGATTTGGATTTGGTGGAAAGAAGATTTGAGTCGAAAGCAACTTGGGGAAGACCAGAGATCAAGATTTATGTGGTTGGAATGGAATATATTGACCTCAACACAAGTGTAGGTGGTTCTCTCTCAGAAAAAATGTGTTGGAAGTGTAGGCATGTTCTGATGGCTCTCTCCACGAGTGAAGAGTGGGTGGAGGGGTATTTATAGCCTCCACACAAAATCTAACTGTTACACAGATATCACCAAACTCGGTGGGACCGATTCAAAGAACTCGGTCAGACCGATTTGGTTCATAATGTGAACGTTAGGCATTTCGGTGGGACCGAATGGATCAACTCGGTGGGACCGATATGCTAGGGTTAGAGTAAATCCTCATCTCGGTTTGACCGATTACTCAAACTCGGTAGCACCGATTTGGGTAATAAGTGAAACAAAGAGTTGGCCAAGTGACAGCGTTCTGGGAACGGGGGTCCCCACACTTGCCTGCCCGCGGCCCACGGCGTGGCTAAGCTAGCGAGCCATACGGCCCATCTTCATCGACAAGGCAATCAAGACCCTCGCGAGGGGCCAAGCCTCGCGGGGCGGACAACGCAAGACATCCTCAGAAGCGGACTAGCCAGGCAGGCTCACAAGGAGCGGAGATATCAAGGCGGGGCAAACCTCATGAGGCTCTCGTGACATGAGCCTTGACGACCGACACCAGGCGAGCGCCAGCGCGCGCAGCGTCCTTGTTTCCTCTTTGGTGCTAAGGAGGCAGGCACAGGCGCGGAGTACTGAGGCATCAGGCAAATGTTTCCATATCAGTGCAACGAGACCAAACCAGCAGGACGACAAGGCGGAGATCACCATAGAGCCCAAGACGGCGTCATCACCAGATCCTTTAGCAGGCGAAGACCACTTTTGTCAGGATAGCTTGTACTAGCTGTCCCCTTCCGAATTTGCCTGCCGTTGTTGGCTCCCTTCCCGCTTATTATTTGGGGAGAGGACCAGGGCCTATATAAGTAGAACTAGCCACCATAGGGGAGAGAGAGTTCTCATCCACATGTCCACCGAGCACAAGAACACCTCAACCTCAGGAGGCTGTTCTTCCCCTTGTACTGTTCATCTTCAGCCCAAGAGGCAATCCACCACCACACACTGGAGTAGGGTATTACACCACAATGGTGGCCCGAACTAGTTTAAATCTCGTGTCTTTCTATGTTACGAGTTCGTCGAGTTCGTCCTTGAAATCTTAGCGAGCTAGGGCGTGGATCGGTAGGAGGGAAAGAACTTCGCGCGCACCCCAGAGTTCGAACCTTAAGGGTTTTGCCGGAACCCCACATCCGACATTTGGCGCGCCAGGTAGGGGTGCACCGGAGCTTCCTCTCTGCCAATCAGCTTGCCGACGCTCCGTAGCCACGATGCCCGGTGACCCAAGGGCTGCCTCCGACCGCTGGGCAGCTTGGCCAGCCCGGGCGGTGACACCTGCCCATGAAGACCTCGACCCCGCGCTCCGGGCGGCGCGCGCCGCCCAACACTGCTGGGCGCGGGCGGCGCGCCCAGGCATCGTCCACCCTCACTCCACGACAAGTGCGAGCAGCTGCAAGGGCAGCAAGCCACGCCGCAGCGACGGTGCCGCACTCGCGACGGGAGCAGGCAAACATGCGGGCAGCACTCAGAGTGGTGAGAGAGCTGCTGTGGTGCCGGCTAATGGAGAGCGGCCTGGACGTGCTGCTGGACGCGGCGGCCTCGGGAGCACCGCCCTTCTGCTATCGGCTCCCTTCCCAGGCCATAGCGGGGTCTCATGGAGGGCCTCGCCGAAACCCCGCGCCGTTGGGCGCGCATGGGGGCTTCGTCAACACCATTGCGGGCGGCGGCGCCGGGGGCTCCGCCGCCCCCATACCGCCCGCGACAAGCACGGGCACAAGCATCGGCCCCCATGGTCCGAGCGAGATGCCGCGCTACTATCCTCAGGACGTCGCGCTGGGCCGGGCAACATGGAGTGTGGGGCACTACGGCGAGGTGTTCGGGGTAACAGCCCCGGAAGCCTACGTGCCCCGGATGATGGACCAGGAGTACACACCGGAGGACGACCACGGCATGCTCCTCGGAGAGGATTGGGAAGAAGGGGCGCTAGGAGTGGAAGCCTTCCAGGAACCGACGGAGGACCGCAACGATCGCGCCAGCAACAACGACTACAGGGTACCGCTAATCTCTCAGGAGTAAGCTTACACTAACCAAGGGCTTCCAGTGAACCAGGTTACAACCTCGGCAGACCACCCTGGCGCAGCGACGCCTCTCCCGCTAGGGGAAGCTAGTTGGGGGTTGCGCGGAGGGAGCCAGTAGCAGGGCCCCTCCCCGCGTCGCGCGAAGCCGGGCGACACCCGGAGGTAGGCCCTCTGCCGGGGAGGCTTCGATGACCCTTCCCCCGGCAAAGGACCTGTGGTCGCCGAGGGCACCGCTGGCGTCCCCTTTCCCCCCTTTGTGCCGTCCAGGTTGCCGGTCGGCTCAAAGGTGGTCGAGGGTGGCACAAGGCGGGGCCCTCGTCTGGCGATATGAAGCAAGGTCGTTACCTATGAAGAAGGCCCAGTGCCTGTGAAGCTCGGCGCCCATGACACTCTCACTTAATAATGAATTGGGGTTGTACACGCCCCGGAGTCTCAGGGGTGCCGGCCTCAGGCCCTGGGGCTCCCTCCCACGCCTAGTGGCAGCACATAGCTCCGCGCTGGTGAGAAGGCTTGAAGACCAGAAGACTAGAATAGGCACCGGACGCGGCCTTTCGTTTTGGATCTCTTTTTCTGTAGCCTTGCTTTCTGGATCTGGATTTGAGTTGAAGTCGAGTTTTTATCGATGTGTGCGGGGGGTGCCTTTTTCTCGTTCGAGCAATTTCTTGCTTTCTGAGTTTCGTTTTGCCTGGGACTCATGTCCATCGCCTTCCCCTCACAAGCCCCTCGCGAGCGGGACTGCGCGAAGCACACGCGTGCCGAGCGCGCGTTAACGCTACAATTGGTGCTTGCCTCTTACGGGGCCCCTCCTGACGGGTCGACAAGCTCCGCAGGATTCTTAGAAACTCGTTGCCTCACGACCCAGCTCGAGGCTGGCATTGACTAAGGTAACCCATGACGGAAAACTCACCCCTGGACTCACGAGTTCGCGAGGGCACATGCTCAATACCGTGTAGGAAAGTAAAGGCTGCAACTTGCTTACATGAGGGGCTCCCCCTCTCAAAATGCTCTTACAAGTTTTTCAAGGGCCGCGCCCGAGTTTTTGCGTACTGGATGCAATGACAGGAGAACATGGGATCAGCCAGATATGTCGCTCGCTGCATCACCCTCGGACGCGTCACTCGCATCATCTTCGTCTTCGCCAGCACCGTCGCCGCCTTCAGCGACGCCTTCATCGCAGTTGTCAACCACGTCGCCTTCGTCTGTGATGACCACCACCTCGTCGTCATCAGAAGCGAAGGCTCTGACCAGCGCATCCACGTTGTCCTCCACCCACCGCGCCAGGTCACCCCGGACGGCCTGTGACACGGGGGCAATGGCGGCATCAAAGTCGAAGTCAGGAAAGGTGTTCCCGAGGTGGCTAAAGACACGAGAGAACGCGCGCCGGAGCATGCCCCTGCTTATCTCTTCCACGAGCTGACGAGCCCTGTCAGACCGGGTTTCCAGGCGCGTCACCACGTCGGTGAAGAAGGTCAGGTAGCTGGCGTAGTCATTCGAGTGGGGGTGCGGCGCATTCTCATCGCAGATGTGGCCCAGGGCAGTATTAGCCCTGTTCCGGAGATCCTGAAGCATGGGGGCGTGCTCGCGCTCCAGCGTCCGCCGTTGGAGCACTTCCTCCCTGTTTTGTCGTGTGACGGCCTCGGCGATGTCAACCCGCTTCCGAAGAGAAAGAAGCTCGGCGCGGGCAAAGGCCAAGTCCGCCTGCACCGTGACCAGCGCGGCGGCCGTGGCCTCCCCACTCCTCTCTGCATCGTCCAACCTAGGCCTGAGGGCAGCGGCCCTACCCACATCCTCCGTCCCTGCGAGCTTCAACTTCAAGTCATACCTGCCTTCCAGATCGGTGCGGACCTCGGCCACCCGGCGGTCGACTTCTTCCTGTACCTTGGGCTCGCGAGCCCCAACGGCATCCTCTGCTTCAGCAACCTGACGTTCCCTCGTCTCCAGTCGCTCAAGCTCAAGGCTGCGTTCCAAGGCTTCTAGGGCCAGCGCCTCCTCGCACTTCCGGACGTCCTCCTCCTCGGCTGGCATCCCCCGCAGTGACGCAAGAGCAGCTCTGTGTGCCTCCACCTGCTGCTCGAGGGACGCACTCAAGGCCTAGAGCTCCCACGCGCGCTTATCCGCAGCCTCACAACGGCGGTCAGCCTCGCGAGACTCCTCCGAGGCTCGGGAGCAAGCTTCGCGGGAAACCTTGAGGGAAGCCTCGACCTTCGCATTCTCAAGATCACACTGGTAACGGCCAAGGTTAATATCCACCCTTAGCTTGCGCCGTTCCTCCACCAGCCGAAGACCCTCCGCCTCAAGGCGCGAGTCAACGCCCGCGAGCTCTTCACCAAGTCGGCTCATTGCGCCCATTGCCTCTTGGAAGAGCTCATGACGAACTATGCTCCGCCTGCGCTCGAGCTCGAACGCTCGGCCCACCTCGTCCTCCACCTCGGGGGCTGCGGGCGAGGCATCAAGCAGCACACCACCTCTCGGCAGGGGGCTGGGGGCTGGTGCTGCACCAGGCGTCAACCGGCCCTCACGAGGAGTCCAAACCAATCGGGGCTCGCTGCTTGAAGAGCAGCCGAGGATCGAGGCCAACCAGCTACTACCCATGACCAAAGGAGGGGTCATGGGAATGCCCGCCAAGCTCCACGCCAGATCGTGGGGGAGGGGCGACGAAGCCAGCGCGCCACGAAGGCAGGAGCGCTCCTTCAACCAACCCCGCTCCAGGGGCGGCAAGCGGACTCGGGACGCTCAAGGCCGACGGGGGAGTCGAGGAAGGAGGAGGCCGTAAGTAAAGCATGCAAGTTGCAACAATGTAAAGGGATGGGATTGGAGTATGCAAATGCAATTTGGAGACACGGAGATTTTTTTTCCGTGGTTCCGATAGGTGGTGCTATCGTACGTCCATGTTGATGGAGACTTCAACCCACGAAGGGTAACGGTTGTGCGAGTCCATGGAGGGCTCCACCCATGAAGGGTCCATGAAGAAGCAACCTTGTCTATCCCACCATGGCCGTCGCCCACGAAGGACTTGCCTCACTAGGGTAGATCTTCACGAAGTAGGCGATCTCCTTGCCCTTACAAACTACTTGGTTCAACTCCACAATCTTGATGGAGGATCCCAAGTGACACCTAGCCAATCTAGGAGACACCACTCTCCAGGAAGTAACAAATGGTGAGTTGATGATGAACTCCTTGCTCTTGTGTTTCAAATGATAGTCTCCCCAACACTCAACTCTCTCTCACAAGATTTGGATTTGGTGGAAAGAAGATTTGGGTGGAAAGCAACTTGGGGAATGCTAGAGATCAAGATTTATGTGGTTGGAATGGAATATCTTGACCTCAACACAAGTGTAGGTGGTTCTCTCTCATAAAATATGTGTTGGAAGTGTAGGCATGTTCTGATGGCTCTCTCCACGAGTGAAGAGTGGGTGGAGGGGTATTTATAGCCGCCACACAAAATCTAACCGTTACACACAAATCACCAAACTCGGTGGGACCGATTCAAAGAACTCGGTCAGACCGATTTGGTTCATAATGTGACTGTTAGGCATTTCGGTGGGACCGAATGGATCAACTAGGTGGGACCGATGTGCTAGGGTTGGGGTAAATCCTCATCTCGGTTTGACCGATTACTAAAACTCGGTAGGACCGATTTGGGTAATAAGCGAAACAGAGAGTTGGCCAAGTGTCGGTGTTCTGGCAACGGGGTTCCCCAGACTTGCCTGCCTGCGGCCCACGGCGTGGCTAAGCTAGCAGGCCGTACGACCCATCTTCATCGACAAGGCAATCAAGACCCTCGCGAGGGGCCAAGCCTCGCGGGGCGGACAATGCAAGACCTCCTCAAAAGCGGACTATCCAGGCAGGCTCACGAGGAGCGGAGATATCAAGGCGGGCAAACCTCACGAGGCTCTTGTGACGTGAGCCATGACGACCGACAGCAGGAGGGCGCCATGCAAGCGCCAACGCGCAGCGTCCTTGTTTCTTCTTTGGTTCTAAGGAGGAAGCTGCAGGCGCGGAGTACCGAGGCATCAAGCAAAGGTTTCCATGTCAGTGCAACGAGACCAAGACCAGCAGGATGGCAAGGGGGAGATCACCGTGGAGCCCAAGATGGCGTCATCACCAGAGCCTTTAGCAGGCGAAGACCACTTTCGTCAGGACAGCTTGTACTATCTATCCCCTTTCGAATTTGCCCGCCGTTGTTGGCTCCCTTCCCACTCATTATTTGGGGAGAGGACCAGGGCCTATATAAGTAGAACTAGCCACCACAGGGGAGAGAGAGTTCTCATCCACAAGTCCATAGAGCACAAGAACACCTCAACCTCAGGAGGCTGTTCTTCCCCTTGTACTGTTCATCATCAACTCAAGAGGCAATCCACCACCACACACTGGAGTAGGGTATTACACCAAAATGGTGGCCCGAACCAGTATAAAGCTCGTGTCTTTCTATGTTACGAGTTCGTCGAGTTCGTCCTTGAGATCGGTAGGAGGGAAAGAACTTAGTGCGCACCCCAAAGTTCGAACCTTAAGGGTTTTGCCGGAACCCCATATCCGACACCAAGCAAACTCGGTGTGGCCGATTGCATATCTCGGTGGGACCGAAATTATTGCAATAGGAAACAGAGAGTTTGCAAGCCCATCTCGGTGAGACCGAGATCCCATCGGTGAGACCGAATTGATTAGGGTTTCTGGCAGTGGCTATGTCAACTGAACTCGGTGGCGCCGGATAGAAAGAATCGGTTGGGCCGAGTTTGACCTTTTGGTTTGGGACATATGTGGATATGAGAAAGTGGTTGAGGGCTTTGGAGCATATCACTAAGCACTTCAAGCAAGAACCTCATTAAGCAACACCTCATCCCTTCTTAATAGTATTGGCTTTTCCTATAGACTCAATGTGATCTTGGATCACTAAAATAGAAAATGTAGAGTCCTGAGCTTTGAGCTTGAGCCAATCCTTTGTCTTTAGCATTTCGAAGGGGTTCCGCATCCTCTAGTCCATGCCACTCCATTGTTGAACTTATCTAAAACATACTAGGTAGAAGCATTAGTTCAACAAGAGATATGTTGACATTAATTACCAAAATCACCCAGGGAGCACTTGTGCTTTCACAGTTTCTCCAACTTTAGTTGAATCGAGTGTGGCTATGCCCGGTCCTTGTTGAAGGTTAAAACAACACACTTGACAAAAAATTGTTGTGGTTTTTGATGCGTAGGTAAGAACGGTTCTTGCTCAGCCCGTAGCAGCCACGTAAAACTTGCAACAACAAAGTAGAGGACGTCTAACTTGTTTTTGTAGGGCATATTGTGATGTGATATGGTCAATACATGATGCTAAATTTTATTGTATGAGATGATCATGTTTTGTAACAGAGTTATTGGCAACTGGCAGGAGCCATATGGTTGTCGCTTTATTGTATGAAATGCAATCGCCATGTAATTACTTTACTTTATCACTAAGTGGTAGTGATAGTCGTAGAAGCAATAGTTGGCGAGACAACAACGATGCTTTGATGGAGATCAAGGTGTCAAGCCGGTGACGATGGTAATCATGACGGTGCTTTGGAGATGGAGATCAAAGGCACAAGATGATGATGGCCATATCATATCACTTATATTGATTGCATGTGATGTTTATCCTTTATGCATCTTATTTTGCTTAGTTTGGCGGTAGCATTATAAGATGATCTCTCACTAAATTTCAAGGTACAAGTGTTCTCCCTGAGTATGCACCGTTGCGAAAGTTCGTCGTGTCGAGACACCACGTGATGATCGGGTGTGATAAGCTCTACGTTCACATAAAACGGGTGTAAGCCAATTTTGCACAGGCATAATACTCAGGTTAAACTTGACGAGCCTAGCATATGCAGATATGGCCTCGGAACACTGAGACCGAAAGGTCCAGCGTGAATCATAGAGTAGATATGATCAACATAGTGATGTTCACCATTGAAAACTACTCCATCTCACGTGATGATCGGACATGGTTTAGTTGATTTGGATCACATGATCACTTAGATGATTAGAGGGATACCTATCTAAGTGGGAGTTCTTAAGTAATTTCATTAATTGAACTTTAATTTATCACAAACTTAGTACCTGATAGTATTTTTGCATGTCTATGTTGTTCTAGATAGATGGCCCGTGCTGTTGTTCCGTTGAATTTTAATGTGTTCCTAGAGAAAGCTAAGTTGAAAGATGATGGTAGCAACAACACAAACTGGGTCCGTAACTTGAGGATTATCCTCGTTGCTGCACAAAAGAATTATGTCCTGGAAGCACCGCTAGGTGCCAAACCCACTGTAGGAGCAACGCCAGATGTTATGAACGTCTGGCAGAGCAAAGTTGATGACTACTCGATAGTTCAGTGTGCCATGCTTTACGGCTTAGAACCGGGACTTCAACGGCATTTTGAATGTCATGGAGCATATGAGATGCTCCAGGAGTTGAAGTTAATATTTCAAGAAAATGCCCGGATTGAGAGATATGGAGTCTCCAATAAGTTCTACAGCTAAAAAATGGAGGAGAATAGTTCTATCAGTGAGCATATACTCAAAATGTCTAGGTATAACAATCACTTGATTCAACTGGCAGTTAGTCTTCCTGGTGATAGTGTCATTGACAGAATTCTTCAATCACTACCACCAAGCTACAAGAGCATCGTGATGAACTATAATATGCAAGGGATGGATAAGAAAATTCCTGAGCTCTTCGCAATGCTAAAGGCTGCGGAGGTAGAAATCAAGAAAGAGCATCAAGTGTTGATGGTCAACAAGACCACCAGTTTCAAGAAAAAGGGTAAAGGGAAGAAGGGGAACTTCAATAAGAACGGAAAGCATGTTGCTTCTCATGTGAAGAAGCCCAAGTATGGACCTAATCCTGAGACTGAGTGCTTCTGCTGCAAAGGGATTGGTCACTGGAAGCGGAACTGCCCCAAGTATTTGGCGGATAAGAAGGATGGCAAGGTGAACAAAGGTATATGTGATATACATGTTATTGATGTGTACCTTACTAATGCTCATAGTAGTACCTGGGTATTTGATACTAGTTCTGTTGCTAATATTTGACTACGGATTAAGTGAAGATTTGCTAAGGACGAGGTGACGATGCACGTGGAAAATGGTTCCAAAGTCGATGTGATCGCAGTTGGCACGCTACCTCTACATCTACCTTCGGGATTAGTTTTAGACCTGAATAATTGTTATTTGGTGCCAGCGTTAAGCATGAACATTATATCTGGATCTTGTTTGATTCGAGATAGTTATTCATTTAAATCAGAGAATAATGGTCGTTCTATTTATATGAGTAATATCTATTATGGTCATGCACCCTTGAGGAGTGGTCTATTTTTGTTGAATCTCGATAGTAGTGACACACATATTCATAATATTGAAGCCAAAAGATGCAGAGTTGATAATGATAGTGCAACTTATTTATGGCACTGTCGTTTAGGTCATATTGGTGCAAAGCGCATGAAGAAACTCCATTCTGATGGACTTTTGGAATCACTTGATTATGAATCACTTGGTACTTGTGAACCATGCCTCATGGGCAAGATAACTAAAACTCCGTTCTCCGGAACAATAGAGCGAGCAACAGATTTGTTGGAAATCATACATACTATTGTATGTGGTCTGATGAATATTGAGGCTCGCGGCGGGCATCGTTATTTTCTCACCTTCACAGATGATTTGAGCAGATATGGGTATATCTACTTAATGAAACATAAGTCTGAAACATTTGAAAAGTTCAAAGAATTTCAGAGTGAAGTGGAAAATCATCGTAACAAGAAAATAAAGTTTCTATGATCTGATCGTGGAGGAGAATATTTGAGTTACGAATTTGGTCTTCATTTGAAACAATGTGGAATAGTTTCGCAACTCACGCCACCCGGAACACCACAGCGTAATGGTGTATCCGAACGTCGTAATCGTACTTTACTAGATATGGTGCGATCTATGATGTCTCTTACTGATTTACCGCTATCATTTTGGGGTTATGCTTTAGAGACGGCTGCATTCATGTTAAATAAGGCACCATCTAAATCCGTTGAGACGGCACCTTATGAACTGTGGTTTGGCAAGAAACCCAAGTTGTCGTTTCTTAAAGTTTGGGGCTGCGATGCTTATGTGAAAAAGCTTCAACCTGATAAGCTCGAACCCAAATCGGAGAAATGTGTCTTCATAGGATACCCAAAGGAGACTGTTGGGTACACCTTCTATCACAGATCCGAAGGCAAGACATTCGTTGCTAAGAATGGATCCTTTCTAGAGAAGGAGTTTCTCTCGAAAGAAGTGAGTGGGAGGAAAGTAGAACTTGATGAGGTAACTGTACCTGCTCCCTTATTGGAAAGTAGTTCATCACAGAAATCTGTTCCTGTGACTCCTACACCAATTAGTGAGGAAGCTAATGATGATGATCATGTAACTTCAGATCAAGTAACTACCAAACCTAATAGGTCAACCAGAGTAAGATCCGCACCAGAGTGGCACGATAATCATGTTCTGAAGGTCATGTTACTTGACCATGACGAACCTACGAACTATGAGGAAGCGATGATGAGCCCAGATTCCGCAAAATGGCTTGAGGCCATGAAATCTGAGATGGGATCCCTTACGAGAACAAAGTGTGGACTTTGGTTGACTTACTCGATGATCGGCAAGCCATCGAGAATAAATGGATCTTCAAGAAGAAGACTGACGCTGACGGTAATGTTACTGTCTATAAAGCTCAACTTGTTGCGAAAGGTTTTCGACAAGTTCAAGGAGTTAACTATGATGAGACATTCGCACCCGTAGCGATGCTTAAGTCTGTCCGAATCATGTTAGCAATTGCTGCATTTTATGATTATGAAATTTGGCAAATGGATGCAAAGACTGCATTCCTGAATGGATTTTTGGAAGAAGAGTTGTATATGATGCAACCTGAAGGTTTTATCGATCCAAAGGATGCTAACAAAGTGTGCAAGCTCCAGCGATCCATTTATGGACTGGTGCAAGCATCTCGAAGTTGGAATAAACGTTTTGATAGTGTGATCAAAGCATATGGTTTTATACAAACTTTTGGACAAGCCTGTATTTACAACAAAGTGAGTGGGAGCTCTGTAGCATTTCTAATATTATATGTAGATGACATATTGTTGATTGGAAATGATATAGAATTTCTGGATAGCATAAAAGGATACTTGAATAAGAGTTTTTCAATGAAAGACCTCGGTGAAGTTGCTTATATATTGGGCATCAAGATCTATAGAGATAGATCAAGACGCTTGATTGGACTTTCACAAAGCACATACCTTGATAAAGTTTTGAAGAAGTTCAAAATGGATCAAGCAAAGAAAGGGTTCTTGCCTGTGTTACAAGGTGTGAAGTTGAGTCAGACTCAATGCCCGACCACTACGGAAGATAGAGAGAAAATGAAGGTCATTCCCTATGCTTCAGCCATAGGTTCTATCATGTATGCAATGTTGTGTACCAGACCTGATGTGTGCCTTGCTATTAGTTTAGCAGGGAGGTACCAAAGTAATCCTGGAGTGGATCACTGGACAGCGGTCAAGAACATGCTGAAATACCTGAAAAGGACTAAGGATATGTTTCTCATTTATGGAGGTGACAAAGAGCTCGTCGTAAATGGTTACGTCGATGCAAGCTTTGACACTGATCCGGATGACTCTAAGTCACAAACCGGATACGTGTTTATATTGAACGGTGGAGCTGTCAGTTGGTGTAGTTCTAAGCAAAGCATTGTGGCGGGATCTACGTGTGAAGCGGAGTACATAGCTGCTTCGGAAGAAGCAAATGAAGGAGTCCGGATGAAGGAGTTCATATCCGATCTAGCTGTCATAGATAGTGCATCGGGTCCAATGAAAATATTCTGTGACAATACTGGTGCAATTGCCTTGGCAAAGAAATCCAGATTTCACAAGAGAACCAATTACATAAAGAGACGCTTCAATTCCATCCGCGATGAAGTCAAGGAGGGAGACACAGAGATTTTCAAGATTCATACTAATCTGAATGTTGCAGACCCGTTGACTAAGCCTCTCTCACGAGCAAAACATGATCAGCACCAAGACTCCATGGGTGTTAGAATCATTGCTGTGTAATCTAGATTACTGACTCTAGTGCAAGTGGGAGACTGAAGGAAATATGCCCTAGAGGCAATAATAAAGTTTTTATTTATATTTCCTTATATCAAGATAAATGTTTATTATTCATGCTAGAATTGTATTAACCGGAAACTTAGTGCATGTGTGAATACATAGACAAACAGAGTGTCACTAGTATGCCTCTACTTGACTAGCTCATTGAATCAAAGATGGTTAAGTTTCCTAGCCATAGACATGAGTTGTCATTTGATTAACGGGATCACATCATTACATAATGATGTGATTGACTTGACCTATTCGGTTAGCTTAGCACTTGATCGTTTAGTATGTTGTTATTGCTTTCTTCATGACTTATACATGTTCCTATGACTATGAGATTATGCAACTCCCGAATACTGGAGGAACACTTAGTGTGCTACCAAATGTCACAACGTAACTAAGTGATTATAAAGGTGCTCTATAGGTGTCTCCGATGGTGTTTGTTGAGTTGGCATAGATTGAGATTAGTATTTGTCACTCCGATTGTCGGAGAGGTATCTCTGGACCCTCTCGATAATGCACATCACTATAAGCCTTGCAAGCAATGTAACTAATGAGTTAGTTGCGGGATGATGCATTACGGAACGAGTAAAGAGACTTTCCGGTAACGAGATTGAACTAGGTATGAAGATACCGACTATCGAATCTCGGGCAAGTAAAATACCGATAAGAAAGGGAATGACGTATGTTGTCATTGCGGTTTGACCGATAAAGATCTTCGTAGAATATGTAGGAACCAATATGAGCATCCAGGTTCCGCAATTGGTTATTGACCGGAGATGAGTCTCGGTCATGTCTACATAGTTCTCGAACCCATAGGCTCCGCATGCTTAAAGTTCTGTGACGATCGATATTATAAGTTTATGTGTTTTGATGTACCGAAGGTAGTTCAGAGTCCCGGATATGATCACAGACATGAAAAGGAGTCTCGAAATGGTCAAGACATAAAGATTGATATATTGGACGGCCATATTAGGACACCGGAAGTGTTCCGGGTGATTTCGGAGAAAACTAGAGTGCGGGAGGGTAACCGAACCTCCCCCCCCCCCCCCCGGGGAAAGATTGGGCCTACATGGGCCATAGGGAAGAGAGGAGGCAGCCCACAAGGGGCAGCTGCTCCCCCTCCCTATAGGGAGTCTGAATTGGACTAGGGAGGGGGCGCGCCCCCCTTTCCTTCTCCTCTTCCTCTCCTTTCCCTCTTTCCCCTTCTCCTCCTAGTTGGACTAGGAAAGGAGGAATCCTACTCCAACTAGGAGGAGGATTCCTCCCTCCTTGGGGCGCCCTAAGGCCGGCCGGCCTCCCCCCTTGCTCCTTTATATACGGGGGTAGGGGGCACCCTAGAACACAACAATAGACATTGTCTTAGCCGTGTGCGGTGCCCCTCCACCATAATCCACCTCGGTCATATCGTTGCAGTGCTTAGGCGAAGCCCTGCGCCGGTAACTTCATCATCACCTTCATCACGCCGTCGTGCTGACGAAGCTCTCCTTCAACACTCAGCTGGATCAAGAGTTCGTGGGATGTCACCGAGCTGAACGTGTGTTGATTGCGGAGGTGTCGTAATTTCGGTACTAGGATCAGTCGGATCGTGAAGACGTACGACTACATCAACCGCGTTGTCATAACGCTTCCGCTTTCAGTCTACGAGGGTACGTAGACAACACCCTCCCCTCTCGTTGCTATGCATCACGATGATAGATCTTGCGTGTGCGTAGGAAATTTTTTGAAATTACTGCGTTTCCCAACACCAAGCGCGGCCGCAAGTGGGGCTGCGACTGCCCGCGCATAAGTAAAGGGGTACAGAAGGCCCCTACTTTTGTAAACCGACAAGGAGACACTGTGTTTTGGCGCCCATCGTGTATGAATCCGGGTGAGAGGTGGTTATGTCACGTTTGAATGCAATTACAAACCTACCCCTATCGAAACCTATAGAAATCGAACCGATAGGCTTTGCGTGTCAGGGATAGGCAGTAATTTCCATCTCGCAGATTTTGGATTCGGGCAGTTACTGTGACTTTCCCTGCTTCGTTCATATTTTTGCAGAGCAAGAGAGCATGTTTACCGGGCCAACACAATTTGAATCCATTTTGTATTCTATTTTTATTCGGGCAGGATCCATTTTCGATTGGAACAAAATTTTATATACATCATTTTTTATATATACTTTCAAAAGCACAACAAAGAATTCTGCTCCTTTATATGTATAATATGATTTACAATTACAATGATCACAAAATCATAAGGTTGAATTCAAAAAAATTAAACCAAATTATGTTCTACTAAAATGTATGGATCGGTAATATCTACATATTAAATAACATAGATGCGCGTGAATTCATATGAGTATGCATGTTTGATAGATCAATTTTGGTTCGAGTATGAATTACATGTATCATCATCTCGAATTCAAATATTTGAATCCCTTTTATGTTGACTCCTTTCACGCCCATCTCTCTCGCATGCTCCTTCATGTAGCTATCACTCTCTTTTCTCCAGCTCACCCGCACACTCACTTCATGTTTCTCCAATCTTCGCAAACATAGTCTCTCAATGTCTCCCTTGAGAAGTGTCACACTCTCCCTATCATTATACATTACACGGTTTTCATTATCTCTCATGTCTCTACCGTTCTCTGGTATCACTAGGTACCTAAGCTTTATTTTTCACCGCCACACACACAGTCTCACTCGTCTTTCACTTTGTCTTTCTCTCTATGGGGTTCTCTCACACACCCTATATATCTCTAGATATGACTCATACCACTAAAATTACTTTGTCATGCAGACACAACATTTGTTGCGGTCTCCTTTCCGTCTCCACCCCAGTTATAAAACTGACATTATTCATTTGTTTACCGATCAGACAAACTCCCCCCTCTCTCTCTCTCTCTCTCTCTCTCTCTCTCTCTCTCTCTCACACACACACACACACACACACACACACACACACACACACACACACAACTCCTGCTTCCACTCCCCTTCCCGACTACCATCTCTCTCTCACACACACACATACACACACAAAACTCTCACTTTCGCACCCCCGACTCGTATTTCTCTCACAAACATTTATCGACTAGCCTCTAGATAGGTTTATACACCCGCACACTCGTGCTTCCACTATCGCGTACATGTCTCTCTCGCGCTCCTTGTATCTATGTAGATTTTTCTTCCCTTCTTGAGGCATGCCCTCTCTATCATGCACACACACACTATCGCCTCATTTTAAGCTGATACCACTCGCACGCACACTCTTTGTGTCTTTGTCACACATGCACTCCGTCCTCCTCCTCTCTCCCTCTCTCTCACACACATGGGCTTTTTGCAACAACTAGCAAAATGCCCATGCTTTGCACGGAACATCAAGATGCATTTGTATGAGTAGCTTATCTTGTGGGAGAAAAGGATGAATGAGGGAAGGCCTTATTTGCAAATGTGGAGAGGGGTGTGGGTATCTTTTTGCAAAATTGCCGTAGTTCCTTCCTATCCTTCAGATATAAATTGGACGGCCTATATTGCAAGATGGCAGGTACACCATCATCACCAACTCTGTTTTTTATCTATACTCTTATAAAAAGCATACTCGGTGATGATGGTGTGCCTGCCATCCTGCAATATAGGCCGTCCGATCTACATCTAACGGATAGGAAGGGAACTATGACAATTTACCCGCACTCCTCCCCACATTTGCAGATAAGGCCTTCCCTCGTTCATCCTTTTCTCCCACAAGATCTTGATGTTCCATGCAACGCACGGGCATCTTGCTAGTAAGAGTAGAAATTAGAGATATACCACTTCTCGAATCTTGAAACCAACAACATTCCTCCCTTATCTCAGCAAAACCGCCAAAGGAATATATTTTGAGTGAAACATAACATATTTTTAGTGATATACGTATTTCAAAACTAGACTCTTTTTTCTATCAAATAGGTGAATATGTATTAGTCTACTTTGATCGTGTGGCAACGCATTGGCACATTGCTAGTAGTTATTACTACTGTATAATTTTTTGGATACTAGACAAACGGCGGAGTACATATATGAAGAGAAGAAGCGCACGCACGCAGTCGGTCTCTCGCTGTCTCGCACACATGAGAGTTACGTAAAGGCACCATTAACAAATAAACCCTAAAACCCTAGGTGCACGATTGCTGCATGCGCAGGTACCGGGTACGTGGTGGAGCGCACCTTTGTAGGAATAGTCAGCTCGCGTGATAATTTGGTCCGTAGGAGTTGATGGTCAGGACCACAGGTGAACGACCTGGAGGCGGTGGCTCGCCAGTTGCCACAGATCGAGTAGCCATGTTGAAAATATCATTTTTTTAGCGGGGTAAGAGTTTCGATTTTTCAATGGCGCGTTATAAGTACTAAGTAGTTTTTAGAATGATTGGTATGGAGCGAAAATAGAATTCATAACTGCTATCTCCTTGGCGTATGGTTGTATGGGTTTATGATGCGAGATATTGAACCTAGTAGTTCTAGGGCAAATACTATGGTTTAGATGTTGGTTTTCAGTAATGAAAATCGGAAGGGGAAACCCTTCTTTGATAAAAAAACTACTACCTCCGTTCTGGTTTACTAGTCCCCATCGTATTTTGGGTCAAAGTTTGTCCACGAATTTTACTTGTAAAATGTGAATGGAAAACGAGATTTTGTTATACCCAAACAAAAAAGGACTAGAGGGAGTGATTTCTCTAACACGGACGCGACCTCTCATAGCGCAGGCATTGAACCGGCACGCCGGCCAAGAGGGCCCCACTCGCTGCAGGCCCAGATGAACACGCCTCCTCGCCGCATGCAACCAGCTTCAGACTGCCCCGCCTGCCTCCATTGAATCCATGCATGTGCGGGCAACACGTCCTTCCATGAGCCGACCGGCATTTTAGAACACAAAAAATGACCAAAATATAATTAATTACGCATGGTCTTGACTTGTTGTGCTCGGACTGGTAGCAGGAACTATAGGTTTTTCTTTATTTATAACTCTCCTCACATTTTTTTGGCTTCTAAGTGAATCATGGTTGTAGACATTATCTATGAATGTGCAGATATCTGTGAACATGAGTTTGATGTGGAAGTGGAACTTGGAATGTCGGGCTTGCGCGTGAACTATACCATCTCCAATGCTTCGCCTGTTATTGTTTGGAAAGTAATTGTTGTTATTACATGACCCCAAAAAAAATTATTTTGTGCCACATCAGTAGATGCACGGACATCACAACAGACATGTTGACTCGATAAACATTTGAACCTAGCTATTATGAAAGAAAATTTTGTATTGACATCCGTTTTAGATAGCAGGAGACACCTAGCCTGCTCTGCCTCTGCTAGCTTATTTCTAGCTTCTTCCATCTCTTCTTTGGCTTGGGTGTAGAGAGCATCTGATTGCTCTTTTCGCTTCTTCAGGAACTCAGCTACATTCTCAAGGGCTGCTGCATGCTTTTTTTAGCCTTTACTAGAGCCACGAGGACATGAACAGTTGACGACTCCACCTGGCTTGTGTGTAATCCAGCATCATCTCGGAATTTGCACCTTGTGTCTAATCCAGCACAATTAGGGAACTGGCACCTTGTGTGTAATCCAACCTCATTTTGGAAACATGATCTCGAGATGGTGCGGGAAGCATTTGTGCCACAGCGTTGCACTTAGTGCAACTCGTCTGGCGCTCGTTGATGATGTCCTGCGGGAAGCATTTGTGCCACAGGATTGTAAATGCTTTTTTAAATCGCCGCGCGTTGCACTTATGTTGGAGATGCTCTAACATGGCAGACGAGTGCTTTAATGTTGCCCACAAGATGCATGAGTATTACTACTCCCTCCGCCCAATAATATAAGAACATTGTTGACACTAGTGTAGTGTCAGAAACGTTCTTATATTATGGGACAGAGGGAGTAGTATATATTTCTTGCCATGTTGAGATTTTAAAACCACGAGTGCGAACATGCAGAGGAGCAATGAAGACCAAACACGGGATATTGGGGACATCTTCAATGTGCGTGGCAAGTTAAAGAGGAGCTGCACTGAACCTGTAAAACGAGCTTTGGTAAGTAACACCCTTTCAATTACTTTCGTTTAGCCTCGTGTTCTTCGATGTGTATATGTTGTAGTTTTTGTTTCTCTTAGCCTCGTGTTCTTCGATGTGTAATAAGAAGAGTCTTAATCGTCCTAATGCTTTCGTTTTTAGCTTGATGTAGGAAGTGGGTGTTCTCACCTTGTAGGAAATCCAACCTCATTTTGGAAACATGATCTCGAGGTTGACCATACTTCCCTCCTCGCAGGAACTGCATCCTGACATGAAGTTACTTCTTTTTTAGATCAATACTTAGAGCAACCCAGATCCATTTAGTAGAGGCCAGATAAACAGGACTCGGAGAAGTGAATTCAAAAGGAAAAATATATAAACAGACTACAAAGTGAGAACACCCACTTCCTACATCAAGCTAAAAACGAAAGCATTAGGACGATTAAGACTCTTCTTATTACACATCAAGAACACGAGGCTAAGAGAAACAAAACTACAACATATACACATCAAGAACACGAGGCTAAACGAAGTAATTGAAAGGGTGTTACTTACCAAAGCTCGCTTTTACAGGTTCGTGCAGCTCCTCTTTAACTTGCCACGCACCTTGAAGATGTCCCCAATATCCCGTGTTTGGTCTTCATTGCTCCTCTGCATGTTCGCACTCGTGGTTTTAAAATCTCAACATGGCAAGAAATATATACTACTCCCTCTGTCCCATAATATAAGAACGTTTCTGACACTACACTAGTGTCAAAAATGTTCTTATATTATTGGGCGGAGGGAGTAGTAATACTCATGCATCTTGTGGGCAACATTAAAGCACTCGTATGCCATGTTAGATCATCTCCAACATAAGTGCAACGCGAGGTGATTTAAAAAAGCGTTGCATCTCCAACATAAGTGCAACTCGTCTGGCGCTCGTTGATGATGTCATGTGGGAAGCATTTGTGCCACAGCGCCATGGCTTCCTCGTCCATCTCAGTGATGCCGAGATGGTGCTCCCGCCTCCAGTTGTCGCGACGATCCTCGTCGGTGATAAGCCACGGCAGAGGCGCGAGCTCCTGCGCCCGCTCCCGCGTCGGCACATTGGGGAAGTTCAATGTTCTATGAGGCCACCGGAGGCACCACGCCGCCGCGTCGTACGCGCGGGCGGCCTCGTTGGCGGTGTCGAAATTGCCGAGGCCGAGGCGCGTCCCGCAGAACTGGATCTCGAGGAAGAAGCCGCCAGAGGGGCGCGCGCGGATGCCGCGGTATCCCCAAGTTTCCCGGGGATGGGGCGGCATGGTCGCGCGGCGGCGGCGAGGCGAGAAAGAGCGGGGAGAGAGCGGTGGCGAGGCGCAGAATGGTGGCGAGGCGCAGAACGGGGAGAGAGCGGTGGTGAGGCACAGAACGGGGAGAGAGCGGTGGCAAGGCACAGAGAGGTGGGAGGGCGTTGGATTTTATAAAGCGCGCCGGACGCCACGCACCAAAACTAGCGCGCGCCCGGCCGCTTTTTTCCCGCGTGCGCGCGATCCATTCCCGATGTCCCTGCTATCTCTACTCTCTTCTCTAATGTTATATTTATTTTATATTTTATATTTATCTCTACTTCTCTACTCTCTAATCTTTTAAAAACAGAGTTGGTGATGATGGTGTGCCTGCCATCCTACAATATAGGTCGTCCGATTTATATCCGACGGATAGGAAGGAAACTATGGCAATTTTGTAGAAAGATACCCACACCCCTCTCCAGGTTTGCAAATAAGGCCTTCCCTCGTTCATCCTTTTCTCCCACAAGCTAAACTACTCATACAAATGCATCTTGATATTCCGTGCAATGCATGGGCATCTTGCTAGTTGTAAAAAACTTTCCATCATTTGCCACACTACTGGTTGTAGATGAAGAACCTACCCATGCACAACGCGATACAGGAGCGACGCACAATTACAAGTTGATATTCTGTTGGACAATGGAGGCTATAACCAATTACTTTTACGGGAACAATAGCAACCAGGAAATTTGAGGTAGGTATGAACAAAATTGGAACTACACATGTACTGCACTACTGCTAAGTGATTCAATACACACATTACCAATCGAGGAGGATAACGATGGTCGCGACGGCCTCTGTGCATCATGGTCGGCAACGGGAGTTAGTTCATTGTCCACGACGCTGGTGCTTCTGCGCTTGGCGTCGGCTTCCGGGAAGCAGATCCGAGACCGTGGAAGAGGATGCCAGGGAAGTGGCTCCATGTTGATACGTCTCCAACGTATCTATAATTTTTGATTGTTCCATGCTATTATATTACCTGTTTTGAGTGATTATGGGCTTTATTATACACTTTTATATTACTTTTGGGACTAACCTATTAACCGGAGGCCCAGCCCATATTGCTGTTTTATTGCCTGTTTCAGTATTTCGAAGAAAAGGAATATCAAACGGATTCCAAACGGAATGAAACCTTCAAAGATCATGATTTTTGAAGAATATCATCCTCGAGACTTGGAGTTCAAGTCAAAAGATCCTCGAGGAGGCCAGGAGATAGGGGCGCCCCTCTGGGCGCCGCCTCTCTCGTGGGCCCTCGAGGCTCCCCGACCGACTTCTTTCGCCTATATAGTCCCATGCACCTAAAAACATCCACGGAGAAGATAGATCGGGAGTTACGCCGCCGCAAGCCTCTCAGAGCCACCAAAACCTCTCGAGTCATTTTCGCACCTGCCGGAGGGGGATCCCATCACGGTGGCCATCTTCATCATCGAGGCGCCTCCATGACGAGGAGGGAGTAGTTCACCCCGGGCTGAGGGTATGTACCAAGAGCTATGTGTTTGATCTCTCTCTCTCTCTCTCTCTCTCTCTCTCTCTCTCTCTCGTGTTCTCTCTCGTGTTCCCTCTATGGCACGATCTTGATGTATCCCGAGCTTTGCTATTGTAGTTGGATCTTATGATGTTTCTCCCCCTCTACTCTCTTGTGATGAATTGAGTTTCCCCTTTGAAGTTATCTTATCGGATTGAGTCTTTTATGAGAACACTTGATGTATGTCTTGCCGTGCTTATCTCTGGTGACAATGGGATATCATGTGCCACTTGATATATGTTTTGGTGACCAACTTGCGGGTTCCGCCCATGAACCTATGCGTAGGGGTTGTGAAAGTGCGTTATATCGACTAGAGGGGGGGTGAATAGGCGATTTTTAGAGAATTTTACAAATTCTTCACTGAGGAATTTGCTGGTGAGGAAATTCCTTAGCGAAGAAATACATGCAGCGGAATAAGTACTCAGAAGTAAGCATAACAGATTACAAGCATAGTCATCATGATGAAATGAAGACAATCACAGAGTACGTAAAGCGTAATCACAGGATAACACAAGATGAAGACAAACAGATCAAGAAATTGAACTGAGGAAATTGAGAAAGTCTTCACCAAAGTCTTCAAACACAGATATGAACAAACACTCAACACAAGAATGAGGAAATGAAAGGGTTGAGGAAATAGAACCAGTTAGGTTGGTGAAGACAATGATTTGGTAGACCAGTTCCAACCACTGCCCTCGGTTGTACGCCCTGGTTGGAGCGGTGAGTATTTAAACTCGAGGACACGCAGTCCCGGACACCCAACATCGAGCACGCAGCTCGAACACCAAGTCCTCACCGTGTTCTCCTTGAACTAAGGTCACGCAGACCTCGCCCAATCACTCGTGGTAAGTCTTCAGCGACTTCCAAACCTTCACATACTTGGTCACTCGGCGATCCACAATTCCTCTTGATGCTCTAGACCGTGACGCCTAACCGTCTGGAAGAAGCACAGTCTTCAAAGGTAAAAGCGCCGGATCCACGCAGGATCAATTTCTTCAATGATGCTCAATCACTTTGGGTTTGTAGGGGTTTGGTTTTGGGATTTTCCTCACTTGATGATTTTCGCCAAATTCCTCGGAGGATGGGTTGCTCTCAAATGACAAGTGTCAAGTTCTCTCGAGCAGCCAACCAACTAGTGGTTGTAGGGGCGGCTATTTATAGCCTAGGAGCAGCCCGACATGATAAGACATAAATGCCCTTCAATGATATGACCGTTAGGTGGATAAGGTATTTGGGACAGTGGCGCAAGAAGACAAAGAACGGTCGGAAATTTGAACATCAAATTCCTCGTGGCTATCATGTTCTCATCGTAGGCAATTCAGACCTGGCGAATTCCTAACTCCTCGTCGAACAAATTCTCGTGACGTAAGAGCTTCGTCTCTCACATCAAGAAATTGACTGAACTGTATGAGATTTCCAAAAGCTTCACTCAAGGGATTGGTAGGTGTAGGATTTTGAGTTGAGCATCACATGGAAATTTTTCCTTAGTATTTCCTCGACCCCTTTAACAAAGACGGTGTTTCCTATGACTCAAGAAAGAGAAAATGAAACTACGAAAACAAAAGTCTTCACGCTTCATGTTCCTCAAATGAATACCAAGTCTTCAAGGTCACACCAATTTCTTCACTTTCAAAGTCTTCAAAAAGTCTTCAGAATATCAAATTCTTCAGTTGAAGAACTTCATTTTTAGGGGTCGACTTTCTTTGTAAATATCAAACTCCTCATAGACTTATAGTCCCTGTGTACACTCACAACGATTAGTTACTTAACCTATAAGTCTTCAATACACCAAAATCACTAAGGGCACTAGATGCACTTACAATCTCCCCTTTTGGTGATTGATGACAATATAGGTTAGGTTTTCAACGGGATAAACATATGAAGTGTAAACATCGATAATGAGGAATTTGATTGCAAGATATAGAAGAACTCCCCCAAGATGTGCATAGTGAGGAATTTGCTTTTGAGGCAATGCACATTTGAAGAATTGAATCATGGAGATCTCCCCTATATCTTGTAATTCATACACGCATTTAACATATAGTATGAAGAATTTGAAATGCCTGATGAAATATGGTGCTTGATGTTATGCAATGTAACGCATCAAGAGTATCAGAGCCCAAATCGATTTGCTATGAAGATTTTCAACGAGCTCATGAGGATCAGAGCATAACAAATATCAAAACTACTGTAGTCGGAGCATAGAGCAAAAGCATAATGCATCAAAAGTATCAAAGCACCATCGGGTTTAAGATTACAACTCGATCCAATAAAAGGTTTCAGAAGAACGAGAGTTGTAACTTAATAAAATGATGTATATAGACAAAAACTAGACCCGCTTGAAGACTAACTCAAATTTCTCCCCCTTTGTCATCAAATGACCAAAAGGATCGAATCTGAGGACTAATGCTCGTGAAGAATTTCAAGTTGAAGATGGAGTGCCAGCATTGGTGGGGTCGGTTGTCGAAGTAGGACCAGCAACAGTGTCTTCCAAATCTTCATTTTCATCAGTGTCGCGAGATGAAGAATAGGAGCTGGCCACTAAGGAAGGAACTTTGACTTTCTTGAATTTCTTCGAGGAGGTGCGACCACCAAATACTTCCTTGAGTCCCATTGATTGCGTTCTTCTTCATTGTAGACATGTGAAAGAAAAGCCCAAAGCGCTTGAAGGTTTCATGAAGGTAGTAGTGGTTTTTCTTCACCGCATTGTGTGTTGAGGTCATGTTGTAAAGAAGAGTACCAAACCGACGCTTGACCCACTTATGATTGCGATCAACCTTCCGATGAAGATCGAGGAGTAACTCACGATCACCATCACCACAGGTGCGAGCTTGAGGACTTTGCTTGAGTGAGGTATTTGCCGATGAGTCATGTGTGGCGTAGTCATCATTGGTGGAGTAGGATGTTGCTTCTTAAACTGTCCATCCAATGGACGAATGCCTTCATCTATCACAGCATGGCCTTGCCCTTGTCATCACCGAGGTAATTGTCCGCTTGAGGACTTCAATCGGGGCAGGTAGCTGCAGTGGTTCAAAGTATCAGCCTTGTAATTGAGTGAAGACCTTGACCTGATGAATCTCATAATCCAAGGCGCATAAGGCTTCAGCTCAAATGGTGACATGGCAATGTTAGCCAGAGTCCTCATGAAGAAATCATGGAAATTGACGGGAACGCCATGGATGATGTTGAAAAGCATATTCTTCATGATGCCAACGACTTCTTCATCGTTCGAGTCGTGGCCTTTGATAGGACTCATAGTCTTCGTCAGAATCCGATAGACTGTTCGGGGCACATATAATAATTCCTTGACGAGGAATTTGGTCCTTGGGGCTTGCCTGGCTTCAAAGGCTTCATCAAGACTTGCATATAGTGATTTGAAAGTTCCTTTTCTTCATAGATGCGACGTGCACCATCAATCGGAGGATCGAGTGGGAGGGCACGAAGCAATTCACTTGTCGGTGCCTTGTAGTGAGTGTTTTCGGTCATCCAATCCAAGACCCATGAAGTTACATCTTCGCGTCTCCGTGATGTGCAGGTTGCATAGAATCAAGAATTAGCTCTTCGCTCCACCACGGATATCGCAGCAGAAGTTTAGAAGTCTGCGTCGTGAAGAACACCGAGGATCGGCTCAAAGCTCCGGCAGCGACTCCATATCCACATGAGGAATATGAGCATGATCAAGATTTTGTCCTTGTTGAAAAGCACCGAGGAATAGAAGTTGGCTTGGCTGGCAGTCCGAAGCACCTCTTCCTAATGCGAGCGTAATCATAAGGATTATATTCATGAAGAACACGTGCTAGGCAAAGAAATCTTCAGCCTTGAACTTTTGCTTGGTTGAGAACGGATTCTTTTGCTTGGGCAGAGGGTGTCGATCAGTTGCATCACCACCTCAGAATCACAAGTTCAGGTTCTTCACCGAGGAATTTCTTGTTCCTCAACAGGTGCAGTCTGAGGATTAGCAGCAGCAGCAGTTTCATCAGCACTAGCGGCTGGAATTTCTTCATGCACAGAATCAGTGGGTTGATTTTCTTCAAAGTCCATTTGGACTGTTTGTGCAGGGGAGTGAGGAACTTGTTGGAGCGGGGTGAAGAGAGGAGTATTGGGATGCTGACTTTCCCAAAAGTCATCATTTATCACTGGAGTGGTGCATCCAATATCCACATCTTCATTTTCAATTTCCTCAGTACCAGCTTGAGGAATTTCATGGTCTGATGAGGAAATAACTGGGGTTGAAGGGATTGCTTCCACTTCAATTTCTTCATCAATTTTCTCTGGATGAAGCAGCAGATTGATGTTTTTATCAGATCCGATTGGGATCTCATATTCTTCTCCAAAAGGAACGACTTCCTTTGATGGTATGGAGGTAATTGGAACAGCATCAATTGGGTTTTCAAATGAGCTGGTCATTGGCTTCATTTTCTTCGCAATCAAGAATCGACGCAGCTGATGCTTTCCTTTTCTTCACAAAGCAGCTCGCTCAGAGCCTTGGTTTTCTTCACATCGAAGCGGATGGAAGAATTGGAGTTGGAGTTGGCGCAGGAGGAGCCGAGGAATTTGGTGCATTTTCTTCAGAGCAACCGATGCGCCTCTGTCTTGAACAATTTCTACAGCGCACCACTAGTGGGTGCCCTGGCAGTTTTTCTTCAATGGGTGGAATGGGATCATCAGCCCGAATCAGCATTTTCTTCAAAGAGGCTGAGCAGAGGCTTCGAGGATTTTCATGTTGCATTGGGACAGCAATAGTCGTGGAATTTCTTCGTCAAAGTTGACGAATCTGGTCTTGACTCCTTGCCAACAAAGATAGTGGGTATCAAACTTTTGCCGAGGTTTTGAATTTCAGTTTGACTTGGAGAAGTTCCTCAGAGTCATCTTGACAACGTTTTCTTGAGAACTTCTCCTTCCTGTATTGAGCCTTTTGATTTCCCTCGCCTTCTCAAACTTCCATTTTCTTCAGCGATGAAGTGAGTCAACGCATGATTTTGACCAGTGTCAAATGAAGATCAGCAGAGGGGTATTGGGATCATTGTGCGTAGATCAATAAAGTCGAGGACTTTCTTGGATCCAATAGCAAAGGGCACAGATGTACCTTTGGCTCTAGCGGCCCTAACTTGGCGGTCTCGATGATTTCTTCAAGTTCTTCATCGATGCCTCATCATCGATGGCACGTGGACTACAAGCTGTTTCTTCCTTTGGCTAGGCCGAGGACCACGCCCAAATTGTTGCTTTTGTCTTCAGCAGAGTCGGGCCAGATGAAGAATTGGGGGCAGCTGAGGAACTTGCAGAGATGCCTGAGGCAATTGAGAAACCAGCAGTCCTTTGACAAGTAGCTAGATGCACAGGAACTGAGGGTTTGGACGGAGCAGTTGAGGACTTTGTTGGAGCAGCAGCAGTGTGAGGAATTTGCTTGGAGGGTGCTGCTGAGGAACTTGGCCGTGAGGGCACAGATGATGAAGCACTTGGCTTCTGAGCAGGCTTCTTTTGCATTGATTTCCTCGGTTTGACCGAGACTTGATGGCGTGAGCAGCAGAATCCTCATTGAATTTCTTCACCGCTTCCTTTGCTTGCTTTGCCAATTTTGCTTGGCGCTTAGCCCATTCATCGTGAAAGTCCTCACGCGCTTGATGCTAGTGGGATCAGCTATTTGGCCAGTGCCAAAGGAGCTCTTGGGCATGGAGGATTCAAAGTGAATTTCTTCATGTACTTAGGAGTTACATATCTGTATTCCTTCCATTCCCGTGCCCATCTCCGCTCAATCTTACGAATACGCACCTTGCGTTGATTTTTGCTTTCTTCATCCGGAGTGCAATAGTCAGATATATTTCCTCGGGGATTTCAAACGCTGTCATAACCTCAGGTTTCTTTCCTCCCTTCTGCGGCTTACCATCTCGCCATTTTCTTGTGTGAGGAAATTGAACAATTGAGTTCTCTCAAGAAGTGTGCAGTTTTTCTTCGAGGAATGCTGCAAATGAGTTAAGTTGATGAGAACCTAGGGATTCAGAATGACATTTGTACCTGTGACAGAGTATAGGTGCGAGGAATTTGAAGAGGTCATATGCGTTCTCGTAAGGTTTTTCAAAAGAACAAGTTTGAGGATTTTGACCAGATGAGCCTTGAAGAATTTCACTAAGCGTTCTTTGTCTTAGGTTCCGAGTTGTATAGATCGAGGATCCACACAATTGAGGTATCTTGAAGAAAATCATTGCTTAGAGAAACGAGTCAAGAGATTTGAGGTGTTCATATGTGTGAGGAATTTGAAGAATAAACACCTTTGAAGAATTTGAAGAAGATTTGAGAATCAAAGCGAGTAATAAAAGTAACTTTTAATTTACCCAAGTGAAGAACACGATTTAACCGAGATGAACAGTTGGGAAGTTCGTCTGCTCAGATCTTCCCGCCCTAACTTGGCAGAGGAAATCAGCTATGGCGACGGCGGAGTGAAGATTTTCCACGGTCGGCGCGAGTACGTCGGCGAAGAGGTCAAGGGTGAAGCTTTTCCTCACCGGGCGACGATGGAGAAGCGGCGGCGCTTAGGGTTTCGAGGAGCTCGAGCGGAGAGAGAGGTCGAGTGAAGTAAAAGAGTGAGGAAGGAGAGAGGGTATGTATAGACACGGTGAAAAACGGATCGTCCAAGATTTAGGACTAACGTGCCTCGACCGCTTCCCTTCTCACGACATGTGTCACACACGTCTTGTGTAGTGGAGATCGTGCGATCGTGGGTGAATATAATAATGCATCGTGGGATGCGGAACGGTTTGAGCGGTAAAATGAAGGTTTGAATAAGATTTGTTTTAAAGTTCCGCTGTAATTTCTTCACTGTCAAGGACACAAAGTGAAGAATTTGAACGAAGTTTCAAAGTAGAACGCACATGAAGAATTTGTGAATAGATTGGGTTGAGTATAGCATAGAGGGAAAGGGTCCGATCACATTCACTTAGCAAAAAACGACTTGAAGAAATAGCCATAAGTGAATGCTGAGAGGACATAAACCCATATATATATAGTCAATGAAGAAAGACGACGGAAACAGTGAAGATTTTGCAAAGTTGAAGAATTTGAAAATCAAGAATTTCAAAAGCGAGGAAAAACTCAAATTGAAGATTTTCAACTTTGGTGGTGGCGTGACCCACCATATAAGAATGATGATTTCAGACACCGCGCACAATTGTCGAGGGTTTCGAGAATCAAATTCTTCATTAATTTCTTCACACTTAGAGTGTTATTCTTCATTGATTGAAGAAAACGTTTCTTCATGTGTTGCACATCTAAGTCATCAATTTTGCATAAGTGTTAGGATGTGTGTCCTTTTCAAAGAACATTCAAGATTCCAAGATATTTAGCTCACACCGCAACTTGCTAAATCTCTTCACATCCAAGGGCTTAGTGAAGATATCAGCTAGTTGTTCTTGATCTTCACATGCTCGATGGAGATGTCGCCTTCAACACATGATCACGAAGAAAATGATGACGAATTTGAATGTGCTTTGTCTTCGAGTGCTGAACTGGGTTGTGAGCAATCTTGATGGCACTCTCATTGTCACAGAGAGAGGCACATTCTTCACGTTGATGCCGTAGTCCTTGAGGGTTTGCTTCATCCATAGTAATTGAGCACAACACGAGCCAGCAGCAATGTATTCAGCTTCCGCAGATGGGCGGTGATACGTTCTGCTTTCTTCGAGGACCAATGCACCAAAGATCGTCCGAGGAAATGACAGTACCAGATGTTGACTTGCGATCCACACGATCACCAAAGATAGTCGAGTCGAATATCCAATGAGATCAAAAATAGAGCCCTTGGGGTACCATAATCCTAGTGTTGGTGTGTGAGCTAGATATCAAAGAATATGCTTCACAGCCTTATGGTGTGATTCCTTGGTGTAGCTTGAAATCGGGCACACATGCAAACACTAAGCATTATATCTGGCCTAGATGCACATAAGTACAATAAAGAACCAATCATGGAGCGGTATACCTTGTGATCAAGTCAATACCATTTTCATCAAGGCATAGATGGCCATTTGTGGGCATAGGAATTTTGACACCTTTGCAATCTTGCATGCCGAATTTCTTCAGACATATTTGAGGTATTTCTCCGAGATATGAATATGCCATTGTGTTGTTGACGAATTTGAAGACCTAAGAAGAATTTCAACTCTCCCATCATAGACATTTGATATTCTTCACTCATCATATAGGCAAATTCATCACTATAACGTTGGTCAAGACAGCCAAAGATAATATCATCAACATATATTTGGCACACAAACAGTTCACCATCATAAGATTTAGTAAAGAGAGTAGGGTCGAGTGAACTGGTGTGAAGCCATTCTTCACGAAGAATTCCTTCAATGTATCATACCACGCCCGAGGGGCTTGCTTGAGGCCATAGAGGGCCTTATTTAGTCCAAGACTTTGTCGATTCTTTGGATCTTCAAAACCTGGGGTTGAGCAACATATACTTCTTCCTCAAGCTTACCATTGAGGAATGCACTTTTCACATCCATTTGATATAAAGTGATATTGTGATGGTTAGCATAGGCGAGTAATATCTTGAATAGACTCAAGTCTAGCGACAGTGCAAAAGTTTCATCGAAATCAATTCCTTCAACCTGTGTAGCCTTGAGCTACTAGTCGTGCCTTATTCCTCACCACAAGACCATTTTCATCTTGCTTGTTGCGGTAGATCCACTTTGTGCCAATGATATTATGCTTATGACGATCTGGACGTTTGACCAGTTCCCACACGTTGTTGAGCTCGAACTGATGTAATTCTTCTTGCATGGCCTGAATCCACTCCGGCTCCAGAAATGCTTCATCTACCTTAGTGGGCTCTGTGATAGAGACAAAAGCATAGTGCCCACAAAAGTTAGATAAATGTGAAGCTTTTGAGCGAGTGAGAGGACCTGGCGCTTCAATGTCATCGATGATCTTGTCAACTTGTACTTCTTTTGCAACGCGAGGATGAGCAGGTTGTCTTCGAGGAATTTGATCATTTTCCTCAAAGACCATTTTCTTCAAAGATTATCTTCAGTGCATCACTCGACGTTCTTGGCAGTCTGTGAATGAATTCTTCAGCAGTTTCTTCAGTAGGAATGACATCCTCAGTTTCCTTGAACCTGATGGAATCCTCAGGTGCTGGTTCGTCTAACACAGAAGGTAGGTGCTCTCTTTGCGAGCCATTAGTTTCATCGAACCGCACATCTACAAATGTCAACAATCTTGTGAAGTGCGATGTTGAAGACTCAGAGGTGTGCGAGTCCTTTCCGTAACCAAGCATAAAACCTTCATGTGCTTTCGGTGCAAATTTAGAGTTGTGATGTGGATCTCTAATCCAGCATTTAGCACCGAAGACTTTGAAATAACTTACATTAGGTTTCTTGTCGTGAGGAGTTCATAGGCAGTCTTCTTGAAGAATTTGTGAAGATATACTGTTGATGATGTGGCACGCAGTGTCAATTGCTTCAATCCGTAAACGACTAGGCGTTTTGTATTCATCAAGCATAGTGCGAGCCATCTCAACCAGAGTTCTGTTCTTGCGCCCACGACGCCGCTTTCTTTGAGGAGTATAGGAGAAGATAACTCATGAGTAATACCAAGTTCATCAAGATAGTCATCAAGACCGAATTCTTGAACTCAGTTCCATTGTCACTCCCGACGTGCTTGATCTTCACACCAAAGTTGGTTGAAGCCCTCGAGGAAAATCGCTTGAAGATTTCCGCACTTGATTTTCGTAAGTAACAATGTGTACCCATGTGTAACGAGAGTAATCATCAACAATAACAAAGCCATATAGTGATGCTTCATTAACGATACTGAGTAATGATTGGGACCAAAGAGGTCCATGTGAAGCAATTCAAGGACGAGTAGTGGTCATGATAGTCTTATTTGGATGCTTGGCCTTGGTCATTTTTCCAGCTTCACAGTTCGCATAAGTGATCCTTGAGGAATTTGACATTCTCAATGCCAATGACATGCTTCTTCTTCGCCTGCATGACCAAGTCGTCGATGCCATAGCCAGCCTTCTGAAGCTTTTGCAAGTAGGCACACGGCTGGTTGTGGTCCTGTAGAGAAGTCAACAATATACAAGTCTCCTCTCCTAAAGCCTTCGAAGACTTTGGAATTGTCGCTTCCATAATCACAACACAACGATACTTGCCAAAGATAACAACCATATCAAGATCACAAAGCATTGAGACCTGACATGAGGTTATATCCTAAAGATTCAACAAGCATGACTTTGTCCATGTGCTTGTCCTTAGAGATAGCAACCTTACCAAGTCCCAATACCGACTTTTGCCTTTGTCAAGAAAGATGATATGCTTCAGATGTGACGGTGATAAGGTAGCATCCATCAATAGATTCTTGTCACCGGTCATGTGATTTGTACATCCACTATCGAGAACCCACTCGGTGGCTTTGGGTTGGTCATCCTGCAGATGAATTAGTATAACTTACGATCTCATATACTTCATCGGTGAAGAATATGATATCAAGTTCATCGATGAATTTCATCATCAAGATTCAGATAAGCAAGATGAGGACGTGTGAAATGAAAGTTCATTTCATCATGATTAGCTCGTCCTTTCGTGCATTTTGTCGTCCCCAAGAAATTCTTGAGATGTTAGGCACATCTCGAGACCTGACCCGCAGAAGAGATTAGTTCTTTTTCTTCACCACCCACATCTGAAGGGGTGGCAAAGAGTTCATCACTCTGCGAGCACCATATGAGAATGGTGGCATAGAGGCCAAACCATTTCGTTTCACATAAGAGGGGTTAGGGTAAGCATATGAATAAGCAGAGAAATTCTTCGAGGACTTATGAACATATTGGTTTGAAGAATAATGCACATATTCATAGCCCTTAGCTCTACCCTGCGAAACAGAGTTGTTAGCACGATGATAATCATATGAGGACTTTGATCCTTTTGAGGAATTTGATCCACGTGAGGAATTTGGTCCGTATGAGGACTTGGATCCATATGAAGAATTTGGTCTATATGAAGAATTTGATCTGGGGTTCCTATTCTTCACGGGTGGTGTCATGAGGACATTCACCTGAAGATTTTCAAGGTACTGCTTGGGAACCCAGATTTTCTTCATAGGGGAACCGTTCCTGCAGTTAGTGCCAACATATCTAGCAAATACTTCACCATTCGATTTTTGAACAGTTTATAGTTTGAGTCAAATGACTCATCAATGAATGAGGAAATTCACATGTAAAGCCAGATAAGTTAGATGGATCAATCTGGAGGTCCCTTTGCAGCAACCCATGAGGTTTTGGGATACCGCCAAAGCTTCGAAGACGCTCCATCAAGATTGAGTTTCCTCTCAAAGGCAATACCCTCTTTCCTAGGGTTCTGTTGAGGATCTCGCTTTTAAGCACATCACAAAGAGTCGATGCCCTTTGAGGCTTTTGTACATGCCTGTTATGTACAATTCCTTCATCTGCATCGTCGGTGATACTAGCAATGTCCTCGATGAGGAATTAGTGATAGCAGAGGCAGGTGAAGAATTTGTAACAGTTGAAGCATTTGAACATTCGGTGAAGAATTAGCGATTCACGCTCAATGCACTTTAAGCATGGAGGAACAAATTCTTCTTGAGAAGCGCTGATTTTTGAGCAAGTAATGAATCGCGCCCTTCCTTCAAGATCTTCACAACTCGCTCTTAGCTTCTCAAGATCTTGCTTTCTTTGAAGAAATTCATAAGAAAGTTTCTCATGATCATATAGGAGAGTGTTATGATGACCTTGAAGGCTGTCAAGCCTAGACCGAACTCTCTCAAGATTTTCGATCGAGGGCTTGAGTGCGATCCATTTCTTCACCTAACATATCATCACTCTTATCTAGCATGTTTTGAACCTTTTCAAAAGCCCTTTGTTGTTTTATAGCAATCTTAGCAAGTTTAGAGTAGCTGGGCTTGAGATCCTCATCGATTCATTTTCACTAGATTCGGAGGGGTGAAATTGAGTACCTTAGCACCTTTTGCCATGAAGCAATAGGTGGGGCGTAATCATTATTTTCCTCATCGGGTTTGTCGGCGGAGTCAGTTTCTTGATGTTGAAGATGGACTTGCTAACATAAGCGATAGCAAGAGCGGACTAGCCACACCAGATTCGGATTCTTTGGACTCCTCCTCTTCCTCATTTTCCTCGATTCAGCTTGAGTCCATTTCCTTGCCAATAAATGCCCGAGCCTTTTGGAGCTGCTCTTCTTGTGAGAAGAAGGTTTTGAGGATTTTGATGATGAAGATTTTGATGATTTCTTCTTTTCTTCAAGTCATCGTAAGCTGTAATCCTTGTGCTTCTTCTTTCTTAATTCCTTTTCCCATCGAGGACAATCTTGGATATAGTGACCAGGTTTCTTGCATTTGTGGCAAAGTCTTCTCTTATAGTCACTAGATGAGGAATCACCGCTTCTTGAGGATTTTCCAAAGCGACCACGCCTTGTGAATTTCTGGAATTTCTTCACGAGCAAAGTGCTAGCTCTGGCCAAATTCTTCAGATCTCCAAGGCTACTACCGAGTCTTCACTGCAGATTCGAGATACAGCCTTGGCCTTCGTGGCACGTGTTTTCCATAGCCGTAACCATAGAGATCTCTCTTCAACAAGTGGAACTCGTGAGTATTTAGCCTTCGAGGATATCAGCAGGATCAAGAGACTTGTAATCAGCTCGTTCTTGTATCATCGATTGCGAGTATCAAATGAGGAATCAAGCGATCTTAGCAATTTCTTCACCACCTCATGGTCGGTGATGTCAATGGCACCCAAAGGCTTGAAGCTCATTTGAGATGTCGGTGAGGCGATCAAGGTTTGTTGAACATTTTCGTTGTCGAGTCTTTTGAAGCGGTTGAAGAGATTCCGAAGAACATCAACTCGAGAGTCACGCTGAGTCGAAACACCTTCATTTACTTTGGACAGCCTGTCCCAGATGAGTTTGGCAGATTCCAAAGCACTCACTCTTCCATATTGACCTTTGCTCAGATGGCCACATATGATATTCTTCGCTTGAGAATCGAGTTGCTTGAATCTCTTCACATCAGCATCATTCGGAGAGGGAGTGGTGAGGAAACACCTTTTGTCACAACATACCGTAGATCGTTGTCAATTGCTTCAAGATGCATTCGCATTTTGTTCTTCCAAGAGGGGTAGTCCGTCCCATCAAGGTAGGACACCTGCTGAGACCTTGATCATACTGCGGTCGACATAACTAAAACTCCTGTGGTTAAACTAAAATCACACGTAACAAGGGAGTACCTCGCTCGATACCAATTGAAAGTCGTTATATCGACTAGAGGGGGGTGAATAGGCGATTTTAGAGAATTTACAAATTCTTCATCGAGGAATTTGCTGGTGAGGAAATTCCTTAGCTAAGAAATACATGCAGCGGAATAAGTACTCGAAGTAAGCATAACAGATTACAAGCATAGTCATCATGATGAAATGAAGACAATCACAGAGTATGTAAAGCGTAATCACAGGATAACACAAGATGAAGACAAACAGATCAAGAAATTGAACTGAGGAAATTGAGAAAGTCTTCACCAAAGTCTTCAAACACAGATATGAACAAACACTCAACACAAGAATGAGGAAATGAAAGGGTTGAGGAAATAGAACCAGTTAGGTTGGTGAAGACAATGATTTGGTAGACCAGTTCCAACTGCTGTCTCAGTTGTACGTCTGGTTGGAGCGGCTGAGTATTTAAACTCGAGGACACGCAGTCCCGGACACCCAGTCACTAAGCACGCAGCTCAGGACACAAAGTCCTCACCGTGTTCTCCTTGAACTAAGGTCACGCAGACCTCGTCCAATCACTCGTGGTAAGTCTTCAGGCGACTTCCAAACCTTCACATACTTGGTCACTCGGCGATCCACAATTCCTCTTGGATGCTCTAGACCGTGACGCCTAACCGTCTGGAAGAAGCACAGTCTTCAAAGGTAAAAGCGTCGGATCCACGCAGGATCAATTTCTTGATGATGCTCAATCACTTTGGGTTTGTAGGGTTTGGTTTTGGGATTTTCCTCACTTGATGATTTTCGCTCAAATTCCTCGGAGGATGGGTTGCTCTCAAATGACAAGTGTCAAGTTCTCTCGAGCAGCCAACCAACTAGTGGTTGTAGGGGCGGCTATTTATAGCCTAGGGAGCAGCCCGACATGATAAGACATAAATGCCCTTCAATGATATGACCGTTAGGTGGATAAGGTATTTGGGACAGCTAGCGCAAGAAGACAAAGAACGGTCGGAAATTTGAACATCAAATTCCTCGGGCTATCATGTTCCTCATGTGTAGGCAATTCAGACCTGGCGAATTCCTAACTCCTCGCCGAACAAATTCTCGGTGACTGTAAGAGCTTCTCTCACATCAAGAAATTGACTGAACTGTATGAGATTTCCAAAAGCTTCACTCAAGGGATTGGTAGGTGTAGGATTTTGAGTTGAGCATCACATGGAAATTTTTCCTTAGTATTTCCTCGACCCCTTTAACAAAGACGGTGTTTCCTATGACTCAAGAAAGAGAAAATGAAACTACGAAAACAAAAGTCTTCATGCTTCATGTTCCTCAAATGAATACCAAGTCTTCAAGGTCACACCAATTTCTTCACTTTCAAAGTCTTCAGAATATCAAATTCTTCAGTTGAAGAACTTCATTTTTAGGGGTCGACTTTCACTGTAAATATCAAACTCCTCATAGACTTATAGTCCTGTGTACACTCACAAACGCATTAGTTACTTAACCTATAAGTCTTCAATACACCAAAATCACTAAGGGGCACTAGATGCACTTACAGGTTGGCACACGTTCTTGACTCTCCGGTAGAAACTTTGGGGCACTCTTTGAAGTACTTTGTGTTGGTTGGATGAATCTGAGATTGTGTGATGCATATCGTATAATCATGCCCACGGATACTTGAGGTGACAATGGAGTATCTAGGTGACATTAGGGTTTTGGTTGATTTGTGTCTTAAGGCGTTATTCTAGTACGAACTCTTTAATAGATCGATCCGAAAGAATAACTTTGAGGTGGTTTCGTACCCTACCATAATCTCTACGTTTGTTCTCCGCTATTAGTGGCTTTGGAGTGACTCTTTGTTGCATGTTGAGGGCTTGTTATATGATCTATCTATGTTATTATTGTTGAGAGAACTTGCACTAGTGAAAGTATGAACCCTAGGCCTTGTTTCCTATCATTGCAATACCGTTTACGCTCACTTTTATCATTATTTACCTTGCTGTTTTTATTATTTTAGATTACAAAAACCTTTATCTACCATCCATATTGCACTTGTATCACCATCTCTTCGACGAACTAGTGCACCTATACAATTTACCATTGTATTGGGTGTGTTGGGGACACAAGAGACTCTTTGTTATTTGGTTTCTGGGTTGTTTGAGAGAGACCATCTTCATCCTATGCCTCCTACGGATTGATAAACCTTAGGTCATCCACTTGAGGGAAATTTGCTACTGTCCTACAAACCTGTGCACTTGCAGGCCCAACAACGTCTGCAACAATAAGGTTGCGTAGTAGACATCAAGCTCTTTTCTGGCGCCGTTGCTGGGGAGGTTAGTGCTTGAAGGTAAATCTTTAGATCTTGCAATCGAATCTTTTTGTTTCTTGTTTTAGCACTAGTTTAGTTTATAAAATAAAACTATAAAAAAATGGAATTGAGTTTGTCTCATATGCTTCATCTTTTTAATGCCTTTCGTGAAAATGATGGGAAGGAAAATTGTGCTCAAGTACTAGAAGAAGAATTACATAGAATGCTTGGCATGAAATATGTGAATGATGAGCATGATTACAATGTTGTTAGTATGAATTCCTCGAATATCCATGATGCTAATGATATGCAAAGCCACAAGCTTGGGGAAGCTATGTTTGATGAAGATGATATTTTTTGTCCCCCAAGCTTTGATGAGCAAATTTACTATGATGAAAGCATGCCTCCTATCTATGATGATTATTGTGATCACACGTATGCTTTAAATAATAATTATAACCATGAAACTTGTCATCTTTTTTTTTGAGGGGAATGAAACTTGTCATCTTGATCTTAATTTTCAATCATATGATAGTTATTTTGTTGAGTTTGCTCCCACTACTATTCATGAGAAGAAATTTGCTTATGTGGAGAGTAGTAAAATTTCTATGCTTGTAGATCATGAAAAGAATGATTTAGGTGCTGATTATATTGTTGAATTCATTCATGATGCTACTGAAAATTACTCCCTCCGTCCGGAAATACTTGTCATTGAAATGGATGTATCTAGATGTATTTTAGTTATAGATACATTCATTTTCATCCATTTTGCTGACAAGTAATTCCGGACGGAGGGAGTATTATGAGAGAGGATCATATGCTTCTACATATTGCAATAATATCAAGTTTCCTCTCTATGTGCTTAAAATTTTAAAGTTATGCTTGTTTTACCTTCCTATGCTAGTTGATTATTGTTCCCATAAGTTGATTGCTCACAAAATACCTATGCATAGGAAGTGGGTTAGACTTAAATGTGCTAGTCATATTCTTCATGATGCTCTCTTTATGTTTCAATTCCTATCTTTTATGTGAGCATCATTGAAATCATCATGCCTAGCTAGGGGCGTTAAACGATAGCGCTTGTTGGGAGGCAACCCAAATTTATTTTAGTTTCTTGCTTTTTGGTTCTGTTTAGGAATGAATAATCCATCTAGCTTCTGGTTAGATGTGTTTTCATGTTTTAATTAGTGTTTGTGCCAAGTAGAACCTTTGGGAAGACTTGGGTGAAGTCTTTATGATCATGCTGTAAAAAACAGAAACTTTAGTGCTCACGAGATTAGCTAGAACTTTTTACTGGAAAGTGCTGTTTAGTTAATTATTTTTGCAGATGATTACTAGACAAATTCCTCAGGTCCAGAAATTTATTTTAGAATTTTTTGAGTTTCAGAAGTTTGCGTTAGTTACAGATTACTACAGACTGTTCTGTTTTTGACAGATTCTGTTTTTCGTGTGTTGTTTGCTTATTTTGATGCATCTATGGCTAGTAAAATAGTTTATAAACCATAGAGAAGTTTTAATACAGTAGTTTTAACACCAATATAAATAAATAATGAGTTCATTACAGTACCTTATGTGGTTGTTTTGCTTTCTTTCGCTAACGGAGCTTATGAATTTTCTGTTGAGTTTTGTGTTGTGGAGTTTTCAAGTTTTGGGTAAAGATTTGATGGACTATGGAATAAGGAGTGGCAAGAGCCTAAGCTTGGGTATTCCGCACCCCAAGGTAATATTCAAGGACAACCAAGAGCCTAAGCTTGGGGATGCCACGGAACGCATCCCCTCTTTCGTCATAGTTCATCGGTAACTTTACTTGGAGCTATATTTTTATTCACCACATGATATGTGTTTTGCTTGGAGCGTCATTTCCTTTTGTTAGTATTTGCTTGCTGTAATTTAGAATAATTTTTTGCATCTTTATTTTCAATAAAAAAAGGTCAAGGATAGCCTTTACCATGCTTATTTTGCTAGTATACATGTTGCTGTTAGAAAACAGAAAGTTTACCGCTGTTGCAAAAATTCCTCAGAAAAGTCAGAGAATGGTATAATGTTGAAACTTTTTGCATATTGAACTCTGATAAATTTATTACAGTGGGAATTTTATTTCATAATTTTTCGAGTCAGGGAAGTATTGATACTCTTGCATTCTTTACAGACTGTACTGTTTTGGCACATTGCTGTTATGTTTGCATTGTTTGCTTATGTTTGCTTGTTTAATGATTCTATTTGAGGATAGGAGTGTTAAATATGCAGAGGCATTTAGTATGCAATGTTGAATAATAATTTAAGTGATTTGTTACATAGAAAATGATAAGGTTTTGCATTGGTTTATACAAACCTATCTCACGAGTTCTTGTTGAGTTTGTTGTGGATGAAGCTTTTGATAAAAAGAGAAACCATGATATGGGAGGAATTAAGGAGACACAAAAGTTCAAGCTTGGGGATTCCCAAGGCACCCCAAGATAATATTTCAAGAAGTCTCAAGCATCTAAGCTTGGGGATGCCCCGGTAGGCATCCCACCTTTCTTCTTCAACAACTATCGGTTAGTATCGGTTGAGCCTAAGTTTTTGCTTCTTCACATGAGTTGTGATATCCTTGCAATGTCATTTTGTTTGTTTTGCTTGCTGTTTGAATACAATACCAAGATCTGAAATTCTTTAATGAGAGAGAGTCTTCATATAGTTGCACAATTATTCGACTACTCATTGATCTTGACTTATATCTTTCGGAGTAGTTTGTCATTTGCTCTAGTACTTCACTTATATCTTTTAGAGCACAGTGGTGGTTTTATTTTGAAGAAATAGATGAACTCTCATGCTTCACTTATATTATTGTGAGAGTCTTAAATAGCATGGTAATTTGCTTAATAATAATATGCTAGGTATACAAAAATAATAAAAGCTTTCTTCTGAGTGTGTTGAATACTAAGAAAAGTTTGATGCTTGATAATTGTTTTGAGATATGGAGGTGATAATATCAAAGTTGTGCTAGTTGAGTAGTTGTGAATTTGAGAAATACTTGTGTTAAAGTTTGTGATTCCCGTAGCATGCACGTATGGTGAACCGTTATGTGATGAAGTCGGAGCATGATTTATTTATTGATTGTCTTCCTTATGAGTGGCGGTCGGGGATGAGCGATGGTCTTTTCCTACCAATCTATCCCCCTAGGAGCATGCGCGTAATACTTTGCTTCGATAACTTGTAGATTTTTGCAATAATTATATGAGTTCTTATGACTAATGTTGAGTCCATGGATTATACGCACTCTCACCCTTCCACCATTGCTAGCCTCTCTAATACCGCGCACTTTTTCGCCGGTATCATACACCCACCATATATTTTCCTCAAAACAGCCACCATACCTACCTATCATGGAATTTTCATAGCCATTCCGAGATATATTGCCATGCAACTTTCCACCGTTCCGTTTATTATGACACCCTCCATCATTGTCATATTGCTAGCATGATCATGTAGTTGACATAGTATTTGTGGCAAAGCCACCGTTCATAATTCTTTCATACATGTCACTCTTGATTCATTGCACATCCCGGTACACCGCCGGAGGCATACATATAGAGTCATATCTTGTTCTAAGTATCGAGTTGTAATTGTTGAGTTGTAAGAAAAATAAAAGTGTGATGATCATCATTTTTAGAGCATTGTCCCAAGTGAGGAGAGGATGATGGAGACTATGATTCCCCCACAAGTCGGGATGAGACTCCGGACGAAAAATAAAAAAAAGAGGCCATAAAAAAAAGAAAAGGCCCAAATAAAAAAATAAAAAATGAGAGAAAAAGAGAGAAGGGGCAATGCTACTATCCTCTTAACACACTTGTGCTTCAAAGTAGCACCATGATCTTCATGATAGAGAGTCTCCTATGTTGTCACTTTCATATACTAGTGGGAATTTTTCATTGTAGAACTTGGCTTGTATACTCCAATGATGGGCTTCCTCAAAATGCCCTAGGTCTTCGTGAGCAAGCGAGTTGGATGCACACCCACTTAGTTTCTTTTGTTGAGCTTTCATATACTTATAGCTCTAGTGCATCCATTGCATGGCAATCCCTATTCACTCACATTGATATCTATTGATGTGCATCTCCATAGCCCGTTGATACGCCTAGTTGATGTGAGACTATCTTTTCCTTTTTGTCTTCTCCACAACCACCATTCCATTCCACCTATATTGCTATGTCCATGGCTCACGCTCATGTATTGCGTGAAGATTGAAAAAGTTTGAGAATGTCAAAAGTATGAAACAATTGCTTGGCTTGTCATCGGGGTTGTGCATGATTTAAATACTTTGTGTGGTGAAGATAGACCATAGCCAGACTATATGATTTTGTAGGGATAACATTCTTTGGCCATGTTATTTTGAGAAGACATAATTGCTTTGTTAGTATGCTTGAAGTATTATTATTTTTATGTCAATATGAACTTTTGTCTTGAATCTTTCGGATCTGAATATTCATATAACAAGTAAGAAGAATTACAATGAAATTATGCCAACTAGCACTCCACATCAAAAATTCTGTTTTTATCATTTACCTACTCGAGGACGAGCAGGAATTAAGCTTGGGGATGCTTGATACGTCTCCAACATATCTATATTTTTTGATTGTTCCACGCTATTATATTACCTGTTTTGAATGATTATGGGCTTTATTATACACTTTTATATTACTTTTGGGACTAACCTATTAACCGGAGGCCCAGCCCATATTGCTGTTTTATTGCCTGTTTCAGTATTTTGAAGAAAAGGAATATCAAACGGAGTCCAAACGGTATGAAACCTTCAGCATCGTAATTTTTTGGAAGAATATCATCCTGGAGACTTGGAGTTCAAGTCAGAAGATCCTCGAGGAGGCCAGGAGATAGGGGGTGCCCTCCCCTACTGGGCGCGCCCCCCTATCTTGTGGGCCCCTCGAGCCTCCCCCGACCGACTTCTTTCGCCTATATAGTCCCACATACCCTAAAAACATCCACGGAGAAGATAGATCGGGAGTTCCGCCGCAAGCCTCTCAGAGCCACCAAAACCTCTCCGAGTCCGTTCCGCACTCTGCCGGGGGGGATCCCATCACCGTGGCCATCTTCATCATACCGGCGCTCTCCATGACGAGGAGGAGTAGTTCACCCTCGGGGCCGAGGGTATGTACCAGTAGCTATGTGTTTGATCTCTCTCTCGTGTTCTCTCTCGTGTTCCCTCTATGGCACGATCTTGATGTATCCCGAGCTTTGCTATTGTAGTTGGATCTTATGATGTTTCTCCCCCTCTACTCTCTTGTGATGAATTGAGTTTCCCCTTTGAAGTTATCTTATCGGATTGAGTCTTTTATGAGAACACTTGATGTATGTCTTGCCGTGCTTATCTGTGGTGACAATGGGATATCATGTGCCACTTGATGTATGTTTTGGTGACCAACTTGCGGGTTCCGCCCATGAACCTATGCATAGGGGTTGGCACACGTTCTTGACTCTCTGGTAGAAACTTTGGGGCACTCTTTGAAGTACTTTGTGTTGGTTGGATGAATCTAAGATTGTGTGATGCATATCGTATAATCATGCCCACGGATACTTGAGGTGACAATGGAGTATCTAGGTGACATTAGGGTTTTGGTTGATTTGTGTCTTAAGGTGTTATTCTAGTACGAAAACAAAAGTCTTCATGCTTCATGTTCCTCAAATGAATACCAAGTCTTCAAGGTCACACCAATTTCTTCACTTTCAAAGTCTTCAGAAAGTCTTCAGAATATCAAATTCTTCAGTTGAAGAACTTCATTTTTAGGGGTCGACGTTCACTGTAAATATCAAACTCCTCATAGACTTATAGTCCTGTGTACACTCACAAACGCATTAGTTACTTAACCTATAAGTCTTCAATACACCAAAATCACTAAGGGGCACTAGATGCACTTACAGGTTGGCACACGTTCTTGACTCTCCGGTAGAAACTTTGGGGCACTCTTTGAAGTACTTTGTGTTGGTTGGATGAATCTGAGATTGTGTGATGCATATCGTATAATCATGCCCACGGATACTTGAGGTGACAATGGAGTATCTAGGTGACATTAGGGTTTTGGTTGATTTGTGTCTTAAGGCGTTATTCTAGTACGAACTCTTTAATAGATCGATCCGAAAGAATAACTTTGAGGTGGTTTCGTACCCTACCATAATCTCTACGTTTGTTCTCCGCTATTAGTGGCTTTGGAGTGACTCTTTGTTGCATGTTGAGGGCTTGTTATATGATCTATCTATGTTATTATTGTTGAGAGAACTTGCACTAGTGAAAGTATGAACCCTAGGCCTTGTTTCCTATCATTGCAATACCGTTTACGCTCACTTTTATCATTAGTTACCTTGCTGTTTTTATTATTTTAGATTACAAAAACCTTTATCTACCATCCATATTGCACTTGTACTTCGCCGAACTAGTGCACCTATACAATTTACCATTGTATTGGGTGTGTTGGGGACACAAGAGACTCTTTGTTATTTGTTTGCAGGGTTGTTTGAGAGAGACCATCTTCATCCTACGCCTCCTACGGATTGATAAACCTTAGGTCATCCACTTGAGGGAAATTTGCTACTGTCCTACAAACCTGTGCACTTGCAGGCCCAACAATGTCTACAAGAAGAAGGTTGCTTAGTAGACATCACATGTACGAGGACGACGGTGGACCGGCTCTAGTGCGGCGTACGAGGTCGTATGAAGCATATGCACTGCGGTGGACGAGTGCGCAGATGTAGAAGGGGAGGAGCACGAAGGCTGTGTTGCCGTGGAGAAGTCTATTTTGCGGTGGGAATAGAAAATGGGGAGTATTCAGGTGTACTACTCTAGGTGCCAGGGTGGGGTTGGCTGGGTAGGGTGAACCTGAAGTTACAAAAACAGCCCCCTACCAAGCGTCATCCGTAGGCCTATTCCGAAGGCTATGATGGTAACTTTGCACTACTCCAATCAGGTCGCGGGAGATTTTCCCGCCGACCTCAAAAAATTTGTGACACTGAACTCCCAGTGTGGCGTCTTGGGTGATTGGGCTAAGCAACTAGCAAGAAGTACTAGTAACTACTAGTACTCCCTATGCTTTTATTAACTCTGCATATTAGGTTTGACCGAAGTCAAACTTCCTAAAGTTTGACCAAGTTTATAGAAATATATAAACATTTACCATAACAAATATGTATGATGTGAAAGTACATTCAATAATGAATCTAATGGTATTTATTTGTTATTGTATATGTTAATATTTTTTGTTATAAACTTTCTGAGAGTTTACGAAACTTTACTTTGACGAATGCTAATAAGCGTACTTAAATAAAAACAGAGGGAGTACACATTTGTTTTCTTAGTTTGTAGTGAATTAATCATTTGTTGTAATTGTGAAATAAATATATTAGGCTACTGACTTCGAATGTAATGGTCTATACAATTCAATAGTTACAATCCTTGTTGAATTACAAGATGTATACGAGGTCTATAGTACTTCACAATATGCTCAAACTCACATAATCCCAGGCAAATGAGAATCTAAATGCATTTCATTGTTATTACTTTGTAGGATGCAACAAAACCAACCATAACTCTACATCATCCATTATAAAAGCAACATTTTGAACACATCCCAATGTGTGAATGAAACGTGTAGAGAGAGCTTGCGAAGATGGAGCAGATAGGGCGGGAAAGATTGTATGTATGTGGACGAGAGAGTAGGAGACAAACCTAACGAGAGAGAGAGAGAGAGATAGAGAGAGGACGAAGTTAGGTCTGTGAGAAAGTTGGAGACATGTAATATACGTGAGATGTGTGTGCATCCGAATTCTGTACACGTGAAAGGAGAAGAGACAACAGGTTTGATGAAAGAGCTAGAAAAACATGGAAGAGAGGGGAAGGATCTCGTGGGTTGAGGGATTGATAATTTTGTGCGGGGGAGAGAGGGATTGGTAATTTTGTGCGGGAGAGAGAGGGGGGGTCAGTCAGCCGTCATCACATCATCCTGCTTCCAAATGGCCTCGCATTCTCTAGTGCAGTGTGGTCGCCGTCTTCGATCTCCTCGATGCGCTCTTTGAAGATTGAGTTGTTGTGCATGCTGGGGTGCAGAGAAGCACAAGTAAGAGTGGTCGCCATATAACCTTGGATGGGGATGAATTGTGTGCTCGGGGGAGGGGGGGGTGTTTGCGGTGTGTGTGTGTGTGTGTGTGTGTGTGTGTGTGTGTGTGTGTGTGTGTGTGTGTGTGTGTGTGTGTGTGTCAGATATTGAGAGAAATCAAACCTATGGAGAGAAATGTGTGTGTATGTGATGGAAAGCTACATGCTAAATAGGGTTTTCATGAAAAGATTGTGCGTGCGAGATAGCGAGCGATGTGTGGGCCTTGAGGTGGGCAGGGGCCGGGTGAGGGTATCAAAATTTGTGCTTTGATGCATGTGTTACAAGCAATCGTGCGAGGGATGGACGAATCGAGAGAGATGGTTGTTGTGTTACGGACGCTCCTCTCTCTCTCTCTCTATCTCTATCTCTCTCACACACACACATACACACACACAAGAAAAATAGAAGACTGTTCTCTCATGTATACACAACGTATCAGAATATGTCTATGTATCACTCATGCATGATCATTTGCACATTCACACCTCTCCATGTCTCTATCACACCCACACCGTCTCCACATTGCTCTTCCGCCACAACACACATATGGACACATACACACGTTCTCTCTCAGTCACACACACAAAATCAGTATTAAAAAAAACTAGGACGCACCTAAAACGTCCAAATCCAAATAAGCACGAACTAAAGCTAAATTCAAATATATGGAAATATTGTAGCATCAAGAACTTTTCCAGGAAAAAAAGTTGAGTAATATTAGGGAATTGTTTTCACACACACACAAAAAGGTGAAAGAAATATGCCCTAGAGGCAATAATAAAGTTATTATTTATTTCCTTATTTCATGATAAATGTTTATTATTCATGCTAGAATTGTATTATCCGGAAACATAATACTTGTGTGAATACATAGACAAACAGAGTGTCACTAGTATGCCTCTACTTGACTAGCTCGTTGATCAAAGATGGTTATGTTTCCTAGCCATTGACATGAGTTGTCATTTGATTAACGAGACATGAGTTGTCATTTGATTAACGGGATCACATCATTAGGAGAATGATGTGATTGACTTGATCCACTCCGTTAGCTTACCACTTGATCATTTAGTATTCTGCTATTGCTTTCTTCATGACTTATACATGTTCCTATGACTATGAGATTATGCAACTCCCGTTTACCGGAGGAACACTTTGTGTGCTACCAAATGTCACAACATAACTGGGTGATTATAAACGTGCTCTACAAGTGTCTCCGAAGATACTTGTTGGGTTGGCGTATTTCGGGATTAGGATTTGTCACTCCGATTGTCGGAGAGGTATCTCTGGGCCCTCTCGGTAATGCACATCACTATAAGCCTTGCAAGCATTGTAACTAATGAGTTAGTTACGGGATGATGTATTACAGAACGAGTAAAGAGACTTGCCGATAACGAGATTGAACTAGGTATCGAGATACCGACGATCGAATTTGAGGCAAGTAACATACCGATGACAAAGGGAGCAACGTATGTTGTTATGCGGTTTGACCGATAAAGATCTTTGTAGAAAATGTGGGAGCCAATATGAGCATCCAGGTTCCGCTATTGGTTATTTATTGTAAACGTGTCTCGGTCATGTATACATAGTTCTTGAACCCGTAGGGTCCCCACGCTTAATGTTTGGTGACGATATGTATTATGAGTTTATGTGTTTTGATGTATCGAAGGTAGTTCAAAGTCCCGGATGAGATCGGAGACATGACGAGGAGTCTCTAAATGGTCGAGACGTAAAGATCGATATATTGGACGACTATATTCGGACATCAGAAAGGTTTCGAGTGGTTCGGGTATTTTTCGGAGTACCGAGGAGTTATGGGAATACGGGGGAAGAAGTATATGGGCCTTATTTGGCTTTAGGGGAGAGAGAGAGGCAGGCTGTGCGCCCCCCCCCCCCTATGACTAGTCTGAATTGGACTAGGGGGAGGGGCAGCGCCCCCTCCTTCCTTCTCTTCTCTCTTCCCCTTCCTTGTCTCCTACTCCTACTACTTGGAAGGGGAGGAATCCTACTCCCTGTGGGAGTAGGACTCCTCCAGGGCGCGCCATAGGGGACGGCCCTCTCCCTCTCCTCAACTCCTTTATATACGTGGCCAGGGGCACCCTAGAACACACAAGTTGATCTGTTGATCTATTCCAGCCGTGTGCGGTGCCCCCCTCCACCATATTCCACCTCGATCATATCGTAGCGGTGCTTAGGCGAAGCCCTGCGTCGGTAGCAACATCATCACGCCGTCGTGCTGACGGAACTCTCCCATGAAGCTCTACTGGATTGGAGTTCGCGGGACGTCATCGAGCTAAACGTGTGTTGAACTCGCAGGTGCCGTACGTTCGGTACTTGGATCGGTCGGATCGTGAAGACGTACGACTACATCAACCACGTTGTGCTAACGCTTCCGTTTTTGGTCTACGAGGGTACGTGGACAACACTCTCCCCTCTGGTTGCTATACATCACCATGATCTTGCGTGTGCGTAGGAAATTTTTGAAATTACTACATTCCCCAACAGTGGTATCAGAGTCTGGTTTTATGCGTGGATGTTATATGCATGAGTAGAACACAAGTGAGTTGTGGGTGATACAAGTCATACTGCTTACCAGCATGTCATACTTTGGTTCGGCGGCATTGTTGGATGAAGCGGCCCGGACCGACATTACGCGTACGCTTACGCGAGACTGGTTCTACCGACGTGCTTTGCACACAGATGGCTGGCGGGTGTCAGTTTCTCCAACTTTAGTTGAACCGAGTGTGGCTACGCCCGGTCCTTGAGAAGGTTAAAATAGCACTAACTTGACAAACTATCGTTGTGGTTTTGATGCGTAGGTAAGAACGGTTCTTGCTTAGCCCATAGCAGCCACGTAAAACTTGCAACAACAAAGTAGAGGACGTCTAACTTGTTTTTGCAGGGCATGTTGATATGTGATATGGTCAAGACATTATGCTATATTTTATTGTATGAGATGATCATGTTTTGTAACTGAGTTATCGGCAACTAGCAGGAGCCATATGGTTGTCGCTTTATTGTATGCAATGCAATCGCCCTGTAGTGCTTTACTTTATCACTAAGCGGTAGCGATAGTCGTAGAAGCATAAGTTGGCAAGACGACAACGATGCTAAGATGGAGATCAAAGTGTCGCGCCGGTGACGATGGTGATCATGACGATGCTTCGGAGATGGAGATCACAAGCACAAGATGCTGATGGCCATATCATATTACTTATATTGATTACATGTGATGTTTATCTTTGATGCATCTTATCTTGCTTTGATTGACGGTAGCATTATAAGATGATCTCTCACTAAATTTCAAGGTATAAGTGTTCTCCCTGAGTATGCACCGTTGCGAAAGTTCTTCGTGCTGAGACACCACGTGATGATCGGGTGTGATAGGCTCTGCGTTCAAATACAACAGGTGCAAAACAGTTGCACACGCAGAATACTCAGGTTAAACTTAACGAGCCTAGCATATGCAGATATGGCCTCGGAACACTGAGACCGAAAGGTCGAGCGTGAATCATATAGTAGATATGATCAACATAGTGATGTTCACCATTGAAACTACTCCATCTCACGTGATGATCGGACATGGTTTAGTTGATTTGGATCACGTGATCACTTAGAGGATTAGAGGGATGTCTATCTAAGTGGGAGTTCTTAAGTAATATGATTAATTGAACTTTAATTTATCATGAACTTAGTCCTGGTAGTATTAGCATATCTATGTTGTAGATCAATAGCTCGCGCTTAGCTCCCCTGTTCTAATTTTGATATGTTCCTAGAGAAAAACTATGTTGAAAGATGTTAGTAGCAATGATGCGGACTTGGTCCGTGATCTGAGGTTTATCCTCATTGCTGCACAGAAAAATTATGTCCTTGATGCACCGCTAGGTGACAAACCTATTGCAGGAGCAGATGGAGATGTTATGAATGTTTGGCTAGCTTAATATGATGACTACTTGATAGTTTAGTGCACCATGCTTAACGGCTTAGAATCGGGACTTCAAAGATGTTTCGAACATCATGGACCATATGAGATGTTCCAGGAGTTCAAGTTAATATTTCAAGCAAATACCCAAGTTGAGAGATATGAAGTCTCCAACAAGTTCTATTGCTAAAAGATGGAGGAGAATAGCTCAAGCAGTGAGCATGTGCTCAGATTGTCTAGGTACTACAATCGCTTGAATCAAGTGGGAGTTAATCTTCTAGATAAAATAGTGATTGACAGAATTCTCTAGTCACCATCACCAAATTAGTAGAACTTCGTGATGAACTTATAGTATGCAAGGGATGACGAAAACGATTCCCGAGCTTTTCATGATGACGAAATCGATGAAGGTAGAAATCAAGAAAGAGCATCAAGTGTTGATGGTTGACAAGACCACTAGTTTCAAGGAAAAGGGCAAAGGGAAGAAGGGGAACTTCAAGAAAAACGGCAAGCAAGTTGCTGCTCAAGTGAAGAAGCCCAAGTCTGGACCTAAGCCTGAGACTAAGTGCTTCTACTGCAAAGGGACTGGTCACTGGAAGCAGAAATGCCCCAAGTATTTGGCGGATAAGAAGGATGGCAAAGTGAACGAAGGTATATTTGATATACATGTTATTGATGTGTACCTTACTAATGTTTATAGCAACCCCTCAGTATTTGATACTAGTTCAGTTGCTAAGATTAGAACTCGGAACGGGAGTTGCAGAATGAACAGAAACTAGTTATGGGCGAGGTGACGATGTGTGTTGGAAGTAGTTCCAAGATTGATATGATCATCATCGCACACTCCCTATACTTTCGGGATTAGTGTTGAACCTAAATAAGTGTTATTTGGTGTTTGCGTTGAGCATGAATATGATTTGATCATGTTTATTGCAATACGGTTATTCATTTAAGTTAGAGAATAATTGTTGTTCTGTTTACATGAATAAAACCTTCTATGGTCATACACCCAATGAAAATAGTTTGTTGGATCTCGATTGGAGTGATACACATATTCATAATATTGAAACCAAAAGATGCAAAGTTAATAATGATAGTGCAACTTATTTGTGGCACTGCCATTTAGGTCATATTGGTGTAAAGCGCATGAAGAAACTCCATGCTGATGGGCTTTTGGAATCACTTGATTATGAATCATTTGATGCTTGCGAACCATGCCTCATGGGCAAGATGACTAAGACTCCGTTCTCCGGAACAATGGAGTGAGCTGACTTATTGGAAATAATACATACTGATGTATGCGGTCCGATGAGTGTTGAGGCTCGCGGCAAGTATCGTTATTTTCTGACCTTCACAGATAATTTGAGCAGATATGGGTATATCTACTTGATGAAACATAAGTCTGAAACATTTGAAAAGTTCAAAGAATTTCAGAGTGAACTGGAAAATCATCATAACAAGAAAATAAAGTTTCCATGATCTGATCGTGGAGGAGAATATTCGAGGTACGAGTTTGGCCTTCAATTAAAACAATGTGGAATAGTTTCACAAACTCATGCCACCTGGAACACCACAGCATAATGGTGTGTCTGAATGTCATAACCGTACTTTATTGGATATAGTGCAATCTATGATGTCTCTTACCAATTTACCACTATCGTTTTGGGGTTATGCATTAGAGACAGCTGCATTCACGTTAAATAGGTGTGACACTCCAAAAATATTCTTTTGGTTTTCTTCAAAAAATTTGTTGGATTTGAAGAAGGTCTTCTAAACACTTCCAAAAATCTCTCTCAAAAACTTCTTCCCTCTAGCAAGGATTTTATTTTGGCATCTCCTTCAACTCTGGTGTTTTTTTTACTTTTCTTCTGATTGCCCTCTTCTCAAAATTTCAAAATTTTGGATTTCTAATTTTTTCTTTTAAAAAGAAAACCCTAGGAGTTTTACATCTTCTCCAATATTGAAACCACTCATGATTTTTACCATCCCCCATATGGTAAAATCTTCCCTAAAATCTCTCCTTCCACTTTGGGGCACTCCAAACATTCTGTATCAACAAGTTCAATCCTTTTCTGAATTTTATTTCATTTATTTCTCCTCCCAAATCTTTTCTGTCAATTATTTTGAGTCTAGGTGATTTGCAAAGCAAGTACCTAAATGCAATTGAGCTTTGACCTCAAACCAACTCCCCTGGATAGTCCTTGGTACCCACAACCTAGAACAATCAAGATCCACTCCTCTTCTTTTCAAAAATTTCAAATTTCAGTCTCTGCAAGTTTGGACCAGATTTGTCAAATTTGGTGAAATTCATATCTTCTCTGCTCCAAAAATTCCACAAAAATTCAGGCAGCCTCTGGATGCAATGAGAGGCCCCTCCACCAAAAATCAGCTCAAGGAGAAACTCCCACATGCCAAAATCATTCTGTCGAACACCGGCCGCCACTGTTTTCTTGCGCTTTGAAATATTCAAGTTTGAGTTCAAATGTCATTTCTCCTCGTCAAAATTCAGTCACGCGTCGACAGTGCACTTGGCACGTTGCTCACCGTCCCTCCTCTCTGTCCGGAGCACCACATGAGCGCTTGGCTCATTCCTGGCGTCGGTGGCGCCCTGGCCCAACCTCGCCGGCGTCTTCTGCGGCGTCGGGACCTCCGTGGCGGTCGATGTAAGGCACCACCCAGCTCAACGCCGTTCTGCGCGCCAGCTCTCCCTTAGCGCCCACGTGGCTCATGCATGCCAGCAAGACGATCGCGGGCACCGCCGCCGTGGCTCGGCAAGCACGTAACGTGCTCCCGCCGCCGACGGGTCCGCGCCGCTCCGTCCGCCGAGCATGCCCAAAGCACCCAATCACGGCTCGTTTAGCATCCAAACTGAATCAGTTGACCTCCATGATGGCCCTCAACCCTAAAACCACCCCGACCAATGCCCTGCGCCGCTGTAACACTCGCCGGACTTATCCGTTCACGGCAACCGCCTTGGGCCATCTATAAATAGCAACCCCCCCCCCCCGAGCTTGCTCTCGCCCTCGCACAACTCCACCACCTCACCTGACCCCGCCTAGCCACTGGAAGAGCCCCAAAGGGCCCTTCTTCCTCGACTCCGGCCAACTCCGTCCGCCTCGGGCTCCGGCAACGTTCTCTTCGAGAACTCCTCCACCGCCGTACTCCTACCCGTAGCCTCACGGCACCACTAGGAGGCTAACCCCACCTCAATTTAACCTCCATGACACTCTCCGACGAGGCCCACGACCACCAACCACCGTCCACCGGAGCAAGCGCCGTTGCCGACGTGGTGCTCACCGGCGACCACCACCACCACCCACCAGCTGAATGGCGCCTCGAGCACGGAGGTTCCTTCCGATCTCCCTACTCGCCGTGGATCGCCCGGCGACCACCGCTGCTCTCGGCACCGTCGTGCTCTGCCGCCTCTTTCAAATATTCAAACTCGACGGTGGGACCCGCCTGCTAGCCTCTCTGTTGTTGTTTTTTGAACTGTTTTATGCAAGCGTACTCTGGCAAATACGCTTTCTACTCTGAACCGTTTTTCTGCACTTTTCTGCTTAGGCCCCTGAGGGTTTTCTGTTTCATTACAGATGGGCCCTTGGACCAAAACCCTTATAACTTTTTAACAGAAAGGATTTTTTGAGTGATTCTTTTTCTGTCCTCTTCAAAATTTTGTCTAGTTTTTTTATCATATTTATTTGAAAAATATTTGGATTACTTTTCTGTACCCCACGGTATTTACGTTAGCGTGTGTGTTTTGTGTACCGTAGATACCGAAGGAGGTGACGGAACCGCGAACTTCACCAAGCTAGACCCCGACTACTCCGAACCAGACAAGCAATGTTTGAACTTTTGATATGATGAGTGTTTGGGCATGTTTGCATTATTTTTTGTATCATGGCACGTTCATGAGCATCTCGATGAAAGTTTATCTCGTAAGAGTTGAGGCAAGTGAGTTTCGGAAAATCCATGAGTTGTTGGAAACATGTTGCATGGCCATGAGTTGGCATGAGTATGGGTAAGATGGCAGTGTTGTAGCATGCCAGGCTTATGCCGATCGCTGACCCGTGTCAACATAAATCAGTCAAATTCCGTCCGTCTCCCTTTCAGATTACCACCTGTTTCCGCAAGGGATACGGCTTAGTAAGTTGCAAACCACTTCTGGTACACACCAAATCGAGAGGCGGGATGAGGGTTCCATGGCCCTGGATTAAAGCCTTTCATCCGGTCGGGGCATGGGTGTTTCGGTTGGGACCGAGAGGGGGCACCCTTAGAGCGCTGCGTAAATAAATTTGATCCCATGCTATTCGAGATTGTGATCTCCCGTCTCAAAGTTTTTCTTGAACGCTGTCTAGGGTGATTCCCGCAACGTGAGGTATGATGGGTGTGTCTTGGTTAGCTGTGTTTCCTCCGAAATACCATAAACGGAACTAGTCCTTCGTGACTACGGAACTGCTGGCTGTGGACAAATTTTGGTACAAACTCGCAGAGTCAAAATTTTGAATTTCATCTTATCCATGTCCGAGTACCGTGTTCACCTTATCTTGTCAAGTGTCAGTCTCGGTGACAGAAACTCCTGAGAACCATATGAGTGTTAAAGATTTATTCCCTGTGAATGGACTACCCCGCTTATTCCCATGTGAGGAATATTTTCCGTGAAGCACCATTTCTTGTCAGTTATGTAAAATGAATTATATGCCCTTTCTGCGATGTCGCTCAGACGTTCGACTGCGGCATTGTTATTATTTACTTTTATTATAAGCCCTTTCTGCGATGTCGCTCAGACGTCCGACTGCGGCATTGTTATTATTTAATTTTGTTATAAGCCCTTTCTGTGATGTCGCTCAGACGTCCGACTTTGGCAATGTTATTATTTAATTTTGTTATAAGCCCTTTCTGTGACGTCGCTCCGACGTCCGACTGTGGCACGCATGTCTTTTCTTTCAATATAAGCCCTTTATGAGGTGTCACTTAGACGCCCGACTGTGGCATGTTTTACTTATTTGTTCACCCTTCGAGGTGTCACTTCAGACACCCGATCGGTTTTGAGTTTATCTTCTTTGGGTTTTCGAGCGGACTACCGCTGATCCCCTTTTTACTTACTTATGTTACTGATTTGATAGCACATTGTTATAAATCAATCATGTCGCATTCATGCATACATTTGTTATATCTTTTGTCCGAACTGTCTTGCGAGTACTTTCAAAGTACTCACCGGCTTGTTGATTTGGCCGGATGTCTTGAAGGCGATCTCATGGATGAAGAGTTCGATAGCGAGTCCGACGCCTAGAGGAATCCCGGTCAGTCTCGTCGACCCTGGATTAGTCATTGTGATATATCCGCTTCCGCTACCCAAATAAATTCATCGAGCCTCACCTCGACGCTCGATGAGCCGCCAGTGTAGTAGTCTTTTATCCACCCCACTGTGTGATTCCACCAATCACCCATATCTCGAGTCAGTAGTATGTCCACCCCACACCATTGTGTCATATCCGCCATTATGTATAATTATTGGTGTGTTTGTAATAGTTGGTTGGGCATCTTCAGCTCGATCCTGTAATATTCTAATGCTACTAGCTTATTGTATCAAAGTTTTGTCTATTGGTATGGAGGATTTTCCTCATACTGGATTTCATAGGTCGGTTGTTCAATAAATATTTTTATTGGAAAACCGGTCGTGACAAGCTTGGTACCAGAGCCAGGCTGACTGTAGGAAGCCACTAGGTGCGATCGCTAATCGGTTATTAGCAGAATAGAGTTGTTTATTATTTTTTTCAAATGTAGTCAATTTCGATATCAAAGATAAATTTATGATTTGACTACTCAGGATTTTTGCCTACTTTTGTAGATGGTCTGGCAACGATCGCGAAGTCGCAAATGTTCGCCAACATGCCCGATGGGTTCGCTGCTTCTCTCCTTCATCGCCCAAGTCGCGATGGGGCCAGCTGTGTGCCCAGTCTTCTCACTCTCTCTCAAAGACAAGGTCAATGACCGTCTAACCATGCACCAAGCAGCGGTGCAATTCAAGGAGGGCGATTGAGTTACACCGCTCCGGTTCTTGGGGAGAGCCATGCCCACGGAGAAGCATGCACTACATATGGCAGCCCGTGAGGCGATAGCTCGCCCTCGTGGACATCCTTCCTTCAATGAAGACTGTCGAACCGCTACCTGCCAAGTCACGCACCATATACCTGCCACTACGCGCTCTCTTGCCCCAGAGGAGAACGGACGAAGCTTTGAGATGCTCATCGAGTATCTCCGGCTTTGGAGGCAGACTTCGACAACCTGGTGGGCGACTTTGTAGCTGCCGCATGGACTCAGTCCATGGATGTGCCGCCAACAGAGGGAGCTCCTGCGCGCCGCACCGCCACCGACTTTCGCCTCGTCATCAGCATCGCTTGCTCCTACTGCTCTCACCTCTACTCGTCGCCTGCCTACCACGGAGGAGTTCCACCATGTCATTGTGCCTACTCCGGTTCGCTCTGCACCACCCTCGTGCCCGCCATGTTCGAGTTGTCCCAAGACAGGCACCTGCTCCACCAACTCAGCGCAGCACCTCACGCCTGGAGCCTATCACCAAGAGGAGGTTGAGTCCCCACCTCATGCGCCTCACCCTTGGCAGGCCAAGGGAAATCCTTACCATCTCCGACTAAGCACGCTTAGCCGCCATGCGATGCAATCGACTTGTACGATATGTTTATATGTACATAGGCTGTGAGAAGTAGCTTGTTTGCGCATCATGTAGGAACCGGAGGAGTGCACTAGCCTAATAACATGTCAGGATTATGTACGCATATCCCGAGTGATGTATTGTATAATTACTGCTTTATGTAAGATATGTAATGAGCAGTCCTTCTCCGTGCAAACGTTTATTCTCTTGAAAAATTTTGGAGCATTTGCATTTTTTCCGCCCTCTTGAATTTATTGATTTTACGACTCAATTTCTTTTCTTATGAGTGTTTCAAAATACATCCCCAGAGTGAACCATGTCTCGTCCTTGGACGCGCTTCCATGCCAACTCCGACAGAGGAAAATTATGGCACACCCCGTGCAACAATTTCACACAAGATAAGTCAACAGGACGGTGAAACGGCACTTTCCCAAATGTGCCGTCTCTATGAACAAAGTCAGCAGCAACATCAGGAATTAATGAACCAAGTCATCAATATGGGGAATCACCGTGGACGATATCAAGCAGCAATCAAAGTTATCCGAACTACGAAGACACGCCCCAAACTTTTTCTCACACCGACAAACCTCTTGAAGTCAAGACCGGCTTCGAGACATGGAAAGAAAGTTAATTATTGCCCAGTGTTCAGATCTTGAGAAAGTGCTTTATGCTCCTCACTATCTCCTTTGGAGCAGCCGCATTGTGGTGGGAAAATTTCCTACACATGCACCCCAACGAAAATAATATAACATGGGAGGATTTAAAGAAGGTTTTCGTGGGGCGCATATTCCTAAGAGTCTTATGAGGATCAAAAAGAGAGAATTTGATGACCTCGGGCAAAGAACAATGACGGTGTCAGAATACAACAGTCAGTTTACTTTGCTGTCTCGCTACGCCAACGAGGAGCGTATGTCGGAAAACAAAAAGATGGAGAAATTCCTAGACAGTCTGACACCCGCGCTTAAATGCCAATTGGTCGTACACACCTTTCCATATTTTAAGACGCTGGTGGATAAGGCCATTACCTTGGAAAATGAGAGACGCAGATTAGAAGATTTCCGCAAGCGGAAGAGGGACCAGACTAATCACGCCCGTAACCACCGCAGCAAGACAGATGTTCAGAAAAACTGGACACCCAAACCCACGACAAGCGTCTCACGCCCAATCAAGAATTTCCATGCAAGGGACAAGGAGTTCACATACCGCCCAAAGCGTTACGTTACGCTTAGGAGAAGAAGGGCACTATGCCAAGCAAAGGCCCCAAGCCAAGGAACTCGACCCCAAAGCCAAACAATGGAGGCAATAATTCGGCGCCAAAGCGCAACAATTTCAACCCAAATAACAACCACAGGAAGGGTCATCTGATCCACGTGACCAAAGAGGAAGCACAAAATGCCCCGGATATCGTGACTCGCACGCTTCACGTCAACACAATACCTGCCATGGTTTTGTTTGATTTCGAGCTTCACTCATTCGTTTTGAAAAGTTTTGCCTTGCAAAATAATTTTTCGATGCTTCCCTTGGAAAAATCTATGGTCGTCAAGTCCCCTGGAATTAAGCAAGTTACCCAGAGTTACTGCCAGGGTGTGGTTATCGAGTTTGAAGGATTGAAGTTTCACGCAAATCTTATCGTGTTGGAAAATAAAGGACTGGATGTCATCTTAGGGATGGATTGGTTAACCACCAACAAAGGTTTTATTGACTGCTTCAACAGGACCGTAATACTCACCCACCACCACGGGAAGACCATAAAGGTTTCAGCCAAGGAAAGAAAAATATCCCGACAACCGAGATTGAACAATGTGGATATTTCTGAATTGAGCAAGGTTCCAGTAGTGTGTGAGTTTCCAGATGTATTTCCCGAAGAGCTACCAGGCATGCCACCAGACCGAGAGATAGAATTCAGCATTGGGCTAGCACCCGGAACCGCTCCCATATACAAGAAACCATACAGAATGGCACCATCCGAATTGGTAGAACTGAAGAAGCAAATAAAGGAATTATTGGAAAAATGGTATATACGAGCCAGTTCCTCACCTTGGGGTTCACCAATTTTGTTTGCTAAAAAGAAGGATGGAACACTGAGATTGTGCATAGACTATCGAGCACTAAACATGGTCACAATCAAGAACAAATATCCGATGCCACGAATAAATGATTTATTCGACAAACTCGCTCAGGCCAAGGTGTTCTCAAAGATTGACTTGAGGTCGGGATACCATCAACTGAAAGTGCGAACCGAAGATATTCCCAAGATAGCTTTCACATCCAGATACGGATTATATGAGTTCACCGTAATGCCATTCGGACTAAAAACGCCCCTGCATATTTTGTTCACCTCATGAACAAAGTATTCATGAAGTTCATGGACAAGTTTGTTGTGGTATTTATCGATGATATTCGGTATACTCCAAAACACCGTAAGAGCACGCTGAACATCTCGAATTGTACTAGGAGAACTCAGAAACATCAATTGTATGCTAAATTCAGCAAGTGTGAATTTTGGCTAAAGCAAGTAGGTTTTCGGGCCACGTCTCGACCCAAGAAGGTATCGCCAGAGACCCGAAAAGGTCATATTGCGTTTGGTGGAAGCCACCAGCCAGCGTGACGGATGTCTGAAGTTTCTTAGGAATGGCAGGATACTACCAAGATTTATTGAAGGATTCTCCACCATAGCAAAGCCAATGACGCAACTACTCAAGAAAGACAGAAGTTTGAATGGACGGAAGCTATAGAAAAGTTTCCAAGAACTCAAGAGGAAACGGACGACAAGACCAAGATTAATTGTGCCAGATATACACAAAATTTTGAGGTATTTTGTGACGATCTCGAAAGGGCCTCGGGTGCGATAATGCAAGAAGGCAAGGTTGTCGATATGTTTCAGACAACTTCGCAAGCATGAGGAACATTATCCTACTCATGACCTGGAATTAGCAGCGATTATTCATGCACTCAAGGAATGGAGACACTTTTACTTGAAATCGCTAGAAATATACACGGACCACAAAAGCCTCAAGTATATTTTCACACAACCAGAACTCAATTTACGGCAACGACGCTGGTTGGAATTGTTAAAGGATTATGATGTTGGAATCCACTACCACCCGTGCAAAGCAAATGTTGTTGTAGATGCTCGAGTCGAACCCCATCCCAACAACGACAAAGATGCCAAACTTGAGACCTGAATTCCAGCAGGAATTCGCTAAGCTCAATCTGATGGTGGTCACCAAGGCGTGTGTCGAACTTAGAGTTACAGCCTACCCGATAGAGAAGGTTAAAGAGGCTCAACGTGGACACCCCAAAGATTGAAGGCATAAAACGGAAGATGAATTTGGGAAAGGCCTCGAATTCGTTATCGATGAGCAAGGAATATTGTGGTATGGGAATAGGCTTTATGCATCAAATATCCATGACCTTAAACAGCAAATCCTGGCTGAAGGCCACACCGCTCAGATTCAATCCATCCCGAGGAACAAAATGTACAAAGATCTTCGTGAAACATTTTGGTGGCATGGTATAAAAAGAGACATAGCCACGTTTATTGCATGTTGTGACTCATGTCAACGCATCAAGGCCGAGCACCAGAAATCGGACGGGCTATTGCAACCAAATAAGATACCCGAGTGGAAATGGGACGAGATTGGAATGGATTTTATTGTTGGACTACCTCGGTCACGACACGGACATGATGTCATATGGGTCATCACTGATAGACTAACTAAAGTAGCACACTTCATCCCCGTGAAGACAACCCACACCACTCAGAAGCTTGCTAGGCTCTACCTTTCCCATATCGTCTGCTTACATGGAGTCCCAAAGAAAATAATCTCGGACAGAGGAACTCAATTCGTCTCCCGATTTTGGGATCACTTACAACAAGCTCTGGGAACTCAGTTGGCATTCAGTACCGCATACCATCCCCAGACAAATGGGAAGACTGAGCGAGTAAACCAAATTCTAGAAGATATGTTGAGAGCATGTGTCCTCACCTATGGGACCAGTTGGGAAGAGAGCTTACCATACGCAGAATTCGTGATATAACAACAGTTATCGTGCCAGCCTGCAAATGGCACCATTTGAAGCTCAGACGGCGAAGATGTCGTACTCGCTAAATTGGTCGGAAACCGGAGACAGCCATATCTTCGCCCAGACCTGCTCAAAGAGGTCTGAAGATAAGGTCAAGGTGATTAAGGACCGACTCAAGACAGCCCAAAGTCGATGAAGAGTTATTACGATCGAAACATCGTGGAGTCAATTTTGAACCCGTGAATTTGTGTACCTACGAGTATCCCCTATGAGAGGCCTGCATCGATTCAAGATAAAAGGAAGCTAGCACCAAGATTCATCGGACCATTCGCATAGTGGCACGAAGAGGCACCGTAGCCTACCAGATTAGACTTACCAAGAATTATCCGACATCCACGACGTATTCCACGCCTCCCAATTGAGGAAGTGCGTAAGCAACCAGAGAAACAAGTACCCCATAAAAACATTGACGCAGCCAGACCTTACATATCGGGAGCATCCAATAAAAATCTTGAAGAGTCTCGAAGGAGAACCCGACGAAAACCATCAAGTTCTTCAAAGTTCAAAGGAGCAACCACACCGAAAGGGAAGCCACTTGGGAAAGAGAGGATTTCCTTCGGACAGAGCACCCACATTTATTTGAGGATCAGCTGGAATCTCGGGGACGAGATTTTTCCTAAGGGGGTAGGTGTTGTGACACTCCAAAAATATTTTTTTGGTTTTCTTAAAAAAAAATTGTTGGATTTGCAGAAGGTCTTCTAAACCCTTCCAAAAATCTCTCTCAAAAACTTCTTCCCTCTAGCAAGGATTTTATTTTGGCATCTCCTTCAACTCTGGTGTTTGTTTTTTTTTTTTTTACTTTTCTTCTGATTGCCCTCTTCACAAAATTTCAAAATTTTGGATTTCTAATTTTTCTTTTAAAAAGAAAACCCTAGGAGTTTTACATCTTCTCCAATATTGAAACCACTCATGATTTTTACCATGCCCCATATGGTAAAATCTTCCCTGAAATCTCTCCTTCCACTTTGGGGCAATCCAAACATTCTGTCTCAACAAGTTCAATCCTTTTCTGAATTTTATTTCATTTATTTCTCCTCCTAAATCTTTTCTGTCCATTATTTTGAGCCTAGGTGATTTGCAAAGAAAGTACCTAAATGCAATTGAGCTTTGACCTCAAACCAACTCCCCTGGATAGTCCTTGGTACCCACAACCTAGAACAATCAAGATCCACTCCTCTTCTTTTCAAAAATTTCAAATTTCAGTCTCTGCAAGTTTGGACCAGATTTGTCAAATTTGGTGAAACTCATATCTTCTCTGCTCCAAAAATTCCATAAAAACTCAGGCAGCCTCTGGAAGCAATGAGAGCCCCTCCACCAAAAATCAGCTCAAGGAGAAAATCCCACATGCCAAAATCATTCTGTCGAACACCTCGCCGGCACTGTTTTCTTGCAGTTTCAGAAATATTCAGAAGTTTCAGAGTTCAGTGTCGGTTCTCCTCATCAGAATTCAGTCACGCATCGACAGTGCACTTGGCACGTTGCTCACCGTCCCTCCTCTCTGTCCGGAGCACCACACGAGCGCTTGGCTCATTCCTGGCATCGGTGGCGCCCTGGCCCAACCTCGCCGGCGTCTTCGCGGCGTCGGGACCTCCGTGGCGGTCGGCGTAAGGCACCACCCAGCCAACGCCGCTCTGCGCCGCCCAGCTCTCCCTTAGCGCTCCGCGGGCTCATGCATGCCAAGTGCACGATCGTGGCACTGCCGCCGTGGCTCGGCAAGCACGTAACATGCTCCTCGCCGCCAACGGGTCGCGCCGCTCCCTTCCGCCGAGCATGCCCAAAGCACCCAATCACGGCTCGCTTAGCATCCAAACTGAATCGCTTAACCTCCACGATGGCCCTCAACCCTAAAACCACCCGACCAATGCCTGCGCCGCCAGAACACTCGCCGGACTTATCCGTTCACGGCAACCGCCACGGGCCATCTATAAATAGCACCCCCCGAGCTTGCTCTCGCCCTCGCACAACTCCACCACCTCACCTGACCCCGCCTAGCCACTAGAAGAGCCCCGAAGGGCCCTTCTTCCTCGACTCCGGCCAACTCCGTCCGCCTCAGGCTCCGGCAACGTTCTCCTCGGCGAGAACTCCTCCACCGCCCTACTCCTGCCCGTAGCCTCGTGGCACCACTAGGAGGCTAACCCCCACCTCAATTTAACCTCCGCAGCACTCTCCGACGAGGCCCACGACCACCCGAACCACTGTCCGCCGGAGCAAGCGCCACCGTCGACGTGGTGCTCGCCGGCGACCACCACCACCACCCACCAAAGCGGAATGGCGCCCTGAGCACGGAGGTACCTTCCGATTTCCCTACCTCGTCGTGGATCGCCGTCGGCGACCACCGCGGCTCTCGGGCACCGTCGTGCTCTGCCGCCTCTTTCAAATATTCAAACCTGACGGGTGGGACCCGCCCGTCAGCCTCTCTGTTTTTTTTTTTTGAACCGTTTTCTGAAAGCATACTGCAAATCGCTTTCTACTCTGAACCGTTTTTCTGCACTTTTTGCTTAAGGCCCCTGAGGGTTTTCTGTTTCATTACAGATGGGCCCTTGGAACAAAACTCTTATAACTTTTTAACTGAAAGGAATTTTTGAGTGATTCTTTTTCTGTCCTCTTCAAAATTTTGTCTAGTTTTTATCATATTTATTTGAAAAATATTTGGATTACTTTTCTGTACCCCACGGTATTTACGTTAGCGCGTGTGTTTTGTGTACCGTAGATACCGAAGGAGGTGACGGAACGCGAACTTCACCGAGCTAGACTCCGACTACTCCGAACCAGGCAAGCAATGTTTGAACTTTTGATATGATGAGTGTTTGGGCATGTTTGCATTATTTTTTGTATCATGGCACGTTCATGAGCATCTCGATGAAAGTTTATCTCGTAAGAGTTGAGGCAAGTGAGTTTCGGAAAATCCATGAATTGTTGGAAACATGTTGCATGGCCATGAGTTGGCATGAGTATGGGTAAGATGGCAGTGTTGTAGCATGGCAGGCTTATGCCAGATCGTTGACCCAGTGTCAACATAAATCAGTCAAATTCCCGTCCGTCTCCCCTTTTGTACTACCACCTGTGTCCCGCAAGGGATACGGCTTAGTAAGTTGCAAACCACTTCCTGGTACACACCAAATCGAGAGGCCGGGATGAGGGTTCCATGGCCCTGGATTAAAGCCTTTCATCCGGTCAGGGGACATGGGTGTTTCCGGTTGGGACCGAGAGGGGGGCACCCCTTAGAGCACGCGTAAATAAATTTGATCCCATGCTATTCGAGATTGTGATCTCCCCGTCTCAAAGTTTTTCTTGAACGCTGTCTAGGGTGATTCCTGGCAATGTGAGGTATGATGGGTGTGTACTGGTTAGCTGTGTTTCCTCTGAAATACCATAAACGGAACTAGTCCTTCGTGACTACGGAAATCCGTTGGTTGTGGACAAATTTTGGTACAAACTCCGCAGAGTCAAAATTCTTGAATTTCATCTTATCCATGTCCGAGTACCGTGTTCACCTTATCTTGTCAAGTGTCAGTCTCGGTGACAGAAACTCCTGAGAACCATATGAGTGTTAAATATTTATTCCCTGTGAATGGACTAACCCGCTTATTGCCATGTGAGGAATATTTTCCTTGAGCACCATTTCTTGTCAGTTATGTAAAATGAATTATAAGCCCTTTCTGCGATATCGCTCAGACGTCCGACTGCGGCATTGTTATTATTTACTTTTATTATAAGCCCTTTCTGCGATGTGGCTCAGACGTCCACTGCGGCATTGTTATTATTTAATTTTGTTATAAGCCCTTTCTGTGATGTCGCCGACGCTCGATCATGCATTGTTATTATTTAATTTTGTTATAAGCCCTTTCTGTGACGTCGCTCCGACGTCCGACTGTGGCACGTATGTCTTTTCTTTCAATATAAGCCCTTTATGAGGTGTCTCTTAGACGCCCGACTGTGGCATGTTTTGCTTATTTGTTCACCCTTCGAGGCGCCGGCATAACCGATCGGTTTTGAGTTTATCTTCTTTGGGTTTTCGAGCGGACTTCCACCGATCCCCTTTGTACTTACTTATGTTACTGATTTGATAGCACATTGTTATAAATCAATCATGTCGCATTCATGCATACATTTGTTATATCTTTTGTCCGAACTGTCTTGCGAGTACTTTCAAAGTACTCACCTGGCTTGTTGATTTGGCTAGATGCTGACGAAGGCGATCTCATGGATGAAGAGTTCGATAGCGAGTCCGACGCCTAGAGGAATCCCAGTCAGTCTCGTGCGACCCCTGGATTAGTCATTGTGATATATCCGCTTCCGCTACCCAAATAAATTCATCGAGCCTCACCTCGACGCTCGATGAGCCGCCAGTGTAGTAGTCTTTTATCCACCCCACTATGTGATTCCACCAATCACCCATATCTCGAGTCAGTAGTATTGCCACCCCACACCATTGTGTCATATCCTCCATTATGTATAATTATTGGTGTGTTTGTAATAACTGGTTGGGCATCTTCAGCTCGATCCTGTAATATTCTAATGCTACTGGCTTATTGTATCAAAGTTTTGTCTACCGGTATGGAGGATTTTCCTCATACTGGGTTTCATAGGTCGGTTGTTCAATAAATATTTTTATTGGAAAACCGGTCGTGACAATAGGGCACCATCTAAATCCGTTGAGACGACACCATATGAACTGTGGTTTTGCAAGAAACCAAAGTTGTCGTTTCTTAAAGTTTGGGGTTGTGATGCTTATGTGAAAAAGTTTCATCCTGATAAGCTTAAACCCAAATCGGAGAAATGTGTCTTCGTAGGATACCCAAAGGAAACTGTTGGGTACACCTTCTATCACAGATCCGAAGGCAAGACATTTGTTGCTAAGAATGGATCCTTTCTAGAGAAGGAGTTTCTCTCGAAAGAAGTAAGTGGGAGGAAAGTAGAACTTGATGAGGTAACTATACCTGCTCCCTTATTGGAAAGTAGTTCATCACAGAAATCTGTTCATGTGACTCCTACACCAATTAGTGAGGAAGCTAATGATGATGATCATGTAACTTCAGATCAAGTTACTACCGAACCTCGTAGGTAAACCAGAGCGAGATATGCACCAGAGTGGTACGGTAATCCTGTTCTGGAGGTCATGTTACTTGACCATGACAAACCTACAAACTATGAGGAAGCGGTGATGAGCCCAGATTCCGCAAAATGGCTTGAGGGCATGAAATCTGAGATGGGATCCATGTATGAGAACAAAGTGTGGAATTTGGTTGACTTGCCCGATGATCAAGGTGCCCTATTGTCACGACCGGTATGACTTGCCCGATGGGAGCCATAGAAAATAAATGGAGCTTCAAGAGGAAGACGGACGCTGATAGTAGTGTTACTATCTACAAAGCTCGTATTGTCGCAAAAGATTTTTGACAAGATCAAGGTGTTGACTACGATGAGTTTTTCTCACTCGTAGCGATGCTTAAGTCTGTCTGAATCATGTTAGATATTGCTGCATTTTATGAAATTTGGCAAATGGATAAACAAAACTGCATTCCTTAATGGATTTTTTAAAGAAGAGTTGTATATGCTGCAACCAGAAGGTTTTGTCGATCCTAAAGATGCTAACAAAGTGTGCAATGCTCCAGCGATCCATCTTTGGACTGGTGCAAGCCTCTCGGAGTTGGAATAAACGTTTTGATAGTGTGATCAAAGCATATGGTTTTATACAGACTTTTGGAGGAGCCTGTATTTACAAGAAAGTGAGTGGGAGCACTACAACATTTCTGATAAATATATGTGAATGACATATTGTTTATCGAAAATAATGTAGAATTTTCCAGAAAGCATAAAGGAGTATTTGAAAGGAGTTTTTCAAATAAAGACCTGGGTGAAGCTGCTTACATATTGAGCATAAAGATCTATAGAGATAGATCAAGACGCTTGATAAGGTTTTTCAATGAGTACATACCTTGACAAGATTTTGAAGTAGTTCAAAATGGAACAGTCAAAGAAAGAGTTCTTTCCTGTGTTACAAGGTGTGAAATTGAGTAAGACTCAAAGCCCGACCACAACAAAAGATAGAAAGAGAATGAAAGTCATTCCCTGTGCCTCAGCCATAGGTTCTATAAAGTATGCCATGCTGTGTACCAGATCTATTGTATACCCTACACTGAGTTTAGCAAGGGAGTACAATAGCGATCTAGGAGTAGATGACTGGACAACGGTCAAAATTATCCTTAGTGGAATAAGGATATGTTTCTCGATTATGGAGGTGACAAAAGGTTCGTCGTAAAGGGTTACGTCAATGCAAGTATTGACATTGATCCAGATAACTCTAAGTCTCAATCTGGATACATATTGAAAGTGGGAGCAATTAGCTAGAGTAGCTCCGTGCAGAGCATTGTTGACATAGAAATTTGCAAAATACATACGGATCTGAATATGGCAGACCCGTAGACTAAACTTCTCTCACAAGCAACATGATCACACCTTAGTACTCTTTGGGTGTTAATCACATAGCAATGTGAACTAGATTATTGACTCTAGTAAACCCATTGGGTGTTGGTCACATGATGATGTGAACTATGGGTGTTAATCACATGGTGATGTGAACTATTGGTGTTAAATCACATGGCGATGTGAACTAGATTATTGACTCTAGTGCAAGTGGGAGACTGAAGGAAATATGCCCTAGAGGCAATAATAAAGTTATTATTTAATTCCTTATTTCATGATAAATGTTTATTATTCATGCTAGAATTCTATTAACCAGAAACATAATACTTGTGTGAATACATAGACAAACAGAGTGTCACTAGTATGCCTCTACTTGACTAGCTCGTTGATCAAAGATGGTTATGTTTCCTAGCCATTGACATGAGTTGTCATTTGATTAACGGGATCACATCAGCTAAGCACTTGATCGTTTAGTATTCTGCTATTGCTTTCTTCATTACTTATACATGTTCCTATGACTATGAGATAAAGCAACTCCCGTTTACCGGAGGAACACTTTGTGTGCTACCAAACGTCACAACATAACTGGGTGATTATAAAGGTGCTCTACAGGTGCCTCCAAAGGTACTTGTTGGGTTGGCGTATTTCGAGATTAGGATTTGTCACTCCGATTGTCGGAGAGGTATCTCTGGGACCACTCGGTAATGCACATCACTATAAGCCTTGCAAGCATTGTAACTAATGAGTTAGTTGCGGGATGATGTATTACGGAACGAGTAAAGAGACTTGCCGGTAACGAGATTGAACTAGGTATTGAGATACCGACGATCGAATCTCGGCCAAGTAACATACTGATGACAAAGGGAACAATGTATGTTGTTGTGCGATTTGACCGATAAAGATCTTCGTAGAATATGTGGGAGCCAATATGAGCATCCAGGTTCTGCTAGTGGTTATTGACCGGAAACGTGTCTCGGTCATGTCTACATAGTTCGAACCCGTAGGGTCCGCACGCTTAACGTTCGGTGACGATTTGTATTATGAGTTTATGTGTTTTGATGTACCGAAGGTAGTTCGGAGTCCCAGATGAGATCGGGGACATGACGAGGAGTCTCGAAATGGTCGAGACGTAAAGATCGATATATTGGACGACTATATTCGGACATCAGAAAGGTTCCGAGTGGTTCGGGTATTTTTCCAAGTACCAGGGAGTTACGGGAATACGGGGGAAGAAGTATATGGGCCCTATTGGGCTTTAGGGGAGAGAGAGAGAGGCAGGTCGCGCCCCCCCCCCCCCAATGACTAGTCCGAATTGGACTAGGGGGAGGGGCGGCGCCCCCTCCTTCCTTCTCTTCTCTCTTCCCCTTCCTTGTCTCCTACTCCTACTACTTGGAAGGGGAGGAATCCTACTCTCGGTGGGAGTAGGACTCCTCCAGGGCACGCCATAGGGGCCGGCCCTCTCCCCCTCCTCCACTCCTTTATATACGTGGCGAGGGGGCATCCTAGAACACACAAGTTGATCTGTTGATCTATTCCAGCCGTGTGCGGTGCCCCCCTCCACCATATTCCACCTCGGTCATATCGTAGCGGTGCTTAGGAGAAGCCCTGCGTCGGTAGCAACATCATCACCGTCCTCACGCCGTCGTGCTGACGGAACTCTCCCGTGAAGCTCTGCTGGATCGGAGTTCATGGGATGTCATCGAGCTGAACGTGTGCTGAACTCGGAGGTGCCGTACGTTAGGTACTTGGATCGGTCGGATCGTGAAGACGTACGACTACATCAACCGCGTTGTGCTAATGCTTCCGCTTTCGGTCTACGAGGGTACGTGGACAACACTCTCCCCTCTCGTTGCTATGCATCACCATGTTCTTGCGTGTGCGTAGGAAATTTTGGAAATTACTACGTTCCCCAACAAAAGGTTCGGTGGATGTCCTTCGAGCGCGACACGGTGATGCACTGATCGATCGACCGCGCGGCCACGGTTCACGCGCTTGCACAGGATTCCGTATCATGGATGTGGTAACTAATATAAGCGCTGCCTCATCTAATGTTTACATGTACTAGTACGGTCTTCTTTAAAGTTTGACCAACCCTATACAAAACTAAACTATGCTCCCATACGCGCACTCATCAATATGCCGCCGCCGCAATTGTGCATGCTGGCGCCCGCCTGCTCCGGCCAACCATTTCTCGCCCATCACCGCCGTGTCGCCGCCATCCCTGTGCCATGAAGTCGAAGGCTCGCCCGCTCACGTCGTCTGCAGTCCCTCCTCGCTATGCCGTCGCGCTGCCAAGCACGCGAGCACTGGTGGAGCCGCGTCTATGCACGCAGCATACGCAGAGGAGGACGAGCGCGTGCTCCAGCATGCCGGTGAGGAGGAACTAGTGTGTCACTGTCGTCTCCGCCCACGCGGAGGAGGCGCGCATGGTGGCTGTCGCAGCGGAAGCCGGTCACACCCGCGCCGAGCCCGCAACCCGGGTGCGGACACGGAATATACCTTTGAGACCTTGAATGCCACGTGGATCCTGCAATCTGAAGGAGCAATTTGGGTCAGTCGACTCTTGTGAGCCGTTGGATGCAACATGGATGGCTAGAAGGGGTTCTTCAACCTCCGAAATTGATGCATTGCTCATCTTCTCAGCCCGTCACACGCCTAACCGCCTACCGCCACCGCCCCGCCCTCCCCTAAACCGCCTGCCACCGCCATGCTCCCCCCACCCCCGCCATCCGTTTAATCCCGGGCACGATCCATTTTTTCAGCGAACTGCATTCCACACCCAACACTCATAAGAGAGATCATGGGCACCCTGCCACCCTAATATAGATACTGGGGTAGCTTCTCTGCTGTCTTCTTCCTTCGCTCCGTCAAACTTCTTTCACAAATCGACTGACCCAAGTTATACTACTAGTACGAACGTATCAAGTACATTAGGAACACGAAGATACGAGCAGTAGTACCAACTCCAAGAAGAACAGTAGTAAGACATAGTACTAGTACTACTGTCGTACTAAAGAGTTAAAATAACGAGAAAGAACATAAAGTTAAAATGACGAGAAAGAGCATAAACATAGTTCTGCTGGGGGCTCGGCACAACACACCCCTAAAATAAAACTAAGCAACTAGTCCGCTTGACACTGCAGTAGAACCAGCATGAGCGACGACACTGCCACCTTACTAGGAGTCCGAGTCCACGTCCTCGACTTCGTCCTCGTCCCTCTACCTCTTCGTCGACGCTTCTTTGCTTGAACCGGACACTGGGCTCTGCTTCTTCATCCAACCCTTGTAGATATTTGAACAAAGGTAGGCATCCATTGCTGCGTACAGGATGTGATCTTCATCTGTTGTCTTCGACTCCCATGCATGATGAAACTCGTGGTGAGGTTTCTTCAGTTTAGTGTACGAAGGATCAATCATGGCTGCTGCCAGGGTCAGCATTGAAGGCTGAGAGGAGGACACCAGGCTTGCCTTCTGGAGATCGAAGGGCTAGCCTACAACGAGGCCTATCCGACCCAGGACATCCATGCCGTTCCTAAAGTCTACAGTCACGAATTTCACTCTTTTGTCCTTGATGTAGTTCATAAAATCCTGGCTCAACATCGGCATGACATATGTGGTAGACCAAGCACACGTTATTTACGCAAACCTGGATCACGGCGGGCTTCTTCTTCTCTGCCTCCTTTAGAATCTTCTCTCTTTCCAGGACTATGTTGTACTCAACATCTAGCCCAGTGACCCACTCATCCTTTGAACTATTGAACATGCGTAGGAAGCGAGCAAGGCATGCTTTCATCGTCGCGGATCCACGGGTATAGATGACGATGAACTCATTGTCGTTGATAGCTCTAACCTGGTACTCAGCGGCGACCATGGAGATTTGGGAGGCCATGGATTTTGGAGGAGGGTTAGGAGAAGTTGAACTGGTGTAATGTGAAAGGACAGGATGACTGGGAGCAAACTATTGTAAGGTAGAAGATGGGGACGAGTAGGGCGTGCAAACGGCGTGGGGTTGTTGGCTTGCCCAGTGGATAAACGGCTGCAAGCCCCCAAAGAGTTATTGAGTACTATGCAAGACCCACTAGATGTCATGTCTACTAGACCCATATCGTAGGCCTGACGGTATAGCTTCTACCTGTTCGCACGCCATGCCGGCGCGTGGATGTAACTTCACATAATTTCGTCAACCGTCGCGCCTCCCATGACCTTCGCCTCCCTCACGCGGTCGCGCCCTTTGAGACTTCGACCGGCTATAAATGAGCAATTTTTTGCCTACTCCGCATGCATGATACTCCCTCTGGTCCTTTTTACTTCTGTCAACCGTTTGCAAAGTTTTTGACCAAATTTATACTAAAAATATCAATATCTACAATACTGATTATAATGAGTATAAAAACTACATTTTATAATGAGTACAAAAATATTGATTTGACATTGTAAATGTTGATACATTTTTCTATAAGTTTGGTCAAAGTAGAGGTACATTGACTTCAGACAAAACTTAAATGCACAATGCAGACTAGTTCCTTCGTTCAAGTGCGTGCCATGTCCTATCTAGTCATCACAGCAAGGTTAGCTATTAGAGTACTACTACCTCCCTTCTACTCCTAGTTTAAAGGGCTCGATTCAAAAATTTCACCTACTCTTACCAAGATAGAGGCGGTGGAATAGTTTTTGGAGTGGTTTCTAGAGTCTGGACTCCATCTTCAGAATCTTCGCCGCCGCCGGCAAGAATGCAAGGAGATGAACCAGAAAGGAAATGAGGCTGGAATGAGTAGTTCCGTATTTTATACTGTGGCAGAGGTGGGTAAATATCTGCTATACCTCCGGTGACAAGGCCATGTCTCAATGCGCACACATCTCAGTCGTTGGTTCCAACTAGTTCGAACGGCTCACATTGTCCAGAGGCAGACACACCATCACCACAAACTGAGATTTTTATAGGAGTATAAGTAATAAATATATATAGTAGAAAATAGAGATAGGAGTCGAGATAGAGAGTAGAGATTAGTCAATATTCTCTTTAGGCTACTCATGGTAGAAAGTATCATATACTAGTATCATGTGCATGATACTAGTGTATGATACGGGACTACCTTTATAGTGCCATGTATGACACAAAGTAGCAAAGTATTTAACATGATACGGTATCTACCTATGTTACTCTAACACCCCCCCCCCCCCTCTTCTTTAATTCTTTGTCACATCAGCATGTTTGCTATTCCCGTGTGCATGATACCAACTAGTAAGATACCACATTACCACAACTATGGCCAGCCTTAATCATCGCATGCAATAATTTAGTGCACCTTGAAATCTGAACGCCTGCTTGACTCTCCTTCTCCCTCCGGTAGTCCCTCCACTCCACCCGTGTGGAAAAAGTCGGCATGCATGACTCTCCTCCCCCCGCGCTCGTCCAATCCATTGTGACCAGCAATATTTCCACCCCTTCCCTCCCCCGTAATTTACTCCAACAAATATGCTCACTTAGTTGTTACGTTAATCACACAACATATCTTACGGGACGCTGCTTCAGTTACTTAACTGCAGGTGCATTGGGTCACTGACATGTGGGCCCAACAGGCGTTTGGCCGACATGCCAGTGACGCAACTGGACCTCCAGTTAAGTCAGTTCAGGTCCGTCCATATCTTATGTAGGTGTGCCATTGCTCGCTATAAATACTGCGGCTCCCATGGCATACGGAAGAACGCTCACGTTCATCGCTATCTCCTCCCCCTCCCTCTCACGTCAACCACCATGGCATCGCCCCTGCCAAGCCCTAGGCACCCCTCGCTACACCACGCAGACGGTCACGCGTCGCCGTTCCGTTCCTCGCCGCCACTAGTCGAGGAGGACATGTCGGTGTTCCGCTCCTCGCCGCGACGCGTCGAGGTGGACGCGTTGGCGTTCCCAATCCTGCCAGCACGCGCGCTGGAGGACGCGCCGGCTCCCTACTACAAGGAGAACACCGCACCACCCGCTGGGCCCCCCCAGCCTTGAGGAGCTTTGGGAAGAAATGGATGTTGCCTTGTGGGAGGCTTTGCCTCCGGCAGAGCACGCCGAAATAGAGGCGGAGAAGAAGGCCGAGGAAGAGAAGCGCGCCGCGGGGCAAGCTTCCTGGCAGGCCTATGTCGCGTCCGAGAGAGTCAGGCAATTGGCTCTTTGGTAGAAGGCTGTTGCGAGGGCCATGAGGGTGGCGGAGGACGTTTCTGCCAAAGCCCTGAGTGCAGTCGGGCCCAAGCGCCTCATCTACGCTTGGCGGTACATGGACCGGGTGCACGCTTCCAGTGAAGAGGAGTACCTGTTGGCGCCGGATCACCACACCAGTGAGATCACGCTCGCCCACCGGCAAGCTGCCAATCAGCACCTGCGAGTTGCGAGGCTGAGGAAGAGGCGTTGTGTTGGCGCCTGGGAAACGGCTGCGCACGAGGGCACTCGTGGCGTGCCGCAAGCGCTCCTGCGAGCGTCGTGGCTTTTATTAGGAATATAATTTAGTTCCATAAGGCGATCTCATTAGTTTTGGGACGCAAATGATAAATCTCGAACGTTCGGGAATTATTAGAGTCCTTAATTAAGTATGTATAAAAGGAAAACTTTGGAAACCTTGTGTATTCGTACGCATTTTGTAAGTACGTGCATATAGCACAAACTTTACTATATACTATCGCACTACACGTCTCTCTCTATATATGCTTGCAGACTGTGCTACTCCCTCCGTCCAGGTGAATAAGTCATGTTTGGTTGTGCACCGTGACCAAGAAGGAGGGAATACTTATACACTTAGACGGAGGGAGTACTACTATTACTTATGTACGTGCAAATGCACGTTTTAACATTACGATGCGGTTTTTGTAAAAGTAGAAAAACAGCACTAGTCAAGCTTGTGAAACGATTCAATGCAAAACAAATGCAAAAATGCTCGTTTGACTGTTTACTTTTAGCTTCCTTCTATGTGGTTATTTATGTATCGTACTTTGTACGGAGTATCTCACTGGTCGGGAAGGCATGAAATTCCCAAACCGCTTCCTACACCCTGTATCGAATTTTTTGCCTAACAAGTTGTGCTGTGTTGGAATTCCAACTTGAGTACTACTACTAGGAGTACCAGGGGCCAGTTCTTTTAGGATTATAGATTAGTAATCCCATAACTACTACCTCTGTCCTCGTTTGTTGGTCCCCATTGTAATCTGTGTCAAATTTTGACCATAAATTTAACTAATGAAATGTTTGTGCATGTCACATGCACTAACATTTTATCAGTTAAATCTTTGGTCTAAATTTAGCACAAATTACAATGGTGACGAATAAACCAGGACGGAGGTACTAGTAGTACTTTATAAGCCCAAATAAATGAGTGAGGCACCTTAATGTTACTCTCCACTGTGACTAGTCTTATGGGAAAAGCTGGGGAAGAGATGGCTTATTTTTTAAGCCACCAAAAGAACTGGCCCTAGGAGTAGTAGCTAGGGATACTAGGTGTAGTAGCTAGGGATCGAGTGTGCAAGATGAACCGGAGAAAGTAAATGCAGAGAGATGAAATGCAAAAAAGACAGAGGAATGTGATGGTTGCTTGTCCGTTTATTTTACCAGGCCACTTATTACTGGGAGTGGTTGGGTTTTGTGATATGACAGCTTTACTACCGTGCCACGAGTGGGGTGAGACTCCCATGCAGCGCCGCCTCTACACTAGTACTACATCGGTCGTGGTTTATTAGTCCCCCATTGAATTTGACTGAAGATTTAACTAACAAAATGTTAGTGCGTGTCAACAAAAACTATATCGTTGGATTCATATTTGAACATAGTTTTCAATGATATAATTTTAGGTGACATGCATGAGCATTTATCGTACTATATATAATGCCGTACTAATCTATAGTAAGGTGCCCGTGCGTTGCACGGAACAGTGAAATGCATTGATCGGGGAGTTTTTTATTTTGACTAAGGATGTGGGGGTCATCTCATGTGTAACGGGTATCGATAGGTTTCTCTGGATATTATTTCATCTCCAGAGCTCACAAATATTCGGGTGAAATAGATAAAAAAGTATCTTTTGCAAACAAAAGCGTTAACCTGTTCCACCTGCATCCAAAACTTGTGAAGAAATAACACTTATTGTTCTTTGCAAGAAATGATCTTTAAGAATTAGTTTTTGAGTATCGATTATTATACATGTTGGCTACAGATGAGATGGCACTTTTTTATAGTCAACAGTTGGCTATACTATTAAGTATTAACCATGCTCTTATACACCTAGACGGAGGGATTAAATTGGGATGATTTGGAAGGGGGCAGAGGAGATGTAAGAAATGGTTCATCATAAGTCATTCACCAGTACTGTAGTAAAAATTCTCAGTTAATCTCATAAATGGCAAGTGAGAACTCTAATGGAGCAAAAGCATACATGGATGATTCTAGACTAAACCATAAATGGATAAACTTTTATTCAAGCGTGATACTCTAATAGAGCAAGATCATGCATAGAAGGTTCTATACTATATAAATAAGTAGTCTCCACATGCTTAGACAGCGGATTACATTGAGCAAAGACTAATGATCATCATTTAACTTAGTAATGCACATGTCCGGGTGAACCTCCTTGGAGTCCCCGTGCACCATGTTGGGGGGGGGGGAATCATACCATGCGTCTTCCATGTCCACATCGGCGGGAATGTCCCAGCTCAGCACAGTCCTAGTCAGCGTCATGGAGCGGGTGTGGGCGCCCACGTACATCCGAGGGGCAGTAACAGTGAGCATGCATCCGCACATCGGCCTCGTGTCAGTGTCAGCGTCAGCGGCATCGCCCCTGACACAAACTATAGAGACGGGGCGGCGGCCTCCATGGGCCTCCCCGGTGCCCACGATCAAGAGGAAGACGCTGTCGTCCTCCTCCAAGACTAGCAGGCGGCGGTGATCCTCCAGCGACTTCGGCACGGCGAACGGGTAGCACGTCTCGTACTTGATGTTCTCTGCCAAGGGCCAGTAGTGATCGTCGCACGCCTGCGTGAGGTGATGCACGAGGTCCGCCGGCGAACCCCAAAACGGCATCTGGCACTCATAGCAGTAGACGAAGGGCTCCTTGGAGGCATCGACCATACCGTCCATGAAAGGGGAGTGGTTGTAGGGGACGTTGCGCCAATTGAATATATGAGCAAGTTACTACGAGATTTAGTGGGAATAAGCACAAAATAAATCATGATGACTATAACAGAGATTAAACTAATCATGTGGACTAGCATAGTAGATGAACAGATCGAATCTAGGATACAGACTAGAAACATGAATTCTACAACGATTTCAAACAGGAAGGACAGAAACACATATGATGCAACGGGAGCAACACCGTTGGCATTAAGGTTGTCGCCCATGTCGTTGAGGAAGAAGTTGCCGAGGTCGGGGAAGAAGTCGTCGTTGGTTAAGTCGTCGCTGCCAGCAGTCACGAGAGTGCGCTCCCCAAATTTCAACAGCGCCCACTGAATGGAGCGCAGGAGGGAGTGGCTGTAGGGGACGTTGTGGCCGCCGAATGGAGCGCAGGAGTAGCACACGAAGCAGTAGATGGTGCTCCTCCCTAGTCTCTATCTCTACTCTTATCTCTATCTCTACTACTCTTCTTTCTTTTTTATAATATACTAGTAGTTGTCAAATCGAATAGTACTGCGTCGCCCGCTGCACGCCCGGGTGAACATGCCTCCTTGCCTCCATCAAACACCTCCGCTAAACCCGCATGCAAACCAAGAAACCTACTCCGGCCCGCGGGAGGAAATTTGCCGTTTGTCGTTGGATAATAATAGAGTCACGTCCAATCCATTTGAGTTAATTGCGTGTATGATTCTCCCTCTACAAAAAGTTAATTGCATCCTTAATCTTGTATTTTAAGTACTCTGTGGGTTCCATTGTCAGTACTGTGTACATGACCTGCAGGCTGGCTACAGATTCGTACAGAAAGTTAAAAAGAAACAAATCCATCCTTAATCTTGTATTCTAAGTACTATGTGGGTTCCATTGCCATTACAGTAGCGAAAGAAGTATATATTAAAAAATATAAAAAGCTAAAGTTTAGGACAGAATTCGAACTCAGGTCATCGCGCTGCGAGCATCCGGCCCGGACTAGTACACCAGGTGTTCGTTGCGGACGATGTAAGAGATAAACATTTATAGCAATCAGCCCGTCCGTTGCAACGGATCCAAAGTAGAATAATACATATTCACAAATTTGAAAGAAAACAGTTTATTCTCAATATACGTATCACTAAAAATATCTTATGTTTCACTCCAAATATATTCTTTGGGCTGTTTTGATGAGGTAAGGGAGGAATGTGGTTGGCTACAGATGACATGGCACTCCAAAAAATGCATCTTGATGTTCCGTGCAATGCACGTGCATCTTGCTAGTTTTTTTGCATATAATTCCAAACACCATGTAGACACGGTCTTTGACCATTTTACAACTATGTTAGTATCATTGTTAGTGGTCAGTCGGTGCAAGTTATAGCCTCGGGTGTTTTAACCTTTTTTTAGTAATGATATCTGGCGACTGTTCGCCACGAGCTCAATCCTGGCGAATCCCATGTAACCGTCAAATTTCCATCCAACGGTGGCCTATTTTTAAGCCATAGTATTTGACAAAACCGCCATCTTACACACGTACTGTAACTACGTCGCGGGTGTTTGCAACTGACATGTCTGCCAGCGAACGTTGCTGGGGATTAGAGTTAGCACCGATGGCGGTTCGTAGTCGTTCCATGCTTGGGCATTGAAGTTTGTAACTATTTTAGATTAGAATATACTAATCCTCCGGTGTTAGTAGTAGAGCAGAGTCCTACTCCACTGCTACTCTACTCAAGCAAGTTAGGGCATAGTAGTAGGTACTATAGGGAGTACCAGTAATGTGATCACTCAAGCAAGTTGTCTGGCATCGATATGACCCTACGTTGCTGGTATATGTCTCGTAAGTCAAGCGGCGTGTTGTAGTCATCATCACCTGTCCACTTCCCACAGCACATATTCGCTTCTCCATCTTTGTTCGCACATAATCGTCCAATCTTCCATCCCCGTTAAGGTGCCTCCCCCCTATTCCGAAACCCAAGCACTAATAATGGCAGAACCGAGCAGCGTCCGCCGAAAGAGTGGCTGGAATTCGCTCCCCACAGAGGTAATCAAGCTCATTGTTTCGCGTGTGGACAATCTCAGTACCACGCCGTTCGCCGCGTGCTCGTCGGGGCTATACCGTTTACTCAAAGCCCTCTGGCCAGAGCTTTTTAAGCCAGCTCCTTGCTTGCTGATGCCGCCTGATCTTCAGGAATGGCATGCCACGCAGCATAACGATTGTAGGGTGGCGAGCATCAACCCCCTTGACTGCGATCCGATCCCTGTCACCCTCAACTACATTAACGGTATGTACTGGGTCGGCATGAACATGTCTCGGATGGTGCTCGTCGACGGTCGCGGCAGCTGGATGCTCATGGAGGTCTACACCCGTCGATTGATCCCCCTTCCTTCGGTTAACACTGCACTGCTTTGGCACCGCGGCCCAGAATACTCAGAATCTTACAGTAACCAACATGATACCAAGTTTGATTTGCTCAAGGTTGTAATATGCCAAGTGCCCACAAGATCTGTGAATTATAAAGACTTCAGGCTAACTGTGTTCTTCAACCGCGGTCTCGCCTATCTGACAGGTCATTGCGGTAAGTGGATGAATCTGCACGTCCATCACCGGATCATACATCCTCCATGGTTCTCTGATGCCATTGAACACAAGGGCTTCATTTATGCTGTCGAGTCCTTCTATGGCTGGACGTATTGCTGGCCTACTCCGGTCATCGCTACAAATGGCTGTTACAGCAGTATGTTACTTTCCTATGATATGATGATGGCTTGCTTATATTACTGTCAACATTTACTAAAAAAATGCATGCTCATAACATGCTGTTCTTAAGATTGACTACATTAAGAGCCCTTTTTTATTTGACTCCAACTTGATATTATGTTGTAGGACGCCTGGTGTCCCTACCCTTCCTAATCCCAGAACCTTTCAAAGAAAAGTGGCATGGCAGTTGTAGGTGGTTCCTGGCTCGACCAGACGACGATGAATGATTGACGATCGTTCGCACGTACCAGACGTGTTGCTTCACGCAATACAATCACAGTCACTGCAAGGTCTTTGAGCAGGATCCCAGCTTCTCTGGGCCTTCAGGAATTTTTGACTGGAGGCTGGTAAGTAGCATTGGCACACGCTCTCTGTTTCTCGAACTGAATTATCCGATTAACCAGGAGATAACCGATGACAAGGATCATGATGGCAGCGCGGTTTCGTTCATTAGGCAAAAATGTGTGTACACAGCGTATCATGCATCTCTGCATGCGCCATACCCTGATATGTGCTACCACGCTCTGTAGCCCAAAGTAGGAGAGAGGGTCGCAAGTATCAGACTTTGACCTGCTGGCTGGAGTTTCCCCCGCCAGGCACCCATCTGGTTCAAGCCGTCAGTCAATCTCCACAGCTTAATAAATAGTAACATCTAATTGAGCCAGTTAGTTAGATGCGTAGACTTGGTGTAGTAGGATCTTTATTTAGTTTGATGCATACACTTGTTCTTTTTTGGTAGCCCTTTTGTAATGATGGCTGATGTTGCGTCTTTACTCTTCTGGCCTGCTTACTACTTCTGTTACACCCCCAACCCTGGTTGATACTGTTGTTGTTTTCAATGTACAATCAGTAGTATATTTCATTTGTTGGTTGAATAAATGTGTTGTTAGAACGACAAACACAATGTTTTGGAAATCGTTGCACGGTCCGATCCTTTAGTGCCCCGTACCGTACGTAGCGCATACTATTTTTGATACGGAACACATTTTCCACTTGTTGATAACATGCAGCCCACTGATGAAGGCCCAATAAAGGAGCACATAATTAACTAGAAGGGAGGCTCTCACATGAATCTGCCCCATGACATGCTCATGGTCCCCTAAACATAAATAAGTAAATAAATAAATAAATAAATATAAATGCTCATGCACCAGTTCTTTAAATTCACGATTTAACAGGAGGATATTATTTCCTATGATAGTGTCGTTACATTTAGTCGATATTATTCTTAGGCAAAGATAGCGACCAGTCTTCTTTCTCCCACCATTTTCTTCCTAGAACCAGCGGACCCATGCAAATCATAGTCAACGTCGTAAATAGTTCTGGTCCATTTTTATTTTTCAATAAGAATGTCCAACCCAGCCCAGCACATTGGCGACATCACTTTACCCTCTGCCTTGGTGCGCTCGCCGCGGCGCCGCTGTCCGGCCCTGTCAGCATAGTGAATCGGGAGAGGACTGTAGTTGTGAGTATGACAGTACGGACCCACCAGGTCCACTCCCGAACACAAGCAAGCACCTCTTTTACTACTCATATGCACCCCTCTTTTTTACTCTAATCCACCCTGATGATATCTGGGACCCACATCATTTTCAACGTATAGTTAATTAACGACAGAATTACACAACTTTTTTTTTGAGGATTTGTTCGAAGGAGCAGGCTATAAACTGGGTTGTGCAGTCTCTGTGGCCCGTCTAACAACATGACCAGCCCATCAATTTTTTCTTTGGAAAATAGGTAGCCCACTATTTGTTTTTGAAGAATACCCAAGCTAGGCCTATTTGTTTTCTCTGATTTACTAGGCTGCAAATCTTTCAAGACGAGGAGGGATGCATTCCGGCCTGGCCAAAGAGTATGGTCAGTATCTGTTAAAAGTAATATCAAAGGGGTTGAAAATTCCAAAAAATATAGCAAATGGGAAATTAGTTTCTTTTTTGTTTTTGTTCACTGATATTTTATATTTCATTGGATTTTAACATGACATAGTACTAATTTATTTTTAAATTTCTTTTAGTATGGCTACTAATTTTTGGATTAAGAGTATTTTGTTCCCCAGCAAAAATTTGCGAATTTTCAAAATTTCACACATTTTTAGTTCAATTTTTTAACCCTGGTACTGACCAGAAAAATGGACAGCAATTCTAAAAATGGAAAATGGGGTGCAATAAATTCCATATGAATTAGAAAATGAGTAAAAATTATAAAAAAAATAATAGCAAATGGGCTGTACACGCCATAGATTTTGAGGCTGGCTTGTTTACGCAAAGCTTTGTCAGTCAACACTCGATTCTAGCAGCAGTGACTATTGGATGTCCATCCAACGGCCGGCATGCTTCTTAAATCTCTGATCTTCCTACTCCAGCCACCTAAACCAACGCCGGCGAGACTGCCTGCTCCCTCCTCTTGTGGCCCACTGTGATGCCGCGCAGGCTTCACCGGCCCACCCTATTCCCTCCGCTGGCCTGGCCGCACGCAATCACCTGCCTCCTTATTACGCGAAAAAAGTGATTCCTCCCACTGACATCTCGGGCGTACCGGTTCGGAGGCTGACCTGTGGGCCTATTAAGTTCACACGTATGCAGGGCTTTGTCAACTTAGTCAACAAACGATTCTAGCAGCAGTGACTGTTGGATTTGAATCGAACGGTCCTGCTGCTTGTTCAATCGCTACTCTTCTTGCACTAGCCGCACAAACCAGCACCGGTGACACCGCTTGCTCCTGCCTCTAGTGGCCGGCTGTGCTGCCGTTGAGGCCTCACCGCCCCCTACTACTCCCACCACTGGCCAGGCCCTACGGCGACGGCAACCCCACACCGCAACCGAACCAGTGAACCCTCATACTCCTCACCGCATGGGCATCCACTGTCGCATCTTCCCCGGCTCCGCGTCGTCCCCTTCCTAGGCCTCGCCGTTATCCATCGCCTTCGTGCTCTCGACGCGGCGTGGTCAATGTGGTCAACGAACGACTTCCATACGAAGAGTACTGTACATGGAGAGGCTGACAGCTGGGTCCACGGCCGTAGCAAGGAAGTGCCTCCTTATTACACATAAAATAATGATTCCTCCACCTGACATCCGGGACCCACCGGACAGGCCACCGTATTTCGTGAAAAAGAACGTTTCCCCCTGACTGCTGGGACCCACCAGCTACATCTTCGCACGCAAGGAAGTGTCTGACAGCCAGGACCCACCTGGTAGAAGAGTACGCAGCGTTGTCATTCTGGTCGTGAACGTGTACGTACATACTGGTCGATCGGTCTGTGTGCAGGCTGCAGCGATGAACCGTGGCCGTGTAAGGAAGGGGCACGTGTCGTAGTAGAGAGGCGCACGTAGCATGTACACGTACGTATAGCCAGGGTGCAAGAAAGTAAATACGGCGACGTACGTACATACGGGCGGGGTCTCGAACGCCTACTCGCACATACGTACGGCCAGGGCTCGCGTACATGGTTGGCTTGGAACGGAGAAACTGCGCCGTCGTCATGTTCATCGGGAGGCAACAGAATGTGTCGTGTTCATCGGGAGACAACGGAATACGTCGTGTTCGTTGAGAGCCAACCGGCTTGGACGGAACAGCCGATCGAAACGAGGCCTGACATGCCGCAGAACGGAGGAAACGGCCTTGTGTTCGACCGGTCACGGTCGAAACGGGATCATGTTCATCGGGAGGGGTCTGGCTGTAACGACCCGAGACCGACGCTCCGGACGCCTTCCATGTTTTTCCTTATCGTCGGGTGTTTTTATTTTTTGCCGCATTTATCATGGCATCTTTTGCATTGCATCATGTCACTAACTCTTTGCAACTCAAATAAATAAATTGTATAGATCTTCGATCCATTTAAATCGAGGGAATTCACATGGTGTTTTCTCTTTATAACATATCCTTCCAATATTTAGGGAGCTATATTAAACCATTCCATTGGCTTGGAATCACCCATAACACATATGCACCGTTCTTCAAATTTCCTTTTATCCAACTCAACTTCATTTCTTCCTTTGGGGCTTTTTAGTAAAATTGAGTTCCAATGTTACTTTACCCATAAATGTTCCAAATCTGCCCATAAATCACATCTATTATGTAGGCTCACCTCCTATAATTTCAACCCATTTGGAGTTCATTTGAATGTTCCGAAATTCAATTTTATCGAGTTAAATTCAACACATGTGGATTTGACTTCCTCTAAAAATCCTCAGGCCATTTTTGTCAAATTCCTCGTATTTTTGCGAGTTCAAGAAAATAACCCCCCCCCCCCCTGCCCAAATTCTTTGTCTAGCCCCTTTCTTTCCTCTCCCTTTTCCTTCTTTGTTATTTTTTTCGTCTGTTATGGAGAGAAGCCTAGCTGGCCACTTGGGCCTCCCAACCAGGCCGGCCCATTTGCTCCTGGAGGCCCAGTTGGACCTCCTAACCCTAGGCCCCGACCCCCTCCTCTCGATCTCTCCCTCAGCCCGCCGCCTCCTGCTCGATCCCCTCTCCCTCTCCCTCGATCACTCGCGTCCCTCTCCTCCCTCGTGCCACCACCACGCTCAGGAGAGGAGCCCCTGCGCCCGATCCATGGCCTCTCCCTTCCCCCGTCGCCGTTTCTCTTCAGCTCCGCCTCTCCCGCGCCCTTGCAGACGCGTGCGAGCACTGCTGCTGCGGTGGTCGTTGCAGGTCTCCAGCCGCCCCACCGGTTCCTCGGTCGTCGCCGGAGGGTAGCCGACCCCCGTCGCCCTGCCATCTCTCTTCCCTGCTCTCGCTATCTCTCTGCTTCTCTAACCCGCAGCTGCCGATGCCATCGTTTCCTCTATTGACAGGAGTCCGTCCATGGCGCCGCCCCTTCCCCGCGCCCGATCTGCTCCAGCCGCCGCCGGCTTCTTCGCTGCTGCTGCTGTTGTTTTGCTTCTGATGCTGCACCTCCGGCCGTCTCCGTCATCCGCAGGCCTCCTCACCCGGTGCTCCTGCCCTTCTTCCCTACTGTGCCTCCTGCACGACGCCTCCCATGCTCGCTGCTGCAAGCTTTGCCTCGCCTCCATCACGTCCGTGACTGACCCTCTTCGTTGTTCCGCCAAGACCACCTAGTAGTTGTTGGACTCAAGGACCATCAAGACTGAGACCGCCCCGAACCACGTCGTCTCGCCGGATCGTCAAGATCATCTCGGTTTTCGCAAGTACATCTACGCCCGAAGACGTTGGATGCGCCAAGTTTCACTACGACATGCACCACTACTGTCGCTGAGGGTTTGGTCAAGTTCAACTACATCGACTACGTACGGTGATGACCCCGGACATCTATGGAGAGTGTACGACTAGACCGTGTACAACTACCATCGCCGAAGGCCGTCGAGTGAACGACTACCCACGCCGTGTATTTTACCAAGTTTGATGACAACCTGCTAATAACTCGGATTCGCCAAGTTCCACTACCGTCGCCCCCGGGAACCTTGGATGCGTCAAGTACCTCTTTCAAACGAACGTGTACATGACTTCCATGAATGACTATTTCCCTTGACGAATTCGACCCACTTCGAAAATGCACGCTTTGAAGGTATAACAACTGGACGACCGCCATGAACGAATACATGTGTGTTGTATGAGATGCTCGTGTTTGCATCATGCCCGGGTTGTCATTGCACGTTACTCCTCGTTTGCCATGTCGACGACCCGTGGGAACCCGGTAACCGGGATCACCCCACCATCTTTGCATGCCACACTCACATCCACATGTGCTCTTTTCCACCGGTATCTCCATGAGCTACCGGAACTGATATGTTTCCGTGGCATCATTTTTGGATTCGTCGCCGTGGCACCCTTCCTTTCCACCTCGGTGACCAATGCTTCATAACATGCTCATGTCAACATTTTCATAAAATGGCATAAAACTTGCATATGTCATCTGCATCATGATAACAACATTTAAATGTTTAAAAATGTTGTTTGCATTAAATTCAAAATATGCACATGGGGATTTATCAAAATTGTTGTTTGTTGTTCCGGCCTCATTAAAACTTGCCTAGATAGTTAGTTTACTTATGTTCCACCTCTTGCCATGTTTATCAACATTTAATATTGTTGGGTACATAATGGAAAAAACTAAATAATTAAATGTGGTGTTTCGTAAATATGCAACTCGTTGCGTATGGAGCTCCACTTAACTTGTAGTATTGTTTGTTGCACTTTGCCATGCCATGCCTCATTAAACCGGACATGCATCATACTTGATTGTGCATCATGCCATGATTATGCTTGTTGGTTTACCATGTTGTTTGCTTCTTTTCGATTGTGCTTCTTCTCGATAGTTCTTGTTTCCTTGCGAGTGTGAGGATTCGTTCGACTACGTTGCTTGCCTTTTTCATGGATTCGGTCTTCTTACTAGCAGGATTTCAGGTAAGATGACCATTGCCCGGGATATCATTACTATCTTTGTTTTGCTACTTGTCTCGATGCTATCACTATGTCGCACTACCTATGACTTGTTTATAAGCCTCCCAAATTTCCATGATAGCCTATAACCTTTTCCACCAACCTAGCAGACCGTTGTTTGGCTATGTTACCGCTTTGCTCAGCCCCTCTGATAGCGTTGCTAGTTGCAGGTGCAGTTGCAGGTTATTCAATGTTGGGACATGGATATCATGAGATATCACAATATGTATTGTTAAATTAATGCACATATATACTTGGTAAAGGGTGGAAGGCTTGGCATTTTGCCTGGTGTTTTGTTCCACTCTTGCCGCCCTAGTTTCCGTCATACCGGTGTTATGTTCCTGATTTTGCGTCCCTAACATGGTGAGGGTTTATGGGCCCCTCTTGACAGTTCGCTTTGAATAAAACTCTTCCAGCAAGGCCCAACCTTGGTTTTACCATTTGCCTAATAACAACTAAAACTTGCATAGGGACTTTCCGGACCCCGAGGACTTAATCAACCCCCCGGGCTAGTGCTCCACATGAGTGTTGGTCCAAAATGGCAGTGGCCGGGGCCACCAACGGGTGTGCCAGCCGGAAACTTAGCCAATCTGATCGTGGCCTGAGACGAGATACGCGCGGCTACTATCAGGGTGTCGGCACGTAGGGAGGTCTTGCTGGATTTGTTTTCCATTGTCCAAATGTCTTGCACCGGCATCCCGAGTCTGATCGGATGTCCCGTGATGGTGGATTGTTTCCGCAGATCGTGAGCTTGTCATGGACTAAGTTGGGACACCCCTGCAGGGTTAAACTTTCGAGAGCCGTGCCCTGCGGTTATGTGGCACATGGGAATTTTTTAATATCCGGTTATAGCGAACTTGAAGTAAACTCAATTAAAATACACCAACCGCGTGCGAAACCGTGACTGTCTCTTTTCGGGGAAGTTCGAGAGGAGAACACGGTTGGTTATGTTTGAACGTATGTAGTTCAGGATCACTTCTTGATCATTATTAGTTTGCGGCCGTTTGCGTAGTTTCTCATCTTACTCTTGTACTCGTAAGTTAGCCACCATACATTGCTTAGCCGTTGCTGCAACCTCACCACTTATCCTTTCCATACCCATTAAGCTTTGTTAGTCTTGATACCCATGGTAATGGGATTGCTGAGTCCTCGTGACTCACAGATTACTACAACAACAGTTGCAGGTACAGGTAATGCGATGTTCTGATGAGAGAGCAATGTTTGATTTTGGAGTTCTTCTTCTTCGATCAAGGGATAGGTTCTGGGTCGGGGAGCCTAGGATTAGCAGGGTGGATGTCGTTCTTCTTTTTTCGTTTGGTTTCATCCGTAGTCGGATCCTGCTCTTCTATATGATGATTGCTATGTATTGATGAACTGTTGTATTTATGTTGTAGCTTGTGGCGAGTGTAAGCCTTTATCTTGTATTCTCATCTATTCAGTACATGGTATGTTGTAATGATATCCACCTTACTATGCGCTCGAAATGCGATTGTGCCCCGATCATGAATTCATCACGTGATTGGGATAGAATCGCATCTTGGGCGCTACAAGTTGGTATCAGAGCCTTACCGACCTTAGGAGCCCCCTTGATTGATCGAACCACTACCGTTGTTGAGTCTAGAAGAAAACTATTTTGAGTCAAGTTATATATCGGAGAGTAGGAATTCTTTTTACTCCTTATCCCCTTCGTCGCTCTCGTGAGGACTCCTGGCGTAGATGTTTTGACTTCACTCTCCTTTTTTTCACTCAAATTTTTTTAGGACCACGCGGGTATTGTGCAATCGTTCCGATATCATTGTGACGGGAATTCTGTCTTGGTGCCTCCGGACATTTAGGGGTTGTGGCAGTGTCCCGGCGAGTTGAGCTCCAAGGTGTTTTTGTCACAGTGCTTATCGTTTCAGTTTCGAATACCAGAGTACTACTGGAATCAGAAGATTTCTCGTCCGCCCCATCTTTGCCGTTGCCATCAGCTAGCGGAAAGCCGATGGCAAAGAGGCAGCGGATGGCAAAGGAAGGCTTTGCCATCAGCCAGCATTTTGCCGTCCGCTAGCCGACAGCAAAGCTTCTTTGTCGTCCACTAGCTGGCGGCAAAGAGGGTGTTGGGCCCACTTGCTGGTAAGCCCTAACGGGGCCCCTCTTTGAAGTCCGCCAGCGGACGGCAAAGGCGATACGGACGGCAAAGCTGAAGGAAATATGCCCTAGAGGCAATAATAAAGTTATTATTTATTTCCTCATATCATGATAAATGTTTATTATTCATGCTAGAATTGTATTACCCGAAAACATGATACATGTGTGAATACATAGACAAACATAATGTCACTAGTATGCCTCTACTTGACTAGCTCATTAATCAAAGATGGTTATGTTTCCTAACCATAGACATGTGTTGTCATTTGATTAACGGGATCACATCATTAGGAGAATGATGTGATTGACTTGACCCATTCCGTTAGCCTAGCACTTACGTTTAGTATGTTGCTATTGCTTTCTTCATGACTTATACAAAGTTCCTACAACTATGAGATTATGCAACTCCCGTTTACCGGAGGAACACTTTGTGTGCTACCAAACATCACAACGTAACTGGGTGATTATAAAGGTGCTTTACAGGTGTCTCCGAAGGTACATGTTGGGTTGGCATATTTCAAGATTAGGTTTTGTCACTCCGATTGTCGGAGAGGTATCTCTGGGCCCTCTCGGTAATGTACATCACTATAAGCCTTGCAAGCAATGTGGCCAATGAGTTGGTTACGGAATGATGCATTACGGAACGAGTAAAGAGACTTGCCGGTAACGAGATTGAACTAGGTATTGGATACCGACGATTGAATCTCGGGCAAGTAACATACCGATGACAAAGGGAACAACGTATGTTGTTATGCGGTTTGACCGATAAAGATCTTCGTAGAATATGTAGGAGCCAATATGAGCATCCAGGTTCCGCTATTGGTTATTGACCGGAAACAGTTCTAGGTCATGTCTACATAGTTCTCGAACCCGTAGGGTCCGCACGCTTAACGTTACGATGACAATTTTATTATGAGTTTATAAGTTTTGATGTACCGAAGGTTGTTCAGAGTTCCGGATATGATCACGGACATGACGAAGAGTCTCGAAATGGCCGAGACATAAAGATTGATATATTGGACGACTATATTCGGACACGGAAGTGTTCGGGTGATTTGGAGAAAACGAGTCTTGGAGGGTTACGGAACCCCGGAGAAGTAATGGGCCTTATGGGCTTTAGTGGAGAGAGGGGGCAGCAGGGATGGGCGTCGCCCCTCCCCTCTGGTCCGAATTGGACTAGGAGAGGGGCGGCCCCTCTTTCCCTCTCCTCTCCCCTTCCTTTCCCCCTCCTAGTAGGAGTAGGAAAGAGGGAGTCCTCCTTGGCGCGCCCCAAGGGCCGGCCGGCTTCCCCCCTTGATCCTCTATATACGGGGGCAGGGGGGCACCCTAGAACACACAAGTTGATCTTCGTGATCGTTTCTTAGCCGTGTGCGGTGCCCCCCTCCACCATATTCCACCTCGGTCATATCGTTGCAGTGCTTAGGCGAAACGCTGCATCGGTAGAACTTCATCATCGTCACCACGCCGTCGTGCGGACGGAACTCATCCCCGACACCCTGCTGGATCGGAGTCCGGGGATCGTCATCGAGCTGAACGTGTGCTGAACTCGGAGGTGACGTACGTTCAGTACTTGGATCGGTCGGATCGTGAAGACACACGACTACATCAACCGCGTTGTCATAACGCTTCCGCTTACGGTCTACGAGGGTACGTGGACAACACTCTCCCCTCTCGTTGCTTTGCATCACCATGATCTTGCGTGTGCGTAGGATTTTTTTTGAAATTACTACGTTCCCCAACAGTGGCATCCGAGCCAGGTTTTATGCGTTGATGTTATATGCACGAGTAGAACACAAGTGAGTTGTGGGCGATACAAGTCATCTTGCTTACCAAAGCATGTCACACTTTGGTTGGCGGTATTGTTGGATGAAGCGGCCGGAACGACATTACGCCAGACGCTTATGCGAGACTGGTTCTACCAGCGTGCTTTGCACATAGGTGGCTGGCGGTGTCGGTTTCTCAACTTTAGTTGAACCGAGTGTGGTTCGCCGGTCCTTGCGAAGGTTAAAACAGCACTAACTTGACGAACTATCGTTGTGGTTTTGATGCGTGGTAAGAACGGATATTGCTCAGCCCGTAGCAGCCACGTAAAACTTGCAACAACAAAGTAGAGGACGTCTAACTTGTTTTTGCAGGGCATGTTGTGATGTGATATGCTCAAGACGTGATGCTATATTTTATTGTATGAGATGATCACGTGTTGTAACGAGTTATCGACAGCTGGCGGAGCCATATGGTTGTCGCTTTATTGTATGAAATGCAAGCATACTGTAATTGCTTTACTTTATCACTAAGCGGTAGCGATGGTCGTAGAAGCAATAGTTGGCGAGACGACAACGATGCTACGATGGAGATCAAGGTGTCGCGCCGGTGACGATGGTGATCATGACGGTGCTCTAGAGATGGAGATCACAAGCACAAGATGATGATGGCCATATCATATCACTTATATTGATTGCATGTGATGTTTATCCTTTAATGCATCTTATCTTGCTTTGATTGACGGTAGCATTTTAAGATGATCTTTCACTAATTATCAAGAAGTGTTCTCCCTGAGTATGCACCATTGCCAAAGTTCGTCGTGCCCAGACACCACGTGATGATCGGGTGTGATAAGCTCTACGTCCATCTACAACGGGTGCAAACCAGTTTTGCACACGCAGAATACTCAGGTTAAACTTGACGAGCCTAGCATATGCATATATGGCCTCGGAACACGGAGACCGAAAGGTCGAGCGTGAATCATATAGTAGATATGATCAACATAGTGATGTTCAGCATTGACAACTACTCCATCTCACGTGATGATCGGTTATGGTTTAGTTGATTTGGATCACGTGATCACTTAGATGACTAGAGAGATGTCTATTTAAGTGGGAGTTCTTAAGTAATATGATTAAGCGAACTTAAATTTATCATGAACTTAGTACCGATAGTATTTTGCTTATCTATGTTTGTTGTAGATAGATGGCTCGTCTTTGTTGTTCCATTGAATTTTAATGCGTTCCTTGAGAAAGCAAAGTTGAAAGATGATGGTAGCAATTACACGGACTGGGTCTGTAATTTGAGGATTATCCTCATTGCTGCACGTAAGAATTACGTCCTGTAAGCGCCGCTGGGTGCCGAGCCTCTGCGCAGAGCAACGCCAGATGTTATGAGCGTTTGGCGAGCAAAGTGATGACTACTCAATAGTTCGAGTGTGCCATGCTTTACGGCTTAGAACCGGGTCTTCAACGACGTTTTGAGCGTCATGGAGCATATGAGATGTTCCAGGAGTTGAAGTTAATATTTCAAGCAAATGCCCGGATTGAGAGATATGAAGTCTCCAATAAGTTCTATAGCTGCAAGATGGAGGAGAATAGTTCTGTCAGTGAGCATATACTCAAAATGTCAGGGTATAATAATCACTTGATTCAACTCGGAGTTAATCTTCCGGATGATAGCGTCATTGATAGAATTCTCCAATCACTGCCACCAATCTACAAGAGCTTCGTGATGAACTATAATATGCAAGGGATGGAAAAGACAATTCCCGAGCTCTTCGCAATGCTAAAAGCTGCGGAGGTAGAAATCAAGAAGAGCATCAAGTGTTGATGGTCAACAAGACCACTAGTTTCAAGAAAAACGACAAAGGGAAGAAGAAGGGGAACTTCAAGAAGAACAGCAAGCAAGTTGCTGCTCAAGAGAAGAAACCCAAGTCTGGACCTAAGCCTGAAACTGAGTGCTTCTACTGCAAGCAAACTGGTCACTGGAAGCAGAACTGCCCCAAGTATTTGGCGGATAAGAAGGATAACAAGGTGAACAAAGGTATATGTGATATACATGTTATTGATGTGTACCTTACTAGAGCTCATGATAGCACATGGGTATTTGATATGGTTACATTGCTAATATTTGCAACTCAAAGCAGGGACTACGGAATAAGCGAACACCGCCAAGGACGAGGTGACGATCGCGTGGGAAATGGTTCCAAAGTCGATGTGATCGCTGATCGGCACGCTACCTCTACATCTACCTTGGGATTAGTTTTAGACCCGAGTAATTGTTATTTGGTGCGGCGTTGAGCATGAACATTATATCTGGATCTTGTTTGATCTGAGACAGTTATTCATTTAAATCGAGAGAATAATGGTTGTTCTATTTATAGGAGTAATATCTTTTATGGTCATGCACCCTTAAAGAGTGGTCTATTTTTGATGAATCTCGATAGTAGTATTACACATATTCATAATGTTGAAGCCAAAAGATGCAGAGCTGATAATGATAGTGCAACTTATTTGTGGCACCGCCGTTTAGGTCATATCGGTGTAAAACGCATGAAGAAACTCCATACTGATGGACTTTTGGAACCACTTGATTATGAATCACTTGGTACTTTCAAACCGTGCCTCATGGGCAAGATGACTAAAACGCCGTTCTCCGGTACTATGGAGAGAGCAACAGATTTGTTAGAAATCATACATACAGATGTATGTGGTCCAATGAATGTTGAAGCTCGTGGCGGATATCGTTATTTTCTCACCTTCACAGATGATTTAAGTAGATATGGGTATATCTACTTAATGAAGCATAAATCTGAAACATTTGAAAAGTTCAAAGAATTTCAGAGTTTAGTTGAAAATCATCGTAACAAGAAAATAAAGTTTTTATGATCTTATCATGGAGGAGAATATTTGAGTTACGAGTTTGGTCTACATTTGAAACAATGCGGAATAGTTTCGCAACTCACGCCACCTGGAACACCACAGCGTAATGGTGTGTCCGAACGTCGTAATCGTACTTTACTAGATATGGTACGATCTATGATGTCTCTTACCGATTTACCGCTATCGTTTTGGGGTTATGCTTTAGAGACGGACACATTCACGTTAAATAGGGCACCATCAAAATACGTTGAGACGACTCCTTATGAACTATGGTTTGGCAAGAAACCAAAGTTGTCGTTTTTGAAAGTTTTGGGCTGCGATGCTTATGTGAAAAAACTTCAACCTGATAAGCTCGAACCCAAATAGGAAAAATGTGTCTTCATAGGATACCCAAAGGAGACAGTTGGGTACACCTTCTATCACAGATCCGAAGGCAAGACATTCATTGCTAAGAATGGATCCTTTCTAGAGAAGGAGTTTCTCTCGAAAGAAGTGAGTGGGAGGAAAGTAGAACTTGATGAGGTAACAGTACCAGCTCCCTTATTGGAAAGTAGTTCATCACAGAAATCGGTTCTTGTGACACCTACACCAATTAGTAAGGAAGTTTATGATGATGATCATGAAACTTCAGATCAAGTTATTCTTGAACCGTAGATCAACAGAGTAAGATCCGCACTGAGTGGTACGGTAATCCTATTCGGAAGTCATGCTACTAGATCATGGTGAACCTACGAACTATGAAGAAGCGATGGTGAGCCCAGATTCATAAAATGGCTTGAAGCCATGAAATCTGAGATGGGATCCATGTATGAGAACAAAGTGTGGACTTTGGTTGACTTGCCCGATGATCGGCAAGCAATAGAGAATAAATGGATCTTCAAGAAGAAGACTGACGCTGATGGTAATGTTACTGTTTACAAAGCTCGACTTGTTGCAAAAGGTTTTCGACAAGTTCAAGGGGTTGTGTCACGCCCAAGATGCGACCCTATCCTAAAGGAACTCGAAGGTCCCACCAAGGATAGAAGCGCATCTTGAAGACGCTTTTGCAAGGTGGATATCATTACATCAACATTACATAATAGTGGGGATACATCCAATACATACAATGTCACATGAATACAACAATACATCATATACAAGATCGACATCCGATTGCGGATGAAACATAAACGAAACTCAAACAATATCGACCACCGCTAGCCCAGCTGCCGACTGGAACCTATCCCCGATCGAAGAAGAAGCGTAAGAAGAACTCCAAAACAAGCACACACCGCTCTCGCGTCATGATCATCGCAACACCACCTGCACACGCAACTGTTGGTGTAGTCACATGAGCCACGAGGACTCAACAATCCCATTACCATGGGTATCAAGACTAGCAAAGCTTAATGGGAAAGGAAGGGGTAAAGTGGTGAGGTTGCAGCAGCGACTAAGCATGTATGGTGGCTAACATACGCAAATGAGAGCGAGAAGAGAAACAAAGGAACGGTCGTCAACTAGTAATGATCAAGAAGTGATCCACGAACTCCTTCTTACGTCCGACATAACCCGAAACCGTGTTCTCCTCTCGATCAACCCGAAAAAGAGACACTCACGATTCACGCTTTTCGGTTGGTGTATTTTAGAAGAGTTTATTTCAAGTTTACTACAACCGGATATTAACAAATTCCCATCGCCACATAACCGCGGGCACGGCTTTCGAAAGTTCAAACCCTACAGGGGTGTCCCAACTTAGCCCATGATAAGCTCTTGTGATCAACGAAGGATATTCCTTCTCCCCGGGAAGACCTGTAACATCCCAAATTTTCAATTTGGAATGTTATACATTAGGTCATCATGCATATCATATTTTTCTCGCATTTTTCCGATCCTAGAAATTTCACGCAACTCAAGGACCCTCGGAGAGAGTTGGAAGTTTCATAATTTTCATATTTGCCAAATTTTGAAAATAGGATCATTTGGATTTATTTAAATTATCTTCATAAAGTTTTTCCTATAAAAATATTTCGAGAGGGAATAACATGACTTTCCCAACATTTAGGAAAAATGAAGATATTATAAATAAACCAAATTTGGTTTTGGAAGATTTATTTTGCTTAGGCAAAAATGAGCATTTTAAAATTTTATGCATGTTTGCTGTTTTTAAAGTTCATTTTGTTCGACTCATTTTTAGGAGTCGGGGAAAATTTGTTTTATTTAATTTGGAGTTCATTTGGTATTTTTTAAATTCATTTGGTTTAAATTTTATTTAAAAAAAAAAATTTACCCACCGGGCCGAGGCCCAACTGCCCAGCCAGGCCCAGGCCCAGCCGCCCGCCTCCTCCTCCTCCTCCTCCTCGCCTTGCGCCCGCCGAAGGCTGTGTCCGCCGCCACAAGACGCCGCCGCTGAGTCCCTTGACGAGCCTCCCTTGCCCGACCTCCCCTCGCCGCCCCCCCCTTTATACCCCGCCCCCCTTGAGGCCGCCGCCGCCGTTTCCCCGCCACGACGCCGGACCCCGCCGCCCCTCGCCCGAGCCCCGCCGGACCCCGCCGGAGCCTCGCCGGCGAGATCACCGGAGGTAGCCCGCGCCCGATCCGGTTTTCCCCTTGAACCGATCCGGTTTTATTTTAAAAAAAATGTGTTCGGTTTTTTTAAAAAACCTAGATTGGTTTTATTTTTTTTCGGTTTTCTTATTTAACGAACGTTCACCGAACCGTTCGTTTCAATGAACGCGTTCGTTGGATTCGTTCTGTTAACGAACGTCCGCTATTTAAACCGTTCGTCGTTTTTCTTTTAATCGGATTTAATCCGTTATTTTTCTGATTTGATTTCAGATTCGATTTTCAAAACTGTTTTATTTCACGCTCGTTTATCGGAATCAGGTGATTCAAGCGCCTGGAGTTTCGTAACGAAACCGCCGTTCCGACTACCCTACTTTCACAGAGTTTTGCCACTGTGAAATTTTGACATAATTTCAGATTGCTAAACCGAGTCATTCTCTCTCGAGTTTCGACTTTCGGAGTTTATTTTGATTCGATTCTTTTGCAACCAGGGTTCTTAAGTTGAACTTTCTGGTTAGATCTTTTATTCAAGATTTCGCTATGCATTAGATGAGTACTTATTGTATGCTTGTTGTTTGTCTGCGTTAGATCACCCGGAGTGCGCCGCTTGTTACTTCGAATCTCTAGGACTCGCGGATCATCAGCAAGGCAAGTAACACTTTGATCATACTCTTCTCATACCCAGTTTTTATGCATTAGATCTATTCCTCAAACACTTGCATGATTAGGATCTAATTAAATTGTGGGATGGGAAGTAGTTTGAGGTAGTACCTATTACCTGTTTTACTTATGAAACCTTGGGAGTTACTTCTACGTTTGCTTGTTCATGCCATGCTATGCTAGTAGACGTGGATTGGGTGAGTGAATATCCATGACAGATGTGAGATTGTTAATTAATGGTTTATCTAAGGTGGCAACCTAAACACACATCTGGGTGGATTGAGGCACTGGTTTCCATCAGACTTACTGTATTTCTTGGACCGCCACCTGGGCTCTAAGGGATCATAAGATTATTCAAACTGGAAACTTCCGTGTGCAGCCACAAGCCAATTATGGGCTCTGGCGTAGTTGACTAAGTCGTGCGAACTCTTACGGGTAGGCTAGCTGATGTAGGGGATGTAGGTTGGTACGGTCTACCCACATGTAAGGTGCTAGCGCTTACGAAGACTATGTCTCGGTCATCCGTTTCTCAAACACCATGTAGTCACGAGAACCAAGCGGAGGCGATCGAGTCTTGTGGGGAAAAGTCATAAACCTCTGCAGAGTGTATAAACTAATCATGATTAGCCGTGTCCCGGTTATGGACGTCTTGAGTATCTAGTTCTTGAATATCATGTGAATCTCAACATGTTACTTCTAAATAAAAGTTATTGGGTTTTGATGAGTACTTTTAATTGGGATTGAGGATGTGTCAACCATTCTCAATGTTTAACAACCACCATGATAGTTAAATAAAATTATTCCTTTGATGTAGGGAAAAATCAGCTTTATGCAAATGTAATCAGAGAGCCTTACCACCAGCCATATATGCATGTAGTATAGGCTTATTCATTCATTGCTCTTATGTGTTACATTGCGGCATATTCCATGTCTTGACCCGTTTTTGGCTGCAACTTTTCACGTTATGAGACTTTTCAGACGACGAGTAAGGTGTTAGGTCGTGGTTCTATACTCAGTGATGCCGTTGGAGTTGATGGACTCGCTTATCTTCCAAGCCTTCCGCTGTTATTATTAGATGGCCTTAAGCCATATTTTGTATTCAGTTCCCTTGTGGACAACGATGTAATAAGTGTGTGATTGCTACTCTGCAATAAATCCTTGAAATCTTGTGTGGTGTCGGCATTCTTGATCCAGGATGACACCGAGCACGAGACTTGATCCATTTGGGTGCTGGTCGCTCTGAGAGAATGGTATCGAGCACTGTTGTTTGTAGGACACGACCACTAAGTTAAAGCCATAGATCACTCTCTCTTCCCATTTTCTAACTCCTCATCTTTTCTACTCTCTTTAGGATGACGGACGCGAAGATCAAGTACACCCAACCGGATGAAGGCACACCTTTTGGATTTCACTTGAAGGAAGTTACTAAGTACCGAACAATGGACTACCAAGTTTCACGGGACTTTCAACGCCACTCTGCTCAAGAGGAGCGCTGGAAGATTCATGCTCACGTTCGGGAAGGACATTCGCCCCAATCACCAAGCCTATAGATAGTGTTTCGATTGCACCAACTTGGAGTGCAGGAAAGAGCATGGCAGCTCACATCACCATGGGACGCATTGGAGAAGTTTATCAAGAAGATCTCAAGGACACCATCTACCAGATTTGCGGACGCCGAGATGACAACTGGGACGTCGTCAACACCAAGAAGGATAGGTCCATTGCAGCTTTCATCCAGGAGTTAAATCAGCACATTCGACGCCAGGAGAACCAAATGTGCAATGACATGTTGGAGTTGCAGAAGACAAAGGGAAGGATCATCGAACTGGAAGAAGAACTAAAGACTACACGCAAGGACTACATGGACGAGATCGTAGCTCTGGCAAGACACAATAACGATCTTAAGTACGAGATCGAAGAACTCAAGAAGAAGTTGGCGCTCAGGAATGAAGACCAGTATGTCGAACACCCAATCGACTACATCAACATCGACGACACAGATTCGGATCCAAGTGAACCCGACTTTGAAGGCGGTGGAGCAGACATCATGGAGTCTTCCACCGGTTCAAACTAGTAGAAGTCCCCAACATATTAGTAGTATTCCCTCCATGTAAACATTTTAGTACACGCACTTTTGCGATAGTTAGAACGTTGTAAGCCCTTGTTTGATTAATGAAGTGATTTTGTGTGTTTTGCTCATGTGCATTTGGGTAGTGATTTCCTTAGACCTCATTCTATTCTACATTTCTCTTCTCTTCTAAACCCTTGAGATGCCTCCGAGACGCGACCCGGATTCGCTTTTCCCACCAGAGATCACCCAATTGATCCAGCAGCAGAATACCCTGATTCAAACATTGGTGCGAACAACAACAACAACAACAACAACCCACCGCCACCACCACCACTGCGGATCATCGACTCGTTTCCTTAGACTGAACCCGCCGGTGTATTCCATAGAGCACCGAGCCGATTGTAGCGTATGATGGTGGCTCCACAAGATAGGAAGGAGCTGACCATCTGCAGGATGCACCGATGGTGAAAGAGTGAAGTTTGCAAACACATCGGCTTGAAGGACCCGCAGCAAACATGGTGGGAGAATTTCACGACCACTTACCCCATAGACAACATCACATGGGATCGGTTTCAACATACCCATGGAGGAGGGAATTAGCATAACCATAATGGCACCAAGAATGGGAACAGGAATGGAGGAAGCAGCGAGAATCGCACCAACCCGTCTACACCATCCAAGGTAGAACTGAGTCACATTACTTGCTTTAAGTGCCGCAAGGCTGGGCACTATGCAAATGACTGCCCTGAAGGCGAATGGAAATGGCAATAGAAGCTCGGAAAGAAGCCCAACCCTTTCAACAGGGGACAAGTGAACCACATTGATGTGGAGGAGGTTGAAGATCAGCCCGATGCGATGTCGGTAAGTTTTTGGTTAAGTCATTTTCTGCAGTTGTTCTTTTCGATCATTGGTGCATCGCATTCATACATATCAAGGGATTTGTGGATAAGTACAAGTTACCAACCCAAGCCCTTAGGTCACCCATGCTAGTAACCTCACCCGAGGCAGAGTACATGGCTAGTAAATGGTGTGATCGATCGCCACTAAGGATTGGACACTATGTTTTCCCCTCGGACCTAATAGTTCGGAATCCCAAGGATTGGATGTGATATTAGGAATGGATTGGTTATCAAAGTATGGAGGACACATAGATTGTACCACAAGGTCAATTTTGCTCACCACACGGAAGGAAGGAGGATTAAATGCATTATCACGGCACGAGCCGAGGAGAGCACAAGTTAATTGCTTATCGGGAGTGGTACGGGAAGAAGTACCGGTGGTAAAGGATTATCTGATGTATTCCGGAAGAGTTGCGGGAATGCCGCGGATAGAGACATTGAGTTTTGATCGAGCTGTTGCGTGAACAGGCCCGATATCGAAAGCGACCATACAGGATGCCATAAAGGATTTGGCGAAATCAAGAAGCGATTAAGGAACTATTGGATAAAGGCTTTATTCGCCCAAGTTCTTCACCTTGGGGATCACCCGTTTTGTTAGTAGAGAAGAAGGATGGATCTTTGAGAATGGTTGTTGATTACCGTGGATTGAATGAAGTAACAATCAAGAACAAGTACCCACTACCTATGATAAATGATCTGTTTGATCGCTTGCAAGGAGCCAAAGTGTTTTCTAAGATCGACTTGCGATCGTGGTACCATCGATTGAAGATTCGGGAGCAAGACATACCTAAGACAGCATTTACCACAAGATATGGACTGATGAGTATACCGTTATGTCATTTGGATGACTAACGCGCCACCTATTTCATGAACACGATGAACAAAGTGTTTATGGAGTTTTTGGACAAGTTCGTCGTGGTGTTCATTGATGACATTTTGATTTTCTCGAAGAATGAAGAGGAACATAAGGAACATTTGAGATTGGTTTTGAGGCGAGGGAACACCAGTTGTATGCCAAGTTCAGCAAGTGTGAGTTTTGGCTAAAGGAAGTTGGATTTCTCGGACATGTTATATCCGGAGAAGGAATAGCAGATTGACCCCACAAAAGTTGAGACCGTAACCAAGTGGGAAGCACCAACGACAGTTGGAGAGATTCGAGTTTCCTTGGACTCGCAGGATACTACCGAAGATTCATTGAAATTTCTCAAGGATTGCAAAGCCTATGACTGAATTGTTGAAGAAGGAAAACAAATTCATATGGGTGAGGACTGTGAGACAAGTTTTCAGGAGTTGAAGAAAAGATTGGTTACCTCACCAGGTTTGATATTGCCGATCAAACTAAGGATTATGAGGTGTATTGCACGCTTCACGTCGAGGACTTGGAGCAGTGCTTATGCAGGAAGGAAGAGTTGTTTCGTATGCTTCACGACAACTTAAGCCCCATGAGTTGAATTCGCCACTCATGATTTGGAGTTAGCAGCCGTTGTGCATGCCTTGAAGGCGTGGAGACACTTTCTCATTGGAAATCATTGTGAAGTATATACGGATCACAAGAGTTTGAAGTACATCTTCACACGAAGAATTGAATCTCGAGACGAGAGGAGATGGTTAGAGCTAATCAAGGATTATGATATGAGATTGCATTATCACCCGGAAAGGCTAATGTAAGTAGGCGGCGCATTGAGCCGTAAGAGCCACGTCAATACCCTAATGATGGGAGGAATACCCAATGAGTTAGCCGAGGACCTTCGAGAGCTATGTTTGGAAATAGTTCCGAGAGGCTATGTAGCAGCATTGGAGATTGATCGACACGATGGACAAAATCGAGAAGCCCAAAAGGCAGATAAGGAAGTTGCCTCTATAAAGGAGAAAATGAGCAAAGGAAAAGCTAAAGGATTTCGTGAGGATGAGCACGATACCCTATGGTTTGAAGACCGTGTTTATGTGCCCAATGACCCGAGATCGGAAGTTGATTTTACAAGAAGCCCATGATTCACTCTATTCGATTCACCCAGAAATACCAAGATGTATTTGGATTTGAAAAATATTTTCGGTGGACGGAATGAAGAAGGATATTGCGGAATATGTAGCAGTTTGCGGCGTATGTCGAAAGTAAAGCGAGAACATCGAAGCCAGCAGGATTGTTACAACCATTGCCGATACCGAATAGAAGTGGGATAAACTAGGCATGGATTTCATCACAGGTTTGCCAAAGACCCGTTCAGGATATGACTCGATTTGGGTCATAGTCGACCGTTTGACCAAGGTAGCTCATTTCATTCGATCAAGACTACCTATAGCAGTGCTAAGTTGGCAAAGATATACATGACCAGAATTGTGTGCTTACGGAGTTCGAGGAGCATCGTATCGAGACGGAGGAACCCAATTTACTTGAAATTTTGGAACCGGTTGCACGAAACATTGGGAACCCGATTGGAATTGATCTGCTTTCCACCCACAGACCGATGGACAGACCGAGAGAGTCAATCAGATTTTGGAGGACATCTTTGAGAGCTTGTGCACTAGATTATGGATCTAGTTGGGATGATAATTTGCCGTATGCAGAATTTTCCTACAATAACATTACCAAACCAGCTTGAAGATGGCACCTTCGAGGCTTTGTATGGAAGAAGGTGCAGGACACCATTGTCATGGGACTAAACGGAGATCGTCGATTGTTTGGACCAGATTTGATTAAGGAGTGCGAGCAGAAAGTTAAGTTGATTCGAGACAGGCTCAAGGTAGCCCATCCGAACGTAAGAGCTATGCCGATTCAAAGCGCAGCGATTGAGTATGAAGTTGGAGCAGAGTATATCTCGAGTATCCCCGCTTGAGGAGTTAAGCGTTTTGGAGTTAAAGGAAAGTTAGCACCCGTTTCGTTGGACCATATAAGATTTTGCAACGCATGGGAGAAGTTGCTTATAAGTTGGAATTGCCGGGAGGACTGTCAGAGTACATGATGTATTCCATGTTTCTCGATTGAAGAAATGTCACCCGAGATAGCAGAGGTACCGTTAAGAGACGGTGCCTTTGGAAGCAATTCAGGTGAAGGATGACTTGACATATGAGGAAAAGCCGTTAAGATTCTCGATTATGCCAGCAGAGTTACCCGCAGCAAGGTTATCAAGTTTTGCAAAGTTCGATTGGAGCCACCACACCGAGGATGAAGCCACCAGGAAAGAGAGGAAGTTTTGTAAGGACCACCTCACCTATTTTCTAGCCAACCCGAATCTCGAGGGTGAGATTCATCTTAAGAGGTAGGTTTGTAACATCCCAAATTTTCAATTTGGAATGTTATACATTAGGTCATCATGCATATCATATTTTCTCGCATTTTTCGATCCTAGAAATTTCACGCAACTCAAGGACCCTCGGAGAAAGTTGGAAGTTTCATAATTTTCATATTTGGGATTTCCCAAATTTTGAAAATAGGATCATTTGATTTATTTAAATTATCTTCATAAAGTTTTTCCTATAAAAATATTTGAGAGGAATAACATGACTTTCCCAACATTTAGGAAAAATGAAGATATTATAAATAAACCAAATTTGGTTTTGGAAGATTTATTTTGCTTAGGCAAAAATGAGCATTTTAAAAATTTATGCATGTTTGCTGTTTTTAAAGTTCATTTTGTTCGACTCATTTTTAGGAGTCGGGGAAAATTTGTTTTATTTAATTTGGAGTTCATTTGGTATTTTTTTAAATTCATTTGGTTTAAATTTTATTTAAAAAAAAAAATTGCGCCCCCCCCCTGGGCCGAGGCCCAGCCGGCCCAGCCAGCCAGGCCCCAGGCCCAGCGCCCCCGGCCCACCTCCCTCCTCCTCCCTCGCGCGCTTGCGAAAGGCGGTGTCCCGCCACTGACGCATCGCGCCGCCCTAGAGTCCCTTGACCTGGCCTCCCTTGCCCCCTCCCAAGTCGCCGCCTCTCCCTTTACCTTTACGCCGCCTTGCCGCTTGAGGGCCGCCGCCGCCGCCGCCGACCCCGCCGCCGCCTTGGACCCCGCCGCCCCCGAGCCCCCGAGCCCCCGGACCCTGAGCCTCGCCGGCGAGATCACCGGAGGTAGCCCGCGCCCGATCCGGTTTTCCCCTTGAACCGATCCGGTTTTATTTAAAAAAAATGTGTTCGGTTTTTTTTAAAAAAAACCTAGATTGGTTTTATTTTTTTTCGGTTTTCTTATTTAACGAACGTTCACCGAACCGTTCGTTTCAATGAACGCGTTCGTTGGATACGTTCTGTTAACGAACGTCCGCTATTTAAACCGTTCGTCGTTTTTCTTTTAATCAGATTTAATCCGTTATTTTTCTGATTTGATTTCAGATTCGATTTTCAAAACTATTTTATTTCACGCTCGTTTATCGGAATCAGGTGATTCAAGCGCCTGGAGTTTCGTAACGAAACCGCCGTTCCGACTACCCTACTTTCACAGAGTTTTGCCACTGTGAAATTTTGACCTAATTTCAGATTGCTAAACCGAGTCGTTCTCTCTCGAGTTTCGACTTTCAGAGTTTATTTTGATTCGATTCTTTTGCAACCAGGGTTCTTAAGTTGAACTTTCTGGTTAGATCTTTTATTCGAGATTTCCCTATGCATTAGATGAGTACTTATTGTATGCTTGTTGTTTGTCTGCGTTAGATCACCCGAGTCGCGCCGCTTGTTACTTGAATCTCTAGGACTCATGGATCATCGACAAGGCAAGTAACACTTTGATCATACTCTTCTCATACCCAGTTTTTATGCATTAGATCTATTCCTCAAACACTTGCATGATTAGGATCTAATTAAATTGTGGGATGGGAAGTAGTTTGAGTAGTACCTATTACTGTTTTACTTATGAAACCTTGGGAGTTACTTCTCGTTTGCTTGTTCATGCCATGCTATGCTAGTAGGCGTGGATTGGGTGAGTGAATATCCATGACAGATGTGAGATTGTTAATTAATGGTTTATCTAAGGTGGCAACCTAAACACACATCTGGGTGGATTGAGGCACTGGTTTCCATCAGACTTGCTGTATTTCTTGGACCGCCACCGGGCTCTAAGGGATCATAAGATTATTCAAACTAGAAACTTCCATGTGCAGCCACAAGCCAATTATGGGCTCTGGCGTAGTTGACTAAGTCGTGCGAACTCTTACGGGTAGGCTAGCTGATGTAGGGGATGTAGGTTGGTGCGGTCTACCCACATGTAAGGTGCTAAGCGCTACGAAAGACTATGTCTCGGTCATCCGTTTCTCAAACACCATGTAGTCACGAGAACCAAGCGGAGGCGATCGAGTCTTGTGGGGAAAAGTCGCATAAACCTCTGCAGAGTGTATAAACTAATCATGATTAGCCGTGTCCCGGTTATGGACGTCTTGAGTATCTAGTTCTTGAATATCATGTGAATCTCAACATGTTACTTCTAAATAAAAGTTATTGGGTTTTGATGAGTACTTTTTAATTGGGATTGAGGATCTTGTCAACCATTCTCAATGTTTAACAACCACCATGATAGTTAAATAAAATTATTCCTTTGATGTAGGGAAAAATCAGCTTTATGCAAATGTAATCAGAGAGCCTTACCACCAGCCATATATGCATGTAGTATAGGCTTATTCATTCATTGCTCTTATGTGTTACATTGCGGCATATTCCATGTGACCCAATTGCTGGCTGCAACTTTTCACGTTGCGAGACTTTTCGATTGACGAGTAAGGTGTTAGGTCGTGGTTCTATACTCGGTGATGCCGTTGGAGTTGATGGACTCGCTTATCTTCCAAGCCTTCGCTCTTATTATTAGATGGCCTTAAGCCATATTTTGTATTCAGTTCCTTGTGGACAACGATGTAATAAGTGTGTGATTGCTACTCGCAATAAATCCTTGAAATCTTGTGTGGTGTCGGCATTCTGATCCAGGATGACATCGAGCACGAGACTTGATCCATTTGGGTGCTGGTCGCTACAAGACCCGATCGATCTCGGAATCCGGCTACAAGACATTTCGACAAGTAATAAAACAAGACCAGCAAAGCCGCTGAATGTGCCGACAAATCCCGATAGGAGCTGCACATATCTCGTTCTCTGAGCACACCGGATGAGCAAGGCGACGGGTTGGCATAGACCCTGGTTGCCTGTGGGGCGCCGGACATCGCTTCGGTTTGGACCAGCACTCGAGAGGAGAAGCGGCCGGGGGCTAAAATAAAGATGACCCTCGGGCTCCGAAACCCAAGGGAAAAAGGGCATAGGTGAGGCAAATGGTAAAACCAATGTTGGGCCTTCTTTGGAGGAGTCTTATTCAAAGCGAACTGTCAAGGGGTCCCATAAATCACCCAACCGCGTTAGGGACGCAAAATCTGGAACATAATACCGATATGACGGAAACTAGGCGGCAAGAGTGGAACAAAACACCGGGCATAAGGCCGAGCCTTCCACCCTTTACCAAGTATATAGATGCATTAATAATATAAGAGATATTGTGATATCCCAACATAAACATAATCTAACATGGAGCAATCTTCATCTTCACCTGCAACTAGCAACGCTATAAGAGGGGCTGAGCAAAAGCGGTAACATAGCCAGTCAACGGTTTGCTAGGAAGGGTAAAAAAGGTCAGAGGTTCATGGCAATTTGGGAGGCTTGAAAAGCAAGTGGTAGGTAACACAGCATAGCGATAGAACGAAGCAACTAGCATAGCAATGATACTAATGAGATCCAAGGTGACGGTTATCTTGCCTGAAATCCCGCAAGGAAGAAGAACGAGTCCATGAAGAAGATGAAGCCACGGAGACGAACCAAGCATAGACGAACGAATCCTCACGATCGCAACGAAACAGGAACTATCGAGAAGAAGCACACAACATGGTAAACACACCACACATGAACAAGACATGATGCTCAACCAAGTATGATGCATGACAAGGCTACATGAAGCTACTCATGGCAAAAGATGATGCATACAAGACCAACACATCAAAGCAAGTTTAAATGAGGCCGGAAACAATATAGAACAACTCCGGTAAGTCCTCATATGCAAATTTCGAAATTGGTCCATATCTGAATAAACCTTATGTTCAAGTTGTTAAACAGCAATTTAAAATGCACCAAGATGATCTACGAAATTCTAGTCAAGTAACATATAAAGTTCATTTGATTGAGACTACGCCTAGAAGATATGAACAAAACAAGTTAAACATGGCATTGATGCAAAATGCATTCAAACATCAAACAAACACCTCAAAACAAGGATGCAACATGATAATATGAAACTACATGCAAAATCAAGCAAGTTTCATATAGAGCACACTCAAAACGGAGCAACGGTGCAACACATACACCCTATACAAGTTTAAAGGACAAGTTGTCCAAAACAGCAACTAGGCATATTGCAAACATCAAAACAACATGCTACAGGACCTCAACAAGAAAACAAAAGGCATGGACATGATTTACAGGTAATGCATAACAAAACATGAACACTGAGCTATCTCCAGAAATCACTAGAACATGCTCAAAAAGACATGACAAGATTGCATATAATAACAGTTTCAGACTTTGCAGAAATAACATCAGGTTGCAATGTTTAGAGCTATCAAACAACATGTTACAGGAACTTATAATGGCAAACAAAGGCATGGAATGAATCTACTAATTGCATAGAACATATGTCCCTTACTGACCATGAGCCAAAAAGGCACAGAAAATATGATGGCACCCATGTAAACATGGCAAATGATATGACAGATTCATACATGGCAGGAACAACAATAAGTAGACATGTTGGTGAGCTTGAACCACTCACCACAGAGAAATACATGGCATGGCAAGGCAACTCACAGTAAGAAGACATGTTTATGAAGCTAAGCATGGCAAGATCAAGTTCATAGGGTGCATGGATCACTAGCAAAGCCCATGGCAAAACTGAACTTAATGTTAACAGGCTGACAACAACATTATTTAGCAACTTGAGAGCAAGATTACAACTTCTTACACCAGGCTATAAATGCAACCAGGGGCATGGATGGATAGAGAATGACATGTATAACAAAACATCCTTAGTGAACATCTCCAGATTATGCATAGAATTACTTGTAGCAGCAGGTTAACATAGCATAATGATATAGCAGATTCAGACATGCAAAACAGCAACAGCAAGTACCCTACTTAACAAGCTTGATGCACTCACTACATGAATCACAAAAATACATGGATAGCACCCCTGTAAATATGGCATTACATAGATCAAAACTCATGTAGGCATCAACCTCATAGGATGCACACATCAAACATGGCAAAAATGACAAATGAGCATGTTATAACAGTTTCAGCAGATTAACAGCAAAATTCACTCTTGCAACGATGTTTCAGGAATCAATATGGACTCAAATGAACATGGTGCAATGGAATGAAATGTAGAGCATCTCACAAAGAACAATTTCACATATTACACGCACGAAACGGAGCAGTATGCAGCAAGTTATAGCATTATGAACATGGCATGATAATGCTGAAAAATTTAAGGACTTCGAGGAATTTTCGGGGTCAACCTCGTTGCACGGATTTCAAAGCGGCGCGGATCACGCCGGATCCGCGAGGAAGGTGGCCGGAGAGGGAGAATAACGTCGCCGGAGGGGAGACTTGCCGGAGGGGGACGTCGGGGAGGTGGCCCCGGACGGTTTCGCCGGGCGGTGGCGCGTGAAGCGCTTAGGGCGAGGGGCGGCGTCAGGCGGCTCGACGAGTGGCGGAGGAGGCCGGGCGGCGGGGCCAGGAGGCGGCGGCGGCAGGAGGCGGCGGCGGGCTCATGTGGCCCTCGGCGGGCTGGCGGGCTCTTGCGACGACGGAGGAGAGAGAGGAGGCGCGGGGTGACGTGGCGCCTCCTGGTTGGGCGCGGGAGGCGGCGGAGCTGAAGTGGCGCATCGTGATTGGTCCGGGTGATGTGGCGGCGACGGTGGACATGTCCGGCGACGACGGGATGGACATGTCCGGCGGCGCGAGGAGGAAGAGGACTACGGTTTGGACTGCGCGAAAAATCCGGGAGGGGCACATATTTATAGATAGAGGGAGCTAGGAGAGTCCAAATGGAGCACGGTTTTCGCCCACACGATCGTGATCGAACGACCGAGAGCATGGAGGGGGCTAGGATGGGTTTTGGTCCACTTTGAAGGGGCGTTGGGCTGCACACAACAGAGGGCTTTGCGGTTACCCGGTTAACCGTTGGAGTATCAAACGACCTCCAAATGGCACGAAACTTGACAGGCGGTCTACCGGTGCTATACCAAGGCCGCTTGGCTAACCTCGGTCCATTCCGAGAACGTTTAATACCCGCACAAAAGAAGAGGCAAAAAGGGGGCGCCGGGAGACATAGGAGTGCCGGATTGCAAAACGGACAACGGGGAAAATGCTCGGATGCATGAGACGAACACGTATGCAAAATCAAATGCACATGATGACATGATATGAAATGCAGATGATGACATGGAAAAGTGCAACACGCAAGTACATGACATTGCAAAGACGGCGAATAACTGGCAAACACCTGGCGCATCGAATCCGGGGCGTTACAGGTTGACTACGATGAGACCTTCTCACCAGTAGCGATGCTTAAGTCTGTCCGAATCATGTTAGCGATTGCCGCATTTTATGATTATGAAATATGGCAGATGGATGTCAAAACTGCATTCCTGAATGGATTTCTAGAAGAAAAGTTGTATATGATGCAACCGGAAGGTTTTGTCGATCCTAAGGGAGCTAACAAAGTGTGCAAGCTCCAGCGATCCATTTATGGTGCGGTGCAAGCCTCTCGGAGTTGGAATAAGCGCTTTGATAGTGTGATCAAAGCATATGGTTTTATCTGAGACTTTTGGAGAAGCTTTGTATTTACAAGAAAGTGAGTGGGAGCTCTGTAGCATTTACGATATTATATGTGGACGACATATTGTTGATTGGAAATGATATAGAATTTCTGGATAGCATAAAAGGATACTTGAATAAAAGTTTTTCAATAAAAGACCTCGGTGAAGCTGCTTACATATTGGGCATCAAGATCTATAGAGATAGATCAAGACGCTTGATTGGACTTTCACAAAGCACATACCTTGATTAAGTTCTGAAAAAGTTCAAAATGGATCAGGCAAAGAAAGGATTCTTGCCTGTATTACAAGGTGTGAAGTTGAGTGAGACTCAATGCCCGACCACTGCAGAAGATAGAGAGAGAATGAAAGGAGTTCCCTATGCTTCAGCCATAGGCTCTATCATGTATGCAATGCTGTGTACCAGACCTGATGTGTGCCTTGCTATTAGTTTAGCAGGAGGTACCAAAGTAATCCAGGTGGATCATGGACAACGGTCAAGAACATCTGAAATACGAAAAGGACTAAGGATATGTTTCTCGTTTATGGAGGTGACAAAGAGCTTGTCGTAAATGGTTACGTCGATGCAAGCTTTGACACTGATCCGGACGATTCTAAATCGCAAACCGGATACGTGTTTATATTAAACGGTGGAGCTGTCAGTTGGTGCAGTTCTAAACAAAGCGTCATAGCGAGATCTACATGCGAAGCGGAGTACATAACTGCTTTGGAAGCAGCAAATGAAGGAGTCTGGATGAAGGAGTTCATTTCCGATCTAGGTGTCATACCTAGTGCATCGGGACCAATGAAGATCTTCTGTGACAATACTGGTGCAATTGCCTTGGCAAAGGAATCCAGATTTCACAAGAGGACCAAGCACTTCAAGAGACGCTTCAATTCCATCCGGGACCAAGTCTAGGTGGGAGACATAGAGATTTGCAAGATACATACGGATCTAAATGTTGCACACCCGTTGACTAAGCCTCTTCCACGAGCAAAACATGATCAACACCAAGACTCCATGGGTGTTAGAATCATTACTGCGTAATCTAGATTATTGACTCTAGTGCAAGTGGGAGACTGAAGTAAATATGCCCTAGAGGCAATAATAAAGTTATTATTTATTTCCTCATATCATGATAAATGTTTATTATTCATGCTAGAATTGTATTACCCGGAAACATGATACATGTGTGAATACATAGACAAACATAATGTCACTAGTATGCCTCTACTTGACTAGCTCATTAATCAAAGGTGGTTATGTTTCCTAACCATAGACATGTGTTGTCATTTGATTAACGGATCACATCATTAGGAGAATGATGTGATTGACTTGACCCATTTAGTTAGCCTAGCACTTGATCGTTTAGTATGTTGCTATTGCTTTCTTCATGACTTATACAAAGTTCCTACAACTATGAGATTATGCAACTCCGTTTACGGAGGAACACTTTGTGTGCTACCAAGCGTCTGGCGAATCGGGTGATTATAAAGGTGCTCTATAGGTGTCTCCGAAGGTACATGTTGGGTTGGCGTATTTCAAGATTAGGTTTTGTCACTCCGATTGTCGGAGAGGTATCTCTGGGCCCTCTCGGTAATGTACATCACTATAAGCCTTGCAAGCAATGTGGCCAATGAGTTGGTTACGGAATGATGCATTCGGGACGAGTAAAGAGACTTGCCGTAGCGAGATTGAACTAGGTATTGGATACCGATGATCGAATCTCGGGCAAGTAACATACCGATGACAAAGGGAACAACGTATGTTGTTATGCGCTTTGACCGATAAAGATATTCATACAATATGTAGGAGCCAATATGAGCATCCAGGTTCCGCTATTGGTTATTGAACGGAAACAGTTCTAGGTCATGTCTACATAGTTCTCGAACCCGTAGGGTCCGCACACTTAACGTTACGATGACAGTTTTATTATGAGTTTAAAAGTTTTGATGTACCGAAGGTTGTTCAGAGTCCCGGATATGATCACGGACATGACGAGGAGTCTCGAAATGGTCGAGACATAAAGATTGATATATTGGACGACTATATTCGGACACGGAAGTAATGCAGGTGATTTGGAGAAAACGGAGTCTTGGGAGGTTACTAGAACCCCGGAGAAGTAATGGGCCTTATGGGCTTTAGTGGAGAGAGAGAGGGCAGCCAGGATGGGCGCGCCCCTCCCTCTCTGGTCCGAATTGGACTAGGAGGGGGTGGCGCCCCCTCTTCCCTCTCCTCTCCCCTTCCTTTCCCCCTCCTAGTAGGAGTAGGAAAGAGGAGTCCTACTCCTACTAGGAGGAGGACTCCTCCTCCTGGCGCGCCCAAGGGCGGCCGGCCTTCCCCTTTCTCCTTTATATCACGGGGCAGGGGCACCCTAGAACACACAAGTTGATATTCGTGATCGTTTCTTAGCCGTGTGCGGTGCCCCCCTCCACCATATTCTACCTCGGTCATATCGTTGCGGTGCTTAGGCGAAGCCTGCGCCGATAGAACATCATCATCGTCACCACGCCGTCAGGTCGTGGAACTCATCCCGACACCTGCTGGATCGAGTCCGGGATCGTCATCGAGCTGAGCGTGTGCTGAACTCGGAGGTGCCGTCGTTCGGTACTTGGATCGGTCGGATCGTGAAGGCGTATGACTACATCAACCGTGTTGTCATAGCGCTTCACACGGTCTCGAGGGTACGTGGACAACACTCTCCCCTCTCGTTGCTTTGCATCACCATGATCTTGCGTGTGCGTAGGAATTTTTTTGAAATTACTATGTTCCCCAACAAAAGCTTCAAAGTAACATAACGGCCCCCGCCGTCGCCCTATCTCTTTCTCCTCTCCTCTCCGTCCGACGAGCACCGCCGCCGCCCCCTCCCTGCCTCCCCACCCTCAGCTCCCCACCGCCACCTCCCCACCGCAGCCGCCGGTGGACCGCCCCCGAGGAGCGCCACTAGTCGGCGCCCCTCCCGCCCGTCGCCGCCCCTCCCAACCCGTCGCCGCCGCCCCTGCCACCCCATCTCCTTTTTGTAGCGACCCGACCGAATGGATCAAGTCTCGTGCTTAAGTGTCATCCTGGATCGGTATCTTTGACACACACGATACTCGAGGATTTATAACAGAGGTAAATCACATGTATAAAGTAACGTAAATACTATTACCTCAATCCAAAATATAGCGGAAGCAACAAGGTTGTGGATTCCCATCAACACCAACGGCAAAGTTGAGTGTAGAAATCGTAAACCTAATGTATCACTTACTCGACGTAAGATCCTGCAACATGAAACGTTGCAGCCCGAAAACGGGCCAGCACATGGAATATGCTGGCAATGTAACACATAGAGAGTAATGAAAGAATAAGCCTATACTACATGCATATATGGCTGGTGGAAAGCTCTATGGTTACAGTTTTTGAAAAGCCAATTTTCCCTCTTGCAAAGGAATAAATTTATTTAACTATCATGGTGGTTGTTGAACATTGAGAATGGTTGACAGCATCCTCAATCCCAATTAAAAGTACTCATTAAATCCAAACAAATTATATTAAGTAACGTGATGAGATCAACGGGATAATCCAAGAACTAGATACTCAAGATTGTCCATAACCGGGGACACGACTAACCATGATTAGTTTATACACTCTGCAGAGGTTTGCGCACTTTTCCCCACAAGACTCGATCGCCTCCGTTTGGTTTCTCGCACTGCATGGTGTTTGAGAGACGGATGACCGAGACATAGTCTTTCAGAAGCGCTAGCACCTTACATGTGCGTAGACTGTACCAACCTACATCCCCTACATCTGCTAGTCTACCCGTAAGAGTTCGCACAACTTAATCAACTATGCCAGAGCCCATAATGGCTTGTGGCTGCACACAGAAGTTTCTAGTTTGAATAATCTCATGATCCCTTTGAGCCTGGGTGGCGGTCCGAAGAAATCTGAGCAAGTCTGATAGAAACCAGGTGCCTCAATCCACCCGGATGTGTGTTTAAGTTGCCACCTTAAATAAACCATTAAATAACAATCTCACATCTGTCATGGATTCACTCACCCAATCCACGTCTACTAGCATAGCATGGCATAATAGGCAAACGTAGAAGTAACTCCCAAGGGTTTGATAATAAAACAGGTAATAGGTACTACCTCAACTACTTCCCATAACCCGCAATTTAATTAGATCCTAATCATGCAAGTGTTTGAGGATAGATCTAATGCATAAAAACTGGGTATGAGAAAAGGTATGATCAAAGTGTTACTTGCCTGCAAAGTTGATGAAGATGATTCGCACTCAAAAACTCTTGATAGGTCTACTCGTCACACTCCGGTCAATCTATCGTAAGCAATCAATAGTAACCACACATAAGCAATCACTCAAAAGATCGGACCAAACGAAGAAACGATTCGGAAAACATCAAAACCAAGCAAATAACTCTTGCAACATAAAAAAATTTCTAACAGTACCAAAATTATGTGAATTCGGCCTTATCAAAAAGTTTAGGTCAAGAGCTTCGATTTGCAAAAAGAATCAACTAAATCGGAGTTACGAAACTCAAGTTACGATCAAACAAAGTTTGAATTCAAAACTGATCTAATTCAAATTTTAAACTTTCAAAAACAAGTTTGAGTTGGATTGTTGGATATAGGGGATCGTAACGAAGAAGTGGGCGTTGGTTTCATCTAATTCCGACTAACGAGCAAAAAGTTATAGTCGTTTGAAAATCAGGGACTAATCAGTAAAGGAAATCATCATAGATAGGTCCCTGGCCGGAAATTAAAAATAAAAAGAAAAATCTATCGAGCGAACGCTCACTACAGAACCTAAACCGACAAAAACCTTTCGCTAAGGAGATCTAAACAGCGAACGCTCACTATATAAACTAACTAAATAAAAAAAACGGGTTTTTTAAACAAAACCGAAACCCTAAATAAAAACCGTCGGACCGGGGCGGTTTATTACCGGACCGGGAAAAACCGGCGGGTCGGGCGGCAGAGCGGATCCGGCGACGGCGGTCTCCGGCGAGAAGGGCGGCGGCTCCGGCGAACTCGGGGCGGTGGCTCCGGGCGACGAGAAAGGCGGAAGTGGTCGGTAGTAGGGCGGCCTTGAGGAGGAGGAGGTGGCGGCGTCGGCGGTGGCTCGGCTGACAGACGCAGGCGGGCGGCGGCTGGATGGATCTTGCCAGGGCGGCGAGATGCGGCGCAAGGGCGGCGGCAAAGAGAGAGAAGAGAGAGGGTCGGGGCGCCTTTTATGGGAAGGGCGAGGAGGTGGCGTGCGGGGGAGGGGAGGAGGCAGGCGGCGACGGCGGCCATGGCGGCGCATGGCGTGCCGAGCGGGACTCCGCTTCGGGAAGGAGAGGGCGGCGCTGCTGGGGGGCTGGTGGGCCGCCCGATTGGCGAGGAACCCTTTTAAAAAAAACAGAGGAAAAAAATAAAACAGAATGAAAATATTATATAGGCATATAATATATCAAAATTTTCAGAAAAAGATTTCCTACAACATGAACATTATTCTAGCTTCAAATAAAATACACCCAAATTCAAATAAAACAAAGAGTTCTTCTGCTCTAGAAAAATCCCGTAAAAATCATTTTAAAAATACCAAAATGACTTCAAATTAATTTCTCTCCAATTTTCTGATGTAGAGAATCATGTTACCCTATTTTCCATTTATTTTATTTTTGGAGAAAAATTATTTGAATAAAACTCAAATAACTCCAAATTGGAAATAAATTCAAAAGAATTTTGAATTTAATTCTTTGAAACTCCCAACTCATATTTCATATGTTTTGAAGAAGTCATTTTATCTTCGCTCGTGAAAATCATTGAGTTGCATAAAGTTTCAGAATTTGAAATATTCTCAAATACATTCAAATATTTCAACACCCTTGTCATTTAAATAAATGGTTGAAGTCATGTCATCTTCTCTCCAGGGTTTTGTGATGAAAAGAATTTGAATTCCCGAAGATCATAAAAGCAAAAATGAAAGTTTGGGAAAGTCCTTTTATTCCCTCTCATTTAACTTTCAAAAGTTTCAAATTCACTCACTTTCAGTCAATCAATCAAACAATCAATCAAAACTATCTATTTGTTTATAACATTCCAAAATTTAGAATTTTGGGATGTTACAAACTACCACCCTTAAAATGAATCTCGTCCTCGAGATTCGGAGAGGCTAGCAAGAAAAAGGTTGGGTTTGGGGGTCTTCTCAAAATCCATCGATCGTCTGCGGGGTCTCTGGTGCTACCACCCTTAGAAGCATTGTTAAGGTTCCATCAAAAACTCATATATTCCATCCTTATTACTGACAGTGTCGGTCTTCTCAGATCTTAAGGATAATTCCTTCTCTGGGCTCTTCCGGTAGTGGCATAACCTTTTCCTCAATTCTTTTGTCCTTTCCTCTTGGTAAGGTTATTCAGAGATTGGGTCTCCATAGCTGATAGGTCTGGCGCCAATACTAATCAACTATCGATATCTCATGGTGGTCAACAATTTATGGTTTGTCCTGCAGGAAATGGGTCTGGGTTGAACCTCACCGTATAACCTACGGTTGGCAACAACTGCCGTGTACAAGGGAAAAATGCTTATACCATTCTAAGGTTCAACAAGGTTTAATATCGTCGTCACTCTACTATAGGTAGGTCACTCAGATTTACCATCCCATATAGCAAAGCGAATAATAAGAGTAAGTCGGTATGGTGATCAATCCATCCCGCACCCAAATCATTACCTTGTACATGGTTTAGCGAATCTCGCATTCTAACACTCGGTCATTCTCACAAGCATTGCAGAATTTCTCTTGTCGACGAACCAAGTTCGGATAAATCCATTGATTTTGCAAGCCAAACAAACATCTATCGTTTCTTCACAACTCTCATGTTTTGTGTTACTCCTATAAAATCGTTTGTGGGCAAGGTCGTAATCTCTTCCAGGGTTTTTCCTTCGGCAAGGGTGTGCTTGCTTCTGGGCAGGTCCTGGGGCCTGTGGGTTATGGCCCATCTCATCACTTGTAAACCTTTGAACTCATCATCGGGGCAGCTGTTCGTTATTCCAACATCCAACTTCCAGCTTCCTAGCATACTTAAAATCCATCCAATTGTAATGTCTTCCTTCCTTCTATTGGCACCAAACTAGGTCATGATTACTCAGACTCATCATGGAATTTTCCATTGATCCATATTTCCAACATCCTACCTCCTTTATATCCAATAGTAATTCATATCTTCATCCTCGTGGGATGTCCCACATACCGAGATAAAAACTCATACTTATGAAGTCCATACTCCACTTCGTGGAGCATCATTATCCTTTCCAGGATCGAGCATCCTTACAGGGGAATATTGGCCATCTCTGCATGGCACTTCTTCAACTGGGAAACGTGAAACACATCATGAACTCCTGACAGTCCTTCGGGTGACTCCAACTTGTTGGTAACTTCTCCCATACGCTCCAAAACTCAGTATGGTCCTACAAATCTTGGGGCTAACTTTCCCTTAACTCCAAATCGTTTAACTCCTCGCAGAGGGGACACATGAAGACATGCTCTGTCTCCAATTTTCTAGACTACCTCCTTGCGTTTTTGAGTGCATAACTCTTACGCTCGGTGAGCTACCTTGATCTATCTAGAATCCACTTAACATTCTCGTTTGACTCCTTGATCACATTTGGTCCAAACAATTGACGATCTCCAACTTCATCCCACATCAACGGTGTCTGGCTCCTTCTCCCATACAAAGCTTTAAAAGGGGCCATCTTCAAACTGGCTTGGTAGCTGTTGTTGAATGAGAACTCCGCGTGAGGTAGATTATCATTACTACTAGATCCATAATCCAGCGCACACGCTCTCAACATGTCCTCCAAAATCTGATTGACTCTCTTGATTTATCCATCTGTCTGCGGATGAAAGGATGTACTGAACTCTAGCCTAGTACCCAAAGTCTGGTGCAGCTGATTCCAAAACTTTGAGGTAAACTGTGTTCCTCTACGATGGTCCTCGGAACTCCATGCAGACATACGATCCTTGTCAAATATATCTTGGCCAACTTCGCACTTGTATAGGTGGTTTTCACTGGGATAAAATGAGCCACTTTGGTCAAGCGAGTCAACTACTACCCAGATAGAATCATATCCCGTTTGGGTTCTGGGAAATCCGGTAATGAAATCTATGCCAAGCTTATCCCACTTCCATTCGGGTATCGGCATAGGCTGCAGTAATCCAGATGGCTTCTGATGCTCTGCTTTTACTCTCTCGGGCATACATCACCTACGACTACATACTCCGCAATATCCTTCTTCATACCAGTCCACCAGAAACGATCCTTCAAATCCAAATACATCTTGGTGTTTCCAGGGTGAATCGAGTATGGTGAGTCATGAGCCTCCTGAAGTATTAACTTCCTGATCTTTGCATTATTGGGCACATATACACGGTCCTCGAACCATAAGGTGTCGTGCTCATCCTTACGAAAACCATTGGCCTTTCCTTTGCTCATCCTTTTCTTTTACCTCAGCAATCTCTTTGTCATCCTTCTGAGCTTCACGGATCTTTCCCAACAAGGTAGACTGAACTTCCATTGCTGCAACAAACCTTTGGGAAAAATCTCCAACCGAAGTTCCCTGAGATCCTTGGCTAATTTCTTTGGAAATCCTCTTCTTATGAGGGTATTCGTCCTTATTTTCTTTATGGTTGTGTCTTATTTCTCCACAAAGCTTGTATGCATAAGGTTTCCTCATATCATTTCCATAAGGCTTCAACTTCTAGGACACAAACCGAGACTTTAGCAAAGTCAACTTAAATTCTTCCCAAACGGTTACTCCTTGCCATCCATTGATGGTTTGTTACATCCTCCACCAAGTAGCAGCAACTCTTACAAAGCACTAAGAGCATGCTGGGTCATATCCTTTCCGGCTATAGGGTTATTCTCCATGTGATCCTCCATGTTCTGAATCCATCGGTCCATCTCCAATTGACTCATCGGTCCAGAAAATATAAGCTCATCTCCATTCATCCTCTAATGGGTTCATGGGTTTGGGGTGGGATAAGAGAGATCGAGAGGGATGCACACAGTACAAACAATAGTTTTGAAAAAGCAGATTTTATTGTGGCTGTCGGAAAACATCAAGCAAATGACAGCTCACAATCGTCGCATCTAACGCAGGTATGCAACAGGGGTTTGGTCTTCTAATGGTCAATAGATCTCAAAGTCATTAAACTCTTCAAGTCTTGTTCATGTTTCCGATGGCTCCTTCTGATCATGCTTGTCCTTCTCCAGTTCTTTTGCCAGATCATCTCTATTGACGCAAAGTCTCTCATGACATCCTTTAATATTCAGGAGTTGCGTTCCAACTTCGGGATTTCATCATCCTTGGCATGAACCATGGTCCTTCTAGTCTTCAATTCCTGACGAATCTTCGGTATCTCGAGGTTTAGCTCCTCCGGCTTGTCTACTTTCAGCTTCTGGATCCTGAGTTCTTCATGAAATACTTCCTTGTCAAATATAGCTTCCTGCATATCCATCTTAAAATCCTTGATGTAATGCTCCAGATCCCGGTGTTACATCAACTAAGGTTAAAACTTCACCTCTTGCTGATGGGTGCTCCATCAGCCTTCTACCATCAAATCCTTCCATGCATATGCATGCTTAACTCAGCACGGTGAAAATAGCATAAGCAAACAATAACATCATGAATATCCATGTTTCTGCTCTTATTATTTTCATGAGCTATCATTCCATAGTTGATATCTCCTGCCTTAGGGTTTTCCTGACAAAACTTTGAGTTACTAACTCTCCATGTTCCGGTCTTACTCCAATACACCTTGATCTTAGGTATTGATAACTTCCATAGTCTGTCAAATTCCATAAGCGTAACCTTCCTAGGTCATACAAATCTGGAAATTCTTCAAAGCCTTTAAAGTCTCCTAGTCTTCGGAGTCTTCACCGTTGTAGTTTCCATTTACATGGTAAAAATCCTCTTCATTCCAATTGGTCTTAGTTGTCCGATATCTTGTACTCCTTGGAGTGGTCTCATCAGTCGAATCTTCGAGGGAAAAGGGGTATGGTCTCACTAAAAGGGAATATTTGAATAAGCTCAGAAGAGAAGAGAGGTAAGAGATCCTTTTGAAAAGAAAGTTGTAGAGAAAAATCTTTCCTATGGGCTTGCCATTCTCTAGGGTCACGTCCTACAGTCAACATGTGCTCTGATACCATCTTGTAGTGACCCGACCCGAATGGATTAAGTCTCTGTGCTTAAGTGTCATCCCTGGATCGGTATGCTGAGACACACAGTACTCGAGGATTTATAACAGAGGTAAATCACATGTATAAAGTAACGTAAATACTATTACCTCAATCCAAAATATAGCGGAAGCAACAAGGTTGTGGATTCCCATCAACACCAATGGCAAAGTTGAGTGTAGAAATCGTAACCCTAACGTATCACTTACTCGACGTAAGATCCTGCAACATGAAATGTTGCAGCCTGAAAACGGGTCAGCACATGGAATATGCTGGCAATGTAACACATAGAGAGTAATGAAAGAATAAGCCTATACTACATGCATATATGGCTGGTGGAAAACTCTATGGTTACAGTTTTTGTGAAAAGCCAATTTTTCCCTACTGCAAAGGAATAAATTTATTTAACTATCATGGTGGTTGTTGAACATTAAGAATGGTTGGCAGCATCCTCAATCCCAATTAAAAGTACTCACTAAACCCAAACAAATTATATTAAGTAACGTGATGAGATCAACGGGATAATCCAAGAACTAGATACTCAAGATTGTCCATAACCGGGGACACGGCTAACCATGATTAGTTTATACACTCTGCAGAGGTTTGCGCACTTTTCCCCACAAGACTCGATCGCCTCCGTTTGGTTTCTCGCATTGCATGGTGTTTGAGAGACGGATGACCGAGACATAGTCTTTCAGAAGCGCTAGCACCTTACATGTGGGTAGACTGTACCAACCTACATCCCCTACATCTGCTAGTCTACCTGTAAGAGTTCGCACAACTTAATCAACTATGCCAGAGCCCATAATGGCTTGTGGCTGCACACGGAAGTTTCTAGTTTGAATAATCTCATGATCCCATTGAGCCTGGGTGGCGGTCCAAAGAAATACATGCAAGTCCTGATAGAAACCAGGTGCCTCAATCCACCCAGATGTGTGTTTAAGTTGCCACCTTAAATAAACCATTAAATAACAATCCCACATCTGTCATGGATTCACTCACCCAATCCACGTCTACTAGCATAGCATGGCATAATAGGCAAACGTAGAAGTAACTCCCAAGGGTTTGATAATAAAACAGGTAATAGGTACTACCTCAACTACTTCCCATAACCCACAATTTAATTAGATCCTAATCATGCAAGTGTTTGAGGATAGATCTAATGCATAAAAACTGGGTATGAGAAAAGGTATGATCAAAGTGTTACTTGCCTGCAAAGTTGATGAAGATGATTCGCACTCAAAACTCTTGATAGGTCTACTCGTCACACTCCGGTCAATCTATCGTAAGCAATCAATAGTAACCACACATAAGCAATCACTCAAAAGATCGGACCGAACGAAGAAACGATTCGGAAAACATCAAAACCAAGCAAATAACTCTTGCAACATAAAAAATTTCTAACAGTACCAAAATTATGTGAATTTGGCCTTATCACAAAGTTTAGGTCAAGAGCTTCGATTTGCAAAAAGAATCAACTAAATCGGAGTTACGAAACTCAAGTTACGATCAAACGAAGTTTGAATTCAAAACTGATCTAATTCAAATTTTAAACTTTCAAAAACAAGTTTTAGTTGGATTACTGGATAGAGGGGATCGTAAAGAAGAAGTGGGCGTTGGTTTCATCTAATTCCGACTAATAAGTAAAAAGTTATAGTCGTCTGAAAATCAGGGACTAATCTGTAAAGGAAATCATCACAGATAGGTCCCTGGCCGGAAATTAAAAATAAAAAGAAAAATCTATCGGCTTAACGCCGCTCTGTAACCTAAATCGGCGAAAACCGTTCGCTAAGGAGATCTAAACAACGAACGCTCACTATATAAACTAACTAAATAAAAAATGGGTTTTTTAAACAAAACCGAAACCCTAAATAAAAACCGTTGACTGGGTGGTTTATTACGGACCATGAAAAACCCGGGGTCAGGCGGCGGAGCGGATCTGGCGACGGCGGTCTCGGCGAGAAGGCGGCGGCTCCGCGAACTTGAGGCGGTGGCTCAGGCATTGAGGAAGGCGACAAGTGGTCGGGAGGGCGGCGAGGGAGGAGGTTGGCAGCGTCGGCGGTGGCTCACGGCGACGGAACTGAGGGGCGGCGGCGGCGAGATGGCGCAAAGGCGTGAAGAGAGAGAGAGAGGGGGTCGGGCGCCTTTTATGGGGAGGCGAGGAGGTGGCGGCGGGAGGCAGGAGGAGCAGGCGGTGTGCGAGCGGGACTCCCTTCGGGAAGGAGAGGAGCGGCTTCTTGGGCAGTGGTGGGCTTCGGCCCGATTGGCCGGGAACCCTTTTTTAACAAGCAGAGGAAAAAATAAAACAGAATGAAAATATTATATAGGCATATTCAAAAATAAAACAGAATGAAAACATATCAAAATTTTCAGAAAAAGATTTCCTACAACATGAACATTATTCTAGCTTCAAATAAAATACACCCAAATTCAAATAAAACAAAGAGTGCTTCGCTCTAAAAATTCAGTAAAAATCATTTTAAAATACCAAAATGACTTCAAATTAATTTCTCTCAATTTTCGATGTAGGGAATCATGTTACCCTATTTTCCATTTATTTTATTTTTGGAGAAAATAATTTGAATAAAACTCAAATAACTCCAAATTGGAAATAAATTCAAAAGAATTTTGAATTTAATTCTTTGAAACTCCCAACTCATATTTCATATGTTTTGAAGAAGTCATTTTATCTTCGCTCGTGAAAATCATTGAGTTGCATAAAGTTTCAGAATTTGAAATATTCTCAAATGACATTCAAATATTTTCAACACCCTTGTCATTTAAATAAATGGAAGAAGTCATGTCATCTTCTCTCTAGGGTTTCAGTCAATCAATCAAACAATCAATCAAAACTATCTATTTGTTTATAACATTCCAAAATTTAGAATTTTGGGATGTTACATTTTTCTATTTTTTTCTTACATTTTTTAGTTTAGGTTTAGGTTATTTAGTTTAATTAGTTTATGTTTTCAGTTTAGTTAGTTTAGGTTTAATTAGTTTAGGTTTTTAGTTTATGTTTAGTTTGAATTTGTTTAGGTTATTTAGTTTAATTAGTTTAGGTTTAATTAGTTTAGTTAGTTTAGGTTTTTAGTTTAGTTGGTTTAGGTTTAATTAGTCTAGGTTATTTAGTTTAATTAGTTTAGGTTTTTTAGTTTAGTTAGTTTAGGTTTAATTAGTTTAGGTTATTTAGTTTAATTAGTTTAGGTAGTTTTTTAAGAATAAACAAGAAAGATGAAAAAAAAGTAAAAGAAGAAGAGGTGTGGGGTGTGTGGGTAATAGGGTGGGGGAAGGGGGGGGTGTGGGTGTCGAGGGTCGCCGAGGGGTCGAGGATTTGCCATCCCGACCACGACACCCCGACCCCGACCCGACACCCGACCCTCGACCCTCGACACGACACATGACCCCTCGACCCTCGACATGACACCCCGACACCCCGACCCCTCGACCCTCGACACTACACTCTGACACCCCGACCCCTCGACCCTCGACACGACACCCCGACACCCCGACCCCTCGACCCTCGACACCACCGACACCCCGACCCCCGAGGGTTGCCGAGGGGCACCCCAACCCTGACACAGCACCCCGACACGACACCACCGGCACCCCGACCACCGACACGACAACCCGAGATCCTGACACGGCACCCCCGACACCGACACCCCGATATTAATTAGTTAATGTTCTTAGGTATTTATTTTTTTATTATGTTCATGATGATGATACACACCAATTTTTTTATTATGTTTATGTTGTACTAATTTTGTTTACTCTTTGTCATTGCAGGTGTTGACAGATGGTGGGTTTGGATCAAGAGCGCTCTGAGCCTCCTACCTCGGCGCGTGGGAGGGGTGTTGTTATTGCACCCCAAAACATTCGGAGAGTGCTGGTAGACAGCATGAATATACCCCCAGCACCTTCGGCGGGCGCTTCTTCTTTGGCCGGGAGAGGAGGTCGGGGGAAGAAGAGGGGTGTATGTAGTGGTGGACGGGGCGCTGGGAGAGGTAGGAAGGTTGTTCTGCCTTCCTCGCCGCCACCCCTCGCTGAGTCTCCACACCACCAGAGTGCTCCGTCTCAGGTGGACCCGTCTGACCTGGACCCGTGTCGGACTCTGGTCCACGAGCCTCGGGTCGACAAGCCTCTGGTCTCCGAGCCTCGGGTCCTAGTGTCTTCCTCCCACGACACTCGGGTCCCACAGTCTTCCTCCCAGGAGACTCCGGTCCCAGAGTCTTCGTCACACGTGACTCCGGAGACTAGCGACCATGGTAATGGTGTCAAGGAGACCTTATGTGAGGATAGCTACATCGAGGGCGAGCTGGTTGAGGAGGGTAAGAAGGTCTATCAGCGTGGTGGTACTAAGCTACCGTCCGTGCCGGCGACCCGCGACCAGAGGTGGTTGATTCAGCCTAACGGGGAGTAGTAAGTGCATTTAGTCTTTTTTAACCTTTTTCCTTCATGTTTGTTCAAATTAATATCTAATGTGTTGGCCTTGTCATACTGCAGGGGTTGGATACACGCAGATAAGGTCCGCAGGCCCAACCAGGTCCTTGGTACTCTAGTTCGGCACCACTTCCCGGGGTGGGTCACGTTGCCCGGTGAGGGTGAGCTTCCACAGCTAGCACGGACCTGGGAGCTGTACGAGGCTGCCCCGGCCTAGCCGGAGGAGATGGTCGACGGTGTCGTGTGCGAGACGGTGGCCGACATTGTGAGACAGCGGTTTTGGGTAATTTCTCCTTTACAGAATTAAAAATCAACAGTACCTAGTGATTGTACTAATCAATGTTGCCTTGTTTGATTGCAGACCTTCTACAGGTGTCTTGAGGAACACGAGGTGGACGCGGCTATGGTTCTCAAAGCCGCGCCTACTTCAGAATCTACGGCATGAGGCTCGGGTGCAGTGTGTTCGAGACTACTATGCCTCGACTAAAATCAGGAGGAAGAAGAAGAAGTGTCGCGCCAAGTATCTGAGTAAGGACAAGTACATGAAGGTAATTACCTATTCTTAAGGCCTTGTACTAGTTTCCTTGATTTGATTCGTAGGCGTAGCGCTGAAATTTATCTTTGTCTAACTTAGGCGCCCCCGAGATGGTGTGCGGATAAGATGGACTGTTGGGAGAGGTTGGTGGATGAGTGGTGCTCTCCCTAATGGCTAGCCGTCCACAACAAGAACAGGGACAAGCGTGCCCAGATGAAAGGTGTGCCGCACCATCAAGGTAGCTCCAACCTGTTTGAGTACGGGGATCACTGGGTATGTGGTTCGAGCCCTTAACGATTCATGCAATTTCATTCTTCATGCTAGCTTTAATTACTAATTTACCATGTTCGTCTCTTTCAGGCGCAACACAACAAGAAGGAGGTGTCGCCGTTGTACGACCTCTATGCCATGGCCCATAGTGCCCTGTATAAGAAGGCCAAGGCATTCTCGGAGGATGACCTCGATCATCCAGAGAGCTTCACCAACATCTCCTCCCACGACAAGCTTGTGAGGTACAGAGACTGGGGGAAGAAGATGAAAGGTGAGGAGTTCAACCCGAGCCAGAGTCCTTTTGATCCTGAGCTCGTGATGCTATCTGGTGATGGGAGGAAACATGGCTTAGTAGCCATTGGGGATGGAATCAAACATTGTCCTAGAAGTCTCCCGAAGATCAAGAAGCGCCAGACAAAGTCTCTTCCCGAGATGAGGCCTCGACCACGGCCAATGGAGCTCGCTATCGAGGCTAGGGCCAAGGAGCTTGTGGCGGAGGCAAGTAGGCAGGCGGAGGAGAAGGTGAGGGAGATGGAGGAGAGGACGGCTATTCTGTTGGAGGCGGAGAGGAACCGGAACGACGCGGGTCACCGGGCCCTATATGAGCTCCTCGTGGTAAGTTTCTCCCGCATACTAGCCAAATCATGCACGTGATGTTCGTTTCATTACTAACTAATATGACTGACTCGTGAAAACAAAATGTGCAGTCCGTGTGCGAGAAAACCGGCCAGACCCCTCCGTCGATGCCCTAGATTGCTACAGCGGACACGGTGAGTTTCATTTGAATGGTCATTAGTTACTAGTATTCACATTTCAGTTGCATCATGCTAACTAAATTTTGCAAATGATCTTTCATGCAACACGCCTCCCACAAAGGATCGACCGATCCTTCTCCATCTCGCGGTGGCGCAACCCCGTCCGGTCCTTCACCTCCCAGATTGTGGTAAGTTTTCCCAAGTGTTTTGCTTAACAAATGCTTTGTTAGCTAGAAAATGGCATACCAACCTAGGATAGCTCAACAATGATCTATAGCTAGCTTAGCTAGTTCATTTATGACATAATTAGCTTACTTAGGTAAAAAATGGCATAACAACCTAGGATAGCTCAATAATGATCTATTATTAGCTTAGCTACTTCATTTATGACATAATTAGCGCACTTAGGTAAAAAACTGGCATAACAACCTAGGATAGCTCAATAATGATCTATAATTATCTTAGCTACTTCATTTATGACATAATTAGCGCACTTAGGTAAAAAATGGCATAACAACCTACGATAGCTCAACAATGATCTATAATTAGCTTAGCTACTTCATTTTTGACATAAATAGCGCACTTAGGTAAAAAAGGCATGACAACCTAGGATAGCTCAATAATGATCTATAATTAGCTTAGCTACTTCATTTATGACATAATTAGTGCACTTAGGTAAAAAATGGCATAACAACCTAGGATAGCTCAATAATGATCTATAATTAGCTTAGCTACTTCACTTATGACATAATTAGCACACTTAGGTAAAAAATGGCATAACAACCTAGGATAGCTCAATAATGATCTGTAATTAGCTTAACTACTTCATTTTTGACATAAATAGCGTGGCATAATAACCTTGGTTTAGCTCCAAACTATCATATAATTAGTTTATTTTCCTCCAAAATGACAAAATAACCTTACCTAGCTCCAAAATGACCGATTTTAACTAGGATAGCTCTAAAATGACCTACACTCACCATTTTGTCTTACAAAATGAATAAATATGCTTAGTTAGCTAAAAAAATGGCATAACTACGTAGGTTAGCTCCAAAATGACCTATTTACCTAGCTTAGCTCTAAAATGACCTACACACTTAGCATTTTTACCTACCTTAGCTAAAAAATGGCATTTTTTACCTACCTTAGTTACCTAGCTTAGCTCTAAAATGACCTACACACTTAGCATTTTTACCTACCTTAGCTAAAAAATGGCATTTTTTTACCTACCTTAGTTAGAAGAAGAACTTCTTCTTCCTCTTCTTTTTCTTCTTTTTCTTCTTCTTCTTCTAGTAATCTTCTATACTCTTCTATACTCTTTGTGGTGGGAGTAGTTTGACGACACCCAATACTAGGGAGAGCAATCAGATGTATTGCCACATCTAGTATATCAGATGTTTTCGAAGGTCTGAGGTACACAATTTCCGAAGGTTTCTTGGTTATGTGTTGACAGATGGATACAGTTGGAGTTTAGGGCTTGTTAGTTGGGTGATATATTTGTGCCTCCCTGTATCCCCAACACCAGATTGCATAACCAGAAAGTTTCGGGAGTTCATAGGTGGGATTCAAGTAGTTACCTAGGATATCTTTCCGACAGATGCATGATATGAGATTGGGGTCCAACGTCTAGTGGTTCATTTTTCATGGTCGATTTACAGTGGTTGCGAGACATCTTAAAGAATCCTTGGCTATGCCGATTCGGGGACGTCTCGTTTGTCATTCGTGATGTCCACTGTACGTCGTGCCTGTGGGGCCTCATCACGAACACATTGGGCGAAATCTCTATCATATATTTGTTTCCGGCTTATTCCACAAGCCAATCCTTTGTTTTGTTTTGTTTGTGGTATTCAAGTTGCTTCAATGTCAAGTGTTGATTCCATACCTTTCCTAAGCGGTGTTCTCATATTTCTATGTGGATGCTAATCCTTCTTGCTTATCAAGATTGTCATGTCAATTCTTTTCCAACCGGTTGGCTTCTTGTCAAGATGATCTTATCATTTTCCCCATTCATAAGATCACTTCTCACTTTTCCCAACGTTATTCGTTTCACCCGTCCCAAATTGTTTTCTTCTTTTCCCACCCACCCACCCTTTTCTTTAAGGACTCAGATTTCTTAATCAAGTATCAGTTTCATTCATGTGAAGACTCTTCATTCCTTTCCTTCAATGTTCTTAACCGTTGATTTCTCATGGAGATGCTCACGAGTTTCAAGTTCAACATTCGTCGTTCTCCTTTTTTCTCTCCAGTGGATTCAATGCAATATTTCGGTGTTGATCATATCCCTTTCCTCGTTTCAAATGTTTTCCCATACCGGTGCACCTCGTAATCTTTCACTTCTTGTTATTCATTTGTTCCGTAGTGCTTAAGATTATCTCAGAAGATTCAAGTTTTTATTCTTAATCCTTTCAAGCTATTTCGAGGTCTTACCTTATTCAAGCCATTTAATTTAACCGGTGCAATCTCTCGTTTTAAAATCACTTCAATGGTGTTTCTTTTGAGTGGGCCCTAACCCACAGGTCTTTTCCCAGGATCTTACCTGGCTCTTCTAATTGTTTTGGAGCTATTCTCAAATTCTTTTCAAAGTTTGACGTAAGAATGAATTTCGTCAGTCAGATGCCCTCTCCAAGCAATTGTCAAATTATTTTCATCATTGGCTCAACCTTTTCTCTTTTCATTCTTCTAGAGTGTCTAAACAATTCATGGTGGTGTTTCTCATCGACATTCTCAGCTTTTGGAGACTGAAGAAGAGTTTTCCTCTAAATCTTTTCGTTCTCTCGAAGATTCAAGGTTCTACTTCATGTTATCCTCTCAAATTATTCCGGTTGTCAGAAATTCTTTTCTTACCCATCCAGAGTATTTGAGGAGTTGTTTTCCGTTTTGATCATCCGGAGGCCATCATATTAGAAGATTTCTTCGTTCTAAGTTTTCAGCTTTGTTCTCCAATTATTCTAAATTGATGTCTCTTCATTCATTCTCCAATTCTTCTAGTGCTTCGTGCAGGTATTCTTTAGTCAGCTCATGATCTCTTTGTTCTCTTGTATCTAAATTCCCTCAAGTATCTTCGTTCGTTTTCTAATTCGTCCCGATGTTTCGTTCTCTTTTCTTCGTTCGTTTTCAATTCTTATGGTGATTCATTCAAGATTAATCTTTCTTTGTAATCACACCAATTCATTTGTTCTGGTTCACTGAAGATTTTCCGAAGTTCACGCTATATCTCTCTTCAATCTTTTCAAGAAGAATAATTAGTATGTCAAATCCGTTGCTCGTCATCAATTTAAATTGGTGAAGGACGCGCATGACATAATTCTTATTCTTGCTTCATCCAAGTGATTAATTCATTCTTCCGGAGTTCATTCATGATATCAATTGTCGGTGCTAAGTTGTTCATCTTTTGTTTCCAGAGTTCCAAGCTCTCTCAGTTAACTCTTCGCGAAGCTCCATCTAAATCACTGCAAGGCTTCAAGCATATTCTTTTCATCCATCACTTCCTTCTCATCGTACTTTTGTTACCGGAGTTCTTCATGGAGGCTCTACATGATGGTTCATCAAGGATTTAATTCCTTCTCGAAGTGTTCGCCAAGATTATTATTGGAGGAGCTCAAGCATTCTTCATCTTGCATTCCGAACTACAATTATTCTCCATTATCTTTTGAGGTGGTGTTATGTCATTCTTGATAATTTCCCTTCGTGTTTCATGATTCACAAGTTTTCAAGAGTGACATATTTTAAACCCATGATTTTAAATTCGTTCACGAGATCTTTTCAACCCAACAATTTCTTCGTTGGTGTTATCTTGGTATAGATTTCACGTATAGCCTTCCCTAAGGAATGTTGCTATTTGTGGTGCTTATCAATGATCCAAGTTATCTCTTTATCACCTTGGTGGAAGAAGTTCTTCATCTCTTTGTCAATCTAAAGCAGGCAATTGTTTTCCTTTAGTGGCCGGTTGTCACCTCATAAATTTGAGATGTTTTCCATAAGCCCACGAGAAGCATATCTTTTGCTTGTTGATTCTTCCAACAACTCCGTTCAATCCTTCTTTTAAGGATGCTCTCTCAAATTGATTTGAGGTAGAACATGTTGTTTTCTTCTCCATTCTTTTGATTCCATTCTTACATTTGTTCCGGAGGCATTGTGATGTTACTCTCTTCGACCCATCATCTGATTTTGTTAACATCATGTTCTTTTCCATGCTTATCCATTTAGCAGGAGTGTTGTGTCCTCTGCTCAAGTTCTTTTCATCTTATCAAGTCTGGCCTCTATTCTTCAATCGGAGTGCTCTCCGAATTCTTCCTTTCTCATCTCGTTTTAACCAGAGTGGTTTCAAAGTCTATCTTGTCCCTTAAGCTCTTGGTTCCTGTTGTATTCGTTGTTACTCTTGTCCAACGGACTGTTTGCAATCTCATTCATCTCCGTAGTATTCTTTCTTTCAAGTTGTTCAACCTCTCGAGGTTCGTGGTTTCACTCATTTGTCAAAGAAGCAACTTTGTTTTACCTCTTCCTCTTCGGTTTTCTCTGGTGCCATGTCTAGATCTCGGGGTGAGATCTATTGTAAGTGGAGGAGAGTTGTAACGACCCGAGACCGACGCTCCGGACGCCTTCCATGTTTTTCCTTATCGTCGGGTGTTTTTATTTGTTTGCCGCATTCATCATGGCATCTTTTGCATTGCATCATGTCACTAACTCTTCGCAACTCAAATAAATAAATTGTATGGATCTTCGATCCATTTAAATTGAGGGAATTCACATGGTGTTTTCTCTTTATAACATATCCACCCAATATTTAGGGAGCTATATTAAACCATTCCATTGGCTTGGAATCACCCATAACACATATGCACCGTTCTTCAAATTTCCTTTTATCCAACTCAACTTCATTTCTTCCTTTGGGGCCTTTTAGTAAAATTGAGTTGCAATTTTAATTTACCCATAAATGTTCCAAATCTGCCCATAAATCACATCTATTGTGCAGGGTCATCTCCTATAATTTCAACCCATTTGGAGTTCATTTGAATGGGTTCCGAAATTCAAATTTGTCGAGTTAAATTCAACGCATGTGGATTTGACTTCCTCTAAAAATCCTAGGCCATTTTTGTCAAATTCCTCGTATTTTTGCGAGTCCAAGACACCCCCCCCCCTGCCCAAATTGTTTGTCTAGCCCCTTTCTTTCCTCTCCCTTTCCTTTCTTTGCTATTTTTTTTTCTTCTGTTATGGAGAGAAGCCTAGCTGGCCACTTGGGCCTCCCAACCAGGCCGGCCCATTTGCTCCTGGAGGCCCCGTTGGACCTCCTAACCGTAGGCCCCGACCCCCGGAATATCCTATTTGACGCTCGTTGCGTCAAAATGTCGGACAAACGCATAGGCAACCAAGGCGAGCGATTTAAATGGGCCGGCCTGTTTAACACACTTCACAGATCCCGGTTTTGGGAACCTTCTAGACTTTCCCAGCCGGTTTTTTCTGGTTTTGGGAACCTTCTAGAAGGTTCCTGAACCGGTTTTTTTTATTTTCCTTTCTTTTTCTATTTCTGTTTATTTTTATTTTTTATTTTCTTTTTTGTTTTTCAAGTTTATGTTTTCTCTCTCAAAAAAATGTTCACGCTTTTACAAAAATGTTCAAAATTTGAAAAATGTTCGTGTGTTCAAATTTTGTTCATAAATTTAAAAAATGTTCGGAATTTTCAAAAACTATTTTGTGTTAACAAAATTGTTCAGAATGTTTTTGCTCAAAATTTTGACAACTTTTAAAAAAATGTTCGCGATTTCATAAAATATTTCTGTTTCAAAAATTGTTTGCAACTTTCCAAAAATGTTCTTCTAAAAGCACGAACATTCTTTTAAAAAATTTGTTCTCAAGATTCAAAAATTGTTCATGCTTTCAAAAATTGTTCGAGCTTCCAAATTTGTTCTCCATTTCAAAATTTGTTCTCAACATTCAAAAATTGTTCGTGCTTTAAAAAATTGTCCGCGCTTCTAAATCTGTTCTCCATTTTAAAATTTGTTCTCAACATTCAAAAATTGTTCGCGCTTAAAAAATTGTTCTCCATTTCAAAATTTATTCTCAACATTCAAAATTGTTCGCTTTCAAAATTGTTCGTGCTTCCAAATTTGTTCTCCATTTCAAAATTTGTTCTCAAGATTCAAAAATTGTTCGTGCTTTCAAAATTGTTCGTGCTTCCAAATTTGTTCTCCATTTCAAAATTTGTTTTCAACATTCAAAAAGTGTTCATGCTTTAAAAAATTGTCCGCGCTTCTAAATCTGTTCTCCATTTCAAAATTTGTTCTCAACATTCAAAAATTGTTCGCGCTTAAAAAATTGTTCTCCATTTCAAAATTTGTTCTCAACATTCAAAAATTGTACGTGCTTTAAAAAAATTATTCGTTTAAAGAAATGTCACAAATTCCAAGAATATTTGGGAAATTCAAAAGTTGTTTGTGTTTCCCAATTTTGTTTTGAAATTTGAAAAATTGTTCCTGTTCAGTTTTTTGGGTAGTTTAAAAAATGTTTCCGTTCCAAAAAAATATGTTCGCGTCTCCAAAATTCGTTTGTGTGTTGAAAAAATGTTTGAGTTTTCTCAAAATTTGTCTACTATTAAAGTACTTGCGTTGCCTGTGTATTAAAGTACACAGGCAAAAAACTGAGTATTAAAGTTTTTCTCAAAATTTCTCAAAAAATGTTTGAGTTTTCTCGCGATTTTATCTAGTATTAAAGCACTTGCGTTGCCTGTGTATCACGCAGAGCAGTAAGGCGCAGTGACAAGCTTATTGGCTTTGCAACAGCGCGATCGCGAGTTCGAATCCTGCGCGACGCATGCGCTTTTTCTTACTTTATTTAACACTGCTGGCAGCTCATGCGTGGGCCGGCCCAGTCGGAGCAGTGCTCTATGCGAAGCTCCACCTAGTTGACGCAAAATGCGTCACATAGGAGTTCCCCCGACCCCCTCCTCTCGATCTCTCCCTCAGCCCGCCGCCTCCTGCTCGATCCCGATCTGCGCTCGATCCCCTCTCCCTCTCCCTCGATCACTCGCGTCCCTCTCCTCCCTCGTGCCACCACCACGCTCAGGAGAGGAGCCCCTGCGCCCGATCCATGGCCTCTCCCTTCCCCCGTCGCCGTTTCTCTCCAGCTCCGCCTCTCCCGCGCCCTTGCAGACGCGTGCGAGCACTGCTGCTGCGGTGGTCGTTGCAGGTCTCCAGCCGCCCCACCGGTTCCTCGGTCGTCGCCGGAGGGTAGCCGACCCCCGTCGCCCTGCCATCTCTCTTCCCTGCTCTCGCTATCTCTCTGCTTCTCTAACCCGCAGCTCCGATGCCATCGTTTCCTCTATTGACAGGAGTCCGTCCATGGCGCCGCCCCTTCCCCGCGCCCGATCTGCTCCAGCCGCCGCCGGCTTCTTTGCTGCTGCTGCTGTTTTGCTTCTGCTGCTGCACCTCCGGCCATCCCCATCATCCGCAGGCTTCCTCGCCCGGTGCTCCTGCCCTTCTTCCCTACTGTGCTTCCTGCACGACGCCTCCCATGCTCGCTGCTGCAAGCTTTGCCTCGCCTCCATCACGTCCGTGACTGACCCTCTTCGTTGTTCCGCCAAGACCACCTAGTAGTTGTTGGACTCAAGGACCATCAAGACCGAGACCGCCCCGAACCACGTCGTACCACGTCGTCTCGCCGGATCATCAAGACCATCTCGGTTTTCGCAAGTACCTCTACGCCCGAAGACGTTGGATGCGCCAAGTTTCACTACGACATGCACCACTACTGTCTACATCGACTACGTACGGTGATGACCCCGGACATCTATGGAGAGTGTACGACTAGACCGTGTACAACTACCGACGCCGAAGGCCGTCGAGTGAACGACTACTCACGCCGTGTAAAGTTCCACAACCGTCGCCCCCGGAAACTTTGGATGCGTCAAGTACCTCTTTAAAACGAACGTGTACCACTACTCCCATAACTTCCATGAACGACTATTTCCCTCGACGGATTTGACCCACTTCAAAAACGCACGCTTTGAAGGTATAACCACTGAGACAACCGCCATGAACGAATACATATGTGTGTTGTATGAGATGCTCGTGTTTGCACCATGTCTGGGTTGTCATTACATGCTACTCCTCGTTTGCCATGTCGCTGACCCGGGGGAACCCGGTAACCGGGATCACCCCACCATCTTTGCATGCCGCACTCACATCCACATGTGCTCTTTTCCACCGGTATCTCCATGAGCTACCGGAACCGATATGTTGCCGTGGCATCATTTCGGATTCGTCGCCGTGGCACCCTTCCTTTCCACCACGGGGATCAATGCTTCATAACATGCTCATGTCAACATTTTCATAAAATGGCATAAAACTTGCATATGTCATCCGCATCATGATAACAACATTTAAATGTTTAAAATTATTGTTTGCATTAAATTCAAAATATGCACATGGGGATTTATCGGAATTGTTGTTTGTTGTTCCGGCCTCATTTAAACTTGCCTAGATAGTTAGTTTACTTATGTTCCACCTCTTGCCATGTTTATCAACATTTAATATTGTTGGGTCCATAAACAGGAGAGAACTAAATAATTGAATGTGGTGTTTCGTCAATATGCAACTCGTTGCGTATTGAGCTTCACTTAACTTGTAGTATTGTTTGTTGCACTTTGCCATGCCATGCCTTATTAAACCGGACATGCATCATACTTGATTGTGTATCATGCCATGATTATGCTTGTTGGTTTATCATGTTGTTTGCTTCTTTCCGGTTGTGCTTCTTCTCGATAGTTCCTGTTTCATTGCGAGTGTGAGGATTCGTTCGACTACGTTGCTCGCCTTTTTCATGGATTCGGTCTTCTTCCTAGCGGGATTTCAGGTAAGATGACCGTTACCCTGGATACCATTACTATCTTTGCTTCTCTAGTTGTCTCGATGCTATCGCTATGTCGCGCTACCTATCACTTGTTTATAAGCCTCCCAAATTGCCATGATAGCCTCTAACCTTTCCACCAACCTAGCGAGACCGTTGTTTGGCTATGTTAACGCTTTGCTCAACCCCTCTTATAGCGTTGCTAGTTGCGAGTGCGATTGCGAGTGTTATTCCATGTTGGGACATGAATATCATGGGATATCACAATATCTATTGTTAAATTAATACACATATATACTTGGTAAAGGGTGGAAGGCACGGCCTTTTGCCTGGTGTTTTGTTCCACTCTTGCCACCCTAATTTCTGTCATATCGGTGTTATGTTCCTTGATTTTGCGTCCCTAACACAGTGAGGGTTTATGGGCCCCTCTTAACAATTCGCTTTGAATAAAACTCTTCCAGCAAGACCCAACCTTGGTTTTACCATTTGCCTAATAACGACTAAAACTTGCATAGGGAACTTTCCGGACCCCGAGGACTTAATCAACCCCTCGGGCTAGTGCTCCTCACGAGTGTTGGTCCAAAATGGCAGTGGCCGGGGCCACCAACGGGTGTGCCAGCCGGAAACTTAGCCAATCCGATCGTGGTCTGAGAGGAGATACGCGCGGCTACTATCAGGGTGTCAGCACGTCGGGAGGTCTTGCTGGATTTATTTTACCATTGTCCAAATGTCTTGTGCATCGGGATCCCGAGTCTGATCGGATGTCCCGTGATGGTAGATTGTCTCCGCGGATCGTGAGCTTGTCATGGGCTAAGTTGGGACGCCCTGCAGGATTAAACTTTCGAGAGCCGTGCCCCGCGGTTATGTGGCAGATGGGAATTTTTTAATATCCGATAGTAGCGAACTTGAAGTAAACTCAACTAAAATACACCAACCGCGCGCGAAACCGTGACTGTCTCTTTTCGGGGAAGTTCGAGAGGAGAACACGGTTGGTTATGTTTGAAAGTAAGTAGTTCAGGATTACTTCTTGATCATTACTAGTTTGCGACCGTTTGCGTAGTTCCTTATCTTACTCTTTTACTCGTAAGTTAGCCACTATACATTGCTTAGCTGCTGCTGCAACCTCACCACTTATCCTCTCCATACCCATTAAACTTTGTTAGCCTTCCCTGCTGTCGCCATCTCTCTGCTTCTCTAACCCGCAGCTACCTATGCCGTCGTTTCCTCTATTGACAGGAGTCCGTCCATGGTGCCGCCCCTTCCCCACGCCCGATCTGCTCCAACAGCCGTCGGCTTCTTATTCTTCTTTGTTTTGCTTGTTGCTACACCTTCACCGTCCCGTTGGCGAGGCCTCTCGCCGGTGCTCCTGCCCTTCTTCCCTGCTGTGCCTCCTGAAAAACGCCTCCCATGCTTGCTGCTGCAAGCTTTGCCTCGCCTCAAACACGTCCGTGACTGACCCTCTTCGTTGTTCCGCCAAGACCACCTAGTAATTGTTGGACTCAAGGACCATCAAGACTGAGACCGACCCGAACCACGTCGTACCACGTCGTCTCGCCGGATCGTCAAGACCATCTCGGTTTTCGCAAGTACCTCTACGCCCGAAGACGTTGGATGCGTCAAGTTCCACTACGACATGCACCACTACTGTTGCTGAGTGTTTCGTAAAGTTCAACTACATGGACTACGCACGGTGACGACCCCAGATATCTACGGAGAGTGTACGACTAGACCGTGTACAACTACCATTTCCGAAGGCCGTCAAGTGAACGACTACCCACGCCGTGTATTTGACCAAGTTTGATGACGACCTCCGAAGAACTCAGATTCGCCAAGTTCCACTACCGTCGCCTTGGATGCATCAAGTACCTCTCTGAAACGAACGTGTACCACTACTCCCATGACTTCCGTGAACGACTACTTCCCTCGACGAATTCGACCCACTTCAAAAACGCACGCTTTGAAGGTATAACCACCGAGACAACCGCCATGAACGAATACATGTGTATTGTATGAGATGCTCGTGTTTGCATCGTGTCCGAGTTGTCATTGCACGTTACTCTTCGTTTGCCATGCCGTTGACCCGTGGGAACCCGGTAATCGGGATCACCCCACCATCTTTGCATGCCACACTCACATCCACATGTGCTCTTTTCCACCGGTATCTCCATGAGCTACCGGAACCGATATGTTGTCGTGGCATCATTTTCGGATTCGTCGCCGTGGCACCCTTTCTTTCCACCACGGTGACCAATGCTTCATAACATGCTCATGTCAACATTTTCATAAAATGGCATAAAACTTGCATATGTCATCCGCATCATGATAACAACATTTAAATGTTTAATTTTTTGCATTAAATTCAAAATATGCACATGGGGATTTACAGGACTTGTTGTTTATTGTTCCATCCTCATTTAAACTTGCCTAGATAGTTCGTTTACTTATGTTCCACATCTTGCCATGTTTGCCAACATTTAATATTGTTGGGGTACATAAACAGGAGAGAACTAAATAATTGAATGTGGTGTTTCGTTAATATGCAACTAGTTGCGTATTGCGCTCCACTTAACTTGTAGTATTGCTTGTTGCACTTTGCCATGTCATGCCTCATTAAACCGGACATGCATCATACTTGATTGTGCATAGTGCCATGATTATGCTTGTTGGTTTACCATGTTGTTTGCTTCTTTCCGGTTGTGCTTCTTCTCGATAGTTCCTGTTTCATTGCGAGTGTGAGGATTCGTTCGACTACGTTGCTCGCCTTTTTCATGGATTCGGTCTTCTTCCTAGCGGGATTTCAGGTAAGATGACCGTTACCCTGGAGACCATTACTTTCTTTGCTTCTCTAGTTGTCTCGATGCTATCGCTATGTCGCGCTACCTATCACTTGTTTATAAGCCTCCCAAATTGCCATGATAGCCTCTAACCTTTCCACCAACCTAGCAGACCGTTGTTTGGCTATGTTAACGCTTTGCTCAACCCCTCTTATAGCGTTGCTAGTTGCAGGTGCAGTTGCAGGTTATTCCATGTTGGGACATGAATATCATGGGATATCACAATATCTATTGTTAAATTAATACACATATATACTTGGTAAAGGGTGGAAGGCTCGGCCTTTTGCCTGGTGTTTTGTTCCACTCTTGCCGCCCTAATTTCTGTCATATCGGTGTTATGTTCCTTGATTTTGCGTCCCTAACACGGTGAGGGTTTATGGGCCCCTCTTGACAATTCGCTTTGAATAAAACTCTTCCAGCAAGACCCAACCTTGGTTTTACCATTTGCCTAATAACAACTAAAACTTGCATTAGGAACTTTCCGGACCCCGAGGACTTAATCAACCCCTCGGGCTGGTGCTCCTCATGAGTGTTGGTCCAAAATGGCAGTGGCCGGGGCCACCAACGGGTGTGCCAGCCGGAAACTTAGCCAATCCGATCGTGGTCTGAGACGAGATACGCGCGGCTACAATCAGGGTGTCAGCACGTCGGGAGGTCTTGCTGGATTTATTTTACTATTGCCAAATGTCTTGTGCATCGGGATCCCGAGTCTGATCGGATGTCCCGTGATGGTGGATTGTCTCCGCGGATCGTGAGCTTGTCATGGGCTAAGTTGGGACGCCCTGCAGGATTAAACTTTCGAGAGCCGTGCCCCGCGGTTATGTGGCAGATGGGAATTTTTAATATCCGATAGTAGCGAACTTGAAGTAAACTCAATTTAAAATACACCAACCGCGTGCGAAACCGTGACTGTCTCTTTTCGGGGAAGTTCAAGAGGAGAACACGGTTGGTTATGTTTGGAAGTAAGTAGTTCAGGATCACTTCTTGATCATTACTAGTTTGCGACCGTTTGCGTTGTTCCTTATCTTACTCTTTTACTCGTAAGTTAGCCACTATACATTGCTTAGCTGCTGGCGTTGGAAAAAGCGGTAGGCGTAAGCGAGGCGGTTGGCCTTCGCCTAGTGCCTAGGCGGTGCCTAAGCGCCCTAGGCGCTGCCTAGGCGGTAATATAGTTTTTACTCGTAGTGTATTTGTGATTATTATATGGGTGTTGATATTAGTGTAGGGCATATAAATAAGTTAATTACCATCTACTGCCATTGGAATATAACCCGTTTGGCATATCGGTGTAGTATGTGGCATGATTTCTTGCTTGGGTTGGCTATTCCTTGCTTGCCCTGCCTAGACATCCATTTATGCCCTAGGCGAGGCGTTTGGCCATTGCCTAGTGCCTAGGCGTGCCTAAGCGCCTTCTAGGCACTGCCTTTTCCAACAGAGGCTGCTGCTGCAACCTCACCACTTATCCTTTCCATACCCATTAAGCTTTGTTAGCCTTCCCTGCTCTCGCCATCTCTCTGCTTCTCTAACCCGCAGCTACCTATGCCGTCGTTTCCTCTATTGACAGGAGTCCATCCATGGTGCCGCCCCTTCCCCACGCCCGATCTGCTCCAACAGCCGCCGGCTTCTTCGCTGCTGCTGTTTTGCTTCTGCTGCTACACCTTCAGCCGTCCCCGTTGGTCGTAGGCCTCCTCGCCCAGTGCTCCTGCCCTTCTTCCCTGCTGTGCCTCCTGAACAACGCCTCCCATGCTCGCTGCTGCAAGCTTTGCCTCGCCTCAAACACGTCCGTGACTGACCCTCTTCGTTGTTCCGCCAAGACCACCTAGTAGTTGTTGGACTCAAGGACCATCAAGACCGAGACCGACCCGGACCACGTCGTACCACGTCGTCTCGTCGGATCGTCAAGACCATCTCTGTTTTCGCAAGTACCTCTACGCCCGAAGACGTTGGATGCGCCAAGTTCCACTACGACATGCACCACTACTGTTGCTGAGTGTTTCGTCAAGTTCAACTACAAGGACTACGTACGGTGACGACCCCAGACATCTACGGAGAGTGTACGACTAGACCATGTACAACTACCGTTTCCGAAGGCCGTCAAGTGAACGACTACCCACGCCGTGTATTTGACCAAGTTTGATGACGACCTCCGAAGAACTCAGATTCGCCAAGTTCCACTATCGTCGCCTTGGATGCATCAAGTACCTCTCTGAAACGAACGTGTACCACTACTCCCATGACTTCCGTGAACGACTACTTCCCTCGACTAATTCGACCCACTTCAAAAACGCACGCTTTGAAGGTATAACCACCGAGACAACCGCCATGAACGAATACATGTGTATTGTATGAGATGCTCGTGTTTGCATCGTGTACGAGTTGTCATTTGCGTTACTCCTCGTTTGCCATGCCGTTGACCCGTGGGAACCCGTGTCGGGATCACCCCACCATCTTTGCATGCCACACTCACATCCACATGTGCTCTTTTCCACCGGTATCTCCATGAGCTACCGGAACCGATATGTTGTCGTGGCATCATTTTCGGATTCGTCGCCGTGGCACCCTTTCTTTCCACCACGGTGACCAATGCTTCATAACATGCTCATGTCAACATTTTCATAAAATGGCATAAAACTTGCATATGTCATCCGCATCATGATAACAACATTTAAATGTTTAATTTTTTGCATTAAATTCAAAATATGCACATGGGGATTTACATGACTTGTTGTTTATTGTTCCATCCTCATTTAAACTTGCCTAGATAGTTCGTTTACTTATGTTCCACCTCTTGCCATGTTTGCCAACATTTAATATTGTTGGGGTACATAAACAGGAGAGAACTAAATAATTGAATGTGGTGTTTCGTTAATATGCAACTAGTTGCGTATTGCGCTCCACTTAACTTGTAGTATTGCTTGTTGCACTTTGCCATGTCATGCCTCATTAAACCGGACATGCATCATACTTGATTGTGCATAGTGCCATGATTATGCTTGTTGGTTTACCATGTTGTTTGCTTCTTTTCGGTTGTGATTCTTCTCGATAGTTCATGTTTCGTTGCGAGTGTGAGGATTAGTTCGACTACGTTGCTTGCCTTCTTCGTGGATTCGGTCTTCTCCCTAGCGGGATTTCAGGCAAGATGACCGTTACCCTGGATCCCATTACTATCTTTGCTTTGCTACCTGTCTCGATGCTATCTCTATGTCGCGCTACCTATCACTTGTTTATAAGCCTCCCAAATTGCCATGATAGCCTCTAACCTTTTGCACCATCCTAGCAGACCGTTGTTTGGCTATGTTACCGCTTTGCTCAGCCCCTCTTATAGCGTTGCTAATTGCAGGTGCAGTTGCAGGTTGTTTCATGTTGGGACATGGATATCATGGGATATCACAATATCTATTGTTAAATTAATGCACATATATACTTGGTAAAGGGTGGAAGGCTCGGCCTTTTTATTGGTGTTTTGTTCCACTCTTGCCGCGCCCTAGTTTTCGTCATACCGGTGTTATGTTCCTTCATTTTGCGTCCCTAACACAGTGAAGGTTTATGGGCCCCTCTTGACAGTTCGCTTTGAATAAAACTCTTCCAGCAAGACCGAACCTTGGTTTTACCATTTGCCTAATAACAACTAAAACTTGCATTGGGACTTTCCGGGCCCCGAGGACTTAATCAACCCCCTGGGCTAGTGCTCTGCATGAGTGTTGGTCCAAAATGGCAGTAGCCGGGGCCACCAACGGGTGTGCCAACCGGAAACTTAGCCAATCCGATCATGGTCTGAGACGAGATACACGCGACTACTATCAGGGTGTCGGCACGTCGGGAGGTCTTGCTGGATTTGTTTTACCATTGTCGAAATGTCTTGTGCACCGGGATCCCGAGTTTGATCGGATGTCCCGCGATGGAGGATTGTCTCCCCGGATCGTGAGCTTGTCATGGGCTAAGTTGGGACACCCCTGCAGGGTTAAACTTTCGAGAGCCGTGCCCCGCGGTTATGTGGCAGATGGGAATTTTTTAATATCCGGTTATAGCGAACTTGAAGTAAACTCAATTAAAATACACCAACCGCGTGCGTAACCGTGACTGTATTTTTTCAAGGAAGTTCGAGAGGAGAACACGGTTGGGTTATGTTTGAACGTAAGTAGTTGAGGATCACTTCGTGATTATTACTAGTTTGCGACCATTTGCGTAGTTTCTCATCTTACTCTTGTACTCGTAAGTTAGCCACCGTACATTGCTTAGCTGCTGCTGCAACCTCACCACTTATCCTTTCCATATCCATTAAGCTTTGTTAGTCTTGATACCCATGGTAATGGGATTGCTGAGTCCTCGTGGCTCACTAATTACTACAACAACAGTTGTAGGTACACGTAATGCGATGTTCCGATGAGAGAGCTTTGCTTTTGGAGTTCTTCTTCTTTGATCAAGGGATAGGTTCCGGGTCGGGGAGCCTGGGATTAGCAGGGTGGATGTCATTCTTCTTTTTCGTTTGGTTTCATCCGTAGTCGGATCCTGCTCTTCTATATGATGATTGCTATGTATTGATGAACTGTTGTATTGATGTTGTAGCTTGTGGTGAGTTTAAGTCTTTATCTTGTATTCTCATCTATTCAGTACATGGTATGTTGTAATGATATCCACCTTGCTATGCGCTCGAAATGTGATTGTGTCCCGATCATGAATTCATCACGTGATTGGGATAGAATCGCATCTTGGGCGCTACATGTTGGTATCAGAGCCTTACCGACCTGAGGAGCCCCCTTGATTGATCGAACCGCTGCCATTGTTGAGTCTAGAAGAAAACTATTTTGAGTCAAGTTATATATCGGAGTGTAGGAATTCTTTTTACTCCTTATCCCCTTCGTCGCTCTGGTGAGGACTCCTGACGTAGATGTTTTGACTTCGACTCCTCTTTTTCACTCAAATTTTTTTTAGGATCATGCGGGTATTGTGGAATCTTTCCGATATCATTGTGAAGGGACTTCTGTCTTGGTGCCTCCTGACATTTAGGGGTTGTGGCAGTGTCCCGGGGAGTTGATCTCCAAGGTGTTCTTGTCACAGTGCTTATCATTTCAGTTCTGAGTACCAGAGCACGCCGATATCGAAAATGCTTCTATACTCTTTGTGGTGAGAGTAGTTTGATGACACCCAGTACTGGGGAGAGCGATCAGATGTATTGCCACATCTAGTATATCGGATGTTTTCGAAGGTCCGAGGTACACAATTTCCGAAGGTTTCTTGGTTATGTGTTGACGGATGGATACAGTTGGAGCGTAGGGCTTGTTAGTTGTGTGATATATTTGTGCCTCCCTGTATCCACAACACCAGATTGCATAACCAGAAAGTTTCGGGAGTTCATAGGTGGGAATTCAAGTAGTTACCTAGGATATCTTTCCGACAGATGCATGATATGAGATAGGGGTCCAACGTCTAGCGGTTCATTTTTCACGGTCGATTTATAGTGGTCGTGAAACATCTTAAAGAATCCTTGGCTATGCCGATTCGGGGACGTCTCTTTGTCATTCGTGATGTCCGCTGTACGTCGTGCCCATGGGGCCTCATCACGAACACTTTGGGCAAAATCTCTATCATATATTTGTTTCCGGCATATTCCACAAGCCAATACTTTGTTTTGTTTTGTTTGTGGTATTCGAGTTGCTTCAATGTCAAGTGTTGATTCCATACCTACCCTAAGCGGTGTTCTCATATTTCTATGTGGATGCTAATCCTTCTTGCTTATCAAGATTGTCATGTCAATTCATTTCCAACCGGTTCACTTCTCGTCAAGATGATCCTATCATTTTCCCCATTCGCAAGATCACTTCTCAATTTTCCCAATGTTGTTCGTTTCACCCATCCCAAATTGTCTTCTTCTTTTCCCACCCACCCAACCTTTTCTTCAAGGACTCAGATTTCTTAATCAAGTATCAATTTCATTCATGTGAAGACTCTTCATTCCTTTCCTTCAATGTTCTTAACCGTTGATTTCTCATGGATATGTTCACGAGTTTCAAGTTTAACATTCATCGTTCTCCTTTTTTCTCTCCGGTGGATTCACTGCAATATTTCAGTGTTGATCATATGCCTTTCCTTGTTTCAAATTTTTTCCCATACAGGTGCACCTCGTAATCTTTCACTTCTTGTTATTCATACCGGTGTACCGCAAAATGGACGAAATGGACTTCTCTTGGACCTCCTACGGTCGAAACGGGGTCCTGTTGATCGGGAGGGGTGTGGCGTACCGCAAAACCAAGGAAACACACTTGTGTTGGAGCGCTACGGTCGAAACGAGGGTCCTGTTCATCGGGAGGGGTGTGGCGTACCGGAAAACGGGACTCCACGAGATACTTTTCATCTCCACCGTGGACCTCCTTGATACGTCCATTTTGCATCATGCTTTTATATTGATATTTATGGCATTATGGGCTGTTACTTCACATTATGCCACAATACTTATGGCTATTCTCTCTTATTTTACAAGGTTTACATAAGGAGGGAGAATGCCGGTAGCTGGAATTCTCGGCTGGAAAAGGAGCAAATATTAGAGACCTATTCTGCACAACTCCAAAAGTCTTGAAACTCCACGGAATATTAGATGCCATGTCCCAAGGACATCAAAGTTATAAGAAGTTTCCTTGGTCACGCCGGATTATAGGAGGTTCATTAAGGACTTCTCAAAAATTTCTCGGCCTCTGACTAATTTATTACAAAAAGACATACCATTTGTCTTTGATGATGATTGTGTAGAAGCATTTGAAATACTTAAGAAAGCATTAGTCTCTCCACCTATTGTTCAGCCACCTGATTGGAATTTACCCTTTGAAATTATGTGTGATGCTAGTGATTATGCTGTAGGTGCTGTTCTAGGGCAAAGAGTTGATAAGAAATTAAATGTTATCCATTATGCTAGTAAGACTCTAAACAATGCTCAAAGAAATTATGCTACTACTGAAAAAGAACTTTTAGCATTTGTATTTGCTTGTGATAAGTTCAGACCTTATACTGTTGATTCTAAAGTAACTATTCACACTGATCATGCTGCTATTAAATACCTTATGGAAAAGAAAGATGCTAAACCTAGACTTATTAGATGGGTTCTCTTGCTACAAGAATTTGATTTGCATATTGTTGATAGAAAGGGAGCTGAGAACCCTGTTGCAGACAACTTGTCTAGGTTAGACAATGTTCTTGATGACCCACTACCTATTGATGATAGCTTTCCTGATGAACAATTGAATGTTATAAGTACTTCTCGTAGTACTCCTTGGTATGCTGATTATGCTAATTATATTGTTGCTAAATTTATACCACCTAGTTTCACATACCAGCAAAAGAAAAAGTTCTTCTATGATTTGAGACATTACTTTTGGGATGACCCACATCTTTATAAAGAAGGAGTAGATGGTGTTATTAGACGTTGTGTACCTGAGCATGAACAGGAACATATCCTACGCAAGTGCCACTCCGAAGCTTATGGAGGACACCACGCTGGAGATAGAACTGCACATAAGGTATTGCAATCTGGTTTTTATTGGCCTGCTCTCTTCAAGGATGCCCGTAAGTCTGTCTTATCTTGTGCTGAATGTCAAAGAACTGGTAATATTAGTAGACGTCAAGAAATGCCTATGAATTATTCACTTGTTATTGAACCATTTGATGTTTGGGGCTTTGATTATATGGGACCTTTTCCATCCTCTAATGGATATACACATATTTTAGTTGCTGTTGATTACGTTACTAAGTGGGTAGAAGCTATTCCAACTAGTAGTGTTGATCATAACACTTCTATTAAAATGCTTAAGGAAGTTATTTTTCTGAGGTTTGGAGTCCCTAGATATTTAATGACTGATGGTGGTTCACACTTTATTCATGGTGCTTTCCGTAAAATGCTTGTTAAGTATGACGGTAATCATAGAATTGCATCTCCTTATCACCCACAGTCTAGTGGTCAAGTAGAATTGAGTAATAGAGAGCTCAAATTAATTTTGCAAAAGATGGTTAATAGGTCTAGAAAGAATTGGTCCAAGAAACTTGATGATGCATTATGGGCCTATAGAACTGCATATAAAAATCCTATGGGTTGTCTCCGTGTAAAATGGTATATGGAGAAGCATGTCACTTACCTCTTGAACTAGAACATAAGGCATATCGGGCTATTAAAGAGCCCAACTATGATTTCAAACTTGCCGGTGAGAAGAGGATATTTGATGTTAGCTCACTTGATGAATGGAGAACCCAAGCTTATGAAAATGCTAAGTTGTTTAAAGAAAAAGTCAAAAGATGGCATGACAAAAGGATACAAAAGCGTGAGTTTAATGTAGGTGATTATGTATTGCTATACAACTCTCGTTTAAGATTTTTTGCAGGAAAACTTCTCTCTAAACGGGAAGGCCCCTACGTTATCGAGGAGGTCTATCGTTCCGGTGCCATAAAGATCAACAACTTCGAAGATACAAATCCGAAGGTGGTAAACGGTCAAAGAATTAAACATTATATCTCAGGTAATAACATAAATATTGAAACCAATATTATTGAAACCGTAACCCCGGAGGAATACATAAGGACACTTTCGAGCGTTTGGACTCAAAAGGAATAGGTATGTGGTACGGTAAGTAAACCGACTCCAAAACATTTTTTAAAGCAATATTTATCCGTTTTGGAATATTTAGAAAAATAGAAAAATAAGTAGCAGTCCGGGAAGGACACGAGGGCCCCACGAGGGTGGAGGGCGCGCCCCCTACCTCGTGAGCACCTCGTGTGCCCTCCGGACTCCGTTTTCTTGCACGATACGTATTTTGGTCGGTAAAAATTCATTATATAACCTCCCGAAGGTTTTGACTCCTGTATCACACAAATATCCTCTGTTTTTGTTTTGAACTGTCCCACTGCAGATTAGATCAATATGTCGTCTCAAGATTCAGAGGAAGATTGCCCAGTTTCTTACCGGCCTTTAGATAAAAACATATTCAAGGATACCTATTCGTATATATGGTACCCCGATGAGGAAGATGAAGATGAACCAGTTCCCCCTCGCTTCAAGCAAGAAAGTAAAGAGGCATTATGCAAAAGGATAATAAAGCTTAAGATAGAGAATGATGATTTGAGGATTGATAATTTCACCCTCAGACGCAAGTTGGAGAAAGAGAAGGGCAAGTCCACTACTACATCACCTCCAACCTCTTCACCGACAAAGGAGACATAATCACATGGGTATGGGCACTCCCCTTGGCAACTGCCAAGCTTGGGGGAAGTGCCCCGGTATCGTATCACAATCACAACTCCTATCTTTACCGTTTTCCTTAGTTCGATCCTTTTAGTAGTAATTTGATCTAGTAGAATAAAGTTTATGGCATGATCTAGTTTTGAGTTTTGCTTTATGATCTCTCTATGTAATCGAGTCCGTGAGCTAAATAAAGATTAGTGTTGAGTCAAGGGCTTGATTTTCTTGCTATGATCTTGGGTGAATAAAATAAAAGAGAAAAAGAATAAAAAGAAACAAAGAGTACATATTGATCTTATTGAGAGTAATGACTTCACATAGAAAGAGTATGATGACTAAAAGTTGTTGGGAGTTGGCAGACATAGCTTTGGTCATCGTTGCAATTAATAGGAAGTAATAAGGAAAGAGAGGTTTCACATATAGATATATTATCATTGACATCTTTTATGATTGGGAGCACTCATTAAAATATGACATGCTAAAGAGTTGATGTTGGACAAGGAAGAGAACGTGATGAGTTATGTTTTCTTATATCTAAGATAAAGTATGTTGTCATGGATCCTCTAACATGTTGATCTTGCCTTTCCCCCTCTTGCTAGCCAAATTCTCAACACCAAGTAGAGATACTACTTGTGCTTCCAAAATCCTTAAACCAGTTTTGCCATGAGAGTCCACCATACCTACCTATGGATTGAGTAAGATCCTTCAAGTAAGTTGTCATCTGTGCAAGGCAATAAAAATTGCTCTAAATATGTATGATTGATTGGTGTGGGAGAAATAAGCTTTATACGATCTTGTGATGTGGAAGTAATAAAAGCGACGGACAGCATAATAAAGGTTCATATCACAAGGGGCAATATAAAGTGACGTTCTTTCGCATTGAGATTTTATGCATCCAACCATAAAAGCGCATGACAACCTCTGCTTCCCTCTGCGAAGGGCCTATCTTTTGTTATTATCTTCTACCTTATGCAAGTGTCGCGGTGATCTTCACCTTTCCTTTTTCATTTTATCCTTTGGCAAGCCCAGCATGTTGGAAAGAACCTGATATATATATCTAATTGGATGTAGGGGAGCATGAGTTATTATTGTTGACATTACCCTCGAGGTAAAAGGTTGTGGGGCAAAACTATAAGCCCCTATCTTTCTCTGTGTCCGATTAAAACTTCATAACCACAAGTATTGCGTGAGTGTTAGCAATTATGAAGGACTAGATGATAGTTGAGTATGTGGACTTGCTTTTAAGCTCTGACATAGACTCTTTCTGATGTTATGATAAATTGCAATTGCTTTAATGACTGAGATTATAGTTTGTTGGTTCTCAATAAGGTTTCTGATTCATACTTTTGCATTGTGAATAGATCATCACTTGAACATAAGTAATCATATGACAATATCTATATATGTTGCTGTTATGAAAATAATCATGATGCCTTCATGTCCGTATTTTATTTTTATCGACGCCTCTACCTCTAAACATGGGGACATATTTATTGTTATCGGCTTTCGCTTGAGGACAAGCAAGGTCTAAGCTAGGGGGAGTTGATACGTCCATTTTGCATCATGCTTTTATATCGATATTTATTGCATTATGGGCTGTTACTTCACATTATGTCACAATACTTATGGCTATTATCTCTTATTTTACAAGGTTTACATAAGGAGGGAGAATGCCGGGAGCTGGAATTCTGGGCTGGAAAAGGAGCAAATATTACAGACCTATTCTGCACAACTCCAAAAGTCTTGAAACTCCACGAAATATCTTATAATAACTAATAAAGAATCCTCGCCAAAGATGAAGACCAGGGGGCCCACACCCTGTCCACAAGGGTGGGGCGCCCCCCCCTAGGGCGCGCCCCCCTACCTCGTGGGCCCCCTGGTGGCTCTCCGATGCCCATCTTCTGCTATATGAAGTCTTTCATGGAGAAAAAAAATAAGAAGCAACCTTTCGGGACGAAACTCCGCCGCCACGAGGCGGAAGCTTGGCGGAACCAATCTAGGGCTCCGGCAGAGCTGTTCTGCCGAGGACACTTCCCTCCGGGAGGGGGAAATCATCGCCATCGTCATCACCAACGCTCCTCTCATCGAGAGGGCAATCTCCATCAACATCTTCACCAGCACCATCTCATCTCAAAACCCTAGTTCATCTCTTGTATCCAATTCTTGTCTCCAAGTGCGGGATTGGTGCTAGTAGGTTCTTTGGTAGTGTTGATTACTCCTTGTAGTTGATGCTAGTTGGTTTATTTGGTGGAAGATCATATGTTCAGATCCTTTATGCATATTATTACCCTCGATTATGAACATGAATATGCTTTGTGAGTAGTTACGTTTGTTCCTGAGGACAAGGGAGAAGTCTTGCTATTAGTAGTCATGTGAATTTGGTATTCGTTCGATATTTTGATGAGATGTATGTTGTCTAGCCTCTGGTGGTGTTATGTGAACGTCGACTACATAACACTTCACCATTATTTTGGCCTAGAGGAAGGCATTGGGAAGTAATAAGTAGATGATGGGTTGCTAGAGTGACAGAATCTTAAACCCTAGTTTATCGTTGCCGTAAGGGCTGATTTGGATCCATATGTTTCGTGCTATGGTTAGGTTTACCTTAATACTTTTGTTGTAGTTGCGGATGCTTGCAATAGAGGTTAATCATAAGTGGGATTCTTGTTCAAGTAAGAACAGCACCCAAGCACCGGTCCACCCACATATCAAATTATCAAAGTACCGAACGCGAATCATATGAACGTGATGAAAACTAGCTTGACGATATTCCCATGTGTCCTCGGGAGCGCTTTTCCTTATATAAGAGTTTGTCCAGGCTTGTCCTTTGCTACAAAAAGGATTGGGCCACCTTGCTGCACTTTATTTACTTTTGTTACTTGTTGCTCGTTACAAATTATCCTATCACAAAACTATATGTTACCACTTGTTTCAGTACTTGCAGAGAATACCTTGCTTAAAAACGCTTATCATTTCCTTCTGCTCCTCGTTGGGTTCGACACTCTTACTTATCTAAAGGACTACGATAGATCCCCTATACTTGTGGGTCATCACTCCTCCAGCCTCCACGGGCTACTGTTCATCCATCGTCGACCTCCTCCGGCCTCCACTCGCGGCTGTTCATCCACGGGCTCCTGTTCATCCAGCCTCCACCGCGCGCTCCTCCATCGGCTACTGTTCAACCAGCACTCTCCATGGGGTCCTGTTCAACCACTCCTCCACGTGCTACTGTTCATCCAGCCCTCCACCGGCTACTGCTCAACCAGCCCTCCACGGGGTCGTCCTGTTCATCCAGCCCTCCACGGGGTCCTGTTCATCCACCCCCCAACCGGGTCGATCGATCGGGGGTCATGTTCATCCAGCGACAACACCATGGGGTCCTGTTCGTCCAACCCCCCACCGGGAACTGTTCATCCAAACCCCCAACAACGCTCACTGTTCATCAAGAGGCCACATCGATTGGATTCATTTAGCAGCAGTACCGAAGGAATCACTCGGGTTCAGTTAACAGCAAGGGATCGATCGCTTGGGTTCAGTAACGTAGCTAGTGCAATCGCTCAGGTTCAGTTAGAGCCCAACGCCTCGCTCGGGTTTAGTTAGAGCGCAACACCTCACACATGCGCGCGTACGTGTATGAGAGAAACGCGCAAACCTCCGTGCATCGCTCGGCCCCGACCACCCACCGTAACCGGGAACTCCCTGATATTTTCCTCGCCCTCGCTTCTACCACGGTTTTTTCTGTCTAGGGCGGCCCAAAGAATGTCATGCAGCTGCGTCTCCGGCCTGCACAGGACGAAATGCCCATTTTTTGTCATGATTTTTTTCATAGAAGGAGGAGCCCACCACATCTATGATGATACCGGATTTTGTCACAATTATCGGCATAGAAGTGTCATAAGCATGACAGAATTTTTTTCGTTCGGCCCAAAATGTCACGGATGTGTCTTTTTTTGTAGTGTTTCTATCATAGAAACAGACCAAACCTTTATCTCCTTGCACGACACGCAATTGATCTCTCAACATCAATCGATCTCGTCAAGATGTGTCGGGGCATGAACCGAATGGGATGTCAAAACTAAGACGGGAAGCGACACGTAGTGGAGGCAAAGTGAAACTTTAAACGAACCATTTGTTTGTATGCATGTCGGATAAATTACAACATTGGGAATACAAGCATGGTCTAGGCCCACATGCGAATGATACTCGGTGGAATGTTCTAATGAGGCGTGCAGGAGGATGGATTCGACCGGAGGGCTGCATGATTGATGGAGAAGAGGGTTGGACAGGAATGAGAAATAAGCAACGCCACATGATTATACTTGAACGGCTCAAATAAACAATAAGTTGTCTCGTTTTCCCCTCCGTCTTGGTCACGGAGTAAGATACTCCCTCTGTTTTTATTTACTCTGCATATTAGGTTTGAGTGAAGTCAAACCTCAAAAAATTTGACCAAATTTATAGAAAACTAGCAAGTTGCCCGTGCGTTGCACGGAACATCAAGATCTTGTGGGAGAAAAGGATGAACGCGGGAAGGCCTTATCTGCAAATGTGGAGAGGAGTGCGGGTAAATTGTCATAGTTTCCTTCCTATCTGTTGGATATAGATCGGACGACCTATATTGCTGGATGGCAGGCACACCATCATCACCAACTCTGCTTTTTTATCTACACTCTTATAAAAACAGAGTTGGTGATGATGGTGTGCCTGCCATCCTGCAATATAGCCGTCCAATTTATATCTGACGAATAGGAAGGAAACTATGGCAATTTTGCAAAAAGGTACTCACACACATCTCCACATTTGCAAATAAGGCCTTCCCTTGTTCATCCTTTTCTCTCACAAGATAAACTAGTCATAAAAATGCATCTTGATGTTACGTGCAACGCACGGGCATCTTGCTAGTAAGAGTAGAAATATGATCATTTACAATAGCAAATCTATATGATGTGAAAGTATATTCAATAGTGAATCTAATGGTATTGATTTGTTATTGTATATGTTATTATTTCTGTCTATAAAGTTTGTCAAAGTTTACAAAGTTTGACTTTGAGCAAAGCTAAAATGTGGAGTAAATAAAAATAGAGGGAGTACGCAGGGACTAGTATAGTTACTACTGCCGGAACAAAGTTGGACCCCTAAATGCAGGCACGGACCGGGCACACCTCAATTATTCCTTCAAACAGTCGGACACCTACATTTAGCACACTATCTGGCTACTTAATCAAGTGTTACGCTTCACTACTTGAAAAGGAAAAGGGTGGTACCGTACCCAAAACCACCACATTTGGGGCTAGGGTAACAACTTAGTACTGTATCACATTTGAACCAGGGCACAAAACCACATTACGTGCCTAATGCATAGCGTGGAGCATCGCGCCCGAATTTGGCCGGGAAAACAGGGAAACCGACATGTGGGGCACACCTATCGAGACAACGTTGCGCAGACTAGTCCAATGGAGGAGCTGGCCCACGACCTCCTCGCCACCGGCAACCGTTCATGTGGGTCGTGGGGGCCAGCAACATGGCGCAGCTCCAGCACCGCCTCTGGACACGACGACCGCGGTGAGTGAGGGAGTTCCGGACTAGGGGGTGTCCGGATAGCCGAACTATCATCATCGGCCGGACTCCAAGACTATGAAGATACAAGATTGAAGACTTCGTCCCGTGTCCGGATGGGACTTTCCTTGGCGTGGAAGGCAAGCTTGGCGTCTGGATATGTACATCTCCTACCATTGTAACCGACTACGTGTAACCCTAGCCCTCTCCGGTGTCTATATAAACCGGATGGCTTTAGTCCATAGGACGAACAACAATCATACCATAGGCTAGCTTCTAGGGTTTAGCCTCTTTGATCTCGTGGTAGATCCACTCTTGTAACACACATCATCAATATTAATCAAGCGGGACGTAGGGTTTTACCTCCATCAAGAGGGCCCGAACACTGGGTAAAGCGTCGTGTCCCTTGTCTCCTATTACCATCCGCCTAGGCGCATGATTCGGGACCCCCTACCGAGATCCGCGGTTTGACACCGACATTGGTGCTTTCATTGAGAGTTCCTCGTGTGCGTCACCGATAGGCCCGATGGCTCCCGATCATCAACAACGACGCGGTCCGGGTGAGACTTTTCTCCCGGACAGATCTTCGTGTTCGGCGGCTTTTGCTGCGGGCCAATTAAGCTGGCCATCTGCAGCAGATCGGAAGCTTCGCCCCTGGCCGTCAGGTCAGATTTGGAAGTTTAAACTATCGGCCGACATCCGCGGAGACTTGATCTTGACGGATTCAAGCCGCAACCAAGCACGCCGCCTTGTCTCGATGGGCATGATCTGGTTTCGCAGCGAGCGGTGCCACGGAGGCCGCACTGAATCCGCTCCGACCCTTAATCCGGGCGGATTCCCGATCGAGGGCGAGTGGTTGGACACGCCTCTGGGGCTTTAATCTCTACGGCGATCGAGCCGAACTCCATCCCTGTCCTTTGTGAAGACCTCGACTCTAGGGTGCCGGACTCCTCTCCGGACTCCGAACCCTCCGCGCCCTTGCCAATCGAATCCGATTGGGCGCCCGTTATGGAGTTCACGGCCGCGGACATCTTTCAGCACTCGCCCTTTGGCGACATCCTGAATTCACTAAAGTCTCTCTCTTTATCCGGAAAGCCCTGGCCGGACCACGGTCAGGAAGGTTGGGATACGGACGACGAAGAAATTCAACGCCCACCCACCACCCACTTGGTAGCCACTACCGATAGCCTACACGACGTGCTCGATTTCGACTCCGAAGACATCGACGGTATGGACGACGATGTAGGAGACAACAATGAACCAACACCTATAGGATCTGGACAACCTCATCCCATGATGTATACATGGAGGATACACCTAAAGGAAATGAAGACGAGGAGCAGCGGGCGCCACGAAGGATAAATCCTCGAAAAGCAGTCAAAGCGGCAGCGTAAGCGCCGAACAAAGTCCGCCTCAACAAAGACCCAGCCATAGAGCTGGGCGAACCGATGGACAACGAACAAGCTATCGAGCAATCGTCCGAACAAGACAACTTGGATAAACAATCTGTCCCGGCAAAGACAACGATGCGGGCGATCTCACGCCGGACAAACTATTGGAGCAAAATGACCTCCAGAAAAGGATCGTCGCCACTACGCGTAGCCTGAAAAAGCAGAAGCGGAAGCTCAAAACAGCGGAAGATGCACTTAGGATCAGATGGAGCAAAGTATTTAGCACAGCAGACAAATGCGGCGACGATCGCGAACAAAACTACCAAAAGAAAGATACTGCCCGAATTCGACGAGGAGGCCTTAGAGCCCCCACAATTAAAAAGTAAGAAGGCCACCCGGTCGGATGGACGACCCCACGGCAAAAAGAGAGCGGTGAATGGCGCCGCACACAAGCCAATATGCGATCCGCATAAGGATTCACATCAAGAGGATGGCCTAGTTAGGTCCATCTATGGGCCAAGAAAGCAGGCTCGTCAAAGCAATGCAATACGCCAAAATTCCGAAGATCACGGCACACCCAAATATAGGGGCGCCGCACACCCCCTATGTTTCACCGATGAGGTGCTGGATCATAATTTCAGGGATTCAAACCCGTAAACATAGAGGCATATGACGGAACAACAGACCCTGGAGTCTGGATCGAGGATTACATCCTCCACATACACATGGCTAGAGGAGACGATCTCCACGTCATAAAATACTTACCCCTTAAACTCAAAGGGCCAGCTCGGCATTGGCTTAAAAGCCTCCTCGAAAATACCATTGGAAGCTGGGGAGAGCTCGAGTATGCATTTGGGCAAATTTTCGGGGACTTATGTCCGCCCTCCGGATCTGAGACGATCTAAGTCACATAACTCAACAGCCGGAGAGTCAGCACAGAAATGCGGAACAGGTTCCTTACTAAAAGAACCAAATAGTCATTGTGCGGGCGCGAAGCCTTAGCAGCTTTCAAACACAACGTCGAGGCGAATGGCTCGCTGGACACCTCGGCCAAGAAAAGCCAAGAACAATGGTCGCATTAACAAGCCTCATGACCCGCTTTTGCGGAGAGGACAGCTGGCTGGCTAGATGCAGCACCGGCGACCGAGTACATCCGAAATCAGGGATGGAAATGGGAAATCACGACGCAAAAAAGATCAGCACCGGAATAAGGAAAATGGCCCAAATAGTGCGGCGGTCAGCGCCGGATTCAAAAACTCTCGGCGAACAACAAAACCCTGCCCCTAAAGGATAACGGTGACGAGCTATCCAACCTAAACAAGATTACGGATAGGCGTGTCAAATACATGGTACCTCCGGGAAGCCTGCAAACCATACCCACAGAGATTGTTGGGTCTTCAAGCAGTCCGGCCGACTTAATGCCGAACACAAGGGGCTCGACACACCAAGTGAAAGGGACGAAACCCAAAAGCACCACAAGCAAAGCCTCGGAAAACAAAAAACTTTCCCACAGGAGATCAAAACAGTAAACTCACTTCACGTGATCAAAAGGAAAAACAAAGCGGCGCCCCCCTAAAAGGCGCGCCGCACACTGGTTGTCAAAACCAATCACCTTCGACCATTAGGACTATTCCGATAATATCCGGAACGCAGGATGGACTGCCTTGATACTGGATCCTATAATCGACGGATTCCAATTTACACATGTCCTCATGGATGGCGGTAGTGACATAAACCTGATATATCAGGACACAATCCACAGGATGGGGATAAACCCAACCAAAATTCGCCGTAGCAACACCTCCTTTAAAGGAGTACTTGCCTGCCCATCGCCGTCTGCACGGGCTCCATCTTGCTAGAAGTTGTGTTTGGTTCATCCGACAACTTCCGTCGCGAAGGTTACTCTTCCATGTCGCCCGTTTAAAAGTAGCCATCAAGCACTATTGGGCCTTGAAGCTTTCGCCCGCTTTAACACAATACCGCATTATGCATCTCTAACACTTAAAATGCCCGGTCCATGCGGCATCATCTCGTTAAAAGGAAGTATTAAGTGTTACTCGAGCACGGAAGAAGGGGAGACTACATCGACAGCTCCACAGCTATCCGGCTCCACTAGGCAAAGAACCTGAAATTGGTCATTCAAACCCCGGACACGGCTAGACGAGTCCGGCGCCTACTAGCGGCATACCCCCATACGAGGGGCTACATGCATGTATAACAAGAGACAATAGAGCTCAATTTTATTCTTCGAACCGTACTCTGTTCATTTAATATTAAGTACATCTTTCGCACGATCCTTTTTCTTTCAAACTAAGTTCCTCTCTTTTACAGATGAACAACGTGCTACACCCGTCCAGGATACGGCTGCGGAACGGAGACACGACGCGTGCGATAGGGACCCATTGCAAGGATTCTTTTCAGATTAAGACCTGCGTAAACCTTTTTCACTGTCTCTTGTTGATATACATCCCCGATTCCTTAATATAACCGAGGAGGAGGCTGGTGCTTTGGCATTGGCCGCACAGAATTTTTTTGCTGCGATACCTAGACACGAGGGCTTAGGGCATTATTCTGCCCATTTTCATAAAGACCGAATACCTTAGGGAGTATTCGGCGTCTCGAGTTAGGCCTTATATGCATCAGCTCCGAATCATGTCTTTGGTCAAATGTTGGGTTGCCCGGATCCTGTGTTTTGCTGCCTTACATTCCGTTTTCACGGCTAACGTGGCACCGGAGAACTCTGCGATTGTGCCCCGGTTGGCCGGGCGAGCACCTCGATGAAAGCGAAAACTGATGTCATGATATAGCGAGAGGCTGGTCAACCACTCGATGACTCACATGAATGTTTAGAATTCCTCCGCATTAATGAAGGACGGTTTCGATCGAGCACATACGCACCAATTCGGGAGAGTGCGGTGCCCCGAGGGCTATCTGATAGCCCCACCCTCGAACTCCTATGGCTAAGTGAAAGTGATAAAGCATTATAGTCCGGTTGCACTGGTTTGCTCGCTATCACCTCCTTAACAGGACCAAGGCGTTGGATTAAGTGTGAAAAGCGCTTTTTTGCAAACACTCCGCACTATGTGCGTGGGGCTGAAGCCAAGGACTACCATCTTTCGAGTTATATACACATATACATAAGCGGCCGCCTGGGGAGTAGTTTACTACTTGAGCGCACAAGTATAAAAACCACTTATATTACATTGAAACATTGTTTTCGCAAATCATACATGTCATTTAAACATAATATCCTTCAAGCACTGCGTCTCTATTAAGCAGCGCCCGGAGACTTCTTCAAAGTAGTGCTCGGCGGTACTCGACCTCTGTCCGAATCACAGGATGCAACGTCGATGGCCTTCATCTCTGCCCAAGTATGTCTTGACACGGGCAAGAGCCATCGCGCTCCCTCAATACACGCCGATCGCTTCATTGCGTTGATCGCGGCACCGCACCAAGAAACTGCTGCACTAAACCAAAATAGCTCTTGGCTGGGGTCCGTCCGCCACAAGTGAGTCAAGACATGCTTCATGGCAAATCCGGACAATCGATTCAGCTCGGCCCATTCGCCAACCGATCGGGTCGGCGGAGAGGGCGCCCGGACTATGGAATTGCGACCAATATAGCTCTTCCCTTCGTGCCCCTTCCGCCCCGGAAGTGCTCAACCGCGTCCTGGCGCTTGCCGCCAAGTCGAGATAAGCATCCTCTGAACTCCACAATTTATCCAAGCGAGCATACTTTGGATCAGTATATTTCCTCTGCAGCGAAATGGTTTTCCAGCCGCAATTTCCCGCCCGACTCAGCTCCTCCTTGGCAGCTCTCAAAGCCGATTGGGCATTCTTGGATTCGCGGCGGCCTTCTTTAGGCCCTCTTGTTCCGCAGCGTTCCTTTTCAAGAACCAGCGCAGCGTCGGTAGTATTCCTTAACTTTTTGGCCATATCGGCCGTCTCCTCCTTGCTTCGGCAGTGAGCAGCCCGTTTAGCTTCTAGCTCTTCGGCCGCCTTTACAGCCGCCATTACTAATTCTGGCTTGCTCTTTCGCTCGGGCGAGTTCTGGCCGCAGCTCCTCCACGGCAGCGACACCATCTGCATTAAGCATACAAACAGTAAGACATGGGCGTCAAGCTCCCTTACGAGGTGTCCGCATAGAGTTCGCATACCTTGTGACTCGTCAAACCGTTTATTGACCAGCGTGATGTCCACATCCGCCTCGTCAAGTTGCCGCCTTAGTTCGGCATATTCAGCAGTCCGGCTGGCCTCCGAACGCCCCGCCACCTGTTCAGGAGCGGCGATATGTTATAACTGAGAATTTGATCCTCGGCACATTGTCAATTTTGACAACATACCAAGTCTCAGGGGCTACTATCTATACAGGGCGCATTTTATATGCATAACTGTCAGAAGGTACATCATTTTTGCGTACCTCAAACCCCGTCAGTAAGCTTCTGAAGGCTTCATGCAATCCGCTCTCCGCGGATGCAATTCTTTCAATCACCGTACCCATTAGAGCACGGCGATCCTCTGAAATAGTCACTCGCCCGAGCAGATCCTTCAGCTCCCCCGACCGCACGCCACTTGGCGCCGGACCTTCCAGCCCCGCCGGACTTGGGGGAACCCTCCGCGACGACACCTCCGGGTCGTCCACCTTGCATGAGGGTGCGACAGGTGGAGGCGTTTCGCTCTCCATCATCTCTGGAAGAAGATCCCCGAAGACGAGCTCTGCGAGAAGGGCTGAAGTCCGAACTACAAGGTACAATTTCGGTTATCCTCATGAATAAATACAGGGATGTTCCTTATTTACAAGACCCCTTCTTTTTTACTTACGGCTGGCTGGAGGGCTGATCCCCTTGGGGAAATAATGCGGCTGGGTTACTTCCCAGCGTCGGACTCTCTGCCGAAGATTCCTTCCCCCTCTTTGAGGCCTTGACCTCCGGATCTTTCGAAGCGGTCCTCTTCTCTCCTCGGAAGGTGGGAATCTTAATCCCTCCTTCCTTGATATCCTCCTTCGCAGAGGCGGTTGCTTCCCTGCTCCCCCCTTCGCCTTCTTCAAAAGGCGCGACCTTCAACATCTTGGTCAACATGGGATCCGGCGTGGTCTCTGGGAGGGGAGCCGGACACCTTATTAATTTTGCCTTGGCTATCCACCCCTGTTCAAGAAACGGCTCCTTTGAAGGGCATATATATATGAAGTAAATGAATGAACAACTTGTCCGTTCTGGGACTACTTACTTGAGTATCTGGCGATTGCAGCTTAGTCCTGCGTCCTCGGTCAAGTCCGCACACTTCTCTTGTGATCCGAAGAACAGTTTATACATCTCCACGGGCGTCGTGCCCATAAAATTTTGGAGAGCTCGTGGTCCCTCCGCATTGAATTCCCACAGGCGGAGGGGGCGACGTTTGCAGGGCTGAAGGCGCCGGATCACCATAACCCGCGCCACTGCAACCAGATTGATCCCTCTTTCTGGAGATCTCGAATGCGGCCTGCAGCAGGGAACGTCCTTGGGCGGCCCCAGTCGAGCCTTGTTGCCCCATGATGCGGCCGCTGTGGTGGACTGGCGGAAGGCGGGGCGCCGCCCATTTGGTGCCCCAGGAGCGGTGATATAAAACCACTACCGTTGCCACAAACCAAGCTCCCTTGAAAAGAGCCCTCGGCCACGGAGCATCAACACATTTGCTTATGACTGCCCCTCCGCACTCCGCTTGCTGCCCTTGATCATCTTTGGCTCCACCTTGAAGGTCTTGAGCCACAATCCAAAGTGGGGGTAATATGGAGGAAGGCCTCACATCGACAATGAATGACGAGATATGGAGGATGGACTCAGATTCAAGTCATGGAAATCAAGCCCATAATAAAACATGAGCCCCCGCACAAAGGGGTCCATCGGAAGCCTAAACCCGAAGGAAGTGGGACACGAACGCCACGTTCTCACGGGCTCGGGAGTGGGAATGACCTGCCTGGAGCAGGCAGCCTATCGAGATCTCGCCGGTCGGATACTGGCGTCTCGCAGCTTTAGCACATCTTCTTCTGTGACGAAGGAAGACATCCATCGGCCGTGCTGGTCGGAGCCGGACATTGTCGAAAGTCCGAAGCGCCCGAATCTGAAGCTTTTGGGTGTTGGAACTCGAAGCGCGACGCGAATTCGATGGAGGGTGTAAAAAGAAGAGGGCCTTGGTCTCACTATAAAGAGGTTGAATACCAAGAGCCCACCCCGTGGTAGATTAGGACTCACCTTCGATAGAGAAGGCAGGCCAACGGGCATGGTTGGGTTACCCATGTCCGTATTGATGAGAATCCCGGAATAAGGGGGCACGATTTACGCTTTGATAAGACGTGCCAAGGAAACCGCCTCGCTAAACACGCTGAGGTGGAACAATAAAAAACGATTCATATAAAGGCTTGGCCGTGGTGTGATGTCACGCCGCGGAATACGTCAGCAGATCTGTGCAAAAATTATTCTCTCTACGGTGTTATGTGGAACTTGTTTTGCAGAGCCGGACACTATCCTTGTGTTCAAAACCTTCTATGAAGTATTCGGAGGGGGAACCCGCCTCGCAATGCCGAAGACAATCAACGCGCCGGACTCATCGTCATTGAAGCCTGGTTCAGGGCTCTTGAGGAGTTCGGACTAGGGGTGTCCGGATAGCGAACTATCATCATCGGCGGACTCCAAGACTATGAAGATACAAGATTGAAGACTTCGTCCGTGTCCGTATGGGACTTTCCTTGGCGTGGAAGGCAAGCTTGGAGATCTTGATATGTAGATCTCCTACCATTGTAACCGACTCTGTGTAACCCTAGCCCTCTCCGGTGTCTATATAAACCGGATGGCTTTAGTCCATAGGACGAACAACAATCATACCATAGGCTAGCTTCTAGGGTTTAGCCTCTTTGATCTCGTGGTAGATCCACTCTTTTAACACACATCATCAATATTAATCAAGCAGGACGAGGGTTTTACCTCCATCAAGAGGGCCGAACACTGGTAAACGTCGTGGCCCTTGTCTCCTGTTACCATCCGCCAAGACGCACAGTTTGGGACCCCCTACCCGAGATCCGCCGGTTTTGACACCGACAGTGAGCGACACACTCATCGTCGCTGGACACGGTCGGCTTCAGTGTGCCGAGGGTGGCGTTAGCACTGTGGCATGACCAGCAGATCAACACCCGGCTCGTCAAGGATGCACGGGGCGCCGAAGTGGGTGCGCGCTGCGACGCGTCCACGGAGTGGTGTAGCACGGCCAACTGCATCCCGAGGACCTGAGACCATGCCGGGCCGTCTTACTTTTTCAATGACATGTGGGGATCACATGTGAGCAAAGGGCATCTCCAACGTTGCCACGACCGCATCTGACTACCCTGGCACACCAAAAACCCTCGTCCCTCGCGCCTTCGCGCAGTGCGTTCCCAGCCGGCGCCAGCTGCCCGCATTCACGCCGTCCGTCTGTATGCCATCGTTAAGAGGCTCGGTGCCCGAGGAACCAACTCCGGTGACTTAATGACGCACTCGGACGCTTGGCCTCACCGGAATGCGCTACTTAAAGCGGCAACACCCAGCTAACCTCCACACCACAGCGCATCATCCTGCTACCTGGCACCACATCCGCCATGACGCGAGCGCAAATGCTTTGCGGGAGAGCTTGTCTTCGGGGATGAAGCTCGAGGTTGCCGCCCTCGCTCAAGTCGCCGCTCGTGACGCAATAGCAGCGTAGCCAGACGCGGACGCAACAGCACAAGCGGTGGCCACGCTGGCGGCCGATGATGGGAGCACCGTCAGCCACGCGTCCTACTTGCCGCCGTCCAACGTCCGGCGCCACCGAGGTCGAGGACTCCTCCGAGGATGAGTAGGGCATGGGAGGCCGCAGGGCATGGTGTGCCAACTGGTCGGTCTGTCTCCCGTGTTCTACTCTTCTTCGCCGGAGACCGCACCTTCACTTCATGGGTCTTGAACCCCGCCCCCGTACATGGAGATCACAGATGGAGGACGTCAGTCGCCGCCGTAGAATAGGCTTAGGGTCGGGTTTCTTTTATTTTTTTGTCCTATAAAAGTTTGAAATGTAATGAAAATCTGTCGTGTTTGCATTAATCTCGGCCGGTGTATATGAACTTTCACAATAATATAGTATATTGTAGGAGTACTAGCAAGATGCCCGTGCGTTGCACGAAACATCAAGATCTTGTGGGAGAAAAGGATGAACGAGGGAAGGCCTTATCTCCAAATGTGGAGAGGAGTAAATTACTAAATTGTCATAGTTTCCTTCCTATCCGTTAGATATAGATCAGACGACCTATATTGCAGGATGGCAGGCACACCATCATCACCAACTTTGCTTTTTATAAGAGTATATAAGAGTAGATAGATATGGAATGATGATTCGTTTTTGTGTGTATAAACTTAGAAGGTTTGAACCGAGACAAAGCTAACATGCAAAGTAAATAAAGACATAGGGTCTACATACACAATTTATCTTAGGCACTCCAATAGTACGTCCACCACACATTCACGCATTTCACATCTTTCTACATCTACGGGAACCTACGAAAGGGTTAACGTAAATTGCCTCTCTCACTCCTCCCTGATTTTCATGGTGGTTGGCCCCTCCCTCCCCCCAATCTAAAATCAACAGCTCACATGATTCACATTACGTTAATTACGTAACTGGGATTACATAGATATAGCATTATTTGTCCTAAAAACCCCACTAAGCCAACCTCCCAGCATATCGCGCCGGAAAAGACCCGGCCGCTCCGTTTTAGTCGGGATTACCGGATTACTAGTAGTAGTATCGATGGATCTCGCGAAGCACGAATTTTTTTAGGGGGCGAAGCACCAAGTTTAAAAGGAAAAAAGGCGGTACACTCACAACACCCCTGTCGCGGTCGCATTGCACCCCACACACGTTCGGTCCTGCACACGGCTCACGCAAACGGAACGCGCTTCGGCTTGCCTCTTCACTAAAACATGGGACTGCACTTAGAGAAACCGACCATGCGCCAACCCCCGCCCACCGCCGACCCCCCAAAAAATTCCCCCAAATCCCAAATTCAACCGCCCTTCGCCAACTAGCCAATAATATTTCCCAAACCCCTCCCCCCCCCCCTCCACTCCATTCGCTCCGCCAAAGCCGCCCTCCACGCTGCGATACGTCGGTGCTGCAGTTCGTCGAGGGGACGCACGGGGATCCTCTCGCTTCCACAGTACGATCTCGTAGATTGCCGTCCTCAAGCCGCGCCGCCACCACTGGCGACGTTCTTGTGGAGACGCACGGCGGTCAATGCCACCACCGCTGGCAATGTTCGTGTGGAGACGCATGGCGGTCAGCTTCTCCCACGGTAAGCACATTCTAGACTGAGGTCCAGTGCATGTCGGTGTAGCGCTGAATGTTAGCTGATAGACGCTGTTAATCTCACTGTTTGCCGAAGTAGTTTGCAGTCAATATGCTCTGCTTAAGAAGCTTCCTTGCCCTGTTCTGCACTCAATCTCCTTAGCTGAGATGGCATGCCAAGCCCGATTAGTTGCTAAAATATCCTGCCATGGTCTAGTAGCCAATCTGTTAGGTGAAATAGCTCTACACCGTTTTATACTCGATCTTTATTGCTGAGATGGCCTTTGATAGTTTGATGGATGTGTGCTCAGCCTGATTGACTGCTGAAACAGCCTGCCATAATTTAGCACTCAAATCTGTTTGCTGAATTAGCTTTACATATATTTCGTTACTTAGATCTGCTCGTCCAAATATCTTGCCATAGCTTTAGACATCAACCTAGGTATTTTTTATGGACTTCATAAAAAAGCATATATGCTTTTCCTGTAATATCTAGTAGAAGATCTAATTTGTATGCCTAACAGATGGACATGACTTGGTTAACTTCTGCTCGAAGACTCTCCGCTGCATATGTCGAGGGGGTTGAAAACTTCATGAACTTTATCAAAGCTGAGTACGGTGGTCCAAAATCAGATGTGCTCTGCCCATGTAGCAGTTGTATGAATTCAGTTACAAGATCCCGGTCAACTGTGCAAAATCATCTACACTTGTATGGGATGTCGGTCACATATACTAGGTGGGTTCATCATGGTGAAGCTATGAACATTAATGTTACTGACTATGTGGAAGCAACATATCACCATCTTGATCTGCCTGATGCTCAGGTGGAAGAGGAGGAGGAGGAGGAGGTGGTGGTGGCGGAGCCAGTGAGTTTAACCAACATTGAAACAATCCTACGAAATGTCGTGCATTTCATGAACTTCCACCCGCAGAAGAAAAACGGTGGGCCCGCATGTTGGAACAATGCAATGTGGCTGTCACCCCAGGAAATAAGCTGTCAGTATTCTCAGCTATGGTCACCTTTCTTCAGGTGAAGACATCTGAGCGGATGACCAACAAATCATTTGATGCGATGTTGGATGCTTTCCACAAATCTTTCCCAGATGCGTCTGAGCTGCCACACACCTATAGTAAAATGAAGAATTTCCTTCGTGCAGTTGGAATTGGATATGATATGATCCATGTATGTAAGAATAATTGTGTTTTGTTAGGAAGGATTATGCCAACAAGTGAATGCCTGAAATGCAAATCATCAAGATGGAAAGATGGCGATCTTTGTGAAGAGGATTCCTCATAATGTTCGAGACATTTTCCAATTATACCAAGATTGAGAGGTTGTTTCATGATCTTTGAAACAAGAGAGGATGTCTTGTGGCATTCTAGGAACCAGGAGTACAGAGATCGAATGTAATGAGCCATCCATCTCATGGTAGTGAGTGGAAAAGCTTCAATTAGAAACATAAAAGTTTGCTTGACGAGAAACATTAGACTTGGCTTAGCTTGGATGGATTTAACCCATTTGGCCACGAGGCGCCACATATAGCATGTGGCGATTGCTTGTTATCCTTACAACATGCCTCCAAATGTCTGCACCAAAGAATCAAACTACATGATGGCCTTGCTCATCCCAGGTCCAAAAAGTCATGGAAAGGATTTTGATTTATTCATGGAGCCTCTTGTGGAGGAACTTCAACAGCTATGGAGGGGTGTTCTCACTCGAGACCTATATAGCAGCCCACCATCTAATTTATTTCTGCGTGCTGTTATAGTTTGGTGCATCTATGATTATCCGGCTTTGGGCACTATGTTAGGGAGAACAACACATGGTTACAATGCATGTGTTCGCTGTGACAGGAATCCGCTGTCATACACAATAGTTAGCAAGATCAGTTACATTGGACATCGCCGTTTCCTTGCCAAGGACAAGCCGCGTCCTACAAAATACTGAAGACATGTGTTCAATGCAAAGCATGAAAACCGTGGTGCGCCAAAGAGGCTCACTGCCGATGAGTTGCAAGTGGAATTAGAGAAGGTCAGGCATATTACACCAGGAAACCATCCTAGTAATGGTAGCGGGAAAAGGAAGCGTGGCAGGGCAGAAGAGAGATTATTGCTTACCCACAGGTCCACTTTGTGGGATTTGGAGTATTGGAAAGATTTGGATCTGCAGCATAATCTTGATGTGATGCACATCAATAAAAATATATCTGACAGCATTATCGACACACTTCTTAATATTGAAGGCAAGACGAAAGATACCTTAAAATCTAGGATTGATTTGACACACCTGGGTATCAGAAAGGATTTGCAGGCGGACGATGAAGGTAAACCACGGGATATAGCACCAGCTGTGTATGTCTTGGACAAGGTAAAAAGAAAAGAATTCTGCGAGGTCCTGTCATGTGTGAGATTCCACATGGATTTGCTTCCAACCACGAAAGGAGAGTCGGTCTGAGATGGAAACAAGGTACAAGGGTTGAAAAATCATGACTGCCACATCCTACTTCAAAGGGTTTTACGTGTTATCCTTAGAGGATTGGGCATACGACTTATCTGAGCGATTCAAGAGTTGAGACAATTCTTGAGGAACTCTGCGGTAGAAATATCAGGATAGATGCTTTGGAGCATCTTAGAGACAAGATACCAACTAACTTATGCGACCTTGAGAAGATATATCCTCCAGCCTTCTTTGATGTGATGGTGCATTTGGCTGTTCATCTACCTCATGCAGCACTACTTAGAGGTCCAGTACAGTATGGATGGTTGTACCCTATTGAAAGGCGGCTAGGCACTTTCAAGGGCTATGTTAGGAATAGATCTAGACCCGAGGGTGCCATTGCAGAGGCCTACATTGCTACAGAAGCGTTGACATTCTGCTCAAAATACATTGAAACAGCTGATCAGCTTAGGAAAGAGGTGGATGAAGACAATCCCGGGCTCAATGTTTTTGATTATTCATTCGAAATTCTGAGGAAGAGTCGACAAGAGGACAAACACGAAGATTTGGACAAAATGGTTTGGTATGTGTTGAATAACTGTCACGAGATCTGATGAAGTGCTAAGTACTGCAGCTTATACATCGTAATCTACTAAACTTGCAGCACATTCTTATATATTTAGATGTTTGATGCGATCACTATGTTGTGCAGCATCTACAAAAAGGAGTTACTGCCACAAAATCCAAGAAAAATTGACAAACCGGTTATGGCAGGATTTGCGAAATGGTTCAAGAGCCATGTAAGCTTTTGAATTGCACTGTTTTTTTAATATATTGAGTACATAAGATGACCAACTTGTCTATTTTCTAACCTTAGGTTAAGAAGATGCAAGAGGATGGGCAGGCAGTTGACGATGCCCTTTACGCACTAGCAATGGGTCCTGATACTCGGGTAACACATTATGAATCTTGCGTTGTTGGAGATGTGCGCTACAACACCCTTGCACGCGACGAAGGCGGGAAGACACAAAATAGTGCCATTATGAGCATGGATACGTACGACAGAGAGAAACTGAAATGTATGCTAACATAACATACATTGTTCAGTTGCAGTATATCTCCAGTTTCGAGGATCATCGGTGTGTGGTTCTGTTGTGCTGTCATTGGTATAACCTGTTTTCCAGGATCGCAAAACCCAGAGCTGATGATTATTTAAAATCCATCAATGTCAAGGCAGCATACCAGACCAACGAGCCATTTAGTTTGGCAAATCAAGCAACACATGTTTTTTTCTTGGAAGACACATTTGCACGCAGCAATGACTGGAGAGTATTGCAAAGGTTTGAGTAGAGGAATACGTTTAATGAAGTTGCACAACAAGATGATGCTTACACTGCTCTTGATGTACAAGATTCCACAGATGTTCCTAATATCTTTGAGAACCATCACTTCAATGACGCTGGCGAAAAGATTGCCTGTCGTGCTGTGGACATAGAAGAGTTGATCAAGAAGAAGCCAACGTTCGAGGACATTGAGGATGAAGAAGAAGATGACACTGTGGGGAATTACGATTCAGACTGATACACATGGTGAAGATGTTGACGCTGCTGCTGCTGCGGATGATGATTAAATTGCTTTTGTCGTATTTTCCTGTCAGAAGACGTTTTTTATCTACTATGTGAAATTGTGTTAGCTATGACAACTGAAACCTGATGAACGTGTTGTTTAGTATTTTTCTGTGAGAACATCACTTGTTATGTATGTTGATTTGTGTTTGGTGATTGTATGACGACTAAAACATGATGACATTGTTGTTTAGTTCTACTCATATTTGGCGGTGAAACTTGAATTTGATGACGTAGTTTGCTGATGGACTGCAATTTGCTCGACGTCTTCAAATGGGAACAAAGCTGACCCGACAGGGCCTCTCCTAATTTATTTATTTATTACCAAAATGGCCTCTACTATTTATTTATTTACGACAAAAGGGGATACCCCCCGATTTCCGTTAATAGAAATCATTAGATGTTCACGACACTACGCCCAGCCTGCTACACAGGTTTCATTCATTACTAGTTTCAGTAAAGTGGTCATGTCATAGCCACTGAATACATCACGAGTGCTACATACACTTCAAATAAAGAGACAATCATCCTACAGAGCACATCAATTTTACCCATTGTCTTCACAAGCTCTTTCCTCATTGCAGTCAAGGTCGTTCAGCAGCTGTTGCTTGGCCATGATCAGAGGAATTGCATCTTTAACCTTCTACTCTGCATCTTCCTCTTCCGCCGTTCCTTCAGTTACTTGTCCAACACCCCAACCTACTGGTATTGGGATTCCTCGGCTAACCAAATAATTAGCGTAGTTGCATTCCCCCACATCAGCAACTTCCCAGAAATACAAATCACATGAATCTTCCCTTTTCTGCACGAATCAAATTGGAAGATCATCAACCAAACTATTAAAAAAATTAGCAACTGAAAGCAGCAGAACAACACTTAAACATATTATTACCCCATGATTCGTGCATTTGTAGAAGACTCGGCCTGGGTTGAGGATTGTGGTTGAGACGCGATGGATGACTCTGCGTGATTTGCAGCAGTGGCACCACACCAATGGCAGCAGGTTGCGATGATCAACCGGCTGCGGTGTGTGTGCCGGCGGGGGTGTGATGAGACCCACATGCGATGGTACGGGTGGCGACTTGGCGCATATCTGGTTGTTGCCTGCTGAAGAGTGGGTGGACGAGCAGCCAGCGGACATGGTTGCTGCGGCCAGAGCTTCTGATGCTAGGTAGAGTAAGTAGAGAAGAGGAGAAACGAACGTTGGATATGTTAGTTTCATTACTTGCAGAGTAGCATAGCACCATATATAGTCATAGTCTAGGTTTGGATTCGAACCAGCTACAGGAGCACGTCTCTGTTTTTTCTAAAACTCAACAACATCTCTTTACTGGTACACAAGCTTGTTCTGTACGCCTTCTCAAGTCTTTGATTTTCTTTCTTTTTTTTGCGAGGAAGGAAGGAGGACAAAATTGAGAGTTCCTGGGACTCGAACCCAAGACCTCTCGGTTGAAAACCAAGGGTGCTAGTCACTTACGTGGTGAACGTACCCTAGGAGGAGGACGGCACACAAACGCATTTTACTTGCAGTTTTAGTTGCAACGCGAGATCGAACGGTCGTAGTTTCGGGAATGTTATCAGATGAACGAGCCCAGTTTTCTTTTCTTCCTATATATAAAAAATATGCTACTTGGTGTCAGCTTAGTCAACAAACGATTGTGCCAACCTTGACCATTGGATTGACATTCAACGTCTGTCGTGTTTCTTCAGTCTCTTCTTCCTCCAGCCGCCAAAGCCAAACCAGCATCGGTGGGACCGCCTGCTCCCGCCTCCCATGGCTGGCTATGCTGCCGCGCACGCATTGTGGCCACATTGCACCCTAAAACTCTGCACATCTTACCCGGCTCCTGTTCGTTCCCGTCCGAGGCCTCACCATCGTCCTCCGCCTTGGTTCGCTCGCCGCGGCACCGCCCTCCGGTGTTGTCAACATGGTCAACAACCGAGAGGAATAAGGAGATGACTATACATGGTGAGGATGACAGTAGGGACCCAGCAGCGCGCAGTAATTTTGTTTTTTCGGGACGGAGAAGGGTATCAACTGGGTTGTGCGGGAGTTGTGGCCCGTCTAGCCCAGGATTTTATTTCATATGTTTACCACATGACCAGCTCAGTTTGTTTTTTTCCTTTCTGAAAATGGCTAGCCCAGCTATTTTGTTTTTTTGCAGAATAACCAACGTAGGCCTACTTGCTTTTCTACGCCCTGTTGGGTCGGAAATCTTTCAAGACGAGGAGGGATGCTTTTTGCCCAAAAAATGGGCTATAAGTAAAAAGAAATGGGCTATAAGTAACAATAAATGGACTGTAAAATGAAAAAATACAACAAACAGACAATTAGTTCCAAAATACTTTTTTCTTTTGGATTTTGATATTTTAAATTTCATTGTTTTTGTGCGGGTAAAATTCCATTGGATTTAAATTTAAGGTAGGTTTAGTTTTTAAATTAATTTGAATCTGGCTAGAAATTTTGGGCTGTATGTGCTACCTCTTGAGCTTGCGTTGGATTTCTCCGAAGAGGAGAGGATGATGCAGAGTAGCGTAAGTATTTCCCTCAGTTTTTGAGAACCAAGGTATCAATCCAGTAGGAGGCTACACGCAAGTCCCTTGTACCTACACAAAAACAATAGCTCCTCGCAACCAACGCGATAAGGGGTTGTCAATCCCTTCACGGTCACTTACGAGAGTGAGATCTGATAGAGATGATAGATAATATTTTTGGTATTTTTGATATAGAGATGCAAAGTGAAAAGTAAAAGGCAAAGTAAAAAGCAAAGCAATAATAAAGTGATGGAGATTGATAAGATGAGAATAGACCCGGGGGCCATAGGTTTCACTAGTGGCTTCTCTCAAGAGCATAAGTATTCTACGATGGGTGAACAAATTATTGTTGAGCAATTGACAGAATTGAGCATAGTTAAGAGAATATCTATGTATGATCATGTATATAGGCATCACGTCCGTGACAAGTAGACCGACTCCTGCCTGCATCTACTACTATTACTCCACTCATCGACCGCTATCCAGCATGCATCTAGAGTATTAAGTTAAAAACAGAGTAACACCTTAAGCAAGATGACATGATGTAGAGGGATAAATTCATGCAATATGATATAAACCCCATCTTGTTATCCTCGATGGCAACAATACAATGCGTGCCTTGCTGCCCCTTCTGTCACTAAGAAAGGACACCGCAAGATTGAACCCAAAGCTAAGCACTTCTCCCATGGCAAGAAAAACCAATCTAGTAGGCCAAACCAAACTGATAGTTCGAAGAGACTTGCAAAGATAACCAATCATACATAAAAGAATTCAGAGAAGATTCAAATATTATTCATAGATAGACTTGATCATAAACCCACAATTCATCGGTCTCAACAAACACACCACAAAAAGAAGATTACATAGAATAGATCTCCACAAGAGAGGGGGACAACATTGTATTGAGATCCAAAAAGAGAGAAGAAGCCATCTAGCTAATAACTATGGACCCGAAGGTCTGAGGTAAACTACTCACACTTCATCGGAGAGGCTATGATGATGTAGAAGCCCTCCGTGATAACGGCCCTCTACGGCGGAGCTCCGAAGCAGGCCCCAAGATGGGATCTCGTGGATACAGAAAGTTGCGATGGTGGAATTAGGTTTTTGGCTCCGTATCTGATCGTTTGGGGGTACATAGGTATATATAGGAGGAAGGAGTACGAGGGGCCCACGAGGCAGGGGGCGCGCCCTAGGGGGGCATGCCCCCACCCTCGTGACCGCCTCTTTGCTTCCTTGGAGTAGGGTCCAAGTCTCCTAGATCACGTTCGGTGAGAAAATCACATTCCCGAAGGTTTCATTCCGTTTGGACTCCGTTTGATATTCCGTTTCTTGAAACTTGAAATAGGCAAAAACAGCAATTCAGGCTGGGCCTCCGGTTAATAGGTTAGTCCCAAAATAATATAAAAGTGGAAAATAAAGCCCAATATAGTCCAAAACAGTAGATAATATAACATGGAGCAATCAAAAATTATAGATATGTTGGAGACGTATCAGTATGCTATTTGGGACAGATTTGGAGGCTGACTTGTGGGTCTACTAGGTTGACGTGTAAGAAAGGCTTTGTCAACTTAATCAACAAACGATTCTAGCAGCAGTGATCGTTGGATGTTAATCCAACGGCCGTGCTGCTTCTTCAATATCTGATCTTCTTGCTCCAGTCGCCAAAACCAGTGCCGGTGGGACTGCCTACTCCCGCCTCCCGTGGCCGGCGGTGCTGCCGCACAGGCCGCACCGCACCACCCTACTCCATTGCTGGCTAGGCCATTCCTCTACTCACCCACACCTCCTGTTATTTTTCGGCGACGGCAGCCGAACCAGTAAACCCTCGTACTCCCCACTGCGTGGGCAACCACTACCGAGTATTCCCCGGCTCCGTGTCGGTCCCTTCCTAGGCCTCGCCGTCGTCCACCGCCTTGGTGCTCTCGGTGCGGCGTGGTCAACATGGTCAACGAACGACATCCATCAAAAGTGAACTTTACGTGGAGAGGCTGACAGCTGGGTCCACGGCCGTACACAAGGAAATGCCTCCTTATTACGCGCAAAATAATGATTCCTCCACCTGACAGTTGGGACCCACCAGAAGGGCCTTTGTACTTCATGAAAATAAAGTTCCCCCACTGGCAGCTCGGACCCACCAACTATATCTTCGCACGCAAGGAAGTGCCTCCTTATTACGCACAAAAAATGAATACTCCCCCAGCTAGCTGGGACCCATCATAGTGGGAGGCTGACTTGTGGGCCTAATAAGTTGACGCGGACGGAGGGCTTTGTCAACTTAGTCAATATGAATGATTCTAGCTCCGGTGACCGTACGATGTCCATCCAACGGCCGTAGTGCTTCTTCAACCTCTGGTCTTCTTGCACCAGCCGCCCCAACTAGCACCAGTCGTGCGGCCTGCTCCTGCCTCCCGTGGCCGGCTGTGCTGCCGCGGAGGCCTCACAACCCCTACTAGTCCCACTGCTGGCCAGGCCCTGCGGCGACGGCATCCTCACACTGCAGCCGAACCAGTGAACCCTCGTACTCCTCTCCGCGTGGGCATCCACTGCCGCGTCTTCCCCGGCTCCGCGTCGTCCCCTTCCTAGGCCTCGCGTCGTCCATTGCCCTGGTGCTCTCGGCACGGCGTGGTCAACATGGTCAAGGAATGACTTCCATCAGAAGAGTACTGTACGTGTAGAGGCTGACAGCTGGGTCCACGGCCGCAGCAAGGAAGTGCCTCCTTTTTACGGGCAAAATAATGATTCCTCCACCTGACAGCAGGGACCCACCGGAAGGGCCACTTTATTTCGTGAAAAAACGTTTCCCCCTGACTGCTGGGACCCACCAGCTACATCTCCGCACGCAAGGAAGTTCCTGACAGTCGGGACCCACCTGGTCGAAGCGTATGTAGCATTGTCATTCTGGTCGCGAACGTGTACGTACATACGATCGGCCGGTCTGCAGGCTGCAGCGATGAACCATGGCTGTGTAAGGAAGGGCACGTGTCGTAGTATAGGCGCGCATTTGTCATAGTAGAGGTGTGCACATAGCATGTCACGCAGTCCCATTAATATCGTGTACACATACGTACAACCAGGGTGCAAGAAAGTAAATACAGCCACGTACGTACATACAGGCGGGGTCTTGAATGCCTACTCACGCATACATACGACCAGGGCTCGTGTACATGGCTGGGTCGGAACGGAGAAACTGCGTTGTCGTGTTCATCGGGAGCCAATCGGCTTGGACGGAACAACCGATCGAAACAAGGCCTAGCATACCAAAAAATAGAGGAAACGGCCTTGTGTTCGGCAGGCCACGGTCGAAACGGGATCTTGTTCATCGGGAGGGGTCTGGCGTACCACAAAACGGAGGAAACAGACTTCTCTTGGACCTCCTATGGTCGAAACGGGGTCCTGTTGATCGGGAGGGGTGTGGCGTACCGCAAAACGGAGGAAACGGACTTGTGTTGGAGCGCTACAGTCAAAAGGGGGGTCCTGTTCATCGGGAGGGGTGTGGCGTACCGCAAAACGGGACTCCATGGGATACTATTCATCTCCACCATTGACTGCCTCCACGGGCTACTGTTCATCCACCGTCGACCTCCTCCAGCCTCCACCTGTGACTGTTCATCCACGACGTCTCCCCTCCTGCCTCCACTAGCCACTTTTCATCCACGGGCTCCTGTTCATCCAGCCTCCACCGCTCCTCCACCGGGTACTATTCAACCAGCCCTCTCCATTGGGTCGTGTTCAACCACCCCTCCAGGGATACTGTTCATCCAGCCCTCCACTGGCTACTGTTCAACCAGCCCTCCACGGTGTCCTGTTCATCCAGCCCTCCATGGGGTCCTGTTCATCCACCCCAACCAGCTCGATCGGTGTCATGTTCATCCAGCGGCAACGTCCTCTACTACCACGGGGTCCTGTTCATCCACCCCCCCACCAAGAACTGTTCATCCACCCCCCAACAACGCTCACTGTTCATCATGAGGCAGCATCGATTGGCTTCAGTTAGTAGTAGTAGCGAAGGAATCATTGGGTTCAGCTAACAGCAAGGGACCGATCGGGGTTCAGTAACATAGCTAGTGCAATCGCTCGGGTTCAGTTAGAGCCCAATGCCTCGCTCGGGTTTGATACGTCTCCAACGTATCTATAATTTTTGATTGTTCCATGCTATTATATTATGTGTTTTGAATGATTATGGGCTTTATTATAGACTTATATATTATTTTTGGGACTAACCTATTAACCGGAGGCCCAACCCATATTGCTGTTTTATTGCCTGTTTCAGTATTTTGAAGAAAAGGAATATCAAACGGAGTCCAAACGGAATGAAACTTTCGGCAACGTGATTTTTTGGAAGAATATCACCCAGGAGACTTGGAGTTCATGTCAGAAGACCCTCGAGGAGGCCACAAGATAGGAGGGCGCGCCCCCCTACTGGGCGCGCCCCCCTGTCTCGTGGACCCCTCGAGCACCCCCGACCGACTTCTTTCGCCTATATAAGCCTACGTACCCTAAAAACATCGAATATCAAGATAGATCGGGAGTTCCGCCGCCGCAAGCCTCTGTAGCCACCAAAAACCTCTCGGCAGCCCGTTCCGGCACCCTGCCGGAGGGGGAACCCATCACCGGTGGCCATCTTCATCATCCCGGAGCTCTCCATGACGAGGAGGGAGTATTTCACCCTCGGGGCTGAGGGTATGTACCAGTAGCTATGTGTTTGATCTCTCTCTCTCTCTCTCTCTCTCTCTCTCTCTCGTGTTATCTCTTCGTGTTCCCTCTATGGCACGATCTTGATGTATCCTGAGCTTTGCTATTGTAGTTGGATCTTATGATGTTTCTCCCCCTCTACTCTCTTGTGATGAATTGAGTTTCCCCTTTGAAGTTATTTTATCGGATTGAGTATTTTATGAGAACACTTGATGTATGTCTTGCCGTGTTTATCTGTGGTGACAATGGGATATCATGTGCCTCTTGATGTATGTTTTGGTGACCAACTTGCGGGTTCCGCCCATGAACCTATGCATAGGGGTTGGCACACGTTCTTGACTCTCCGGTAGAAACTTTGGGGCACTCTTTGAAGTACTTTGTGTTGGTTGGATGAACCTGAGATTGTGTGATGCATATCGTATAATCATGCCCACGGATACTTGAGGTGACAATGGAGTATCTAGGTGACATTAGGGTTTTGGTTGATTTGTGTCTTAAGGTGTTATACTAGTACGAACTCTTTAATGATTGATCCGAAAGAATAACTTTGAGGTGGTTTCGTACCCTACCATAATCTCTATGTTTGTTCTCCGCTATTAGTGGCTTTGGAGTGACTCTTTGTTGCATGTTGAGGGACTGTTATATGATCTATCTATGTTATTATTGTTCAGAGAACTTGCACTAGTGAAAGTATGAACCCTAGGCCTTGTTTCCTATCATTGCAATAACGTCTACGCTCACTCTTATCATTAGTTACCTTGCTGTTTTTATTATTTCAGATTACAAATACCTATATCTACTATCTATTTTGCACTTGTATCACCATCTCTTCGCCGACCTAGTGCACCTATACAATTTACCATTGTATTGGGTGTGTTGGGGACACAAGAGACTCTTTGTTATTTGGTTGCAGGGTTGTTTGAGAGAGACCATCTTCATCCTACGCCTCCTACGGATTGATAAACCTTAGGTCATCCACTTGAGGGAAATTTGCTACTGTCCTACAAACCTATGCACTTGCAGGCCCAACAACGTCTACAAGAAGAAGGTTGTGTAGTAGACATCAAGCTCTTTTCTGGTGCCGTTGCCTGGGAGGTGAGTGCTTGAAGGTATATCTTTATATCTTGCAATCAAATCTTTTTGTTTCTTGTTTTATCACTAGTTTAGTTTATAAAAGAAAATTAGAAAAAAATGGAGTTAAGTTTGTCTCATACGCTTTGTCTTTTTAATATCTTTCGTGAGTTTGATGGAAAGGAAAATTGTGCTCAAGTACTTGAACAAGAATACTTTAAAATGCTTGGTACTAAATCTTTGAATGATGAGCATGATTGCAATGTTGTTAGTATAAACTCCTTGAATATCCATAGTACTAATGATGATTGCACTATTTATGATGAAAATGTCTCCTATAAGCATGTTGATTTTTGTGGAGTAGATTGGATTTGCATGGACACACCAAATAGATAAAATAGATATTGCAAGAGCCATAAGTATTTAAAAACTAAAGGTTTGCAAGAAAGTCTTGATGAGTGTGCTAAAAGATTCAATATTTTGCGCACTCCTTGTGAACTTTGCAATGAACGTGGTCATTTAAATCTCCAATGCAAACTGTTTTATGATCAAATCGTGTCCAAAAATTGTGATAGCTTGATTACCCTTGGGCATCATAAAGAGCTTAGTCTTATTTTGGGGTATGAAGAAATGAAACGTATAACCGAGGGCATTCCAAAATTTAATCTTGATAGATTTCTTGATTTTGATCTAGAGGATATTTATTTGTATTGTGCGGTGAATTGCATTGAAAATCCTTATATTGTCAATTACCTAAAGAAAAGAAAGCAAATAGAAGATGAAGAGAATACTAATGAAAGGGAAGAGACTTCCCAATCTCCTCCTATTATTTCTTATGATGAATCAGGTAACGAGGAGGAGCTTGCTATTCAACCAATCTCATCAATAAGGAGCTCAGAGAGGAAGGTTGAACCCACACATAATGTGAAGAAGAAAAAGAAAAGAAGGAACAACAAAGGTAGAAAGGTATCCCTCCCAAATGATGTTGCTCCTACTACTCATTGTGATGATGATAATTGCTATACTATTGGTGCTATCAATATTTTTAATGATGAGAGTGATTATGCTTATGATATGAAAGGGCCCAAGCTTGGGGAAGCTATGTTTGATGAGGATGAAATGTTTGAGAATATATTTGCTGAAATTAATGTTTGTCCCAAGCTTGGGGATGCTACGTTTAGTGAAGATGATATTTTTAGCATCCCAAATTTTGATATGCAAAGTTGTTATGATGATAGCATGCCTCCTACCTATGATGATTATATTGATGTGGGTTTGGAAGAGTGTCAACTTTAGGAAGTAGTGATCCCACTATTTTGGAGGATGTTGAATCTTATTGTGATGAACATGAAAGTGGATTTGGAAGAGTGTCAACTTTATTTAGTGATGATTCCACTATTTCGGAAGAGGTTCCAATTGATTATGAGAACAAAGTTGCTATATATGATGATTATTGTGATGACTTGTATGCTATTAGGAATAATGATAACCATGAAACTTGTCATCATGATTTTAGTTTTCAATTGGATTATGCCTCACATGATAATTATTTTGTTGAGTTTGCTCCCACTATTCCGAATGAGAAGAATTTTACTTATGTGGAGAGTAACAAATTCTCTATGCTGGTAGATCATAAAAAGAATGCTTCAGGTGCTGGTTATATTGTTGAATTCATTCAGGATGCTACTGAAAATTATTATGAGGGAGGAACATATGCTTGTAGGAATTGCAATAATATTAAGTTTCCTCTCTATGTGCTTAAAATCTTGAAGTTGTGTTTGTTTTACCCTCCTATGCAAGTTGATTCTTGTTCCTATAAGTTGTTTGCTCACAAAATACCTATGCATAGGAAGTGGGCTAGAATTAAATGTGCTAGTCATATTCTTCATGGTGCTCTCTTTATGTTTCAATTCCTATCTTTTATGTGAGCATCATTGAAATCATCATGCCTAGCTAGGGGCATTAAACGATAGCGCTTGTTGGGAGGCAACCCAATTTTATTTTTAGTTTTTTTTTCTTTTGCTTCTGGTTAGGAATAAATAATCCATCTAGCCTCTGTTTAGATGTGGTTTTATGTTTTAATTAGTGTTTGCGCCAAGTAGAACCTTTGGGAAGACTTGGGTGAAGGCTTTATGATCATGCTGTAAAAAAACAGAAACTTTAGCGCTCACGAGATTAGCTAGAAATTTTTACTGGAGAGTGATATTTAGTTGATTCTTTTTGAAGATGATTACTAGTCAAATTCCTCAGGTCCATCAATTTATTTTAGAATTTTTGGAGTTCCAGAAGTTTGCGTTAGTTACAGATTACTACAGACTGTTCTGTTTTTGACAGATTCTGTTTTTCGTGTGTTGTTTGCTTATTTTGATGCATCTATGGCTAGTAAAATAGTTTATAAACCATATAGAAGTTGGAATACAGTAGGTTTAACACATATATAAATAAAGAATGAGTTCATTACAGTACCTTATGTGGTGGTTTTGCTTTCTTTCACTAACGGAGCTTACGAGTTTTCTATTCAGTTTTGTGTTGTGAAGTTTTCAAGTTTTGGGTAAAGATTCGATGGACTATGGAATAAGGAGTGGTAAGAGCCTAATCTTGGGGATGTCCAAGGCACCCCAAGGTAATATTCAAGGATAACCAAGAGCCTAAGCTTGGGGATGCCCCGGAAGGCATCCCCTCTTTCGTCTTCGTTCATCGGTAACTTTACTTGGATCTATATTTTTATTTACCACATGATATGTGTTTTTCTTGGAGCATCATTTTCTTTTGTTAGTATTAGCTTTATGTTATTTATAATAATGTTTTGCATCTTTATTTTTAATAAAAAAGTCAAGGATAGCCTTTGCCATGCTTATTTTGCTAGTATACATGTTGCTGTTTGAAAACAGAAAGTTTACAGCTGTTCAAAAAATTCCTCAGAAAAGTCAGAGAATGGTATAATGTTGAAACTTTTTGAATATTGAGCTCTGATAAATTTATTACAGTGGGAATTTTAGTTCATAATTTTTGGAGTCAGGTAAGTATTGATACTCTTGCATTCTTTATAGACTGTACTGTTTTGGCAGATTGCTGTTATGATTGCATTGTTTGCATATGTTTACTTGTTTAATGATTCTATTTGAGGATAGGAGTATTAAATATGCAGAGGAATTTTGTATGCAATGTTGAATAATAATTTTAGTGATTTGTTACATTAGAAAATGATAAGGTTTTGCATTGGTTTATACTAACCTATCTCACGAGTTCTTGTTGAGTTTTTTGTGGATGAGGCTTTTGATAAAAAGAGAAACCAGGATATGAGAGGAATTAAGGAGACACAAAAGTTCAAGCTTGGGGATGCCCAAGGCACCCCAAGATAATATTTCAAGAAGTCTCAAGCATCTAAGCTTGGGGATGCCCCGGTAGGCATCCCACCTTTCTTCTTCAACAACTATCGGTTAGTATCGGTTGAACCTAAGTTTTTGCTTCTTCACATGAGTTGTGCTATCCTTGCAATGTAGTTCTATTTAGCTTTGCTTTCTGTTTGAATAAAATACCAAGATCTGAAATTATTAAATGGGAGAGTCTTCACATAGTTGTATAATTATTCGACTACTCATTGATCTTCACTCATATCTTTTGGAGTAGTTTTTTGTTTGCTCTAGTTCTTCACTTATATCTTTTAGAGCACAATGGTGGTTTTATTTTTTTTGAAGAAATAGATGAAATCTCATGCTTCACTTATATTATTTTGAGAGTCTTAAATAGCATGGTAATTTTCTTAAATAATCTTAATATGCCAGGTATTCAAAAATAGTAAAAACTTTCTTATGAGTGTGTTTAATACTAAGAAAAGTTTGATGCTTGATAATTGTTTTGAGATATGAAGATGGTGAGATTAGAGTCATGCTAGTTGAGTAGTTGTGAATTTGAGAAATACTTGTGTTAAAGGTTGTGATTCCTGTAGCATGCACGTATGGTGAACCGTTATGTGATGAAGTCGGAGCATGATTTATTTATTGATTGTCTTCCTTATGAGTGGCGGTCGGGGACGAGCGATGGTCTTTTCCTACCAATCTATCCCCCTAGGAGCATGCGCGTAATACTTTGCTTTGATAACTTGTAGATTTTTGCAATAAGTATATGAGTTCTTTATGACTAATGTTGAGTCCATGGATTATACGCACTCTCACCCTTCCACCAATGCTAGCCTCTCTAATACCGCGCACTTTTCGCCGGTATCATACACCCACCATATATCTTCCTCAAAACAGCCACCATACCTACCTAGCATGGCATTTCCATAGCCATTCCGAGATATATTGCCATGCAACTTTCCACCGTTCCGTTTATTATGACACGCTCCATCATTGTCATATTGCTTTGCATGATCATGTAGTTGGCACCGTATTTGTGGCAAAGCCACCGTTCATAATTCTTTCATACATGTCATTCATGAGTCATTGCACATCCCGGTACACTGCCGGAGGCATTCATATAGAGTCATATCTTGTTCTAGTTTCGAGTTGTAATTGTTGACTTGTAAGAAAATAAAAGTGTGATGATCATCAGTTTTTAGAGCATTGTCCCAGTGAGGAAAGGATGATGGAGACTATGATTCCCCCACAAGTCGGGATGAGACTCCGGACGAAAAATAAAGAAAAAAGAGAAAACAAAGAGGCCATAAAAAAGGAGAAAAGGCCCAAATAAAAAATAAAAATAAAAAAATGAGAGAAAAAGAGAGAAGGGGCAATGCTACTATCCTTTTACCACACTTGTGCTTCAAAGTAGCACCGTGATCTTCATGATAGAGAGTCTCCTATGTTGTCACTTTCATATACTAGTGGGAATTTTACATTATAGAACTTGGCTTGTATATTCCAATGATGGGCTTCCTCAAAATGCCCTAGGTCTTCGTGAGCAAGCGAGTTGGATGCACACCCACTTAGTTTCTTTTGTTGAGCTTTCAAATGCTTATAGCTCTAGTGCATCCGTTGCATGGCAATCCCTACTCACTCACATTGATATCTATTGATGGGCATCTCCATAGCCCGTTGATACGCCTAGTTGATGTGAGACTATCTTCTCCCTTTTTGTCTTCTCCACAACCACCATTCTATTCCACATATAGTGCTATATCCATGGCTCACGCTCATGTATTGCGTGAAGATTTAAAAAGTTTTGAAAATGTCAAAAGTATGAAACAATTGCTTGGCTTGTCATCGGGGTTGTGCATGATTTAAATACTTTGTGTGGTGAAGATAGAGCATAGCCAGACTATATGATTTTGTAGGGATAACTTTCTTTGGCCATGTTATTTTGAGAAGACATAATTGCTTAGTTAGTATACTTGAAGTATTATTATTTCTATGTCAATATTAAACTTTTGTCTTGAATCTTTTGGATCTGAATATTCATATCACAATTAAGAAGAATTACAATGGAATTATGCCAACTAGCACTCCACATCAAAAATCCTATTTTTATCATTTACCTACTCGAGGACGAGCAGGAATTAAGCTTGGGGATGCTTGATACATCTCCAACGTATCTATAATTTTTGATTGTGCCATGCTATTATATTATGTGTTTTGAATGATTATGGGCTTTATTATACACTTTTATATTATTTTTGGGACTAACCTATTAACCAGAGGCCCAGCCCATATTGCTGTTTTATTGCCTGTTTCAGTATTTCGAAGAAAGGAATATCAAACGGAGTCCAAACGGAATGAAACATTCGGCAACATGATTTTTTGGAAGAATATCACCCAGGAGGCTAGTTCACGTCAGAAGACCCTCGAGGAGTCCACGAGATATGAGGGCGCGCCCCCCTACTGGGCGCGCCCCCTGTCTCGTGGACCCCTCGAGCACCCCCCAACCGACTTCTTTCGCCTATATAAGCCTACGTACCCTAAAAACATCGAATATCAAGATAGATTGGGAGTTCCGCCGCCGCAAGCCTCCATAGCCACCAAAAACCTCTCGGCAGCCCCCAAGGCACCACTGAGGGGGAACCCATCACCGGTGGCCATCTTCATCATCCCGGCGCTCTCCATGACGAGGAGGGAGTAGTTCACCCTCGGGGCTGAGGGTATGTACCAGTAGCTATGTGTTTGATATCTCTCTCTCTCTCTCTCTCTCTCTCTCTCTCTCTCGTGTTCTCTCTTCGTGTTCCCTCTATGGCACGATCTTGATGTATCCCGAGCTTTGCTATTGTAGTTGGATCTTATGATGTTTCTCCCCCTCTACTCTCTTGTGATGAATTGAGTTTCCCCTTTGAAGTTATCTTATCAGATTGATTCTTTTATGAGAACACTTGATGTATGTATTGCCGTGTTTATCTGTGGTGACAATGGGATATCATGTGCCTCTTGATGTATGTTTTGGTGACCAACTTGTGGGTTCCGCCCATGAACCTATGCATAGGGTTTGGCACACGTTCTTGACTCTCCGGTAGAAACTTTGGGGCACTCTTTGAAGTACTTTGTGTTGGTTGGATGAATCTGAGATTGTGTGATGCATATCGTATAATCATGCCCACGGATACTTGAGGTGACAATGGAGTATCTAGGTGACATTAGGGTTTTGGTTGATTTGTGTCTTGAGGTGTTATTCTAGTATGAACTCTTTAATAGATTGATCCGAAAGAATAACTTTGAGGTGGTTTCGTACCCTACCATAATCTCTACGTTTGTTCTCCGCTATTAGTGGCTTTGGAGTGACTCTTTGTTGCATGTTGAGGGACTGTTATATGATCTATCTATGTTATTATTGTTGAGAGAACTTGCACTGGTGAAAGTATGAACCCTAGGCCTTGTTTCCTATCATTGCAATACCGTTTACGCTCACTTTTATCATTAGTTACCTTGCTGTTTTTATTATTTGAGATTACAAATACCTATATCTACTATCTATTTTGCACTTGTATCACCATCTCTTCGCCGAACTAGTGCACCTATACAATTTACCATTGTATTGGGTGTGTTGGGGACACAAGAGACTCTTTGTTATTTGGTTGCAGGGTTGTTTGAGAGAGACCATCTTCATCCTATGCCTCCTACGGATTGATAAACCTTAGGTCATCCACTTGAGGGAAATTTTCTACTGTCCTACAAACCTGTGCACTTGCAGGCCCAACAACGTCTACAAGAAGAAGGTTTTGTAGTAGACATCAGGGTTCAGTTAGAGTGCAACGCCTCGCACACACGCGCATACGTGTACAAGAGAAAGTCGCAAACCTCCGTGCATCGGTCAGCCCCGACCACCCACCATAACCGGGAACTCCGCGATATTTTCCTCGCCCTCGCTTCTACCACGGTTTTTTCCATCAGGGACGACCCAAATAATGTCATATAGCCGCGTCTCCAGCCCGCCCAGGACGAAAAGCCCATTTTCTGTCATGATTTTTTGTCATAGAAGTAGGACCCCACCACATCTATGATGATACCGGGTTTTGTCACAATTATCATAATAGAAGTGTCATAAGCATGACATAATTTTTTTGTTCGGACCAAAATGTCATGGATATGTCTTTTTTTATAGTGTATGGATAGCTTTTCCATGTACATGTAGTTCAAATTTTAATTACGGTCATTAAATGGCCAGAACACCACTTAAATATCTCAAAAAGGTTAAACGACACCTGGAATTTTCCAAATTTTGACATGACAATTGTATTAGTGCACGTTAACGATAGAAAAAGTTTGAAGGCCATAAGAAGAAGCTATCGCTGGTTCGTCATCAAACATGCATTCTGCCGTCTTGGAACCACGAGCCTTCTAGTGAGTTGCTCCGGTTTGTGTGGGGTGCGTGTCCAAATTTTCATCAAAATGCCAATTTTCTACCACACTATCTTGGTGTCATGCCATTAGGTCAAGCAAGGTTTCATGTATTTTTGATATTTTTTGAATTTTTTGGAACTTAAATGCCACGACACTTGATGTTGTGTGTCCAAGCCGTGACACCCCAATATGTTTGAAAAATCCTTCCAATTTACTACACATGGAATTAACCCACACACAAGTATACAAATATGACTTTTCAAACTGTTATGGTTAGCTGTTGCATGTACATGTAGTTCAAATTTGAATGACGGTAATTGAACGGCTGGTAAATTACTTAAATGTCTTAAAATGGTCAAATGATGTCACATCCCTAGCCTTACCTTGCACTAGGCTAGCACTTGCCTCTTGCATCATGTTTAAATTATTTTGAAGCTTGAATTGAGGAATTTTCAAAAGCCTCAGAAAAACCTCTAAAAATAACCAACATTTAAATCTCATCAAATGAGTCCAAGAAAATGTTCCTGTTATTTTGTGAAAATATTGGCATGAGATAAAATTCAAACCAATATTTTTGGAGTCACAGAAATAATTTATTTTGGGCCTTTGATTTAAATCAATAACGTATTTGGGTTGGAATTATTTCTGCTATATAAGAAATAATGTTCAAATATTTTTGTATATTTGCATGTGGCCTTGGAATATCTCTCTGAGCTCACACAAAAATTTACAGAAAGTTTTAAAATGATTTAGTTCTCAAACTAAATCAAAACAAAATAACAGAAAATAAAAATAGGAAAGGAACAGAGGCTCACCTGACCCTACCTGGCGCTTACTTACAGCCCACAGGCCCAAAGATTTGTGCAGCCAGAGCTGGCCAGCCAGCAGAGCCACCCCTCCTATCGTCTTCCTCCCCTCGCCCCAAAGCAGCTCGGTGGCGAGCGCTGCCGTCGCCGTGGCCTCCTCCCTGCCTGCTTCCCCCCTCCCCGACCCTTCTAGCGATGCCACGGGGACGCTCGTGACCCCTCTCTCCTCTCCCTCGCTCCCTGGCCTCTCCACTCCTCCCTAGCTCCTCCCCTGCACCACCGAGCGGAGCTCGTCGCCGCCGCTCGCTGTAACCACGCCCACCGTGCTTCCCTTTCCTCCCCGTGTTGTCGGTGTACTAGAGTAGGGGTCCCCTAGTATCCGGAACTCGTGCACGGGCAGTTGCAGCACCCCCGCGGCAGGGCTTGCCTGGTGACCGCCAAGGTCCTCCGTGGTTCCTTTGGAACCATTCAAGAACAAAGTATTTAAGCCAAGGAGACAAGGCCCCGGCAAGACGAGCTTGCCGGGAAGGCCACTCAAGGCACCTAGAAGACAAGACCCCGGCAAGAGGAGCTTGCCGGGAAGGCCCGGTGAGCGACAAGCTTCCGGACGCGATAAGGCAACAACCGCGGCAAGGTGCTTGCCGCGGCAGATTACCACTCCGTTCCTCCGCTCCAGCTCATCCACCAACGTGTCGCCATGGGACCTTTCGGTAGCAGCGTGGCAAGAGGTGTGCAGCGGTGTAGCGCGGTGGCAAGCGGTCTTGACAAGATGGCCATCTTGGCGAGCGATGGCGCCCGACGGTCCTTTTTTCGCCTTTGTTTAGTCGACTTAGGCGGGCATTTAATGCCTTTGTCCCCCGCCGTCGGGGTTAGGTAGGATGCTTTGCACAAGTAGCTGTACCAACCGCAACTCATTTTCCCTTTTTGCCCTTGTCTACGTTGCCACCTGTCGGTGACCCTTGAGCATATAAAAGGAGGCCCATGCGCAAGGTAGAAAGGGGTTGGGTTCATTCGAAACCAAAGAACACTCAGGCTAGGTCTTGTAGCTCTCAGTGCTCCCTAGCAAGAACACAATATAATCAGACAAGCAGCAGTAGGAGTATTATCTCCCCGGAGAGCTCCGAAGCTGGGTAAACTGCTCGTGTGCTTCGCCTCGATCTGCTCTTTGTGCGGCCTCCGCCCCACCCACCGAACCGAAAGGGGCTCAGTCCGCCGGCCCCATTGGTGTTTGTGGGTCCGATTGGCCTCCCCGACATCTTTGGCGCGCCAGGTAGGGGGTGCGTCGAGGCTGTGTGAACCTGATCCGGCGTTCACACGAGCTACATCTTCATCATCTTCATCGACATGCCACCGAAGAAGAAGGCTTCGGCGGCAGCGGAGCCGTCCACGTCGATCCCACCACCACCGGAGCAAATGGGTGGTGGGGTAGACACCGGCGGAAGAACGGGCGCCGGCGAGGGAGCTCATGATGCTGCCAAGTCCAAGGACAAGGCTGCACAGACCTTGGCGTCCGTACACGCACCGCGCCCATCTCAGGAGACGCGGGACCGACAACGTTATGGTATTCACAGTACCATACGCTCGTTGGATCAAGATCGAGCTGGTGGATCCCGAGGCCCTCAAGACCAGCGTGCACGCCAACATGCTGGCACGAAGCGAGGCACGATCGCTGGGCGGGATATCGATCCTTCTAACATAGTTAGAAGTCCGAGCATATCCGCTCCTCGCGCCGCCACCCACCACTCCAGCGAAGCTTTGGCGAGAGCTCAACTGCTCCTAGATTACCCTCCAACAGCCGACAAGGTCGATGAATGGAGGCCACCATCGAGTCTCATCGGCTTTGCTAACGGCGACACTCATGGCAACCGACTACGCCGCTGCGCGGCAAGGCGACAAAGGCACGAGCCGGTGGCGATTTAAACCTGTGGGGGTGCAACCACCATGCACTCTCCACCCCGAAGGCCAAGATCGCCGACTCGCCGGATCCACCTCGACAGCGACTCTACCGCGTCATCGGACCTACGAGCTCGTCCCGATCAATGCCAAGTTCTTCACGAACGACAGCAAGAAGACGCTCGAACTCGCATCGAGCGCCGAAGAGAAGCGCGACGTCAATCCGACCAGCGCGCTGGGCCCTCCGTCGATATGCATGCGCCAGGGGAACCAGGTGACTTGCCGTACGCGGTAGGTTGCCCTGCGTTCACTCGTGAGCTGCGGCAAGTCCAGTGGCCCAGCAAGAAGAATTTCAAGCCAGACGTACCAGAGAAGTACGACGGCAAGACACATCCGTCGGAGTTCCTCAGCATCTACACCATTGCGGTGCAAGCTGCCGGGGGGCGAGACGACAAGATTCTGGCCAACTACTTCCCGTTGGTACTCAAGCCCAATGTCAGATCTTGGCTCATGCACTTGCCGGACAACTCCATATCCTCTTGGGCGGATCTATGCCATCAGTTTGTCGGCGCCTTCACAGGCGGCCACAAGCCCCATGGCCAAGAGAGCGACCTTCATCTGCTCGCCCAGAAGGAAGGAGAGCCCCTGCGCAAGTTCATTCAGAGATTCAGCCGTGTACAGCACAACATCCCAAATGTCCACCCTGCCGCAGTAATCAGCGCGTTCCATCAGAACATGCGGAACCGCAAGATGCGGGAGGAGATGGCGATGTGCAAGATCAAGGACGTCAGCAAGCTATATGCCCTGGCCGACAAGTGTGCACGTGCTGAGGAAGGGAGGAGACTCCCCGGAGAGAATATGGAGGCAGCAGGATCTGACAGTGAGGGGTCCGCTCCGGCAAAGAAAAGCCGGTGACGGAGCAACAGAAAGAAGAAAGGCAGAGATGTGCTAGTTGTCGAGCAGTCCGGCAACGGAGGTGGCGCCAAGAAAGCCAAAGTTGGTAGTTCCGGCAAGGAGGTTGCCGCGGACACCAACTGCCAGGCTGTGGCGGTCGCCGACAAGCAGGACGGCTCCAACAAACAGTATTGCAAGATCCACCGCACCAAGGGCCATGACCTCCAGAGCTGCAAGAAGGTCGAGCAGCTTGTTGAGCAGCAGAAGGCTGAATACGAGCAGCGCGACAAGGAGAAAGCTCAGGAAGGTGCTGGAGGACCTAGCAAGAAACGCCCCGGCCGGGGAGGACGCCGCGGCAAGGCCAAGCAGCGGCAAGGAGACAGACCTCCCCGTGGCCGCGACAAGGATGAAGATGACGACGACGATGAAGACATGGAAGATGATGAGACCGACGAGCAGGAGTTCCAGAAAGCCACAGAGGTCCTGTGTGTTGACGGTGGTGCTTCTCTGCATACTTCACACCGCCAACTAAAGCAGTGGATGCGGGAAGTCAATGCGGCAGAACCATCCATCGAGTCACGCAAGCCTTTGAAATGGTCCAGCACGCCTATCATCTTTGATATTGAGGACCACCCTGATCGCATCACTGCGGTCGGGTGCTTGCCGATGTTGGTTTCACCAACTATCCGCAACCTCAAGGTCACTAAGATGTTAGTTGACGGCGGGGCCGGCTTGAACCTGATCTCCTCCGCGGTACTCCAGAAGCTTCAGATCCCTGATGGCGAGCTCGAAGAGACAGGCACATTCCAAGGAATTAATCCGAGAAGGAGCAAGCCAAAGGGAAAAATCACGTTGCCTGTGACGTTTGGCAGCGAGTTGAACTTCAGGACTGAGAGGGTCACCTTTGACGTTGCTGACTTCCCATTGCCTTATAATGGGATACTTGGTCGTCCAGCACTCGCCAAGTTCATGGCAGCCTCTCATTATGCATACAACTTGCTCAAGATGCCAGGCCCGATAAGTGTCATTTCTATCCATGGTGACAAGAAGGATGCTCTTATCTGCGCCGACAAGATCTACCGGGAAGCAGCAGCTGCAACAGATAGCAAGTCACTTGCCGCTGAAGCTCCCGGGGGGAAGAAGAAGACCAAGTCCGGCAAGAGATTTGATGCCCACTCCGGCAAGCGCACCTCTTCGGAGTGCTGCGCTACCATCGAGGATGCACCATCGAGCTCCACCGGCAAGTGCAAGAAGACGATGGCAGCTCCACCAAAGATCAAGAAGGTGTCCGCCAAGGAGGACGGCACTGGTGGTACCTTCACCATCAGTGCCACTCTCGACCCTAAATAGGAAGGCGCGCTCGTTGCTTTCTCAGGCTTAACGTCGGCGTGTTTGCGTGGCAACCGTCGACATCCCCGTGTTCCTGGAAAGTAATTGAGCACCATCTTGCCGTCTGTCCTCACGCGCGCCCGTCAAGCGAAAGTTAGAAAGCAAGCGGTGGGCGCCAAGAATTCATCGCGAAGAGATCAAGAAATTGGAAGCATCGGGCCTTGTCGGAGAGTGCTCCATCCACGTGGTTGGCCAATCCGTAGTCGTGCGTAAGGCAAACGGAAAATGGAGGCTTTGTATCGACTTTACCGATATTAATAAAGCTTGTCCCAAAGACCCATTTCCCTTGCCACGCATCGATCGATTGTTGACTCCACGGCGGATGTGATTTGCTTTCATTTCTTGATGCATACTCAGGTACCATCAGATCTTCATGGCGAGAAGAGGATGAGGAGAAAACCGCATTCATCACCCCATGTGGCACACATTGTTTCGTCACGGATGCCTTCGGTTTAAAGAATGCTGGTTCAACATTTGCAAGAGTAGTCCATGACGCTTTTGAGCCGCAAATACACGAAATGTAGAAGCCTACATGGATGACATAGTGGTCAAGAGCAAGGACAAAGCAACTCGATTCAAGATTTAGATGAAACCTTTGCAAATCTGCATAAGATCAACCTCAAGCTCAACCCGAGAAGTGCGTGTTTGGAGTCCCTTCCGCAAGCTTCTCGGGTTCTTCGTGGTCTCAGCGGGGAATAGAAGCCAATCCCGACAAGATCAAGGCGATTGAGCAGATTGAAGCACCAAAGCGCGTCGAGGATGTACGAAGACTTGCGGTTGCGTGGCTGCTCAAGCAGGTTTATCTCTAGGTCTGCTGAGCGCCTCGCCATTTTTCAAAATATTGAAAAAGGCGGGTCCAATGGAATGGACTCCGGAAGCGGAGGCTGCGCTGCAGGACTTAAAGAGATACCTGTCCTCCACTCCAATACTTGTCGCACCTAAGCCACAAGAGAAGTTGCTGCTATATATAGCGGCAACCAATCAAGTGGTTAGTGCTGCGTTAGTAGCGGAGAGGGAGGCGGATGATGAGCCGGCAACCATGGCAGAGGCATCCAGCGACAAGCAAGGCACTTCACCGGCAAGCTCTGGTCCCGACAAAGATAGATCTGCGCAAGAGTGTGAGAAGGTGCAGAAAAGGATGGTGCAGCGCCCAGTTTACTTTGTCAGTTCCCTTCTGCAGGGGGCTAGGTCAAGGTACTCTGGTGTGCAGAAATTGCTTTTCGGCCTCCTCATGGCCTCGAGAAAGCTGCGCCATTACTTCCAAGCACATGAGATCACATCGTCACTCGCTTTCATCAAGAGGATCTTGCAAAATTCGGAAGCAACAGGCAAGATTGTCGAGTGGGCACTAGAACTGTCAAGCTTTGGCCTCAAGTTTGAAAGCACTTCAACTATCCAAGCGAGCATTGGCGGAGTTCATAGCAGAATGGACGCCAACGCAAGATGAAGAAATTCGAAATGAGCATCCCGTCAAGGAAGCAAGCAAACAGTGGCTAATGTACTTTGATGGTGCCTTCTCGCTGCAAGGCGCCGGTGCTGGCGTGCTGCTTGTCGCACCTACCGGAGAGCACCTCAAGTACATAGTCCAAATGCACTTTCCCAAGGAGCAAGCAACAAACAATACTGCAGAGTATGAAGGTTTGCTTGCGGTCTCGAGATCATGAGACCTTGGGATCAAGAAGCTCATTGTCAGGGGTGACTCACAGCTTGTCGTTCGCCAAGTGAACAAAGATTATCAGAGTTCGTTGATGGAAGCCTATGTTGATGAAGTGAGAAAGCTAGAAGAGCACTTTGATGGCGCATGATGGAACATGTTCCAAGAGCTCGAGAAGATATTGCCGATGGCTCTGTCAAAGTGCGCCGCACTCAAGTTACAATGGAACCAGGGATTTTTGTGCTCAAGCTGACTCAACCGACTATAACGCCATCAACCGGACAGAACAAGAAGAGGAAGTTGATTTCTGGTGACTATTTTCCGGCAGAGCTTCCCGAAGCCGCCGCCAAGAAGGTCCCCAAGATCAACACTAAGAGTGCTGAGGAGCAGTCTGCTCCGACAAGCCCTAGGGTTTGTTTCGTCGAAGCAGACGCTCCCGACAAGTTTTGCTCCGGCAAGCTTGTCGGGGAACATCAAGCTCCGGCTGAGCCGCAGGTTCTTGCCGTAGAAGCGGATGTTCCCACAGCAGCAGGAGTGCCCTTAGTCCTTGTTGTCGAGCCGCAAGCTCCAGCATGGGCACTGCAGATTGTCCATTTCCTTCAGACAAGAGAACTCCCCGAAGAACAAGAAGAAGCGGAAAGAGTAGCCCGGCAGTCAAGTATGTACCAATTTGTCGACAGCACACTGTACAGAAGAAGGCTCAACGGTGTGAAATTGAAGTGTATTCACCAGGAAGATGGACAGAAGCTGTTGGCAGAGATACATGGAGGCATATGTGGTCACCACATCGGCAAGAAGAGCACTTGCAAGCAAAGCTTTCCGCAAGGTTTCTTTTGGCCAACAACCCTCCAGATGCAACTGCACAAGTAACCAAGTGTGAAGCGTGCAGTTCCATTCCAAGCAGATACACCAGCCAGCTCAAGCTCTCCGGACAATCCCTTTATCCCGCCATTTTCGTCCGGGGCTCGACATCCTCGGTCCCTTTCCCGAAAGCGGTCGGGGCTTTGAGTACTTATGCGTTGCAATCGACAAGTTCACAAAGTGGCGGAAGTGGAAGCGATGAGGAAGGTGACAAGACGGTCGTGATCAAGTTCTTGGTCGATTGTTTGCCGTTCGGATTCCTAACAGGATCATCACCGACAACGGCACGCAATTCACGAGTCGCACCTTCATGCAATACGTCCAAAGATCTTGGCGCCAAGGTCTGCTTTGCTTCTGTTGCTCATCCAAGGAGTAACGGTCAAGCGGAGAGGGCAAATGCTGAAGTGCTGCGTGGGCTCAAGACCAGAACTTTCGACAGGCTGCACAAGTGCGGAAGGAACTGGATTAAGGAGCTGCCGGTGGTTCTTTGGTCGATCAGGACGACGCCGAATCGAGCCATTGGCCAGACACCTTTCGCTCTAGTCTATGGAGCAGAGGCAGTTCTCCCCACGGAACTCGTATTTGGATCACCTCGAGTGCTCGCTTATGATGAGCTTGAGCAAGAGCAGTTGCGACAAGATGACGCTGCTGCTCCTTGAGGAGGACCGTCTTCAGGCATTGACGAGCTGCTCGTTATCAGCAAGCTTTGCGCCGCTACCATAGCCGCAGTTAATGCCGAAGTCTCGAGGAAGGCGACCTTGTTCTTGGCGCGTTCAGTCCGCCAAGAATTCCAACAAGTTGACGCCAAGTGGGAAGGCCCTTATCGGGTGAAACAAGTCACTAGGCCTGGCGCTGTCCGCTTTGAGATGAAGATGGCATTCCGTGAGCAACTCCTGGAATATTGAGCATCTTCGTAAGTTTTTCCGTCAGAGGCGCGGTTGTCGGAACCTGTTCCGGCAACCACCCTTTGTACAAGTCTTGTCGATGTTGCATGTAATCCTTTGTACAAAGCCGGGCGCAGATCCCGTGCATAAGTAAAGCTCATGTGTTTTGCACAATTTGTCAATTTCATGCTTTCATCATTTTATTGCATGTTTTATCTGACACTTTGTGCAGCACCTACACCCGGTAAGCCATAACGAGCCGCAAGGCTCCATGACTTTATTTTCTCTTCTTTCTCTTTCCTAAAGAAAGGAAGGTTCCCTCGCACACAAGTTAGCCGGGGGGGAAGGATAAGATAATGGTATGGACCAAGCGTCGCTCGAGGAAATTTCGCCTTACCAGGAAGCAAATGACATAAAAGCTAAGTTGCCAAAGTTTGAGCAATCAGATTTTAAATTTTTAAGTTATCTTCCTCGAACGACCGTACTTTGTATGGAAAACCTGTGCGCGGAGGAACCAACTCGTAGCTAGTTGCGCCCTTACTTTGTTTCGAGTCCGCTCAACAATTTAAGCGAGCTGCAACTAGTCGCGACAAGGTTGCTTGTCGGAGGCGGCACCGCCAGCAGGCTGCTGACGTTCCGCACTCTGCGCTCGCGGCTAAGGTGCCAGCGCCGACAAGTTCCTAAAAGCGTAGGGCAAAAACATACAAAGGAAGGGATCAAGTAAAGGAAATAACATTGCAATCGTTGCCCGAGATAGAGTTATATTACAAAATAACTTGTCGCAGCTCTAATAGATTGTTCTCCTAACATGACCAGCAGCGACAAGGAAAAGATAAAATTGGCGGCCTAATCTACGCGGTCGCCATCAACCCTCTTGATCTTGCCCACCTTGTCCATGATGGGTGCGACTAGGGCCTTGAGTGCCTCCACATCGGCATCCTGCGGCAGGGACTTGAAGACGCCATCGGCGGTGGTTTTCAAGATTAGACAGCAAATGGCGAGGTGGGCGAACTACCCCTGTTTCCCCTGTTTATAAGGAGGGAGAGGGGGCGGACGTTCCGCTTTTCCGAATAAAAACCCCCCCACGATCTCTCCCACGAAGCCGCGTTCGACGCGTGCTGTTCGTGGGGGACGTGGTGGGTCCGGAGCAAGTTACGGCGTGACCTAGGCCGCGCGTGCCCGTGCACTGTTTTGGGCCTGGCCCAACAGCGCTCGGCACTGCAGTGTGGCCCGAGCCGGGGCTCTGTCGGTGTGCTAGAGTAGGGGTCCCCTAGTATCCCGAACTCGCACAGACGATTGCAGACTTCACCCAGGCGGGGCTTGCTGGTGACCGCCAAGGTCCTCCGTGGTTCCTTTGGAACCATTCAAGAACAAATTATTTAAGCCAAGGAGACAAGGCCCCGGCAAGAGGAGCTTGCTGGGAAGGCCACTCAAGGCACCTAGAAGACAAGACCCCGGCAAGAGGAGCTTGCCGGGAAGGCCCGATGAGCGACAAGCTTCCGGACGCGACAGTAGCAACAACCGCGGCAAGGTGCTTGCAGCGGCAGATTACCACTCCGTTCCTCCGCTCCGGCTCATCCACCAACGTGTCGCCATGGGACCTTTCGGTAGCAGCGTGGCAAGAGGCTATGCAGCCAGCGGGCGCGGTGGCAAGCGGTCTTGACAAGATGGCCATCGTGGATAACGGTGGTGCCCCGACGGTCCTTTTCTCGCACTTTGTTTAGTCGACTTAGACGGGCATTTAATGCCTTTGTCCCTGCCGTCGAGGTTAGGTAGGATGCCTTTGTATAAGTAGCTGTACCAGACGCAACTCATTTTCCCTTTTTCCCTTGTTCACGCTACACTGTCGGTGACTCCTTGAGCATATAAAAGGAGGCCCATGCGCAAGGTAGAAGGGGTTGGGTTCATTCAAACCAGAGAACACTCGAGCTAGGTCTTGTAGCTCTCGGCGCTCCCTAGCAAGAACACAATATAATCAAACAAGCAGCAGAGGAGTATTATCTCCCGGAGAGCTCCGGTGGGTAACTGCTCGTGTGCTTCGCCTCGATCGCTCTTCGTGCGGCCTCCGCCCCACCGAACGAAAGGGGCTCGGTCCGCCGGCCCCATAGGTGTTTGTGGGTCCGATCAGCCTCCCCGACACGTGTCGTCTGCAAGCTCCGCCACCATCCTTTACGCCGCCTGGAGCGAGCCCCGAGCGCCCGGACGCCCAAGACGACCGCCTCGACTCCGTCTTCAAGCTTCGGTCGCCGGCGATCGCCACCCCCGTTCGTCGACTCCAGCGCGTCCCCGATCTCGCTGACGACGCCATAGAGATCCCTGCGAGGCCCTGACTGTTTCCCCTCCTTCAATTAGCTCGCTCCCGCACCGTAGCACCCTCGCCCGCACTTGACCGAGCTTCGATCGCCGCCGATGATGTCGCCGTTGTGGCTAGAGCTCACGCGCGTCGCGCCCTAGCACGCTCCCATGCTCAGCACGTCCCCGGCAACCCGCTGGCACCACCCTCTCGCCCAGAGACGCCCAGCAACGCCAAACCCGCAGGTGCCCGAACTCCGGCCGCCACGGAAGTGCTCGCCGCCGTCAACCCCGCCCATCCCCGCTGCTGCCGCTACCACCACTAGATGCGCGAGAATGTCAGGAATCCATAGGAGCAAACCCCGCCTCAAACCATGGGCTGTAGCGAGATCCCGACGATCTCCGCCGCGCGAAATGGTCGTCGTCGTCGAAAACTCCGGCGATTGATGATGTGGTCGTCATTAGGCACTAATGACCCAGCTAAGCCACCCTAGAGCCACTGCCATGTGGGCCCCTGTGCCTAAACTAATTAGTTTTATTTCTCTGTTAGATTAGTACTAATCTGTGTGGACCCCACGTGTCAGCTTTGACCTTGGTCAAGTCAACGTTGACCGGTCCCACCTGTCATACACCCAAACAACCCCCGAGACACTGAAGTGTGGGTCCCACGGGTCAGGTTTGACCTGGCCGACCCAGTTGACTGCTGACATCACAGTGACGTCATGCTGACGCAGTAAATATTTTCTTGATTTATTCTTTTACAGGAAATTCCAGAAATTAGCCAAAACTTCTAAAAATCATAGTAAATCAACCTAGCTCCAAATAAAATAATTTATATATGAAAAATGATCAGAAAAATCCAATCTATCCATCTGCACTAGTTTCACGCATGTTTAAACAAGTTAACTTGCTGTTTAGTGCAAAACATGATAAAGCACTATTTAAGATCACAAATGTGTTTGAACTTTGAATCTTTGGTTCAAAATAGCTCAAACCCATCTGGTTGTAGTTGCATTAGCCCAACACACTCATTCTACCATGTCATGATCATGCATCATATTGTGCATTGCATTGATTGTGTTTCTTCTCTCATTGCGGTATTTGTCCCCTCTCGATAGGCGTGGTTTCGACGATGAGATCGATGACACTGATGAAGAGCTATATTATCTTCGAAAGTGCCAGGCAAGCAAAACCCCCATGTTCATTCTGATATAATCCCACTCTCTCGCTCCTGCTCTCTTTTACTGCATTAGGACAACAACGATTCATCTGTTACTTGCTGCGGTAGTTGAACCCTTTATCCTCTGCATGACTGTCATTGCCACAATAAATAGATGAAACCCACTAGCATGAGTAGGAGTTGTTTGAGCCCGATGTGCCTACTCATTCATGTTTGTTTGTCATGCCTGCTACTTCTTAGAGTTGAGTCGGTCGATTCATCGGGATGAATCGGAGGTGTGTGAACATGCCCTCTTGTTGAGAGCTAAGTGTGTGAATACGATTTGGTAAAGGTAGCGGTGAGAGGCCATGTAGGAGTACATGGTGGGTTGTCTCATTGCAGCCGTCCTCAGGAACTGAATTCTGTGTTTGTGATCCATGAAACAGTTACTACCACACATTGGGATCCTTAATTGACTCTCTCGACTTATTAACCACTCTTGTCCTCTGTCCGGAGTTGCAAAGTAGTTTACGTGTTTGTAGCATCTTTGGGGTCCAGACGCAGGCTGACCTTAGGGGTGGGCTGTGTTGCGGTAGGCACATGGCACGGTGTACCGATTCGCCCGTTTGGTGTCTCGGGAACCCTGCACACATCGTTCAGGGCCGTTAGTGGAAACCTCGGCGGGACTCCCTGTGGATGGAACCCGAATAGGGGATAAACCTGGACTAGGGACTCGTGTGTTTAGTCAGGTCGTGGCCGACACCCTCGCTGGGCTTCCGCTTGAAGGTTGCCGAGTACAGGTCGTGCAAACGGCGGTAAGTGGTGAGAGCGTGTGTGAAGAAGTACACCCCTGCAGGGTTAACATCATCTATTCGAATAGCCGTGTCCGCGATAAAGGACTTCTGGGTTGCCTATAACAGTTCATAGACAAGTGAAAGTGGATACCCTAAAATGCGCAAGATAAGCGTGAGTGCTATGGATGGCGTTCTTGTAGGGAAACGGGAGCGGATCCATAGTAGTGTATTGATATGGTGAATATGTGGACTCGTGTGCGCCACCTCAAAAGAGTTACTTGCAGTCGTAGTGTAGGATAGCCACCGAGTCAAAGCTGGCTTGCTGCAGTCAAAATCCACCACCCCCTTTGTTGATAATGATGCATATGTAGTTAGTTCTGATGTAAGTCTTGCTGAGTACATTTGTACTCACGTTTGCCTATTTTATGTTTTGCAGAGAGACGTCAGTCTCGCTAGTAGTTTCACGTGGACTTCGATGTTTAGCTTGTTACCTCAGCTACGATCTTGTGCCTTCGGTAGGATCTGGTAGATCGTCAGGCTTCTCAGCCTTTTTCATTTGTAGATGTCTGTACTCAGACATGTTAAGATTCCGCTTGTGCCTTGATTTGTATGCTCTGTATGTTGGGTCATGAGACCCATGTTTGTAATATCTCACTCCTCGGAGCCTAATGATTAAATACTTGAGTCGTAGAGTTATGTTGTGATGCCATGTTGTATTTACACATATCGAGCATATTGTGTGTATGATTAAAATGCTTGGTATGTGTGGGATCCGACAATCTAGTTGTTTATCCTTGGTAGCCTCTCTTATGGGGAAATGTAGTCTAGTGCTTCCTTGAGCCATAGTAGTCCGCTACTGCCCGGTTCACGAAGTCTCGCTAGCCCAAGACTACTGCTCGGGACACTTGATTGGCGGCATGTGTTTCACGCCGTTCTGGTTCGTCCCTTCGGGAATCATCACGCGGTGACATCCGAAGTCCTGCCTAGCCTGCTACAGCCCGGGTTCCCGGAGTCATGTTAGCCTAGTGCTACAGCCCGGATTCACACACTGCTGACCGACATGCTCGATGTGATTCATGTATGCCTGTCCCCATGGGTTAGTGCCGCTTTGGGTTCACGACTAGCCATGTCGGCCCGGGTTCTCTGTCATATGGATGCTAGCGACACTATCATATACGTGAGCCAAAAGGCGCAAACGGTCCCGGGCCATGGTAAGGCGACACCCGTGGGAGTACCGTGCGTGAGGCCGCAAAGTGATATGAGGTGTTACTGGCTAGATCGACGTGACTTGGAATTAGGGTCCTAACAACTTGGTATCAGAGCCTGACTGCCTGTAGGATTACCAAGCCAAACCGGTCGAAGTTGTGTCTAGAAATGCTTTAGTTATGTAAGGGAATTGATTGTGGAAGGGAACGTAAGGCTCTTTTTACTCCTTATACCTCATGGCCTTCTGATCTGAGTCATCCTCTTCTCTTCTACGGGGTTTAAGAACTAGGCTTCTCATCTATCTATCAAGATGACGTGTTACTAATCCATAGACCTTAAAGATTGTTGGTTTTAAGCCCCAATTCGGTTTCTACTACTTCCGTGTGTTGTTAGTTAATCTCAGAACCTTGATTTTATGATGTTGAGAGGTTATGCCACCATTTTTGCAGGATGTCTCAAATCTTTTTGAGCATTTACAGCCGTTATGATGTCCGAGTCATCCCAGATTTCTAAATAGTCTGATGCATTTGCAAATCCTTACTCTCCGTTTCTAATGTTCATTTGGGCCAGATTAATCATAGAAATTAGTGTGTTGAGGTACTCCACTGCCTCGGCATATATGTTGGAGCTATTATTATGAACCTAGGTGTTTTAGGGAGTCACCTAGTAATCTAGCCATGTTTTGTGTTCCCGGTGTGATGATTCTGGCCATTATTCTCGAAAGCATCCCGTGATGCCATTTAGTAGTAGGTATTCTATTCCTGGGTTCTTGAACCCGAGATTCACCCTACTTACCTCATGTTGATAGTGTTTTCTAGTTCCTTTAGGATATTAGTAACCTTGCAATAGTCCTCGAGGTCCGTGGTATTTCCTTCTTCCGAATACCATGAACTGCTTATGGCAGAAGTTCTTCTGAGCCAAAAGATCACAACCAGGGTGCTCTTGAGGAGTACTCCATTCTATATTGCGACTCTGCCAGTTCTACTTTTCTGTATAGGTTATCCGGAAGAAACCTGTTGAACTTGATTCGACATACTAACCTATGCATCCACAACTCAGAAAATTATATGTTCCTCGAGTTGTTCCTCCTTAGTTGTATTCTGACCCTGTCTGTCAATTGATAGTCAGGAGTAGTCGTGCATTCGTCATCGATGCCTATTATTCTTGTGGTCTGTCAAGCCATTCTATTCTGGAATGACTGGGAGAAACAAACTCCAGTACCTCATCCATATCCAGGATTGTGTCAAAGCAGTTGTAATCCGCAGATCAAATGCAATCAAGCTTTTGATTTTGTTCTATCCTGAAGTATTACCCACTTTATGTCAGGAACGTCATGAGAAGTGCACCTTCTCTTATGAATTCTTGGTGCAGTGATACTCTCGCCATCATTGTTCATTCCTCGGTTCCGTGTTGATGCAACCGGAATGCCGACAAGTGAACCATGATGTGTTAAATTTATACTCCTAGCAATCGTGTTGCTTGGTAGTTCATGGACAATATTCTCATTCTTAGCGTGTTGATTACTGAAACATCACTCTAACGTTGATCATGCTACCTAGTCCTTATTTCTGGTGCACTCTTCGATCAATGAGTTAGGATTGTGTTAATCCCTCACTCTTTTGGTCATATCATCTTGCCCTGAAAAGCAAGGTTGTTCTCGAGCTTAGTAACATACCGGTGGTTCATGATTTTCCGAATATCTTCTCGGAAGCATTACCAGGTTGTCCCCTGACTGTTATGTTGAGCTCGTGACCAAGTTGGTTTTCCTCTAAATCAGCCATTCTCCAAGAATCTGTGTTGGATACCCTGAGATAGTTGGTTAAGCTAAACAATAACTTGGAGAGTTGGAAGATAAACGCTTGCCTAACTTAGTTTGTTCTATGGGATATCCTTGTGTGTGTGTGTGTGTGTTGATTAGAGATGATATCTCCATCGATTGGTCCTCGTGATCAGTTGTTGGACCTATTGTCTTGTCAAAACCTTGATTTGAGTGTGGGCTATCGTTAAATCAAGTTAGAACCAACGATATTCGTAATGTTGTCTTACTCGTGGTTGATCCCTCGAGCATACACCATTACATCTTTTGGTCTGACCAATGCTATCACCGTGTTCACATGATGGCGGAAGTCCAGTGATATGGAAATTCCAATGAGTTGTTCTTGAGCCCATCAACAACATCTTGTCTCCCCCATGATCCATGTGGAACATTAAAGCTAGCATTGGAAACTTTTGTAAGCATTATCTTCGTGCCTGTTCATGAAGAATATGTTGGATGAAAGAGGTGACTTCCTCTAGTTCATGTGCATTTGAAGCAAGTTGCCGCCGTGAATTCGAGAAAGTTTGTTTTTGCTTCCTCTGGTACCATCCCAAGTCAGTCATGCATGTGCGAAGTATGCTATGGTTTGACAGGCTCGCAACCTTCATTCCATATGTATCCCTAGCACACCAAGCCACTGACTGATTTGCTCAAGGAGAAGGAGTCCCTTCATAAGAGCTAATCCGGACTTATGAAAAGATTTCGATATCCTCGATGATGGTTCCCCCACCTGAACTTGCGAGTGTTTAATATAAGACTACTACGTGGCCATGCTTGTCTGGGACAGCGTGTTCACATGTTTGTAGCAGAACCCGCTCATGTTTTGGAGCTTACTACCATAGTCCATCCCCCGAGAATCTCGCAACATCATCTCGTCGATTTGTGTTGCAACCTTTCCTTTTCAGACATGCTGTCTGAAATGTCCTGTTACCAACCAGATCTGAATCTCAGACAGATATGACGGTTGAAACATTCCCAGCATTTGCATTATGTTCCAGCTTGCACCCCAGCAATTGTTGTTCAGGATCATCATCAAAAGCGGTCCTACCATGGGTCCCATCCCTTTCCGATGATAAGCAAAATCATCCATTGTGTTGTCTTCAACAAGGTAGTCCACATCATCCATTCTAGTCTGAGCATGTCATTCTTTCAAACTCCTTCAAATGATCGATTGTGATTGCCTTAGGTTGGTATGAAGAGTTTCAATGATCTCCGAATCAAAAGTAATTCTTTTGCCACTTAAGGGAATATTTCTGCGAGTCAACTTCCTTAAGATGTCTTGTTATGGGATCATGGCAGTTTCTCCTCGCTACTTTGAAACCCTCGTCAATTGTTTCTTCCATCCTTTTAAAGGTGTGTTTTGCCTCTCAGCTCAAGAGATGTTCCTACGTCTCATTCCGTGAGTTGATCCTGTGATCATTAGGATGATCCATCCATGTAGACATGTCTCGCTCTTTTGTCCTCGTGATGGATGAAGATCTCGAAAGCGAGGATGTCAAGATCAACATATGCAACGAATCAACAACCTCGAGGAGACAGTTGGATCATGAAGTTTGTGATGCTTAGTGTACCCTTTTTCTTCTTACCTCATGTCTTGAATCTCGGGGCGAGATTCTTGTTTAGTGGGGGTGAGTTGTCACATCCCTAGCCTTACCTTGCACTAGGCTAGCACTTGCCTGTTGCATCATGTTTAAATTATTTTGAAGCTTGAATTGAGGAATTTTTAAAAGCCTCAGAAAAACCTCTAAAAATAACCAACATTTAAATCTCATCAAATGAGTCCAAGAAAATGTTCCTGTTATTCTGTGAAAATATTGGCATGAGATAAAATTCAAACCAATATTTTTGGAGTCACATAAATAATTTATTTTGGGCCTTTGATTTAAATCAATAACGTATTTGGGTTGGAATTATTTCTGCTATATAAGAAATAATGTTCAAATATTTTTGTAAATTTGCATGTGGCCTTGGAATATCTCTCTGAGCTCACACAAAAATTTACAGAAAGTTTTAAAATGATTTAGTTCTCAAGCTAAATCAAAACAAAATAACAGAAAATAAAAATAGGAAAGGAACAGAGGCTCACCTGACCCTACCTGGCGCTTACTTATAGCCCACAGGCCCAAGACTGCAGCAGCCAGAGCTGGCCCAGCCAAAGAGGCCACCCCCGTCGCCTTCCTCCCATCGCCTAAAGCAGCTCGGTGGCGGCCGCTGCCGTCGCCGTGGCCTCCTCCTGCCAGCTTCCCCTCCCGACCCTTCTAGCGATGCCACGGGACGCCAGGACCCTCTCTCCTCTCCCTCGCTCTCTGGCCTCTCCACTCCTCCCTAGCTCCTCCCCTGCACCACCGAGACGGAGCTCATCGCCGCCGCTCGCTGTAGCCACGCCCACCGTGCTTCCCTTGCCTCCCCGTGTCGTCTGCAAGCTCCGCCACCATCCGTTACGCCGCCTGGAGCGAACCCCAAGCGCCCGGACGCCCAAGACGACCGCCTCGACTCCGTCTTCAAGCTTCGGTCGCCGGCGATCGCCACCCCCGTTCGTCGACTCCAGCACGTCCCCGAGCTCGCCGACGACGCCATAGAGATCCCTGTGAGGCCCTGACTGTTTCCCCTCCTTCAATTTGCTCGCTCCCGCACCATAGCACCCTCGCCCGCACTTGACCGAGCTTCGGTCGCCGCCGATGATGTCACCGCCATGGCTAGAGCTCACGTGCGTCGCGCCCTAGAACGCTCCCATGCTCAGCACGTCCCCGGCAACCCGCTGGCACCACCCTCTCGCCCAGAGACGCCCAGCAACGCCAAACCCGCAGGTGCCCGAACTCCGGCCGCCGCGGAAGTGCTCGCCGCCGTCAACCCCGCCCATCCCCGCTGCTGCCGCTACCACCACTAGATGCGCGAGAACGTCAGGAATCCGTAGGAGCAAACCCCGCCTCAAACCGTGGGCTGTAGCGAGATCCCGACGATCTCCGCCGCACGAAATGGTCGTCGTCCGCGAAAACTCCGGCGACTGATGACGTGGCCGTCATTAGGCACTAATGACCCAGCTAAGCCACCCTAGAGCCACTGCCATGTGGGCCCCAGTGCCTAAACTAATTAGTTTTATTTCTCTGTTACATTAGTATTAATCTGTGTGGACCCCACGTGTCAGCTTTGACCTTGGTCAAGTCAACGTTGACAAGTCCCACCTGTCATATACCCAAACCAGCCCGAGATACTGACGTGTGGGTCCCACAGGTCAGGTTTGACCTGGCCGACCCAGTTGACTGCTGACATCACAGTGACGTCATGCTGACGCAGTAAATCTTTTCTGGATTTATTCTTTTACACGAAATTCCAGAAATTAGCCAAAACTTCTAAAAATCATAGTAAATCAACCGTAGCTCCAAATCAAATAATTTATATATGAAAAATGATCAGAAAAATCCAATCTATAAATCTGTACTAGTTTCATGCATGTTTAAACAAGTTACCTTGCTGTTTAGTGCAAAACATGATAAAGCACTATTTAAGATCACAAATGTGTTTGAACTTTGAATCTTTGGTTCGGAATAGCTCAAACCCATCTGGTTGTAGTTGTATTAGCCCAACAAACTCATTCTACCATGTCATGATCATGCATCATATTGTGCATTGCATTGATTGTGTTTCTTCTCTGTTGCCGGTATTTGTCCCCTCTCGATAGACGTGGTTTCGACGATGAGTTCGATGACACTGATGAAGAGCTATATTATCTTCGAAAGTGCCAGGCAAGAAAAACCCCCTTGTTCATTCCGATATAATCCCACTCTCTCGCTCCTGCTCTCTTTTACTGCATTACGACAACAACGATTCATCTGTTACTTGTTGCGGTAGCTTAACCCCTTTATCCTCTGCATGACCTGTCATTGCCACAGTAAATAGATGAAACCCACTAGCATGAGTAGGAGTTGTTAGAGCCCTGATGTGCCCACTCATTCATGTTTGTTTGTCATGCCTGCTACTGCTTAGAGTTGAGTCAGGTCTGATTCATCGGGGATGGATCGGAGGTGTGTGAACATGCCCTACTGTTGAGAGCTAAGTGTGTGAATACGATTTGATAAAGGTAGCGGTGAGAGGCCATTTAGGAGTACATGGTGGGTTGTCTCATTGCAGCCGTCCTCAGGAACTGAGTTCTGTGTTTGTGATCCATGAAACAGTTACTACCACACATTGGGATCCTTAATTGACTCTCTCGACTTATTAACCACTCTTGTCCTCTGTCCGGGAGTTGCAAAGAAGTTTCTGGTGTTTGTAGCATGCTGGGGGCCGCACGCAACGCTGACCTTAGGGGTGGGCTATGTTGCGGTAGGCACGTGGCACGGTGTACCGATTCGCCCGTTTGGTGTCTCGGGAACCCTGCACACATCGTTCGGGGCCGTTAGTGGAAACCTCGGCCGGACTCCCTGCGGATGGAACCCAAATAGGAGATAAACCTGGACTAGGGACTCGTGTGTTTAGTCAGGTCGTGGCCGACACCCTCGCTGGGCTTCCGCTTGAAGGTTGCCGAGTACATGTCGTGTAAACGGCGGTAAGTGGTGAGAGCGTGTGTGAAGAAGTACACCCCTGCAGGGTTAACATCATCTATTCGAATAGCCATGTCCGCGGTAAAGGACTTCTGGGTTGCCTATAACAGTTCATAGACAAGTGAAAGTGGATACCCTAAAATGCGCAAGATAAGCGTGAGTGCTATGGATGGCGTTCTCGTAGGGAAACGGGAGCGGATCCATAGTAGTGTATTGATATGGTGAATATGTGGACTCGTGTGTGCCACCTCAAAAGAGTTACGTGCAGTCGTAGTGTAGGATAGCCACCGAGTCAAAGCTGGCTTGCTGCAGTCAAACTCCACCACCACCTTTGTTGATAATGATGCATATGTAGTTAGTTCTGATGTAAGTCTTGCTGAGTACATTTGTACTCACGTTTGCCTATTTTATGTTTTGCAGAGAGACGTCAGTCTCGCTAGTAGTTTCGCTTGGACTTCGACGTTTAGCTTGTTACCTCAGCTACGATCTCGAGGGCAGGATCTGGTAGATAGTCAGGCTTCTCAGCCTTTTTCATTTGTAGATGTCTGTACTCAGACATGTTAAGCTTCCGCTTGTGCCTTGATTTGTATGCTCTGTATGTTGGGTCATGAGACCCATGTTTGTAATATCTATCTCCTCGGAGCCTAATGATTAAATACTTGAGTCGTAGAGTTATGTTGTGATGCCATGTTGTATTTACACATATCGAGCATATTGTGTGTATGATTGAAATGCTTGGTATGTGTGGGATCCGACAATCTAGTTGTTTATCCTTGGCAGCCTCTCTTATGGGGAAATGTAGTCTAGTGCTTCCTTGAGCCATAGTAGTCCACTACAGCCCGGTTCACCGAGTCCTGCTAGCCCAAAGACTACCGCTCGGGACACTTGATGGCCAAGATGTGTCTCACTTGTTCTGTGTTCGTCCCTTCGGGAAATGTCACACGGTGACATCCGGAGTCCTGCCTAGCCTGCTACAGCCCAGGTTCCCGGAGTCCTGTTAGCCTAGTGCTACAGCCCGGATTCACACGCTCCTGACCGACATGCTCGATGTGATTCATGTATGCCTGTCCCCATGGGTTAGTGCCGCTTTGGGTTCACGACTAGCCATGTCGGTCCGGGTTCTCTGTCATATGGATGCTAGCGACACTATCATATACGTGAGCCAAAAGGCGAAAACGGTCCCGGGCCATGGTTAGGCGACAGCCGTGGGAATATCGTGCGTGAGGCCGCAAAGTGATATGAGGTGTTACCGGCTAGATCGATGTGACTTGGAATCGGGATCCTGGCAAATGACCCATGAAAATTTCCAAATTTTGACATGGCAGTTATATTAGTGCACATTAACTGTAGAAATTTTTTGAAGGCCATAGGACAAATCTACCGTCAGTTCTTCATCAAACATGCATTGTGCCCTCCCGGAACCACGAGCCTTCTAGTGAGTTGCTCCAGTTTGTGAGGGATGTGTGTCGAAAGTTTCATGAAACATGCCTATTTTTTAACACACCATGTTGGTGCCATGCCATTACGTCAAGCAAGGTTTCATGTATTTATAATCATTTTTGAATTTTTTGGAATTAAAATGCCATGGCACTCTATGCTTTGTGTCCAAGCTGTGATACCAATATGTTTGAAAATTCCTTCCAATTTATTGCACATGGAATTAACTCACACACAAGTACACAAATATGATTTTAAAACCGTTATGGTTAGCTGTTGCATCTACATATAGCTCAAATTTGAATTACAGTCATTAAATGGCTGGAAAACCACTTATATGTCCAAAAAAGTGAAATGACCCCTAAAATCTTCCAAATTTTGACATGACATCTGTATTAATGCACATTAACTATAGAAATGTTTTGAAGCCCATAGGAGAAAACTATCGCCGGTTCGTCATCAAACATGCACTGTGCCCTCCCGGAACTACGGGCCTTCTAGTGAGTTGCTCCGGTTTGTGAGGGGTGTGTGTCCAAAGTTTCGTCAATAAGGCCAATATTTTACCACACCATCTTGGTGCCATGCCAATATGTAAAGCAAGATTTCATGTATTTCTGATCATTTTTGAATTTTTTGGAATTTAATTGCCCTGACACTCGATGCTTTGTGTCCAAGCCGTGACACCAATATGTTTGAAAATTCCTTCAAATTGACTGCACATGAAATTAACTCACAAATAAGTACACAAATATGATTTTTCAAACCGTTATGACTAGCTGTTCCATGTATATGGAGTTCAAATTTGAATTACAGCCATTAAATGACCACAACACCATTTAATTGTCTTAAAAAGGTCAAATGACCCCTGAAATTTTCCAAATTTTGACATGACAGTTGTATTAGTGCATCTTAACGATAGAAAAAGATTGAAGCCAATAAGAGAAAGCTATCACATGTTCGTCATCAAACATGCATTATGCTCTCTTGGAACCATGAGCCTTCTAGTAAATTCCTCCGGTTTGTGAGAGGCGTGTGTCCACATTTTCGTCAAACATGCCAATTTTCTACCACACCATCTTGGTGTCATGCCATTACGTCAAGCAAGGTTTCAAGTATTTTTCCTATTTTTTGAATTTCTTGGAATTTAAATGCCATGCCACTCGATGCATTGTGTCCAAGCCGTGACACCCCAATATGTTTGAAAATTCTTTCCAGTTTACTGCACATGGAATTAACTCCCATACAAGTATACAAATATGACTTTTCAAACCATCATGGTTAGCTGTTGCATGTACATGTAGTTCAAATTTGAATGACAGTAACTAAATGGCTAGTGAATCACTTAAATGTCTTAAAAAAGGTCAAATGACCCTTGAAAATTTCCAAATTTAGACATGACAGTTGTATTAGTGCATGTTGACTGTAGAAATTTTCCGAAGGCCATAAGACAAAACTACCTCGGGTTAGTCGTCAAACATGCATTATGCCATCCCTGAACCACGAGCCTTCTAGTGAGTTGCTCCGGTTTGTGAGGGGTGTGTGTCATAAGTTTTGTCAAACATGCCTCAAGCATGGTTTCATGTATTTATGATCATTTTTCAAGTTTTTGGAATTAAAATGCCATGGCACTCGATGCTTTGTGTCCAAGCCGTGACACCAATATGTTTGAAAATTCCTTCCAATTTACTGCACATGGAATTAACTTGCACACAAGTACACAAATATGATTTTTCAAACCGTTATGGTTAGTCAGGTGTTGCATCTACATATAGTTTAAATTTGAATTACGGTCATTAAATGGCTAGAAAATCAATTATATGTTTTAAATAGGTCAAATGGCCCCTAAAATTTTCCAAAATTTGACATGACAGTTGTATTAGTGCACATTAACTATAGAAATTTTTTGCAGGCTATAAGAGGTAACTATTGCCGGTTCTTCATCAAACATGCACTATCCCCTCTCGGAACTACGAGCCTTCTAGTGAGTTGCTCCGGTTTGTGAGGGGTGTGTGTCCAAAGTTTTGTCAATAAGGCCAAATTTTTTACCACACCATCTTTGTGCCATGCCATTATGTCAAGCAAGGCTTCATGTATTTCTGATCATTTTTGAATTATTTGGAATTTAAATGCCATGGCACTCGATGCTTTGTGTCCAAGACGTGACACCAATATGTTTGAAATTTCCTTCCAATTTACTACACATGGAATTAACTCACGCACTAGTACACAAATATGATTTTCAAACCATTATGGTTAGCTGTTCCATGTACATGCAGTTCAAATTTGAACTACAGTCATTAAATAGCCAGAACGCCATTTGAATGTCTTAAAAAGGTCAAATGACCCCCTGAAATTTTCCAAATTTTGACATGACAGTTGTATTAGCGTATGTAAACAATAGAAAAAGCTTGAAGGCCATAAGAGGAAGCTATCGCCGGTTCGTCATCAAACATGCATTGTGCCCTCTTGGAACCACGAGCCTTCTAGTGAGTTGCTCCGGTTTGTGAGGGGTGTGAGTCCAAATTTTCGTCAAACATGCCAATTTTCTACCAGACCATCTTGGTGTCATGCCATTATGTCAAGCAAGGTTTCATGTATTTTTGATATTTTTTTTGAATTTCATGGAATTTAAATGCCATGGCACTCGATGCTTTGTGTCCAAGCCGTGACACCTTAATATGTTAAAAATTCCTTCCAATTTATTGCACATGGAATTAACTCACACACAAGTATACAAATATGACTTTTCAAACCATTATGGTTAGCTGTTGCATGTACATGTAGTTCAAATTTGAATGACAGTAACTAAATGGCTAGTAAATCACTTAAATGTCTTAAAAAGGTCAATTGAACCCTAAAATTTTCCAAATTTTGGCATGACAGTTGTATTAGTGCACGTTAACTGTAGAAACTTTTTGAAGGCCATAAGACGAAGCTACAGCCAGTTCGTCTTCAAACATGCATTGTGCCCTCTTGGAGCCACGAGCCTTCTAGTGAGTTGCTCCGGTTTGTGAGGGGTGTGCGTGCAAAGTTTCGTCAAACAGGCCAATTTTGTTACCAAACCATCTTGGTGCCATGCCATTACATCAAGTGAGGTTTCATGTATTTATGATCATTTTTTAATTTTTTGGAATTAAAATGCCATGGCACTAGATGCTCTGTGTCCAAGCCGTGACCCCAATATGTTTGAATATTCCTTCCAATTTACTGCACATAGAATTAACTCGCACACAAGTACACAAATATGATTTTTCAAACCGTTATGGTCAGTTGTTGCATCTACATATCGTTCAAATTTGAATTAGGGTCATTAAATGGCTAGAAAATCACTTATATGTCTTAAAAAGGTCAAATGACGCCTAAATTTTTCCAAATTTTGACATGACAGTTGTAATAGTGCACATTAAGTATAGAAATTTTTTGAAGGCCATAAGAAGAAACTATCGCCGGTTCGGCATCAAATATGCACTATCCCCACTCGAATCTACGAGCCTTCTAGTGAGTTGCTCCAGTTTGTGAGGGGTGTGTGTCCAAAGTTTCATCAATAAGGCCTTTTTTACGACACCATCTTGGTGCCATGCCATTATGTCAAGCAAGGTTTCATGTATTTCTGATCATTTTTGTTTTTTTTGGAATTTAAAAGCCATGGCACTCGATGCTCTGTGTCCAAGCTGTTACACCAATATGTTTGAAAATTCCTTGCAATTTACTGGACGTGGAATTACCTCACACACAAGTACACAAATATGATTTTTTCAAACTATTATGGTTAGTTGTTCCATGTACATGCAGTTCGAATTTGAATTACAGTCACTAAATGGCGAGAACACCACTTAAATGTCTTAAAAAGGTCAAACGACCCTTGAAAGTTTCAAATTTTTGACATGATAGTTGTATTAGTGCACGTTAATGGTAGGAAAAGTTTGTAGGCCATAAGAGGAAGCTATCGTCAGTTCATCATCAAACATGCATTGTGCCCTCTTGGAACCAAGAGCCTTCTAATAAATTGCTCCAGTTTGTGAGGGGTGTGTCTCCAAATTTTCTACCACACCATCTTGGTGTCATGCCATTACGTCAAGCAAGATTTCATGTATTTTTGATATTTTTTAATTTTCTTGGAATTTAAATGCCATGGAACTCGATGCTTTGTGTCCAAGCCGTAGAACCCCAATATGTTTGAAAACTCCTTCCAATTTACTTCACATGGAATTAACACGCACAGAAGTATACAAATATGACTTTTCAAATTGTTAGGGTTAGCTGTTGCATGTACATGTAGTTCAAATTTGAATGACGGTAACTAAATGGCTAGTGAATCACTTAAATTTCTTAAAAAAGGTCAAATGACCCCTGAAGTTTTCCAAATTTAGACATGACAGTTGTATTAGTGCATGTTAACTATAGAAATTTTCTGAAGGCCATAAGAAAAAGCTACGACTGGTTCGTCGTCAAACATGCATTGTGCCCTCCCTGAATGACGAGCCTTTTAGTGAGTTGCTCTGGTTTGTGAGGGGTGTGTGTCCAAAGTTCTGTCAAACATGCTAATTTTTTTACCACACCATCTTGGTGCCATGCCATTACGTCAAGCATGGTTTCATGTATTTATGTTCATTTTTGAACTTTTTGGAATTAAAATGCCATGGCACTCGATGCTTTGTGTCCAAGCCGTGACACGAATATGTTTGAAAATTCCTTCCAATTTACTGCACATGGAATTAACTGGCACACAAGTACACAAATATGATTTTTCAAACCCTTATGGTTAGCTAGTTATGGCTTCTACATATAGTTCAAATTTGAATTACGGTCATTAAATGGCTAGAAAATCACTTATATGTCTTAAATAGGTCAAATGGCCCCTAAAATTTTCCAAATTTTGACATGACAGTTGTATTAGTGCACATTAAGTATAGAAATTTTTTGAAGGCCATAAGGGGAAACTATCGCCGGTTCGTCATCAAACATGCACTATCCCCACTCAGAACTACGAGCCTTCTAGTGAGTTGCTCCGGTTTGTGAGGGGTGTGTGTCCAAAGTTTCGTCAATAAGGCCAATTTTTATACCAGACCATCTTGGTGCCATGCCATTATGTCTAGCAAGGCTTCATGTATTTCTGTTCATTTTTGAATTATTTTTAATTTAAATGCCATGGCACTCGATGCTTTGTGTCGAAGCCATGACACCAATATGTTTGAAATTTCCTTCCAATTTACTGCACATGTCATTAACTCACACACTATTGTACACAAATATGATTTTTCAAACCGTTATGGTTATCTGTTCCATGTACATGCAATTCAAATTTGAATTACGGTCACTAAATGGTCAGAACACCATTTAAATGTCTTAAAAAGGTCAAATGACCCCTGAAATTTTGCAAATTTTGACATGACAGTTGTATTAGCACACGTTAACAATAGAAAAAGCTTGCATGCCATAAGAGGAAGCTATCGTCGGTTCTTCATAAAACATGCATTGTGCCCTCTTGGAACCACGAGCCTTCTAGTGAGTTGCTCCTGCTTGTGAGGGGTGTGTGTCCAAATTTTTGTCAAACATGCCAATTTTCTACCACACCATCTTGGTTTCATGCCATTATGTTAAGCAAGGTTTCATGTATTTTTGATATTTTTTGAATTTCTTGGAAATTAAACGCCATGGCACTCGATGCTTTGTGTCCAAGCCGTGACATCATAATATGTTTGAAAATTCCTTCCAATTTACTGCACATGGAATTAACTCGCACACATGTATACAAATATGGATATTCAAACCGTTATGGTTAGTTGTTGCATGTACATATAGTTCAAATTTGAATGACGGTAACTAAATGATTAGTAAATAACTTAAATGTCTTAAAAAGGTCAATTGAACCCTGAAATTTTCCAAATTTTGACATGACAGTTGTATTAGTACACGTTAATTGTAGATTTTTTTGAAGGTCATAAGACAAAGCTACCGCCGGTTCGTCATCAAACATGCATTGTGCCCTCCCGAAACCACGAGCCTTCTAGTGAGTTGCTCCGGTTTGTGAGGGGTGTGCGTCCAAAGTTTAGTCAAACAAGCCAAAAAAATTTACCACACCATCTTGGTGCCATGCCATTACATCAAGCGATGTTTCATGTATTTATGATCATTTTTTAATTTTTTGGAATTAAAATGCCATGGCACTCGAAGCTTTGTGTCCAAGCCGTGGCACCAATATGTTTGAAAATTACTTCCAATTTACTGTACATGGAATTAACTCGCACAAAAGTACACAAATAGATTTTTCAAAACGTTATGGTTAGTTGTTGCATCTACATATCGTTCAAATTTGAATTACAGTCTTTAAATGGCTGGAAAATCACTTATATGTCTTAAAAGGTCAAATGACCCCTAAAATTTTCCAAATTTTGACTTGACAGTTGTATTAGTGCACATTAACTATAGAAATTTTTTGAAGGCCACACGAAGAAACCTTCGCCCGTTCGTCATCAAACATGCACAATCCCCACTCGGAACTACGAGCCTTCTATTGAGTTGCTCCGGTTTGTGAGGGGTGTGTGTCAGAAGTTTCATCAATAAGGCCAATTTTTTTACCACACCAATTTCGAAATAAAATGCCATGACACTCGATGGTATGTGTCCAAGCCGTGACACCAACATTTTTGAAAATTCCTTGCAATTTCCTGCACGTGGAATTACCTCTCACACAAGTACACAAATATGATTTTTCAAACTATTATGGTTAGTTGTTCCATGTACATGCAGTTCAAATTTGAATTACAGTCACTAAATGGTGAGAACACCACTTAAATGTCTTAAAAAGGTCAAATGACCCGTGAAAGTTTCAATATTTTGACATGACAGCTGTATTAGTGCACGTTAACGATAGAAAAGTTTGAAGGCCATAAGAGGAAGCTATCGCCAGTTCGTCATTAGACATGCATTGTGCCCTCTTGGAACCACGAGCCTTCTAGTGAGTTGCTCCAGTTTGTGAGGGCGGTGTGTCCAAATTTTTGTCAAACAGGCCAATTTTCTACCACACCATCTTGGTGTCATGCCATTACGTCAAGCAAGGTTTCATGTATTTTTGATATTTTTTGATTTTCTTGGAATTTAAATGCCATGGAACTCGATGCTTTCTGTCCAAGCCGTGGAACCCCAATATGTTTCAAAACTCCTTCCAATTTACTGCACATGGAATTAACTCGCACAGAAGTATACAAATATGACTTTTCAAACTGTTAGGGTTAGCTGTTGCATGTACATGTAGATCAATTTTCAACGACAGTAACCAAATGGCTAGTGAATCACTTAAATTTCTGAAAAAAGGTCAAATGACCCCTGATGTTTTCCAAATTTAGACATGACAGTTGTATTAGTGCATGTTAACTGTAGAAATTTTCTGAAGGCCATAAGACAAAGCTACCTCCGGTTCATCGTCAAACATGCATTGTGCCCTCCATGAACCACGAGCCTTCTAGTGAGTTGCTCCGGTTTAGGAGGGGTGTGTGTCCAAAGTTTTGTCAAACATGCCAATTTTTTTACCACACCATCTTGGTGCCATGCCATTACGTCAAGCATGGTTTCATGTATTTATGATCATTTTTTAATTTTTTGGAGCTAAAATGCCATGGCACTTGATGCTTTGTGTCCAAGCCGTGACACCAATATGTTTGAAAATTCCTTCCAATTCACTGCACATGGAATTAACTTGCACACAAGTACACAAATATGATTTTTCAAACCGCTTTGGTTAGTCAGGTGTTGCATCTTCATATAGTTTAAATTTGAATTACGGTCATTGAATGGCTAGAAAATCACTTATATATTTTAAATAGGTCAAATGGCCCCTAAAATTTTCCAAAATTTGACATGACAGTTGTATTAGTGCACATTAACTATAGAATTTTTTTGAAGGCTATAAGAGGAAACTATCGCCGGTTCATCATCAAACATGCACTATCCCCACACGGAACTACGAGCCTTCTAGTGAGTTGCTCCGGTTTGTGAGGGGTGTGTGTCCAAAGTTTCGTCAATAAGGCCATTTTTTACCAGACCATCTTGGTGCCATGCCATTATGTCAAGCAAGGCTTCATGTATTTCTGATCATTTTTGAATTATTTGGAATTTAAATGCCATGGCACTCGATGCTTTGTGTCCAAGCCGTGACACCAATATGTTTGAAATTTCCTTCCAATTTACTGCACATGGAATTACCTCACACACAAGTATACAAATATGACTATTCAAACCATTATGGTTAGCTGTTGCATGTACATCTAGTTCAACTTTGAATGACTGTAACTAAATGGCTAGTAAATCACTTAAATATATTCAAAAATGTCAATTTAACCCTGAAATTTTCCAAATTTTGACATGACTGTTGTATTAGTGCACGTTAACTGTAGAAATTTTTTGAAGGCCATAAAACAAAGCTACCGCCGGTTCGTCATCAAACATGCATTGTGCCCTCCTGGAACCACGAGCCTTCTAGTGAGTTGCTCCGGTTTGTGAGGGGTGTGCGTCCAAAGTTTCGTCAAACAGGCCAAATTTTTTACCACACCATCTTGGTGCCATGCCGTTACATCAAGCGAGGTTTCATGTATTTATGATCATTTTTTATTTTTTTGGAATTAAAATGCCATGGCGCTCGATGCTTTGTGTCCAAGCCGTGGCACCAATATGTTTGAAAATTCCTTCCAATTTGTTGTACATGGAATTAACTCGCACACAAGTACACAAATATGATTTTTCAAACCGTTATGGTTAGTTGTTGCATCTACATATCGTTCAAATTTGAATTACGGTCATTAAATGGCTAGAAAAACACTTATATGTCTTAAAAAGGTCAAATGACCCCTAAAATTTTCCAAATTTTGACATGACAGTTGTATTAGTGCACATTAACTATAGAATTTTTTTGAAGGCCATAAGAAGAAAGTATTATCGGTTCGTCATCAAACATGCACTGTGCCCTCTCGGAACTATAAGACTTCTAATGAGTTGCTCCCGTTTGTGAGGGGTGTGTATCCAAAGTTTCGTCAATAAGGCCAATTGTTTTAACACACCATCTTGGTGCCATGCCATTATGTCAAGCAAGGTTTCACGTATTTCTGATCATATTTGAATTTTTTGGAATTTAAATACCATGGAACTCGATGCTTTGTGTCCAAGCCGTGACACCAATATGTTTGAAAATTCCTTGCAATTAACTACACGTGGAATTACCTCACACACAAGTACACAAATATGTTTTTCATACTATTATGGTTAACTGTTCCATGTACACGCAGTTAAAATTTGAATTGCTGTCATTAAATGGTGAGAACACCATTTAAATGTCTTAAAAAGGTCAAATGACTCCTAAAGGTTTTCCAAATTTTGACATGGCAGTTGTATTAGTGCACGTTAACGATTGAGAAAGTTTGAAGGCCATAAGAGGAAGCTATCTCCGGTTCGTCATCAAACACGCATTGTGCGCTCTTGGAACCATGAGCCTTCTAGTGAGTTGCTCCGTTTTGTTGTAGCGACCAGACCTCAAACAGTCTGATCCATGTGCATAAGTGTCATCCCTGGATCGGTAATGCTGACACACAGAGTACTTGAAGGATTTATAACAGAGTAGCAATCACACACTTATTACATCGAATGTCTCAAAAGAGAACTTATTACAATAAATATGGCTTAAGGCCATCTAATATGATAACAGCAGAAGGCTTGGAAGATAAAGTGAGTCCATCAACTCCAGCGACATCACTGAGTGAAAGACCACGACCTAAAGCTCCTTACTCGTCGTCTGAAAAGTCTGCAACATGACACGTTGCAGCTCGAAAAATGGGTCAGCACATGGAATAAGCTGGCAATGTAACACAAGAGAGTAATGAACAGAATAATGCTATCACTACATGCATATTTGGCTGGTGGAGGCTGTATGGTTAATATGTTTTGTGAAAAGCCAATTTTTTCCTACAACAAAGGAATAATCTTTATTTACCTATCATGGTGGTTGTTAAACATTGAGAATGGTAAACCCCATCTCAATCCCAATTAAAAATAATCATTAACACCAATCAAATTATATAATTAAGAGTGATGAGATCCACATGATAATCCAAGAAACAGATACTCAAGATGTCCATAACCGGGGACACAGCTAACCATGATTAGTTTGTACACTCTGCAGAGGTTTGTGCACTTATCCCCACAAGACTCGATCTCCTCCGTTTGATTTCTCGCACTACATGATGTTTGAGAAACAGATGACCGAGACACAGTCTTTCCGAAGAGGTCCGCTTAACCGATAGATAGGCCGGTACACCTACAATCCCCTACATCTGCTAGCCCATCATGGAAAGGTTTCCCACAACTTACTCAACTATGCCAGAGCCCATAATGGCATGTGGCTGCACATGGAAGTTTCTAGCATGAATAATCTTATGATCCCTTTGAGCCTGGGTGGCAGTCCATAGGAGAATCACACGGTACCCCAGGATTTCCAAAAAAAGACAGGCAATCACTGGAATTCCCCAGGTGCCTCAGTCCACCCAGATGTGTATTAAAGTTGCCACCTTAAGTTGAATCATTAATTAACAATACTCACATCTGTCATGAATGCACTCAAACCCAATCCACGTCTACAAGCATAGCATAACAATGTAAGCAACGTAGAAGTAACTCCCAAAGGTTTGATAATAAACAGGTGAATAGGTACTACCTCATCTACTTCCCAAACCCACAATTTAATTAGATCCTAACCATGCAATTGTTTGAGGATTGATCTAATGCAATAAAACGGGGTAGTAAAGAGGTATGATCAAAGTGTTGCTTGCCTTGTTGATGATCCGCGAAACCTAGAGACTCGTAGTAGCACACTTCACACTCCGGGTACTCTATCGCAAACAAACAAGCATACAATAAGCGATCAATCAAGGGCACGGGTAAAACTGAAATAAGAGATCTAACCAGAAAGTTCAATTTAATAACTCCGGTTTGCAAGAAGAATCAAATCAATCGAAGCAACAAAACTCAAACCGCAAAAGAAACAGGCTTCATTTACTAATCTGGACTAAAGTCAAATTTTACAGTATCAAAAACTTGTTTAAGTTCGTTAAACATAAAGAGGGTTTCGAGACGAAACTCTAGGCACTTGAATCGCCTGATTCTGATAAACGAGCGAATAGTTATACTAGAACGAAAATCGGATCAGAAATCGCGATCGAAAATAATCGTGGAAAATCCGAGAAAAAGAAAAACTGACGAACAGGCTAACGAACGAATGTTCGCTGTTTGCGGCTAAAAGGTGAAAATCGTTCGTTAAAACGAGCGAACGAACGGGCGTTCGCTAAATAACTAAACCAAAAAAAAACAAATAAACCGATCTAAAAGAAAATAAACTGCGGGTCTTAAAAAACCCGACGGTTTTCTAACAAAAACCGAGGCGGCGGCGGCGACTACCTCCGGCGGGTTGGCGAACGGCGGCGGCGGCGGCGGCGTGGGTTAGGGTTTGGGGCGCGGGTGCGGCTGGGCTAGGCCACGAGCGGCTCGGGGTGCGGCTTATAAAGCCCCACGGGCGGAGTCCCACTCGGGTACGGCCCGGAGTCGGTTTTGACTTTTTTTAAATAATTCCGACGTGTAGAACAAGAAAGAAAAGAAATACTAAACAGACTCAAAAAATCCCGAAATAAATTTTCCCCGTCCTCTAAAAATAAGCCGGACAGGGTGAACATTTATTTGGGCCTAAAATGCAATTTTGAAAATCGCTTATTTTTCCTAATTCAAATAAAATAGTGATAAAACTCCGAATAAAAATCTTATTTTATTTTAATATTAAATCTTTGATATTTTTTTATTTTGAGGAAGTCATTTTATCCTCTCTCTTTTATTTTTATAAAAGAAATATTCCAGAGAAAAGTAATTAAAATCAAACGATCCTCTTTTCAAAATTCGAGAAAAACTCGAATATGAAAATAATGAAATCCCCAACTCTCTCCGCGGTTCCTTGAGTTGCGTAGAATTTCTAGGATCAAACCAAAATGCAATAAAATATGATATGCAATGATGATCTAATGTATAACATTCCAAATTGAAAATTTGGGATGTTACAAACCTACCCCCCTTAAGATGAATCTCGCCCTCGAGATTCGGGTTGGCTAGAAAATAGGTGTGGATGATCTTTCCGTAGGTCTTCCTGTCGTTCCCAGGTGGCTTCATCTTCGGTATGGTGACTCCACTGAACTTTGCAGAACTTGATTACTTTGCTGCATGTGACTCGGCTAGCAAACTCGAGTATCCTGACTGGTTTCTCCTCATATGTCAAATCACTATCCAACTGTATCCCTTCCACCGGCACTGTATCTCTCAGAGGTATATCAGCCATCTCTGCGTGGCACTTCTTCAACTGAGAAACGTGGAACACTTCGTGAACTCCTGACAATCCTTTGGGTAATTCCAACTTGTAAGCAACTTCTCCCATATGTTCCAAAACTTTGTATGGTCCCACAAAACGTGGCGCTAACTTTCCCTTAACTCCAAAGCGCTTCACTCCTTGAAGTGGGGATACATGAAGATACACTCTGTCTCCAACTTCGTAAACTGTCTCCTTGCGTTTAGAATCTGCATAGCTCTTCTGCCTGGACTGGGCTACCTTGAGTCTATCGCGAATTAGCTTAACCTTCTCTCCAGACACTTAAATCAAATCTGGTCCAAACAACTGTCGGTCTCCAACTTCGTCCCACAACAACGGTGTTCTACACCTCCTTCCGTACAATGCTTCGAAAGGGGCTATCTTCAAACTGGCTTGATAGCTGTTGTTGTATGAGAACTCTGCATCCAGAAAATTATCGTCCCAACTAGATCCATAGTCTAGCGCACAAGATCTCAACATGTCCTCCAGAATCTGGTTGACCCTCTCAGTCTGTCCATCTGTCTGCGGGTGAAAAGCTATACTGAACTCTAGCCTTGTTCCCAAAGTTTCATGCAACTGATTCCAAAACAGTGAAGTAAACTGGGTTCCTCTATCTGATACAATGGTCCTCCGAACCCCATGCAGACATACGATCCTGGTTATGTATATCTTTGCCAACTTAGCACTAGTGTACGTGGTCTTCACTAGGATGAAATGAGCTACTTTCGTCAAACGATCGACTACAACCCATATCGAGTCATAGCCTGAACGAGTCCTGGGTAATCCCATGATAAAGTCCATGCCTAACTTATCCCACTCCCATTCGGGTATCGGCAATGGCTGTAGCAATCCTCATGGCTTCTGATGTTCTGCCTTCACTCTCTGACATACATCACAAACTGCTACATACTCCACAATATCCTTCTTCATTCCGGTCCACCAAAAACTATCCTTCAAATCCAGATACATCTTGGTATTTCCTGGGTGAATCAAATATGGCGAATCATGGGCCTCTTGCAGAATCAACTTCCTGATCTCCTGATCATTTGGCGCATATACGCGGTCCTCAAACCATAAGGTATCGTGCTCATCCTCACGAAATCCTTTAGCTTTTCCTTTACTCATCCTTTCCTTTATTTCGGCTATCTCCTTGTCCGTATTCTAAGCTTCTCTGATCTTATCCATCAAAGTAGACTGAATCTCCAAAGCTGCTACATAACCACTCGGAACTATTTCCAAACATAGATCGCGAAGGTCTTCTGCCAACTCCTTGGGTAATTCTCCGGTCATGAGTGTATTGATATGACTTTTTCGGCTCAACTCATCGGCTAATAAGTTAGCCTTTCCGGGATGATAATGCAATCTCATATCATAATCCTTAATGAGATCTAACCATCTCCTCTGCCTGCGATTCAGCTCCTTTTGCGTGAAAATATACTTCAAACTCTTGTGATCCGTGTATACCTCACAATGGTTTTCGATGAGAAAATGTCTCGATGTCTTCAACGCATGCACTACGGCTGCTAACTCCAAATCATGCGTAGCAAAATTTAACTCATGGGGTTTAAGCTGTCATGAGGCATATGAAACAACTCTTCCCTCCTGCATAAGTACGGCTCCAAGTCCTCGACGAGAAGCGTCGCAATACACTATCACATCCCTAATTCTGGTCTGACCTATGATAGCTTTTTGGTGATGCATCATGTTTACCTTTTCCAGAAAGATGAAATGGGGATGACAGAACCCCCAGCACCCCCCTTTTAACCAACAAGGGTTTACTAAAAAAACATTTCAAGGAACCCAAAATGCCCTTCATAAAAGTTCATCATTTTTGAATTGGTCTAGAACCTCTCCCAAAAATGGTACACATTTTTCTAGGTCATTCTGGATTATTGAATTAAATCATACGGTATTTGTTCTTGGACATTTAAATGCTATAAATAATTTTAAATGTCCAAATAATCTTGAAGGTAAATGAGGGCTGCTGGAAATAATCCAAACAGTGCCCACAAATATTTTCAGGATTTTGGAAAATGCTCTGGCATTTTTAATAAAGCCAAAACAATTGCCAAAAAAATAGAAAACAGAAATATTAAAAAGGAGAGAGAGAGGAACCTCGCCTGTGCAGCCACTTGGCGGCCCAAGTGGCCGGCCCAGCCCACCTAGCCCCTCCCCTGTTGTCTTCTTCCTTTTGCCAAGAGGACGAAGGGCGCGTGCAAGGCGCGCATGACCACACACCGGCCACCTCCTGCTTACCTGCTCACCGCTGGAGGCACCCGAGGGTGCCACGCACCCCCCTGGACCCCCTCGACCGCTCCCCTCTCTCCCTGCCTCGCCTCTCACGCTCTCTCTCCCGAAGTCGAGCGAGCTCGTCGCCGCCGCTCATCGCCTACGTAGCCAAAGCCTCCCCCTCGACCTCTCTCCGTGCTCTGAAGGACCGCCACGACCGCCTCTTCCTCCTCGATGACTCACGCAAGCCCGGACGCCCTGTAGAGCGGCCTTCAACGCCGTCTTCTTCCTCGATGCCATGGATCGCCGCCGTCGGTTTCGCCGCGTGCAGGACCTCCCCGAGCACTCCGAGCGTCTCTGCGAGATCAACGTGAGCCCCCGCATCATCTCCCACTGTTTTCCCTCTCGTTTTCATCCTCTAGCCGTGGCCCCCTTCGACCGAGCGCCGCCGTCCGCCATGGATGTCGGCCATGGCTTTGCCATGCCTCTCCGCTCGAATTCTTTAGCTAGTTGTGCTCCCCGCACCTCCAGGAGGCCGTAGAACTACTTGTCTTCCCCGCTAATGCACCGTAGCGCTGTTTTGCCACTTGTCCGAATTCCGGCGGCCGCCACGAGCTCAACTCCGGCGAGCTCGCTCCATCCTAGCTCCTCCCGCTCGCACCATTAGACGCGGACGAGTCTCCTCGTTCCGTAGATGGCCTCGGCCTTCGATTTGGTCGCCGTGGGACGAAACCCGAATGCCTCCGCCGTCTCTGGCCTCGCCGGCGACGAGCCGCGGGTCAACTCCATGCATCATATTGTTGCATGGCATTGATTGTGTTTCTCCTTTGTTTGTCGGTGTTTGTTCCCTCTCGACAGACGTGGTTCCGACGATGAGTTCGAGGACACCGATGAAGAACTATATTATCTTCAGAAGTGCCAGGCAAGCAAAACCCCCTTGTTCATTCCGATACAATCCCACTCTCTCGCTCCTACTCTCTTTTACTGCATTAGGACAACAACGATTCATCTGTTACTTGCTGCGGTAGCTGAACCCCTTTATCCTCGGCATGACCTGTCATTCCACAGTAAATAGATGAAACCCACTAGTATGAGTAGGAGTTGTTTGAGCACTGTTGTGCCTACTCATTCATGCTTGTTTGTCATGCCTACCATTGCTTAGAGTTGTGTCAGGTCTGATTCATCCGGGATGAATCGAAGGTGTGTGAACATGTCCTACTGTTGAGAGCTAAGTGCGTGAACACGATTTGGTAAAGTATTGGTGAGTGGCCATGTTGGAGTACATGGTGGGTTGTCTCATTGCAGCTGTCCTCAGGAACTGAGTTCTGTGTTTGTGATCCATGAAACAGTTACTACCACACATTGGGCTCCGGGCACTCCAAGCTCTCTCGACTTATTAATCAACTTGATCTCTGTCCAGGAGTTGCAACTAGTTTCTGGTGTTTGTAGGATATGTGTTGGAGGCCGTGCATAACCCTAGGGGTGGGCTATGATGCGGTAGATACACGTGGCCGGTGTACCGAGCGCCGCTTGGTGTCTCGGGAAACCTGCACACATCATTTGGGGCCGTGAGCGACACCCGGCCGGATCTCCTTGCGGATGGAACTGAATAGGCGATAAACCTGGACTAGAGACTTGTGTGGTTAGTCGGTCGTGGCCGACTCCTCGCCAAAGCTTCCGCTTGAAGGTTGCCGAGATACACGACGTGTACATGGTGGTAAGTGGCGAGAGCGTGTGTGAAGAAGTACACCCGCAGGTTAACATCATCTATTCGAATAGCCGTGTCCACGGTAAAGGACTCTGGGTTGCTGTACAGTTCATAGACAAGTGAAAGTGGATACTCTAAAATGCGCAAGATAATCGTGAGTGCTATGGATGGCGTTCTCGAGGGAAGACGGATCGTATCCATAGTGGTGTATTGATTGGTGAATATGTGGACTCGTGCGCCACCTCAAAAGAGTTACTTGCAAATGTAGTTCAGATAGCCACCAAGTCAAAGCTGGCTTGCTGCAGTCAAACTCCACCACCCCTTTGTTGATAATGATGCATATGTAGTTCGCTCGATGTAAGTCTTGCTGAGTACATTTGTACTCACGCTTGCTTATTTTATGTTTTGCGAGAGACGTCGGCCTCGCTAGTAGTTCCACATGGACTTGACGTTTAGCTTGATACCTCAGCCACGATCTTGTGCCCTCGGCAGATCTCGGTAGATAGTCGCTTCTCGGCCTTTTTCATTTATAGATGTCTGTACTTTCGGACATGTTTAGCTTCCGCATGTGTTTGACTTGTATGCTCTAAATGCTGGGTCGAGAGACCCATGTTCGTAATATCTCGCTCCTCGGAGCCTAATGATAAATACTTTGAGTCGTAGAGTTATGTTGTGATGCCATGTTATATTTACACATATCGAGCATATTGCATGTATGTTTGAAATGCTTGGTATGTGTGGGATCCGACAATCTAGTTGTTTATCCTTGGCAGCCTCTCTTATGGGGAAATGTAGTCTAGTGCTTCCTTGAGCCATAGTAGTCCACTACAGCCCGGTTCACCGGAGTCCTACTAGCCCAGCACTACTTCTAAGGACACTTGACTGGCCGTCATGTGTTTCACTTCGTTCCTGTGTCTGTCCCTTCGGGGAAATGTCACGCGGTGACATCCGGAGTCCTGCCTAGCGTGCTACAGCCGGGTTCCTGAGTCCTGTTAGCCAGTGCTATAGCCGGATTCACACGCTGGCGACCGACATGCTCGATGTGATTCATGTATGCCTGTCCCCATGGGTTAGTGCCGCTTTGGGTTCACGACTAGCCATGTCGACCCGGTTCTCTGTCATATGGATGCTAGCGACACTATCATATATGTGAGCCAAAAGACATAAACGGTCCGGGCCATGGTAAGGCGACACCCATGGAATACCGTGCGTGAGGCCGCAAATTGATATGAGGTGTTACCGCTAGATCAATGTGACTTGGAATCGGGTCCTGACAGCTTTGGTATCGAGCTTTGATGCTCAGAGGATTACCAAGCCAAACTGGTCGAAGTTGTGTCTAGAAATGCTTTAGTTATGTAAGGGAATTGATTGTGGAAGGGAACGTAAGGCTCTTTTTACTCCTTATACCTCATGGCCTTCTGATCTAAGTCAACCTCTTCTCTTCTATGGGGATTAAGAACTAGGCCTTCTCATATATCTATCAGGATGACGTGTTACTAATCCATAGACTTATAGGATTGTTAGTTTCAAATCTCAGTTCAGTTTTTACTACTTCCGTATGTTCATAGTTGGTCTCGGAACCTTGTTATTGTGATGTTGAGTGGTCATGCCACTATTTTGCAGGATGTCTCAAATTATTTTGAGCATTTACAGCCGTTATGCTGTCCGAGTCATCCCAAGTCTCTAAATAGTCTGATGCATTTGCAAATCCTTTCTTTCCGTTCCCGATGTCCTTTTTGTCAGAATAAGCACACTAACCGGTACGTTGAGGTACTCTATTGCCTCAGCATTTATGTTGGAGCTATTATTATGACCCTAGGTGTCTAGAGTGTCACCTGGTAATCTAGCCATGTTTTGTGTTCCCGGTGTGATGATTCTGGCCGTCATTCTCGAAAGCATCCCGTGATGCCACTTAGTTAGTAGGTATTCTATTCCTGGGTTCTTGAACCCAAGATTCACCCTACTTACCTAATGTTGATAGTGTTGCTAGTTCCTTTAGGATATTAGTAACCTTTGCGATAGTCCTCGAGGTCCGTGGTATATTATTCTTCCAAATACCATGAACTACTTATGGCAGAAGTTCCTTGTTGAACCAAAGATCACAATAAGAGTGCTCTTGATGAGTTCTTCGTTCTACATTGTGATTCCGCCAGTTCTACCTTTCTGCATGGGTTATCCGGAAGAAACCTGTTGAACTTGATTCGACATACTAACCTATGCATCCACAACTCAGAAAGTTATATGTTCCTTGAGTTGTTCCTGCTTAGTTGTATTCTGACCCCCGTCTATCAATTGATAGTCAAGGGTATGTGTGCGATCATGTTTATCGATGACTATTATCCTTGTGGTCTGTCAAGCCATTCTATCCTGGAATGACTAGGAGAAACAAACTCCAGTACCTCATCCATATCCAGGGTTGGGTCAGAGTAGTTGTGTTCCGCAGGTCAAAATGCCAATCCAGGTTTTGATTCTGTTCTACCTTGGAGTGTTACCATCTTTATGTCAAGAGTTTCATAAGAATTGCACCACCTCTTATGAATTATTGACGCAGTAATACTTCTTGCCATCATTGTTCATTCCTCGGTTCCCATGTTATTGCAACCGGAATGCCGACAGGTGTACTGTGATGTGCGAAATCAATACTTCGAGCAACTCGTTGCTTGGTAGTAAATGGACAATATTCTCATTCTTAGCGTGTTGGTTATTAAATCATCATCCTAAGATTGATCGTGTTACCTAGTCCTTATTTCCGGTGCACTCTTCGATCAATGAGTTAGGATTGTGCCAATCCCTCGCTCTTTTGATCATATCGTCTTGCCCTGAAAAGCAAGATTATTCTCGAGCTTAGTAGCATATTGGTGGTTCGTGATTTTCCGAATATCTTCTCGGAAGTATTACCAGGTTGTCGCCTGACCACTATGTTGGGTTCGTAATCAAGTTGGTTTCCTTGTAAACCACCCCTTCTCCAAGAATCTGTGTTGGATACCCCTGAGCTAGTTGGTTAAGCCAAACAAAAACTTGGAGAGTTGGAAGGTAAAAGCTTGTCTGACTTAGTTCATCTCCAAGGGATATCCTGGTGTGTGTGTGTTGAAGAAAGATGATATCTCCATCATTGATCCTCGTGATCAGTTGTTGGATCTATTTCCTTGTCAAAACTTTGACTTGAGTATGGGCCATCGTCAAGTCAAATCAGAACCAATGATGTTCGTAATGTTGTCTTACTCGTGGTTGATCCCTGGAGCATACACCATTACATCTTTGGTCTGACCAATTCTATCACCGTGTTCACATGATGGTGGAAGTCCAGTGATATGGAAATTTTGATGAGTTGTTGTTGAATCCCATCAGCAGCATTTTGTCTCCCCCATGATTCATGTTGAACATCCAGCTAGTGTTGGAAACTTGTGAGCAATGCTTTCATCATCCGTTCATGGAGCATATGTTCGGATGTAAGAAGTGACTTCCTCTAATTCACGTGCATATGATGCAAGTTGCCGCCGTGAATTTGAGAAAGCTTGTTTTGCTTCCCCTGGAATCATCCCAAGTCAGTCATGCATACGTGCGAAGTATTCTGTGGTCTGGAGACTTGCAACCTTCATTCTATATGTATTCTTAGCACACCAAGCCACTGACTGATTTGCTCAAGGAGAAGGAGTTCCTTCATAAGAGCTAATCCGGACTTATGTAGGGACTTCGATATCCTCGTTGATGGTTCCCCACCTGAACTCGGTAGTGTTTTATTATAAGACTACTATGTGGTCATGCTTGTCTCAGACAACGTGTTCACATGTTGTAGCAGAACCAGCTCATGTTTTGGAGCTTGCTATCGTAGTTCATCTCCCGAGAATCTCGCAACGTTATCTCGTCGATTTGTGTTGCAACTCTTCTTTTCATACATATGAGTCTGAAGTATCCCGTTTCTAACCAGATCTGAATCTCAGACAGATATGATGGTTGGAACACTCCCAACATTTTCATTTTGTTCCCAGCTTGCACCCCATTGTGCCAAATTCTCATGGGATGCCCTTCTCAGCAGTTGCTGTCCAGGATAATCTTCAAAAGTGGTCTTGTCATGGGCCCCATCCATTTCTGGTGATAAGCAAAGTCATCCATTGTGTTGTCTTCAACAAGGTAGTCCACATCATCCATCCTAGTCCGAGTATGCCATTTCTTCGAGCTCTCTCAAGCGATCATCTGTAAATTGCCCTAAGCTGGTATGAAGATTTTCAATGATCTATGTATCGAAAGTAATTCTTTTTGCCACTTAAGGGAATAGTTCTTTGAGTCACCTTCCCTGAGGTGCCCCGTTATGGATCATGGCAATTTTCCTCGCTATCTCGTCACCTCGTCAAATTGTTTATTCCATCCCTCCTAATGCATGTTTTGCCTCTCAGCTCCAGAGATGTTTCTACGTCTCATTCCGTGAGCTGATCTTGTGATCATTAAGATGATCCATCCATGTAGACATGTTTCACTCTTTTGTCATCCTGTTGAATGAAGACCTCGCAAGCAAAGACGTCAAGATCGATTAGAGTCAACAAATCAACAACCTCGAGAAGACAGTTGGATCATGAAGTTTGTGATACTTAGTGTCCCCTTTGTCTTCTTACCTCACGTCTTGAATCTCGGGATGAGATTCTTGTTAGTGGGGGTGAGTTGTCACATCCCTAATTATGGTCTGACCTATGCTAGCTTTTTGGTGATGCATCATGTTTACTTTTTCCAGAAAGATGAAATGGGGATGACAGAACCCCCAGCACCCCCCTTTTCACCAACTAGGGTTTACTAAAAAAACATTTCAATGAACCCAAAATGCCCTTCATAAAATTTCATCATTTTTGAATTGGTCTAGAACCTCTCCCAAAAATGGTACACATTTTTCTAGGTCATTCTGGATTATTGAATTGAATCATACGGTATTTGTTCTTGGACATTTAAATGCTATAAATAATTTTGAATGTCCAAATAATCTTGAAGGTAAATGAGGGCTGCTGGAAATAATCCAAACAGTGCCCACAAATATTTTCAGGATTTTTTAAAATGCTCTGTCATTTTTAATAAAGCCAAAACAATTGCAAAAAAATAGAAAACAGAAATATTAAAAAGGAGAGAGAGAGAGGAACCTCGCCTATGCAGCCACTTGGCGGCCCAAGTGGCCGGCCCAGCCCACCTAGCCCCTCCCCTGTCATCTTCCCCCTTTTGCCAGGAGGACGAAGGGCGCGTGCAAGGTGCGCGCGACCACACGCCGGCCACTTCCTGCTTACCTGCTCACCGCTGGAGGCACCCGAGGGTGCCACGCACCCCCTGGACCCCCTTGACCGCTCCTCTCTCTCCCTGCCTCGCCTCTCTCGCTCTCTCTCCCGAAGCCGAGCAAGCTCGTCGCCGCCGCTCATCGCCTACGTAGCCACAACCTCCCCCTCGACCTCTCTCCGTGCTCTGAAGGACCGCCACGGCCGCCTCTTCCTCCTCGATGACTCACGCAAGCCCGGACGCCCTGTAGAGCGGCCTTCAACGCCGTCTTCTTCCTTGATGCCGTGGATCGCCGCTGTCGATTTCGCCGCGTGCAGGACCTCCCCGAGCACTCTGAGCGTCTCTGCGAGATCAACGTGAGCCCCCGCATCATCTCCCACTGTTTTCCCTCTCGTTTTCATCCTCTAGCCGTGGCCCCCTTCGACCGAGAGCCGCCGTCCGCCATGGATGTCGGCCATGGCTTTGCCGTGCCTCTCCGCTCGAATTCTTTAGCTAGTTGTGCTCCCCGCACCTCCAGGAGGCCGTAGAACTACTTGTCTTCCCCGCTAATGCACCGTAGCGTTGTTTTGCCACTTGCTTGAATTCCGGCGGCCGCCACGAGCTCGACTCCGGCGAGCTCGCTCCACGCTAGCTCCTCCCGCTCGCACCATTTGACGCGGACGAGTCTCCTCGTTCCGTAGATGGCCTCGGCCTTCGATTTGGTCGCCGTGGGACGAAACCCGAATGCCTCCGCCGTCTCTGGCCTCGCCGGCGACCAGCCGCGGGTCAACTCCGGCGAGTTGACCCGGGTTTGACCCTCCCCTGGGTCATTGACATGTGGGGCCGGCACTAGCTGGATTAGTTAGATGTTAGTTAGTGCTAATCACCACCGTTAGGTGCTACTCCCCTCGCTAAACTAAACCTGAGCCACTAACATGTGGGCCCAGCCCCGCTGACATTTTTGTTAGGATTAGTTTAACCCTAATCAACTCAGTTAACCAACTGAGTCACTGACCAGTGGTCCCCACTGGTCAGGTTTGACCTGGACGGCACCTGTTGACCTGCTGAGGTCAGCAAGATGCAATGCTGACGCATTAATTCCATTACTAGAATTATTCTTATACAGGAAATTCCAGAAAATAGTACAAACTTCTAAAATTCATAGAATTTCAACCGTAACTCCAAATTAAATAATTTATATATGAAAAGTGATCAGAAAAATCCAACCTATCCATCTGTACCATTTTCATGCATGTTAGAACAACTTATACCTGTTGATCAGGTCAAATCATTTAAATGGCATTTAAACTCTCACATATGGAGTTTGAATTTGAACCTAGTGTTCAAACCAACCCCATTTAACTTGTTGCTAGTTGCATTAGGCCAATCAACAACATATTACCATGTCACCTTCATGCATCATATTGTTGCATGGCATTGATTGTGTTTCTCCTTTGTTTGTTGGTGTTTGTTCCCTCTCGATAGACGTGGTTCCGACGATGAGTTCGATGACACCGATGAAGAACTATATTATCTTCAGAAGTGCCAGGCAAGCAAAACCCCCTTGTTCATTCCGATACAATCCCACTCTCTCGCTCCTGCTCTCTTTTACTGCATTAGGACACCAACGATTCATCGGTTACTTGCATGTAGCTGAACCCCTTTATCCTCTGCATGACTTGTCATTCCACAAGAATAGATGAAACCACTAGCATGAGTAGAAGTTGTTTGAGCCTGTTGTGCCTACTCATTCATGCTTGTTTGTCATGCCTGCTATTGCTTAGAGTTGTGTCAGTCCGATTCATCCGGGATTAATCGAGGTGTGTGAACATGTCCCATCGTTGAGAGCTAAGTGTGTGAACACGATTTGGTAAAGGTAGCGGTGAGAGGCCATGTAGGAGTACATGGTGGGTTGTCTCATTGCAGCCGTCCTCAGGAACTGAGTTCTGTGTTTGTGATCCATGAAACAGTTACTACCACACATTGGGCTCTGGGCACTCCAAGCTCTCTCGACTTATTAATCAACTTGATCTCTGTCCAGGAGTTGCAACTAGTTTCTGGTGTTTGTAGGATATGTGTTGGAGGCCGTGTGTAGCACTGACCCTCGGGGTGGGCTATGATGCGGTAGATACACTGTGGCCTGGTGTACCGAGCGCCCGTTTAGTGTCTCGGGAACCCTGCACACATCGTTTGGGGCCGTGAGTGACACCCCGGCCGGATCTCCTTGCGGATGGAACCCGAATAGGCGATAAACTTGGACTAGACACTTGTGTGGTTAGTCAGGTCGTGGCCGACTCCCTCGCCAGGCTTCCGCTTGAAGGTTGTCGAGATACACAACGTGTACATGGTGGTAAGTGGAGAGCGTGTGAAGAAGTACACCCTGCAGGGTTAACATCATCTATTGAATAGCCGTGTCCATGTAAAGGACCTCTGGGTTGCTTGTACAGTTCATAGACAAGTGAAAGTGGATACTCTAAAATGCGCAAGATAGCGTGAGTGCTATGGATGGCGTTCTCGTGGGAAGACGGGATCGAATCCATAGTGGTGTATTGATTGGTGAATATGTGGACTCGTGCGCCACCTCAAAAGAGTTACTTGCAATCGTAGTTCAGATAGCCACCGAGTCAAAGCTGGCTTGCTGCGGTCAAACTCCACCACCCCTTTGTTGATAATGATGCATATGTAGTTAGTTCGATGTAAGTCTTGCTGAGTACATTTGTACTCACGCTTGCTTATTTTATGTTTTGCGAGAGACGTCGGTCTCGCTAGTAGTTCCGCGTGGACTTGACATTTAGCTTGATACCTCAGCTACGATCTTGTGCCCTCGGCAGATCTGGTAGATAGTCGGGCTTCTCGGCCTTTTTCATTTATAGATGTCTGTACTCAGACATGTTTAGCTTCCGCATGTGTTTGACTTGTATGCTCTGAATGCTGGGTCGAGAGACCCATGTTCGTAATATCTCGCTCCTCGGAGCCTAATGAATAAATACTTTGAGTCGTAGAGTTATGTTGTGATGCCATGTTGTATTTACACATATCGAGCATATTGTGTGTATGTTTGAAATGCTTGGTATGTGTGGGATCCGACAATTTAGTTTTTTATCCTTGGCAGCCTCTCTTATGGGGAAATGTAGTCTAGTGCTTCCTTGAGCCATAGTTGATGAGGACATGACTACCTTGGATAAGACCAAAAATATTGCATACATGCATATTTGTCAGGTGATTTCTAGTGCAAACTATTCAATAATCTATTTATGTTATCCAGAACAAAAATACTTCACATGCTTTTGTGTTTTGTCTAATTGCAGGTGTATGGGACATTTGTTCAATACACATATGAAGATAAGGGAAAAGGAAAAGTTTAGGTGCTGTTCAAAAAGTTCTCTCACGTCACTTTTGGGCCAAGAGAAGATAGAGTCCAAGTCTCTCACATTCTGGATTCAGATTCGGACTGCACAGACATACCTGACTCAAAACGCCAACAACTTTTTTATACGGACTCCGAATTGGGTGATTCTTTTTTTGTTGGAAAGTAGATTTCATGCTCTTTCCAACCCAATTGGAATGACCTTAAAATCCGTCAGGAGCGTTGAGTTATGGACGAAACAATATGACGCTGCACCAGAATCCGAGTCAAAGTACAAGTCCAAAGGTGTTACGTCACCTCCACTTGGGCCCATTGGCCTTGTACGACCTAGGATTAGTTTTAGGCTGCCTTGGGATGTCCTCCCACCTCCTTGGCCGTCACCCCTTGCTCCTATATAAGTAGATCCATCTAGTAGCTTTTCCCTTGGGATTTGTTTAGTTAAAAGTAGCCATTGCAACTTCGTGTACTTCGTTTGTGTCCAACGACCAGACCAAGACTGCTTACGGATCCCCACCATTATCAATACTTCATATATATTCGCAATATTCATATTGCTTTATCATATTCTTGCTCGTTCTTCGATTGCTTGCAGGAATAGACCTTCGTGGTCAGGCTGATCGTGCTTCCGCATCGTCAAGAACCTCGGAGATTGGTTTAGCGATTGCTAAGGCGCAACGTCAGGCACGCTTGTAGTCGGATCATCAAAGTCTACTCCACCAAATCGATAGTTATCATCTCATCGAAAGATCGGGACCCTCGCCTCTATTAAGTGGTATCAGTTTTCAGGTTGCTCGGTGAGAATTTCCAATCATCCCTAGATTAGATCTATTTTCTTACCTATTGTCCAAGAAAAAGCCACAAAAAAAGTTAGATCTATTCATCCTTTGTCCAAGCCAGTCTGAGCCTTTGCAGTTTTCTTTTCATTGTTTGCGTTATTGAATTATCGGTTGCATCGTCGTGTCGAGTTGCTGGTCTTAGTGTCTAGTTCATTTAGAGTTTCGAGTTCTGTTCACATTAGTCACTCCGCCGCTGCATCGTTATCCCTTCCGTTGACCACCATCCATGCATCAATTTCCACCACATGCTACCCACCATTCATTGTCATAATCATAGTTGAGATTGTTCACATCTTCACTAGATCCAATCTGCATCTTATCTAGTTTGTTTTGAAAGAGGGAGAGAGAAAAAAAGTAAAAAAAAAGTTAGAGAAAAAAAAGAAAGAAAAAGGAAAAAAAAGTGTGAGAAAAAAAAGAGAGAAGAAAAAAAAACAAAGTTCGGATCTATCTAGACTCAATCTCGTAGCTGAATTCGGATTGGAATCTGTTTTCTACATTGTTCAGTAAATCAGGTATAACTTCCTCATACGAAGTCCGTTTTGGCTCCGCGAGTACTCAAATTAAAGCTAGAGACGAGCCGCATCTAAATAGTTGCAGAAGCTAGTTCAATATTTGGCACCTCAAAATCGGCTTCTACATAGGTCTTTTTGCCCTCTGAAGTTCGTGAACACAGCTTATTCCAGTTTTTCAAACCAGTTTTAGAATTTTTTGACTCCTCATATCAACTCGGAATTGATTGATTCTTTTTGCATTGGCAAGCTTGAGTTAGTAGCATTCTTTGAAAAAAGTTATCAAAAAATTGGCTCAAACTTTTCAAGAGGAAAATTGGAGAGAGAGTTGTTGTATATCCTGCTTGGCAGTTGTTTTTCATCATTATCTTCACTGCCGTTGTGATCTTCACTTATATCTTGCTGTCCAGAGCTACTTAGTATCCTTCATTGATGCAAGTTGTGCTACGCCGTGACCTCATTAGTGTTCTAGGCTCGCGTCTCTAGTCCGGTCTAGCCTAGGACCAGCACAGTACCGTCGTTGAGCGTTTATTCAACATTGCATCTTTGAATTGATTATTGCGAAAAAATTGCTACCATATATAGCCAACCCAGCTCCACATATTTCTACACCGTGTATACGTATGTTCCCCTGGCAATCGCTTTACACAATCTTCAGAGTTACTTGACACCGCTGGTTGCCTGTCACCACCTGCTGCATGGTAAGAACTTGTAAGATATTGATATTTGCTATACTGTGAGCGTTTTACCACCACATCTTAGTAGTTCATAGGAACATTATTCTCGAATTTTTTTTTCTTGTTTCTACTAATCATGACAGGTTCCGGAGATAGAAGTTCTTGGATGACGGACACATCTCCACCATCACGAGAGTTGGGACAACACACACAAGCACATGGTCAGGTTATCTCGTTACCGTCATTTGAGGGTAGATTTAATCCTGCTATTTATCTTGCTTGGGAGCTTGAAGTTGAACAAGTTTTTAGTCACCATGACTTTTCTGAACTTGAGCGAGTACGAGCTGCCACTAGAGCATTTAGTGGTTTTGCTTCTGTTTGGTGGAGTGTGCATTGTAAGAAAAACAATGATAACCAACCCACAACTTGGAAAGATTTGAAAGATGTAACGAGACAACAATTTTCCCTCCTTACTATCGTCGTGAATTGCTTCGCAAATTGGAACAATTAAAACAAGGCAGAACACTGTTCATGCTTACTACCAAGAGTTCAAATCTTATATGCATCATTGTGACATAGAAGAATCTGAGCATGATAAAATGAATAGATTTTTGGTGGTTTGAACCATGATATCCGTGCAAGATTTCACTATATTCCTCGTTGCATTCTGGTATGTATGTTCGCGCTTGTACCTTTGAGAGACAGATCTGAGGAGGATGCATTGGGTGACTACAACAACTACTATTCCAAGACTTGCTCACCAACGCGGTTGGTTCCTCCACCGTTGCACCTACTAGAGCAGCCCCACCTCAGATTGTGAGCGACATCATCTCAAGTGTATGGTGCATTGTCAACGCCGCATACCTACATCAGCTACGTCTTTGCGACAAGGTAACATAAAGGTATTAATGATATAACTTCACATGAGAATGATGCATCCCTAGTTAACTTGATTGCATCATGTGTTGAGTTACCGGTGATTTGAGAACATCACCTATTTTAGAGAATCTTGATCTTTGTCATGAATGCGTCATGTGATCAAACAACTGAAATACCAACAATTTTGAATGCACCCATTGAATTAACTGTTGATGTAAAAGAATCAATGTTTAATCATTTTGATATGACCTCTAATCTTGGTGATGATTCGTGTCGAATGACTTATTGCATGTTTGCTTATTTAAGCATGTTGTAGCATGTAAATTTGATGCAAGTAAGGTTTATTCACCAATATTGGGATGGTTTAATGATGAACATTGTCAATCTTTTGAAATGAATAAGAGCTTCACTTATATGTGCAAACTGAGTTGCAATATTTTCATGCCTTCTACTTCTTGTGATAATGTTTTGGCTTTAGATTTTATGAACTATGCAAGTTACTCATATATTCATGTGTCATATGTGCAAAAATCAAGGGAAGTAAAAATGGATGACATATACATATACAACATGTACACCTTGTCTCTTTTGTTAGCCACATTTCAGACTAAGCAACGCCGAGGACGGCTTTGTTTTCAAGAAGTGGAGGATGATGAGGACTTGACTACCTTGGATAAGACCAAAAATATTGCATACATGCATATTTGTCAGGTGATTTCTAGTGCAAACTATTCAATAATCTATTTATGTTATCCAGAACAAAAATACTTCACATACTTTTGTGTTTTGTCTAATTGCAGGTGTATGGGACATTTGTTCAATACACATATGAAGATAAGGGAAAAGGAAAAGTTTAGGTGTTGTTCAAAAAGTTCACTCACATCACTTTTGTGCCAAGAGAAGATAGAATCCAAGTCTCTCACATTCTGGATTCAGATTCGGACTGCACAGACATACCTGACTCAAAACGCCAATAACTTTTTCATACGGACCCCGAATTAGGTGATTCTTTTTTTGTTGGAAAGTATATTTCATGCTCTTTCCAACCCAATTGGAATCACCTTAAAATCCGTCTGGAGCGTTGAGTTATGGACGAAACAATCTGACGCTGCACCAGAATCCGAGTCAAAGTACAAGTCCAAAGGTGTTACGTCACCTCCACTTGGGCCCATTGGCCTTATACGACCTAGGATTAGTTTTAGGCTGCCTTGGGACGTCCTCCCACCTCCTTGGCCGTCACCCCTTGCTCCTATATAAGTAGATCCATCTAGTAGCTTTTCCCTTGGGATTTGTTTAGTTAAAAGTAGCCATTGCAACTTCGTGTACTTCGTTTGTGTCCAACGACCAGACCAAGACCGCTTACGGATCCCCACCATTATCAATACTTCATATATATTCGCAATATTCAGATTGCTTTATCATATTCTAGCTCATTTTTCGATTGCTTGCAGGAATAGACCTTCGTGGTCAGGCTGATCGTGCTTCCGGCATCGTCAGTAACCTCAGGAGATTGGTTTAGCGATTGCTAAGGCGCAACGTCGTGCACGTTTGTAGTCGGATCGTCAAAGTCGACTCCACCAAATAGATAGTTATCATCTCATCGAAAGATCGGGACCCTCGCCAATATTAATAGTAGTCCGCTACAGCCCGGTTCACCGGAGTCCTGCTAGCCCAGCACTACTGCTCAGGAGACTTGACTGGCCGGCATGTGTTTCACTTCGCTCGTGGTTCGTATCTTCGGGAAATGTCACGCGGTGACATCTCGAGTCTGCCTAGCCTGCTACAGCCGGGTTCCCGAGTCCTGTTAGCCAGTGCTACAACCCGGATTCACACGCTGCTGACCGACATGCTCGATGTGATTCATGTATGCCTGTCCCCATGGGTTAGTGCCGCATTGGGTTCATGACTAGCCATGTCGGCCCGGGTTCTCTGTCATATGGATGCTAGCAACACTATCATATACATGAGCCAAAAGGCGCAAACGGTCCCGGGCCATGGTAAGGCGACACCCGTGGGAATACCGTGCGTGAGGCCGCAAAGTGATATGAGGTGTTACCGGCTAGATCGATGTGACTTGGAATCGGGGTCCTGACATACACTTCATAATCCTTGCGTTGATCTGGCAGAATCAACACTGGTGATGTATCCAAGCGTCTCTTCAACTCCTGAAAACTGGCCACACATTCCTCAGTCCATTTGAATTCGGTGTCCTTCTTCAACAACTCCATCATAGGCTTTGCAATCTTGGAGAAATTCTCGGTGAACCTCCAGTAGTATCCTGCGAGTCCAAGAAAACTCCGGATCTCTCCAACTGTCGTGGGTGACTCCCAATTTGTCACAGTGACAACTTTGGTGGGGTCTACCGCTATTCCTTCTCCTGATATAACATGTCCAAGAAATCTAACTTCCTTCAGCCAAAACTCACACTTGCTGAACTTGGCGTATACCTGATGTTCTCTGAGTTTCCCAAGTACCAAACGCAAATGCTCTTTATGCTCCTCTTCATTCTTCGAGTAGACCAAAATATCATCAATGAATACCACGACGAACTTATCCAAAAACTCCATAAACACTTTTTTCATCATGTTCATGAAATAGGCAGGTGCGTTAGTCAGGCCAAATGACATAACGGTATACTCATATAGCCCATACTTCATGGTAAAAGCTGTCTTAGGTATATCCTGCTCTCGAATCTTCAGCTGGTGATACCCTGATCGCAAATCGATCTTGGAAAACACCTTAGCTCCTTGCAGCTGGTCAAACAAATCATTGATCATCGGCAGTGGGTACTTGTTCTTAATCGTCACCTCATTCAATCCATGATAATCAACAACCATCCTCAACGATCCATCCTTCTTCTCCACTAGAAGTACTGGTGATCCCCAGGGTGACGAACTTGGGCGTATATAACCTTTATCCAGTAACTCCTTAATCTGATTCTTAATTTCCTCCAAATCCTTTGCGGGCATTCTGTACGGTCTCTTAGATATTGGCCCTGTGCCTGGCAAAAGCTCAATTAAAAACTCAATGTCTCTATCCGGTGGCATGCCTGGCAACTCTTCTGGAGACACATCCGGAAAATCCTTCACCACTGGTACTTCCTCCTGATAAGGAATTTACTTGAGTCCTATTCGGCACATGCCGGGATACATACTTGTTTCTTCTTCCTTCTGGGGTGGTGAGCAAAATCGTCTTACTGGCGCAATCGATGTTTCCTCCATACATCGATAGCCAACCCATACTCGGAATCACATCCAAACCTTGCGACTCCAAAATTATCAGATCTGAGGGGAAAACATGCCTACCTATGGTCAATGGCATCTGAAAACATCCATGGCTTGCCATATACTCTGTTCCGGGTGAGGTTGCTAGCATGGGTGTCTTAAGAACTCTAGTGGGAAACTTATACTTATCCACAAATCCCCTTGATATGTATGAATGCGATGCACCAGTATCAAAAAGTACGACTGCAGTAAAGGACTTAACCAAAAACTTACCTATTACTGCATTTGGCTGGGCTTCAGCCTCCTCCACGTTAACCTGGTTCACTTGTCTCCTGTTGAAAGGGTTGGGCTTCTTCCCAGAGCTTCCATTGTCGTTTCCATTTTTAGCTTCAGGACATTCATTGGCGTAATGTCCGGTCTTCTGGCACTTGTAGCAAGTAACGTGGCTTAGATCTTTCTTGGCGGGTGTTGACGGGTTGGAACGGTTCTGTCTGCTACTTCCTCCATTACCATTACCGTTCTTGGAGCCACTATGATTGTGCGAACTTCCTCCATTATGAGTGTGGCCTCCATGGTTATGAAGAAGTCCTCCCGAGTTTGGGGTGAAACGGGGTCTCTGCTAAGCTCCAGAATTATACTTCCCTTGTCCATACTTCGTCTTGCGGCTGTCAATCTGCTGCTGCTTCCCTTCAAGCATGAGTGCTCTATCCACCAACTCCTGGTAGTTATTGAAATTTGCCAACATCAACTGCATGCTCAGCTCATCATTCAGTCCTTCCAGAAACTTATCCTTCTTAGCTGCATCTATAGCGACGTCATCTGGGGCATAACGTGCTAGCTTACTAAAGTCATCCACATACTGGCCAACAGTGCGCCCTCCTTGGCGTAAGTTGCAAAACTCACGCTTCTTCATGGCCATAGCTCCTGCTGATACATGGGCAGTGCGAAAACCTTGCTAGAACTGGTCCCATGTAACATTGTCAATGGGGTAAGTGACTATGAAATTGTCCCTCCATGATGCTGCTGGTCCATCAAGTTGATGTGCATTAAAACGCACTCTCTCCGCATCTGTGCATCCTGCAGTACTAAACTCCCTTTCAATCTTGCGGAGCCAATCATCTGCAACAATTGGCTCGGTGCTACTGGAAAACACCGGCGGATTCAGCCTAAGAAAACGGGCTAAGTGATCAACTGGTGGTGGTGGTGGGTTGTTGTTGTTGTTCCCCTGGTTCTGATTCTGGACTAGTATCTGCATCAATGCATTCTGCTGCTGGGTCAACTGAGTGAGCTCCGGTGGGAAAGCAAATCCATTGTCGCGTCTCGGAGGCATCTGCTGGGTTTAGAAAAGATGAGAAAACAGAATAGAATGAGGTCTAGGGGAAAAACACTACCCATATGCACATGAGACAAACACAAACATATCACTCAATCAATCAAACAAAGGGCATACAATCGGTCTAGAACTATCGTTACCAAGGTAGTCAGGGTCGGGATTCAGAGTCGGGTCGATTTTCTTCAGACAGAATCGAGTCGTAAGATCGAGTTGTGGAATCGAGGATTCTACTAGATTTACTCAAATAAGATATTTTGATGCACACAAGAAATTTATATGGGTTCTATAGAGTTTTGACACTAAATAATGAGGAGAGAATATACACATTAATGCTAGTTGTATTCCACTTATTTTTATGGCTAACCTACCATCTAGCTCGCATGTATGGAACATATATGAGAGGGAAATATATAGAACATTATATTTAAACCTTTAATGCACGAAATTTACTTAGGTTCTTTTTAGAGTGCGTGAATAGTAGATCACTTGTCTATCTAACCTACAGTGCTAAACCTTAAAGGGTCTTGCTCTCCTTCTCCGATCAATCTTGAAGCAACCTCCTTTTCATGCCAATTCCATACGTCGACAAGCTTGATCCTCAAATTCAATCTAGGGTTTCTGAGAGCTAGATCAAAGGTGTCAGCGCCTGAGCATTTGAGCTTGGGAGGGGAATAAAGGTCCATGAGGTATATGAAAAGGGCTTTGGATGATGGCATACTATTCTGCTACAAATAAACAAATGGCTTAGATAAATTAGTAGAATCGGACATAGTCCATAGCATAGTCGGGATTGTACAATTTTGTACAGGATTCTATTATTTGGATCGCGACTCAACATGGATTCTACCTGATCCGGATTCATAGTGGGATTTGGATCGACATGCTTCGATAGGGTCCTGAAGTCGTAGGATTCTAGCAGTCGGGTCGGGATTCTGACTACCTTGATCGTTACAAAAGTGCTTGCACTATACTATATACATGGTGGAATACTACTACTGATATGGTGGTCGACTAGAAAAATTGATCGGTCGAAGACTTCATGTTATCTACTCCACCTTCATCAACATAGTCATCATCGCTATCGTCAGGGTCCGAGTCAGTGTCGTCGATGATGATGTAGTTCTCCGGGCAAGTGGAATCGTCATCTTCTCCTCCTGGCGCGGGGTCTCCCATGAAAACTCCGAGCTTCCTTGTCAGGTCGCCATTCTTCTCCTCTAGTACGACGATTTCCTCCATATAATCTTCGCGTGTAGCCTTGAGTTCTTCCTCCAGCTCTGTGATCCTTGTCATCGCCTTCGTCAAATCTGTCACGCCTGCGCACATCTGGTTCTCCTGGCGTTGAATGTGCTGGTTTAACTCCTGGATGAAAGAGGAAATCGATCTATCCTTCCTAGTGTTGATCATCTCCCATTTCTCATCTCGGCGCCCACAAATCTGGTATATAGTGTCCTTGATATCATTGTGGTAAACTTCTCCAATGCGTCCCATGGTAATGTGAGCTGCCATACTCTTTCCTAGACTCCAGGTTGGTGCATCAAAGGAAAACTCTATGGGCTCAATGTCTGGCGTGAATGTCCTCCCTGGAACTTGAACTTGAATCATCCAATGCTCCTCTTCTGGTAAAGTGGCATTGTAAGTCCCGGTGAAGCTTGGTATTCCGATGTTTAGGTACCTAGTGACTTCCTTCAAGTGGCGTCCAAATGGGGTGTCTTCATCCGGTTGCGTAAACTTGATCCTTTCATCCGCCATCCTAAAGAGTAGAAAATGGAGAGGAGTTAGAAATGAGAAGAGAGTAGTGATCTAGGGCTTTAGCTTAGTGATCGTGTCCTATAGTCAGCGTGTGCTCTGATACCATCTTTGTAGCGACCAGACCTCAAACAGTCTGATCTCTGTGAATAAATGTCATCCCTGGATCGGTAATGCTGACACACAGAGTACTTGAAGGATTTATAACAGAGTAGCAATCACACACTTATTACATCGAATGTCTCAAAAGAGAACTTATTACAATAAATATGGCTTAAGGCCATCTAATACAATAACGGCGGAAGGCTTGGAAGATAAAGTGAGTCCATCAACTCCAACGGCATCACCGAGTGAAAGACCACGACCTAAGGCTCCTTACTCGTCGTCTGAAAAGTCTGCAACATGACACGTTGCAGCCCGAAAAATGGGTCAGCACATGGAATATGCTGGCAATGTAACACAAGAGAGTAATGAACAGAATAATGCTATCACTACATGCATATTTGGCTGGTGGAGGCTGTATGGTTAATATGTTTTGTGAAAAGCCAATTTTTCCCTACAACAAAGGAATAAATTTTATTTAACTATCATGGTGGTTGTTAAACATTGAGAATGGTAAACCCCATCTCAATCCCAATTAGAAAGAATCAGTAACCCCAATCAAATTATATAATTAAGAGTGATGAGATCCACATGATAATCCAAGAACCAGATACTCAAGATGTCCATAACCGGGGACACGGCTAACCATGATTAGTTTGTACACTCTACAGAGTTTTGTGCACTTATCCCCACAATACTCGATCTCCTCCGTTTGATTTCACGCACTACATGATGCTTGAGAAACGGATGACCGAGACACAGTCTTTCCGAAGAGGTCCCCTTAACCGATAGATAGGCCGGTACACCTACAATCCCCTACATCTGCTAGCCCATCATGGAAAGGTTTCCCACAACTTACTCAACTACGCCAGAGCCCATAAAGGCATGTGGATGAACACGGAAGTTTCTAGCATGAATAATCTTATGATCCCTTTGAGCCTGGGTGGCAGTCCATAGGAGAATCACACGGTACCCCGGGATTTCCCAAAAAAAAACAAGCAATCACTGGAATTCCTCAGGTGCCTCAATCCACCCAGATGTGTAGTAAAGTTGCCACCTTAAGTTGAACCATTAATTAACAATACACACATCTTCATGAATGCACTCAAACCCAATCCACGTCTACAAGCATAGCATAGCAATATAAGCAACGTAGAAGTAACTCCCAAAGGTTTGATAATAAACAGGTGAATAGGTACTACCTCATCTACTTCCCAAACCCACAATTTAATTAGATCCTAACCATGCAATTGTTGGAGGATTGATCTAATGCAATAAAACTGGGTAGTAAATAGGTATGATCAAAGAGTTACTTGCCTTGCTGATGATCCACGAAATTTAGAGACTTGTAGTAGCACGCTTCACACAACGAGCACTCTATCGCAAACAAACAAGCATACAATAAGCAATCAAGCAAGGGCACGGGTAAAACTCAAATAAGAGATCTAACCAGAAAGTTCAACTTAAGAACTCCGGTTTGCAAAAAGAATCAAATCAATCGAAGCAACAAAACTCAAACAGCGAAAGAAACATGCTTCGTTTACTAATCTGGACTAAAGTCAAATTTTACAGTATCAAAAACTTGTTTAAGTTGGTTAAACAAAAAGAGGGTTTCGAGACGAAACTCTAGGTGCTTGAATCGCCTGATTCTGATATACGAGTGAAAAGTTATACTAGAACGCAAATCGGATCAGAAATCGCGATCGAGAATAATCGCGGAAAATCCAAGAAAAAGAAAAACTGACGAACAGGCTAACGAACGAACGTTCGCTGTCTGCGGCTTAATGGTGAAAACCGTTCATTAAAATGAACGAACGAACGGGCGACTACCTCCGGCGGGTCGGCGAACGGCGGCGGAGGCGGGTTCCGGCGGCGGTGGCGGCGCGGCGTGGGTTAGGGTTTGGGGCGCGGGTGCGGCGGGGCTGGGCCTCGGGTGGCTCGGGGCGCGGATTATAAAGCCCCCCGGGCGGAGTCCCGCTCGGGTACGGCCCGGAGTCGGTTTTTTAAATAATTCCGACATGGAGAAAAAGAAAGAAATGAAATACTAAACAGAATCCAAAAATCCCGAAATAAAATTTCCCCGTCCCTAAAAATAAGCCGGACAAGGTGAACATTTATTTGGGCCTAAAATGCAATGCTGAAAAACGCATATTTTTCCTAATTCAAATAAAATAGCTATAAAACTCTGAATAAAAATCTTATTTGATTTTTATATTAAATCTCCGACATTTCTTTATTTTGAGGAAGTCATTTTATCCTGTATCTTTTATTTTTATAAAAGAAATATTCCAGAGAAAATAATTAAAATTAAACGATCTTCTTTTCAAAATTCGAGAAAAACTCGAATATGAAAATAATGAAATCCCCAACTCTCTCCGCGGGTCCTTGAGTTGCGTAGAATTTCTAGGATCAAACCAAAATGCAATAAAATATGATATGCAATGATGATCTAATGTATAACATTCCAAAGTGAAAATTTGGGATGTTACATTTGTGAGGGGTGTACGTCCAAATTTTCGTCAAACATGCCAATTTTCTACCACACCATCTAGGTGTCATGCCATTACGTCAAGCAAGGTTTCATGTATTTTTGATATTTTTTATGTTCTTGGAATTTGAATGCCATGGCACTCGGTGCTTTGTGTCCAAGCCGTGACACCCCAATGTGTTTGAAAATTTCTTCCAATTTACTGCACATAGAATTAACTAGCATACAAGTATACAAATATGAATTTTCAAACCGTTATGGTTAGCTCTTGCATGTACATGTAGTTCAAATTTGAATGACGGTAACTAAATAGCTAGCGAATCACTTAAATGTCTTTAAAAAGGTCAAATGACGCCTGAAATTGTCCAAATTTTGACATGACATTGTTATTAATGCATGTTAACTGTAGAAATGTTTTGAAGGCCATAAGACGAAGCTACCGCCGGTTCGTCATGAAACATGCATTGTGCCCTCCTAGAACCACGAGCCTTCTAGTGAGTTGCTCTGGTTTGTGAGGGGAGTGTGTCCAAAGTTTTATCTAAAAGGCCATTTTTTACCACACCATCTTGGTGCCATGCCATTACGTCAAGCAATGTTTCATGTATTTATGATCATTTTTGAATTTTTTAGAATTGAAATGCCATGGCACTCGATGCTTTATGTCCAAGCCGTGACACCAATTGTTGGGGAACGTAGTAATTTCAAAAAATTCCTACGCACACGCAAGATCATGGTGATGCATAGCAACGAGAGGGGAGAGTGTTGTCCATGTACCCTCGTAGACTGAAAGCGGAAGCGTTAGCACAACGTGGTTGATGTAGTCGCACGTCTTCACGATCCGACCGATCAAGTACTGAACGCACGACACCTCCGAGTTCAGCACACGTTCAGCCCGATGACGTCCCTCGAACTCCGATCCAGCCGAGTGTTGAGGGAGAGTTTCATCAGCACGACGGCGTGGTGACGATGATGATGTTTTACCGACGCAGGGCTTCGCCTAAGCACTGCTACAGTATTATCGAGGTGGACTATGGTGGAGGGGGGCACCGCACACGGCTAAAAGATCAAATCAATTGTTGTGTCTCCAAGGGGTGCCCCCCTCCCCGTATATAAAGTAGTGGAGGAGGGGGAGGGCCGGCCCTCTCTATGGCGCGCCCTAGGAGGAGTCCTACTCCCACCGGGAGTAGGATTCCCCCCTTCCAAGTAGTAGGAGTAGGAGTCAAGGAAAGGGGAGAGAGAAGAGAAGGAAGGAGGGGGCGCAACCCCTCCCCCTAGTCCAATTCGGACTAGGCCTTGGGGGAGGGGGGCCCAGCCTCTCCTCTCTTTCCCTTAAAGCCCAATAAGGCCCATATACTCCCCGGCGAATTCCCGTAATTCTCCGGTACTCCGAAAAATACCCGAATCACTCGGAAACTTTCCGGTGTCCGAATATAGTCGTCCAATATATCGATATTTACGTCTCGACCATTTCGAGACTCCTCCTCATGTCCCCGATCTCATTCGGGACTCCGAACTACCTGCGGTACATCAAAACACATAAACTCATAATATAACCGTCATCGAACTTTAAGCGTGCGGACCCTACGGGTTCGAGAACAATGTAGACATGACCGAGACACGTCTCCGGTCAATAACCAATAGCGGAACCTGGATGCTCATATTGGCTCCCACATATTCTACGAAGATCTTTATCGGTCAAAACATATAACAACATGTGTTATTCCCTTTGTCATCGGTACGTTACTTGCCCGAGATTCGATCGTCGGTATCTTAATACCTAGTTCAATCTCGTTACCGGCAAGTCTCTTTACTCGTTCGGAAATACATCATCCCGCAACTAACTCATTAGTTACAATGCTTGCAAGGCTTATAGTGATGTGCATTACTGAGTGGGCCTAGAGATACCTCTCCGACAATCGGAGTGACAAATCCTAATCTCGAAATACGCCAACCCAACAAGTACCTTCAGAGACACTTATAGAGCACCTTTATAATCACCCAGTTACGTTGTGACGTTTGGTAGCACACAAAGTGTTCCTCCGGTAAACGGGAGTTGCACAATCTCATAGTCATAGGAACATGTATAAGTCATGAAGAAAGCAATAGCAACATACTAAACGATCAAGTGCTAAGCTAACGGAACGGGTCAAGTCAATCACATCATTCTCCTAATGATGTGACCCCGTTAATCAAATGACAACTCATGTCTATGGTTAGGAAACATAACCATCTTTAATTAACGAGCTAGTCAAGTAGAGGCATACTAGTGACACTCTGTTTGTCTATGTATTCACACATGTATTATGTTTCCGGTTAATAAAATTATAGCATGAATAATAAACATTTATCATGATATAAGAAAATAAATAATAACTTTATTATTGCCTTGTAACGCCCCGGATCTGATGCGCCAGGTGTCCGCCAGTTATTTGCCGTCGTTGCCATGTCAGCTGCTTGCGTGTTGCATTTTGCCATGTCATCATGTGCATCTCATTTTGCATACGTGATCGTCTCATGCATCTGAGCATTTTCCCCGTTGTCCGTTTTGCAATCCGGCACTCCTATGTTCCCCGACGCCCCTTTTGCCTCTTTTCGTGTGCGGGCAAGCGGGCGCTCCGGCAAGTCCCCAACCGCCATCTACATCATCTCCGGCGAGATTCTGGTGAGATCCGCCGCGTTGACTTTTTCCTCTCGAGGGTATAATTTCATCCAAGTCCTGAAAATTTTGCATTCTGGTCCCCTGTTCATCGCATCATATCTCCTCATCCATAGCTCCATTTTGCATGTGTAATATACCGAAATGTTCATCTCGTTGTGCTCTTCATTTCATATCATTGTGCCATGCTTGTTTGAGTTCATCTTGATGACATAATCATTGTTGCAAGAGTGATATATAATGTTGTCTGCTGTAACTTAATAGAACATGCTCATTTGTTATTTTTGCATCTTTTTGTGTGATTTTCTTTTAAGCATGAAGTCTACATGTGTTATGAGCTACAACATGCCGTATTTTCTGTGGTGCAATCCCCTCTTCATGATATTCCATGTGTCGATTGATACAAGCTCGCAAAATAGCCTCCGTGATGTTGCTGATTTCAGAGACTTAGAATTTCTCCAAGTCTTTGTTCTGCTGTTATTTTCATGCCATCTATTCATGTTGCTACAGTGAGATCGATGCCTCTTTTGAGTATGTTAAGTATGGATGTTTTGGACATATGGTTATGCTCTATCCATCCATGCCTCTGGTTGCATTTATAGAGTGCCCTAGCATGTCTTAATCTTGCTCTACTTTTGCTATAAAATATTCCTGGCAGATTGTTTACATGTTATTCAATTTTGCCACGGTTGTTGCTAGTGATCCATGCATGCTATGAACTTGCTATTGCCATTATTATCTTCATGAACATGTCTTCTTACTGGTAGTATTCTTATCTTGTCATGAAATGCATTGATTTGAGTGCATCGAGCTCGCAAAGATGCCTTCATAATTCTGTTTATGCCATGCACTGTTATTTTCACTATCTGAATCTGTAACGAAACTTGCTATGTTTACATGGGCGCCATCATATCTTCTGTTCCCTTTTGGCTCATGGTCAGTAAGTGAGTTTTGTTATATGCAATTAGTAGATTTATGCCATGCCTTTGTTTACTATGATAAGTTCATGTACCATGTTGTTTTATAGCCTTAAACATTGCAACCTGATGTTATTTCTGCCATGTCCTGTGAATTCTGCTAAGTCTGTGAACCTGGTATTATTTGCAATCTTGCCATGTCCTTTTGAGCATGTTATAATAGTTTCTGGAGATAGCTCAGTGTCCATGTTTTATTATGCTTTATCTGTAAATCATGTCCATTCCTTTTGTTTTCATATTGAGAAGCTGTAGCATGTTGTTTTGATGCTTGCAATATGCCTAGTTGCTGTTTTGGACAGCTTGTACTTTAAACTTGATTCATGTGTATGTGTTGAACCGTTGCTCCGTTTTGCGTGTGCTCTATATGAAACTTGCTTAGTTTTGCATGTAGCTTCATATTACCATGTTGCATCCATGTTTTGAGGTGTGTGCTTGATGTTTGAATGCATTTTGCATCAATGCCATGTTTAACTTGTTTTGCTCATATCTTCTAGGCCGTAGCTCCGAATTAAATGAACTTTATATGTAACTTGACTAGAATTTCATGTAGATCATCTTGGTGCATCTTAACTTGCTATTTAACAACTTGAACATAAAGTTTATTCAGATCTGGACCAATTTCGAAATTTGCATATGAGGACTTGCCGGAATTGTTATATGTTGTTTCCGGCCTCATTTAAACTTGCTTTGTTGTGTTGCCCTTGTATGCATCATCTCTTGCCATGAGCAGCTTCATGTAGCCTTGTCATGCATCATACTTGGTTGAGCATCATGCCTTGTTCATGTGTGGTGTGTTTACTATGTTGTGTGCTTCTTCTCGATAGTTCCCGTTTCGTTGCGATCGTGAGGATTCGCTCGCTCACGCTTGGTCTGCCTTCGTGGCTTCATCTTCTTCATAGACTCGTTCTTCTTCCTTGCGGGATATCAGGCAAGATGACCGTCACCTTGGATCTCATTACTATCATTGCTATGCTAGTTGCTTCGTTCTATCGCTATGTCGCGTTACCTACCACTTGCTTATCAAGCCTCCCAAATTGCCATTAACCTTTAACCTTTGTCACCCTTCCTAGCAAACCGTTGTTTGGCTATGTTACCGCTTTGCTCAGCCCCTCTTATAGCATTGCTAGTTGCAGGTGAAGATGAAGATTGCTCCATGTTGGATTATGTTTATGTGGGGATATCACAATATCTCTTATATTATTAATGCATCTATATACTTGGTAAAGGGTGGAAGGATCGGCCTTATGCCTGGTGTTTTGTTCCACTCTTGCTGCCCTAGTTTCCGTCATATCGGTATTATGTTCCTGGATTTTGCGTCCCTAACGCGGTTGGGTGATTTATGGGACCCCCTTGACAGTTCGCCTTGAATAAAACTCTTCCAGCAAGGCCCAACCTTGGTTTTACATTTGCCTAACAACCTATCACCCCTTCCCTTGGGTCGGCCAACCCAAGGGACATCTTTATTTAGCCCCCCCGGGCCAGTGCTTCTCTAAGTGCTGGTCCGAACCGAGTAGACTGCGGGGCCACCTTGGGGAAGCTTGAGGGCTGGTTTTACTCGTAGGATGTCTCATCCGGTGTGCCCTGAGAAAGAGATATGTGCAGCTCCTATCGGGATTTGTCAGCACATTCGGGCGGCTTTGCTGGTCTTGTTTTACCATTGTCGAAATGTCTTGTAACCAGGATTCCGAGTCTGATCGAGTCTTTCGGGGAGAAGGAATATCCTTCGTTTACCGTGAGAGCTTGTGATGGGCTAAGTTGGGACACCCCTGCAGGGTTTGAACTTTCGAAAGCCGTGCCCGCGCTTATGTGGCAGATGGTAATTTGTTAATGTGCGGTTGTAGTAAACTTGAATTAAACTCTTCTAAAATACACCAACCGTGTGCGTAACCGTGAGTGTCTCTTTTCGGGGTTGTTCGAGAGGAGTACACGGTTTCTGGGTTATGTTTGACGTAAGTAGGAGTTCAGGATCACTTCTTGATCATTACTAGTTGACGACCGCTTGCTTTGCTTCTCTTCTCGCTCTGATTTGCGTAAGTTAGCCACCATACATTGCTTAGCCGCTGCTGCAACCTCACCACCTTACCCCTTCCTTTCCCATTAAGCTTTGCCAGTCTTGATACCCATGGTAATGGGATTGCTGAGTCCTCGTGGCTCATAGATTACTACAACAACAGTTGCAGGTACAGGTTATGCGATGATCTTGACGTGAGAGCGATGTTTATTTGTATTGGAGTTCTTCTGCTTCTTCCTCGATTGAGGGATAGGTTCCTGGTCGGCAGCCTGGGCTAGCAGGGTGGATATTGTTTGAGTTTCTGTTTATCTTTCATCCGTAGTCGGATGTTATTCTTATGTATGATGTATTGTTGTATTCATGTGACATTGTATGTCTTGGTTGTATCCCCACTATTATGTAATGTTGATGTAATGATATACACCTTGCAAAAGCGTCTTCAAGATGCGTTTCTATCCTTGGTGGGACCTTCAAGTTCCTTTAGGATAGGATCGCATCTTGGGCGTGACATGCCTCTAGGGCATATTTCCATCAGTCTCCCACTTGCACTAGAGTCAATAATCTAGTTCATATCACCATGTGATTTAATACCAATAGTTCACATCACCATGTGATTAACACCCATAGTTCACATCATCATGTGACCAACACCCAAAGGATTTACTAGAGTCAATAATCTAGTTCGCATCGCTATGTGATTAACACCCAAAGAGTACTAAGGTGTGATCATGTTTTGCTTGTGAGAGAAGTTTAGTCAACGGGTCTGCCACATTCAGATCCGTATGTATTTTGCAAATTTCTATGTCAACAATGCTCTGCACGGAGCTACTCTAGCTAATTGCTCCCACTTTCAATATGTATCCAGATTGAGACTTAGAGTCATCTGGATCAGTGTCAAAATTTGCATCGACGTAACCCTTTACGATGAACCTTTTTGTCACCTCCATAATCGAGAAACATATCCTTATTCCACTAAGGATAATTTGACCGATGTCCAGTGATCTACTCCTAGATCACTATTGTACTCCCTTGCCAAAATCAGTGTAGGGTATACAATAGATCTGGTACACAGCATGGCATACTTTATAGAACCTATGGCCAAGGCATAGGGAATGACTTCCATTCTCTTTCTATCTTTTGCCATGGTCGGGCTTTGAGTCTTACTCAATTTCACACCTTGTAACACAGGCAAGAACTCTTTCTTTGACTGTTCCATTTTGAACTACTTCAAAATCTTGTCAAGGTATGTACTCATTGATAAACTTATCAAGCGTCTTGATCTATCTCTATAGATCTTGATGCTCAATATGTATGCAGCTTCACCGAGGTCTTTCTTTGAAAAACTCCTTTCAAACACTCCTTTATGCTTCACAAAATAATTCGACATTATTTCCGATCAACAATATGTCATTCACATATACTTATCAGAAATGTTATAGTGCTCCCACTCACTTTCTTGTAAATACAGGCTTCACCGCAAGTCTGTATAAAACTATATCCTTTGATGAACTTATCAAAGCGTATATTCCAACTCCGAGATGCTTGCACCAGTCCATAGATGGATCATTTGGAGCTTGCATATTTTGTTAGCACCTTTAGGATTGACAAAACCTTCTCGTTGCATCATATACAACTCTTCTTTAATAAATCCATGAAGGAATGCAGTTTTGTTTATCCATTTGCCGATTTCATAAAATGTGGCAATTGCTAACATGATTCGACAGACTTAAGCATAGATACGAGTGAGAAACTCTCATCGTAGTCAACACCTTGAACTTGTCGAAAACCTTTTGCATAATTCTAGCTTTGTAGATAGTAACACTACTATCGTCAGTCTGCCTTCCTCTTGAAGATCCATTTATTTTTATGGCTCACGATCATTGGGCAAGTCAATAAAAGTCCATACTTTGTTCTCATACATGGATCTCATCTCAGATTTCATGGCCTCAAGCCATTTCGAGGAATCTGGGCTCATCATCGCTTCCTCATAGTTCGTAGGTTCGTCATGGTCAAGTAACATGACCTCCAGAACAGGATTACCGTACCACTCAGGTGCGGATCTCACTCTGGTTTACCTACGAGGTTCGATAGTAACTTGATCTGAAGTTACATGATCATCATCATTAGCTTCCTCACTAATTGGTGTAGTAGTCACAGGAACAGATTTCCGTGATGAACTACTTTCCAATAAGGGAGCAGGTACAGTTACCTCATCAAGTTCTACTATGCTCCCACTCACTTCTTTCGAGAGAAACTTCTTCTCTAGAAAGGATCCGTTCTTAGCAACGAATATCTTGCCTTCGGATCTGTGATAGAAGGTGTACCCAACAGTAACTTTTGGGTATCCTATGAAGATGCACTTTTCTGATTTGGGTTTGAGCTTATCAGGATGAAACTTTTTCACATAAGCATCGCAACCCCAAACTTTAGGAAACGACAACTGAGGTTTCCTGCCAAACCATAGTTCATACGGTGTCGTCTCAAAGGATTAGATGGTGCCCTATTTAATGTGAATGCAGATGTCTCTAATGCATAACCCCAAAATGATAGCGGTAAATCAGTAAGAGACATCATAGATCGCACCATATCTAGTAGAGTACGACACGACGCTTGGACACACCATTACGCTATGGTGTTCCGGTGGCGGAGTTGCTAAACTATTCCGCATTGTTTCAAATGAAGACCGAACTCAGAACTCAAATATTCTCCTCCACGATCAGATCGTAGAAACTTTATTTTCTTGTTACGATGATTTTCAACTTCACTCTGAAATTCTTTGAAGTTTTCAAATGTTTCAGACTTATGTTTCATTAAGTAGATATACCCATATCTGCTTAAATCATCTGTGAAGGTGAGAAAATAACGATACCCGCCGCGAGCCTCAATATTCATCGGACCACATACATATGTATGTATGATTTCCAACAAATCTGTTGCTCGCTCCATAGTTCCGGAGAATGGCGTTTTAGTCATCTTGCCCATGAGGCACGGTTCGCAAGTACAAAGTGATTCATAATTAAGTGGTTCCAAAAGTCCATCAGTATGGACTTTCTTCATGCGCTTTACACCGATATGACCTAAACGGCAGTGCCACAAATAAGTTGCACTATCATTATCAACTCTGCATCTTTTTGGCTTCAATATTATATGTATCACTACGATCGAGATCCAACAAACCATTTTCGTTGGTGTGTATGACCATAGAAGGTTCTATTCATGTAAACAGAACACTCTAACTTAAATGAATAACTGTATTGCAATAAACATGATCAAATCATATTCATGCTTAACACAAACACCAAATAACACTTATTTAGGTTCAACACTAGGGAGTGTGCGATGATGATCATATCAATCTTGGAACCACTTCCAACACACATCGTCACTTCACCCTTAACTAGTCTCTGTTCATTCTGCAACTCCCGTTTCGAGTTACTAATCTTAGAAACTGAACTAGTATCAAATACCGAGGGGTTGCTATAAACACTATCAAAGTACACATCAATAACATGTATATCAAATATACCTTTGTTCACTTTGCCATCCTTCTTATCCGCCAAATACTTGGGGCAGTTCCGCTTCCAGTGACCAGTCCCTTTGCAGTAGAAGCACTTAGTCTCAGGCTTAGGTCCAGACTTGGGCTTCTTCACTTGAGCAGCAACTTGCTTGCCATTCTTCTTGATTTCCCCTTCTTCCCTTTGTCCTTTCTCTTGAAACTAGTGGTCTTGTCAACCATCAACACTTGATGTTTTTCTTGATTTCTACCTTCGCCGATTTTAGCATCGCGAAGAGCTTGGGAATTGTTTTCGTCATCCCTTGCATATTGTAGTTCATCACGAAGTTCTACTAACTTGGTGATGGTGACTAGAGAATTCTGTCAATCACTATTTTATCTGGAAGATTAACTCCCACTTGATTCAAGTGATTGTAGTACCTGCACAATCTGAGCACATGCTCACCGCTTGAGCTATTCTCCTCCATCTTTTAGCTATAGAACCTGTTGGAGACTTCATATCTCTCAACTCGGTATTTGCTTGAAATATTAACTTCAACTCCTGAAAGATCTCATATGGTCCATGATGTTCAAAACGTCTTTGAAGTCCCGATTCTAAGCTGTTAAGCATGGTGCACTAAACTATCAAGTAGTCATCATATTGAGCTAGCCAAACGCTCATAACGCCCGCATCTACTCCTGCAATAGGTCATCTACCTAGCGTGCATCAAGGACATAATTCTTCTGTGTAGCAATGAGGATAATCCTCAGATCACGGATCCAATCCGCATCATTGCTACTAACAGTTTTCAACTTAGTTTTCTCTAGGAACATATCAAAAAATAAAATAGCGGAGCTAAACGCGAGCTATTGATCTACAACATAGATATGCTAATACTACCAGGACTAAGTTCATGATAAATTTAAGTTCAATTGATCATATTACTTAAGAAATTCCACTTAGATAGACATCCCTCTAATCATCTAAGTGATCAGGTGATCCAAATCAACTAAACCATAACTGATCATCACGTGAAATGGAGAAGTTTTCAATGGTGGACATCACTATGTTGATCATATCTACTATATGATTCACGCTCGACCTTTCGGTCTCAGTGTTCCGAGGCCATATCTGCATATGCTAGGCTCGTCAAGTTTAACCTGAGTATTGTGCGTGAGCAAAACTGGCTTGCACCCGTTGTAGATGGACGTAGAGCTTATCTCACCCGATCATCACGTGGTGTCCGGGCACGATTTAACTTTGTCAACAAAGGCATACTCGGGAGAACACTTTTATCTTGAAATTTAGTGAGAGATCATCTTATAATGCTACCGTCAATCAAAGCAAAATAAGATGCATAAAAGATAAACATCACATGCAATCAAATTATGTGACATGATATGGCCATCATCATCTTGTGTCTTTGATCTCCATCTCCAAAGCATCGTCATGATTTCCATCGTCATCGGCATGACACCATGATCTCCATCATCTTGATCTATATCAATGTGTCGTCACATGGTCGTCTCGCCAACTATTGCTATCGCATAGCGAGAAAGTAAAGCAATTATTTGGCGCTTGCATCTTATGCAATAAAGAGACAACCATAAGGCTTCTGCCAATTGCTGATATCTTCAACAAAACATGATCATCTTATACAACAACTTATATATCATCACATCTTAACCATATCACATCACAACATGCCCTGCAAAAACAAGTTAGACGTCCTCTACTTTGTTGTTGCAAGTTTTACGTGGCTGCTACGGGCTGAGCAAGAACTGGTCTTACCTATGCATCAAAACCACAACGATAGTTTATCAAGTTGGTGCTGTTTTAACCTTCGCAAGGACCGGGCGTAGCCACACTCGGTTCAACTAAAGTTGGAGAAACTGACACCCGCTAGTCACCTGTGTGCATAGCACGGCGGTAAAACCAGTCTCGCGTAAGTGTACGCGTAATGTCGGTGTGACGCCCTCGATTCAATCGTACACTAATCATGCACGCAAATGTGTACGATCAAGATCAAGGACTCACGGGAAGATATCACAACACAACTCTACAAATAAAATAAGTCATACAAGCATCATAATACAAGCCGGGGGCCTCGAGGGCTCGAATACAAGTGCTTGATCATAGACGAAGTCACGGAAGCAACAATATCTGAGTACGGATATAAGTTAAACAAGTTTGCCTTAGGAAGGCTAGCACAAACCGGGATACAGATCGAAGAGGAGCAGGCCTCCCCGCTCGGGATCCTCCTAACTACTCCTGGTCGCCGCCGGGCTGCACGTAGTAGTAGGCGCCTCCAGTAGTAGTCGCCATCGACGGGGCGCTCGCCCCGGCTCCATCGTCTGTTGCAGCAAGTTTAATAGAGGTAGGGGAAAGGGGAAACAAGGCAACCGTGAGTACTCATCCAAAGTACTGCAAGCAAGGAGCTACACTACATATGCATGGATATATGTGTAAAGGGCCATATCAAGGACTGAACTGCAGAATGCCGTAATAAGAGGGGATAGCTAGTCTTAACGAAGACTACGCTTCGGTCACCGCCTTGCAACAGTAGAAGAGGACGATCCAAGTCCTCCAAGTAACATCACATAGCAATAATCCTACCCGCGATCCCTCCTCATATCCCCGAGAGAGAGCGACCACCGGTTGTATCCGCACTTGGAAGGTGTGTTTTATCAAGTATCCGGTTCTAGTTGTCATAAGCTCAAGGTACAACTCCAAGTCGCCCATTATCAAGATCACGGCTATTCAATAGATTAACTTCACTGCAGGGTGCACCATCTTACCCAAAGACGCTTGATCCCATTTGGCCGGACACACTTTCTCGGTCATGCCCGCCGCGAAGATCAACACGCCGCAGCCCCACCTAGGCACAACAGAGAGGCCAAGACGCGGTCTAAACCTAAGCGCGCAGGGTCCGGGCCCATCGCCTCGAGCACACCAAGACGTGCGCGGCGGCCGGAAGCGCACCTAGCCTAGCGGCGTTCCAGTCCAATCCGGCCGCCGCCGCCGTCGCCGACGCCTCAAGTGCTACCGATACCACGACGCCGGGATACCCATAACTACTCCCCGCGAGATGGTTAGTGCGTATAAGCTCGAGCCAACTCAGATCAAATACCAAGACCTCGTTAAGCGTGTTAAGTATCCGCGAACGCCGAACAGGCCAGCCCACCTCTCTCCTAGGTGGTCTCAACCTGCCCTGCCGCTCCGCCTCAAGATCCACTCATGGTGCTCCATCACCGACCCGACTTTAGTCTCCACATGTATCATGTATAAGTATAGTATATACCGTGATCACCTCCCGAGTGATCACGGCCCGATAGTAAGCACGGCAGGGCGGACAAGAATGTAGGGCCACAGATGAATGTACTAGCATCCTATACTAAGCATATAGGATTGCGATAAAGGTAACAACAAGATAGTAACAAGGACAAAGCCATGCAAAGAAGATAGGATTATCTCGAAAGCAGAATATGCTACACTACTCTAATGCAAGCAGTAAAGGGAAGAGTAGGCTATATCGGTGATCAAGGGGGGGCTTGCCTGGTTGCTCTGGCAAGAGAGAGGGTCGTCAACACCGTAGTCGAACCGGGCAGCAGCAGCTGTCGGTCTCGTAGTCTACCGGAGAGAAGAGGGGAAGAAACAATGAATAACATGTAAACAGATGCATATCGATGCATGACATGACAAGTAGCGATGCTAGGCGTGCCCTAACGTGGTATGAGGTGGTTGGTTATGGGAAACATCCGGAAAGTATTCGGTGTTTCGTGTTTTCAGCAGAGGAGCCGGAGGGAAAGTTGCAGGTTCGATAGGTTAGGGCGTGTGGCGGACGATTTAACGGATTGCGATCCAGATTCGCCTCGTCGCTCGAGCAACTTTCATGTTGAAAATATTTTAACCGAAGTTACGGATTAAAAGATATGATTTTCTAAAGATTTTATTAATTTTCGCAATTTAATTAATTAATTAATTAATTGAAAAAATGGAATTATGACGTCAAGATGATGTCATGCCGACGTCAAGCAGTCATCGTGGTTGACTTGGTCAACCCGACACGTGGGTCCTGCTAAATGGCTGATCAAGTTAGTTAATTAAAAGAGTTAATTGTTAATTAGCCATTAGGTTAATTAATCAGATTAATTAAATTAATTATTTACTTAATTAATTAATTAATTTTACTCATTTTTTTTATTAATTATATTTATTTAATTCCCTTTTTCTTTTTCTTTTATCAAAACATTCTGGGGGTGGGGCCCCATGTCATAAGCGGGGTGCCCAGTCACTTGGCCGAGTCAATGTGTCATGGGGGGGCTGGGCCCACCATCATTGGCCCAAGCGGTGGCCCCGGTCGGCCACGCCGGCGCCGGCGTTGGGGGCTCCGGCATGCCTCCGTGGCGGGGGGCGCGGACCTCGCCGGAATCGTCGCCCAATGCCAAAGGGGCGCTGGTGGGTGCATTCGAAGGTGGGGAGGACGCGCGTCCATCGGTGGTAAGGGCACGGCCGGACTTGGCGAAACGGCAGCGGCGAAGCGGCGGAGGCGGCGGGTGGTTGGTCGCTAAGAAGCGCCACGGGGGCCGGGGCTTGCGCGACGCTACTGAGCACCACGGGCTCGGCCCGTGACCATTTGTCACCGGAGGGCGCCGCGACGAGATCCACGACGGGGCGTTGGTGCAGCGCAGCTCGCGGGGCCGCGGCTCGGGCGAGGAGAAGAGAGAGAGGCGGGAGCACGCCGTGCTCGGTGGCGGGGAAGGGTCCGCGAGGAGGGAGGGCACGGGGCGGCGGAGCGGGCGACGGGCGCGGTGGTGGCGCCGGGAGGGGGACGAGGGGAGAGAGGGATCGGGAGAGCTCACGGGGGGAACGTGGGGTCTCTGAACGAAGCTCGGGCGGTCGGGGCGATCAAGCAGGAGGAGGGGGGAGGAGCTCGACGGCGACGGGCGGTGACGTGAGGATCCGGCGAGGTGGGGTGGGGTCGGGACGGCCCGAGGCGACGAGGGGAGTCCCTGCGCCGCGCGCCGGTCGGGAAGGAGGAGGAGGTGCGACGACGGGGGGTCGCCAAGGCGTCGGGGCGATTGAGATCGGGCGGAGCCCGATCCAGATCGGGCGCGGGGAGGAGAACGGGATCGGGGGATGAGGGTGTTGGCTAGGGTTTGCCGACCGGGAGGGGGATATGGGAGTGAGGGTGGGCGGGCAGGGGGCTGGCAGGCTGGGCCAGTGGGCTTGGCCTGGGCTTGGGGCCGATGGGGGTTTCTCCCCTCCTTTTTTTTATTTTGCTTTTCTTATTTTTTTTCTTTTCTGTTTTAATTTATTTAAAATATCCAGACACTTTACAAAAATGTGTGCACCCCACCATAATTAACTTTGTAATATTTGACAACCCCCGAACATTTTAGTTTTAATTTTTGAAAACTTTTATTGTTTGCCTATGTTTTCAATTTGAATTTGAACCGGTTCAATCAACGTGAGTTTAATCACAAGAATCGAGGTGATGTGGCATCATTAGCGGGATTATCGTAGCTTAATTATCCGGTGTTACAAATCTCCTCCATTACAAGAAATCTCGCCCCGAGATTTAGGAGGTAGAAGGAAAGAGTGCGGGTATTCATCTCAAGACGATCCTCGCTCCTGTGTGGCTTCGCCTTCTTGAGTGATTTGACCATTGAACCTTGAGGAACTTGATCGCCTTTCGGCGACGTGCGGCGTTCAGCTTGGTCGAGAATGCGGACCGGATGCTCTTTATAGGAGAGGTCCTGTTGCAATTCGAGCACTTCATGGTCCTTCGCCGGATTGGGTCCTTGAAGCAGCGTCGGAGTTGTGACACGTGGAACACATCGTGAACTCCGAGAAAGGTTCGACGGAAGCTCCAGCTGGTATGCCACTTTTCCACGCCTTTCCGTAATAGTGAATGGGCCAATATAACGGGAGCTAGCTTGCCCTTGATCCCGGCGGTGAGCACCATGTCTTTGTGATGACGGTCATAATTACTCTTTGACGGATCGAGCAGTCTTGAGATTCTCGCGAATAATGCGGACTTGTTCTTGGCATGTTGGATAATATCCGGATCAAGAGTGGACGTTCCCCGCTTCGACCAGTTCAGAGGGGTTCGCACTTTCGTCCATATAACACTTCAAGGGGCCATCTTCGCACTAGCTTGATAGCTATTATTATAAGAGAACTCAGCATACGGAGAGATTCCTCCCATTTCTTGTCAAGGAAGCGACACAAGCTCAAGCATGTCTTCGAGAACTTGGTTGACACGCTCAACTTGCCCTCGTGATCTGCGGATGAAACGCAGATTGAAAGATAAATGAGTCCCCATAGCTTCTTGAAAACTTGCCCGTAATCTTGAAGTGAATAAGCTGCCACGGTCCGAATCGATAACCAAGTGGAATACCGTGAAGTGAAACAATTTCGACATATAGAGCGTTGCAAGCTGACTAGCAGTGATCGCTTTTTGACCGCCGAAAATGAGCAACTTTAGAAAGCCGGTCAATGACGACAAGAATAGCATCATTACCTTTCTGCGATTTGGGAAATCCAAAGGACGAAGTCCATTTCAACATGGTCCCATTTCCATTCAGGAATAGAGATAGGTTGCAGAGTTCCAAGAGGCCTTTGATGTTTCGCTTTGATACGACGGCAAACGTCACACTCAAAGAACATAGCGAGCAATGTCTTGCTTCATATTAGACCACGTAATCTCGGCGATTTAATGTCTTGATACATCTTTGTACTACCGGGATGGATACATAGAGGTGTATCATGAGCTTCTTTCATAACCTTCTCGAGTCATATTCAGGTTTTCCTTCTTACACGGCACCACTAGGCGGCCTTTGAAGTACAAGGCGCCATCATCAAGAATAGTGAAGAATGAGGATTTCCTTCTTTGAGGTCGCGCTTAATATTGTAGACTTTGAGTCAAATCCCTGCATTGTCTTTATGGTGCCCACGAGATCGGGCTCAACAGCCAGGGTATAGAGGGAACCCTGGGAAACAACACAGAGATTCATCTTGCGGAACTCCGGAGGAGGGGGAGCCAGTGCACCCGGAGGAACAATATGGAGGTTCAGCTTTCTGAATTCTTCAACAAGTGGGGCTGAACTTTGTGAACTCAAGGTGGTTGCAGAAGACTTATGCTCAAGGCATCAGCCATTACATTAGCCTTGCTCGGCGATAGGAAATACCCAAATCAAAGTTCGCAGCAGTCTCCATCCATCTCTCGCTGACGGAGGTTCAGGTCTGGCTGAGTAAACAGATACTTCAGACTTTGGTGGTCGGTGAAGATCTCGCAACGATTACGAGAAGGTAATGTCACCACTGCTTTAGTGCATGAATGACAGCAGCAAGCTCGAGGTCGTGAACTGGGTAGTTCTCTTTGTGAGGGCGCAATTGTCGAGAGGCATAAGCAACCACTTTGCACTCTTGCATTAGGATACCGCCTAATCCTTGACGGAAGCGCCGCGATAAATGACGAAGTCCTTCTTGGTATCGGGAGGAGCCAGCACTGGGGCAGAAGTCAACTTGTCTTTGAGTGCTCGGAAACTTTCCCGACATTTATCGTCCATTGGAATTTGACGCCTTATGCAACAAAGTTAGTCGAGGCTCGGCAATCTTGGAGAAGTTCTCGATCGAATCGACGGCAATAGTCAAGTAGACCGAGAAAACTTCGACTTGCTTAACGTTCTTGGAGAAGTCCAATCAAGAATAGCGTGAACTCTTTCAGGTTGACGGCAATACCATCCTTAGAAATGAGATGCCCAAGATAGGTTACTTGGAAGCCGAATTCACATTTGGAGAACTTGGCATAGAGTTGATGCTCTCGTAGCTTTTCCAAAGACAAGACAAAGATGTTCAAGATGTTCTTCTTCATTCTTGGAGAATATCAGGATATCATCCAGATAAACCACTATTTAACTTGTCAAGGTAATCCATGAATATATAGTTCATCAAAGCGAGAGAAGGTGGCTGGAGCATTGGTTAAGCCGAAAGACATGACGGTGTACTCGTATGAACCATAACGAGTCACAAAGGCGGTCTTGGGGATATCCTCCTCGCGAACACGGATCTGGTGGTAACCCAACCTCAAGTCGAGAACACTGACGAACCAGCCAGTTGATCATACAGATCATTGATCCGAGGAAGAGGATACTTATTCTGAATGGTAGCTTGATTTATAGGACGGTAGTCTTGGACCAATCGGTTTGTCCCATCCTTCTTCTTGACAAAGAGAGAAGGTGCTCCCCAAGGAGAGCAACTTGGGCGAATGAAACCACTTTGAAGAGATTTGTCGATTTCCTCCTTTAGCTCAAGGAGTTCATGCGGCGGCATCTTGTAGGGTCGCATGGCTATAGGAGTGGTGCTCGGTTTCAAGTCGATGACGAATTCGACAGCTCTAGGTGGGGAATCCTCGGAAGTTCTTCAGAAAACGCCTTGGAAATCGCAAACGACGTGAATGTTCTCAATGCCCTCGAGGGTGCGGCGCTCAATGCATTCAATGCATAGAGCCTTGCCTCGCATTTTGCACCAGATGAGCTTGGTAAGTGACTATTTCATCGAAGGGTGTAGCAGATGGACGGTCTTCGTGGCGCAGACTATGGAAGCAGATCGCCTTTAACCAATTCATTCCGTAATGAGGTCAATGCTACAAGACTTCAAAGACGGTGGGAGAGACAAGGAATTCCAGTCCTTCGATTTCAACGGGGACATCGTTGCAAATCATGGAGGTTCGACATTGGCCCGCAGGGGTGTGTACTAATAGTGAAGCATTCATGTCTTCACTTTTAATGCCATGCATGAATGCAAAATCTTCAGACATGAATGAATGCGATGCCCCTGTATCAAATAAAACGCATGCTGGTACTGAATTTACGAGAAGTGTACCCATCACAGTAGCAGGTTGGTCTTGAGCTTCGTTCAGATCAACGTGGTTGGCCTGAACTCACCATAAGGCTTGGCGGTGTTGTTATGGGCTGGGTGTTTCCACGGCCAGCTTCTTTGGAAGGGCCACTGATTCGGTTCGTTGCATTCTCTAGCACGGTGCCTCGTTGTCCACACCAAGCACAAACCATTATTGGGAGTGGGAACAGAGCTTGGGGTGGTGGAGCTGGAAGCTTTGGCTGCTTAGTTGAAGCAAAGCAGATGAGGTGCAACATAGTTCGCCTTGGAGCAGTGCATTCGGCTGGTACATACTGTTGGGAATCCATATCTTGCGCCTGCGAGGACGGGCCCAAGATGAGCCCGTGTCACGGTTCGCGCTGTTAGAGCTTTGGTATTCCTGCGCACCAGTTTCGACATTGATAGCTTTGTTCACCAAGGTGGCGAAATCAGCAAAGTCGTGCACTAGAAGTGCGAGCTTGATGTCACTTGAAGGCCGCCACGGAACTTCTCTTGTCTGCGGCATCGCTTGCAATATCCTCTTCAAGATAGCGAGACAAGTCCAAGAACTCTCACGATAAGCTTCAACAGTCTTGTTGCCTTGGGTGAGGTTGCGAACTCGCTTTTTCGGTCCATGACCCTTGAGGGATGAAACGGCACGAAGGCAGCTTGGAAGTCCGCCGGTGATGAGTGTTCCAAGCTGGCGAGTACGCCTGTGGCTGTCCCACCATTGAGCTGCGGGTCCCTTCAGAAGAAGGAAGCAAAAGTGACATAGCTGGCGGGGCTACATCGCAGACTCCATCTCATAGGTGATGTCACGGAGCTACCATCAAGATCCAGCGCTGGGTTGAGCTGCGGTACACGCTTGGATTGAGGCGATGAAATCCTGCAGAGTTGTTGTGTTTGGGTGGTGGTTCATATTGGGGCGAGGAAACTGAGCCATCATGTTTTCCATGAATCGCGATTCATCTCAAGCTGTTGGATCATACCAGCCATGTACTCAGCGGTGGTGGGAAGTTGCCACCACGACCACGACCAGCTGGCCTAACTATCCTGCTATTATATAACAGGGTAGTTCAGCATTTGAGAAATTAAGCAAAGGACAGGAATCATTCATGATGAAACATGCATAATGGAAGCAAAGACGATAGGAACTACATAGTAGTCGGCATATCTTACAAAAGGGATCATGCATAGAGTTCGATACATAGAGTTCAGTACATAGACTAAGACATCATAGGCGGCACGCAGGCTCGCGACGAATGCATCTAACACTAACAAGCAAGTCTACATCAGTCCCACGCTGCATCTGCGGAGGTAGTTGTAGCCTGAAAGCTGGTAGTGTGGCAGCGGATAGTCCGCCACGTCGGTGACTGGGGCCGCGGATACTCGTGCTGAATCCGACGCCAAGTGGCGAGAAGAGGGCAAGCGCGGAGAGTAGCCTCCACGCCCGCCAACCGACACCCCGGGCATCACGGTCTGGCTGGGTAGATCGCCGAACGCGCAGCTCTGGATCGACAAAGGGGTGCATCAGCGCCGAGCACGGTAAAGGTGCCGACGGGTGATGTACAACTCGTGGCGAAGAGCTCGGTTAGCTCGATCCAGCCCATCAGCATGCGTAACAAAGTTCGATGGTAGAAGGGCTCTCTGGTGACGATGGAGTAGGCAGCAGTAGTAACCTCCTCACCAACATCGACGCGATAGCAATGTGCTCAAGGGGAGGTGTCCAACTCTCGATACTCGCACGAAGACGTGTCGAGCAGCATAAGTAGCATCGTGGACTGCCATATCGATAGTCACTCCAACACCATGTGCGGTGTGCAGACAAGAGTGGAGTCGTACTCCGAGAGTAGAGGTGGACGATGGCGCTGCATCGCTCCTCGGTTATAGTCCTGGTACTCCTCATAGACGGTGTACTCGTGGTGCCAGCGATAACCCAGATAGGTCATCATCTCGGCTAGCACCGCAGGTGATCCCGAGTCACCAATGGCCGTCGTGTGGCGCACGACCTGCCTCGTGGGTTCCATCTGAAAACAAAGACGTTTCAAAGGAGTCAAATGACAGTGTGGAAATTGAGCAAAATACAATTCCAAGAATAACTATGGCTTTATCCAACTTTGGGGTGAATGTGGTCACGGGATCCTAGTGTTAGTTAGTAAAATCGTTTAACCCGAGTAGAAGAGAGTTAAGAGTCCTAGAGTAAAGGTCGAGGAGTAAAAGATCCTAGTACCACCCGATGGCGACGTGGGCCCGTAAGGCACACAGCCAAGTTAGTAAAAGTTTTTGCAATGTCTAGACTCGACTTCCGCCAAGGAGTGTGGAAGGGGATTCTACAGCAATCGGCTCGATACCAACTTCAGACGCCCTCGATTCAATCGTACACTAATCATGCACGCAAATGTGTACGATCAAGATCAAGGACTCACGGAAGATATCACAACACAACTCTACAAATAAAATAAGTCATACAAGCATCATAATACAAGCCGTGGGCCTCGAGGGCTCGAATACAAGTGCTCGATCATAGACGAAGTCAGCGGAAGCAACAATATCTGAGTACGTATATAAGTTAAACAAGTTCCCTTAGGAAGGCTAGCACAAACCGGGATACAGATCGAAGAGGAGGGCCTCCCGCCAGGATCCTCCTAACTACTCCTCGGTAAATCGCCGGGCTGCACGTAGTAGTAGGCGCCTCTAGTGTAGTAGTCGCCATCGACGGTGGCCTCGCCCCGGCTCCATCGTCTGCTGCGCAAGCGAATAGAGGTAGGGGAAAGGGGAAACAAGGCAACCGTGAGTACTCATCCAAAGTACTGCAAGCAAGGAGCTACACTACATATGCATGGATATATGTGTAAAGGGCCATATCGGTGGACTGAATCTGCAGAATGCCGAATAAGAGGGGATAGCTAGTCTTAACGAAGACTACGCTTCGTCACCGTCTTGCAACAGTAGAAGAGGACGATCCAAGTCCTCCAAGTAACATCACATAGCAATAATCCTACCCGCGCATCCCTCCTCATATCCCCGAGAGAGAGCGACCACCGTTGTATCCGCACTTGGAAGGGTGTGTTTTATCAAGTATCCGGTTCTAGTTGTCATAAGCTCAAGGTACAACTCCAAGTCGTCCCCACATCAAGATCACGGCTATTCAATAGATTAACTTCCTGCAGGGTGCACCATCTTACCCAAAGACGCTTGATCCCATTTGGCCGACACACTTTCTGGGTCATGCCCGCCGCTGAAGATCAACACGCCGCAGCCCCACCTAGGCACAACAGAGAGGCAAGACGCCGGTCTAAACCTAAGCGCCGCAGGGTCCGGGCCCATCGCCTCGAGCACACCAAGACGTTGCGAGGGCGGCCGGAAGCGCACCTAGCCTAGCAGCGTTCAGATCCAATCCGCGCGCCGCCTCCGTCGCCGACGTCTCAAGTGCTTCGCCGATACCACGACGCCGGATACCCATAACTACTCCGCGTAGATGGTTAGTGCGATAAGCTCAGAGCCAACTCAGATCAAATACCAAGACCTCGTTAAGCATGTTAAGTATCCGCTGAACGCCGAACAGGCCAGCCCACCTCTCTCCTAGGCGGTCTCAACCTGCCCCGCTCCGCCTCAAGATCCACTCATGGTGCTCCATCACCAACCCGACTTTAGTCTCCACATATATCATGTATAAGTATAGTATATACCGTGATCACCTCCCGAGTGATCACGGCCCGATAGTAAGCACGGCAGACGGACAAGAATGTAGGGCCACAGATGAATGTACTAGCATCCTATACTAAGCATATAGGATTGCGTATAAAGGTAACAACAAAGAGTAACAAGGACAGCCATGCAAAGAAGATCGGATTATCCAAAGCGAGAATATGCTACACTACTCTAATGCAAGCAGAAAGGGAAGAGTAGGCGATATCCGTGATCAAGGGGGCTTGCCTGGTTGCTCGCAAGAGAGAGGGTCACAACACCGTAGTCAAACCGGGCAGCAGCAGCGTCGGCCTCGTAGTCTACCGAGAGAAGAGGGAAGAAACAATGAATAACATGTAAACAGATGCATATCGATGCATGACATGACAAGTAGCGATGCTAGGCATGCCCTAACGTGGTATGAGGTGGTACTGGTTAAGGGGGAAACATCCGGAAAGTATTCGTGTGTTTCGTGTTTTCAGCGAGGAGCGGAGGGGAAAGTTGCAGGTTCGATAGGTTAGGGGTGTGTGGCGAACGAACGATTGCGATCCGGATTCGCCTCGTCGCTCGAGCAACTTTCATGTTGAAAATATTTTAACCGAAGTTACGGATTAAAAGATATGGTTTTCTAAAGATTTTATTAATTTCTGGAATTTAATTAATTAATTAATTAATTCGAAAAAAATGGAATTATGACATCAGCATGATGTCATGCTGACGTCAGCAGTCATCAGGGTTGACTTGGTCAACCTGACATGTGGGTCCCGTTCGTTAGTGACTTTTAGTTAATTAACAGTAGTTAATTAAGTTAATTAGCCATTAGGTTAATTAATCAGGATTAATTAAATTAATTATTTACTTAATTAATTAATTAATTAATTAATTTTATTCATTTTTATTTTTATTAATTATATTTATTTAATTCCCTTTTTCTTTTTCTTTTATCAAAAACATTTTGGGGTGGGGCCCCATGTCATAGGCGGGGTGCCAGTCACTGGCCGAGTCAATGTGTCGGGGGGTGCCTGGCCCACTGGGCCAAGGGCTCAAAGCGGTGGCCCTGGTCGGCCACGCCGGCAGTGGCGTTAGGCTGGGGGTGGGCATGCTCACATGGAGGGGGCGCGACCTCGCCGGAATCGTCGTCCGCGCCAAAAGGGGCCGCGGTGGTGCGCTCAAGGTGGGGAGGACGCCGTCCATCGGTGGTAAGGGCACGGCCGACTCGGCCGGAACGGCAGCGGCAGCGGCGGAGGCGGCGGGTGGTTCGGGTCCGTCGGAAGCACGCCACGGGGCCGGGGGCTTGCGCGACGAAAGCGAGCACCACAGGCTCGGCCCGTGACCATTTGGTCACCGGGAGGGCGCCGGCGACGAGATCCACGACGGGGGCGTTAGTAGTGCGGCGTGCTTTCGCCGGGGCAGCTGCTCGGGCGAGGAGAAAAGAGAGGAGGCCGGGAGCACGCCTCGTGCTCGGTGGCGGGGAAGGGTCCGCGAGGGAGGGAGGTGCTGGGGCGGCCGAGCCGGGCGACGGGGCGCGTGGTGGCGCCGGGAGGGGACGAGGGAGAGAGGGATCGGGGAGAGCTCACGGGGAACGTGGGGTCTCGGAACGAAGCTTGGGCGGTCGGGGCACCGGCGAGGAGGAGGGCGGGAGGAGCTCGACGGTGACGGGCGGTGACGTGAGGATCCGCGAGGTGGGGTGGGGTCGGGACGGCCCCGAGGCGACGAGGGGAGTCCTGCGCCTCTTGGTCGGGGAGGAGGAGGAAGGAGGTGCGGACGGGGCGGGGGTCGCCAAGGCCGGGGGCGACGGGATCGTGAGCCCGATCCAGATCGGCGCGAGGGGAGGAGAAGGGGATCGGGGGAATGAGGGTGTCGGCTAGGGTTTGCCGACCGGGGAGGGGGATTTGGGAGTGAGGGGTGGGCCGGGCCAGGGGCTGGCCGGCTGGGCCAGGTGGGCTTGGCCCAGTTGGGCCAGTGGGGGTTTTCTCCCCCTCTCCTTTTTTTGTTTTATTTTGCTTTTCTTATTTTTTTCTTTTCTGTTTTAATTTATTTAAAATATCCAGACACTTTACAAAAATGTGTGCACCCCACCATAATTAACTTTGTAATATTTGACAACCCCCGAACATTTTAGTTTTAATTTTTGAAAACTTTTATTGTTTGCCTATGTTTTCAATTTGAATTTGAACCGGGTTCGAATCAACGTGAGTTTAATCACACTAACCGAGGTGACGTGGCATCATTAGCAGGGATTACTGTAGCTTAATTATCCGGGTGTTACAGTCGGCCCGGGCCGCTTCATCCAACAATACCGCCGAACCAAAGTATGACATGCTGGTAAGCAGTATGACTTATATCGCCCACAACTCACTTGTGTTCTACTCGTGCATATAACATCTACGCATAAAACCAGGCTCGGATGCCACCATTGGGGAATGTAGTAATTCTAAAAATTTCCTACGCACACGCAAGATCATGGTGATGCATAGCAACGAGAGGGGAGAGTGTTGTCCACGCACTGTGAGACCGAAAGCGAAGCGCTAGCACAACGCTGTTGATGTAGTCGTATGTCTTCATGATCCGATCGATCAAGTATCAACGCACGGCACCTCCGAAGTTCAGGACACGCTCAGCCCGATGACGCCCTTGAACTCCGATCCAGCCGAAAGTGTTGAGGAGAGTTTCACAAGACGACGGCGTGGTGATGATGATGATGTTCTATCACGCAGGCTTCGCCTAAGCACTGCTACAGTATTATCGAGGTGGACTATGGTGGAGGGGGGCACCGCACACGGCTAAAAGATCAAATCAATTGTTGTGTCTCCAAGGGGTGCCCCCTCCCCGTACATAAAGGAGTGGAGGAGGGGGAGGGCTGGCCCTCTCTATGGCGCGCCCTAGGAGGAGTCCTACTCCCACCGGGAGTAAGATTCCCCCCCCCCCCTTCCAAGTAGTAGGAGTAGGAGTCAAGGAAAGGGGAGAGAGAAGAGAAGGAAGGAGGGGGCGCAGCCCCTCCCCCTAGTCCAATTCGGACTAGGCCTTGGGGGGGGGGTGCCCAGCCTCTCCTCTCTCTTTCCCCTAAAGCCCAATAAGGCCCATATACTCCCGGCGAATTCCAGAACTCCCGGTACTCAAAAAATACCGAATCACTCGGAACCTTTCCGATGTCCGAATATAGTCGTCCAATATATCGATCTTTACGTCTCGACCATTTCAAGACTCCTCGTCATGTCCCCGATCTAATCCGGGACTCCGAACTACCTTAGGTACATCAAAACACATAAACTCATAATATAACCGTCATCGAACTTTAGGCGTGCGGACCCTACGGGTTCGAGAACAATGTAGACATGACCGAGACACGTCTCCGATCAATAACCAATAGCGGAACTTGGATGCTCATATTGGCTCCCACATATTCTACGAAGATCTTATCGGTCAAACCGCATAACAACATATGTTGTTCCCTTTGTCATCCGTATGTTACTTGCCCGAGATTCGATCGTCGGTATCTTAATACCTAGTTCAATCTCGTTACCGGCAAGTCTCTTTACTCGTTCCGTAATACATCATCCCGCAACTAACTCATTAGTTACAATGATTGCAAGGCTTATAGTGATCGGAGTGACAAATCCTAATCTCAAAATACGCCAACCCAACAAGTAACTTCGGAGACACCTGTAGAGCACCTTTATAATCACCCAGTTACGTTGTGACGTTTGGTAGCACACAAAGTGTTCCTCCGGTAAACGGGAGTTGCATAATCTCATAGTCATAGGAACATGTATAAGTCATGAAGAAAGCAATAGCAACATACTAAACGATCAAGTGCTAAGATAACGGAACGGGTCAAGTCAATCACATCATTCTCCTAATGATGTGATCCCGTTAATCAAATGACAACTCATGTGTATGGTTAGGAAACATAACCATGTTTAATTAACGAGCTAGTCAAGTAGAGGCATACTAGTGACACTCTGTTTGTCTATGTATTCACACATGTACTATGTTTCCGGTTAATACAATTATAGCATGAATAATAAACATTTATCATGATATAAGTAAATAAATAATAACTTTATTATTGCCTCTAGGGCATATTTCCTTCACCAATATGTTTGAAAATTCCTTCCAATTTACTGCACATGGAATTAACTTGCACACAAGTACACAAATATGATTTTTCAAACCGTTATGGTTAGCTAGTTGTTGCATCTACATATCGTTCAAATTTGAATTACGATCATTAAATGGCTAGAAAAACGCATGTCTTAAGTAGGTCAAATGGACCCTAAAATTTTCCAAATTTTGACATGACAGTTGTATTAGTGCACATTAACAATAGAATTTTTTTGAAGGCCACAAGAGGAAACTATCACCGGTTCATCATCAAACATGCACTGTGCCTTCTCGGAGCTACGAGCCTTCTAGTGAGTTGCTCCGGTTTGTGATGGGTGTCTATCCGAAGTTTCGTCAATATGGCCAATTTTTTTACCACACCATCTTGGTGCCATGCCATTATGTCAAGCAAGGTTTCATGTATTTCTGATCATTTTTGAATTTTTTGGAATTTGAATGCCATGGCTCTCGATGGTTCGTGTCCAAGCCGTGACACCAATTTATTTGAAAATTCCTTCCAATTTACTGCACAAGGAATTAACTCACACACAAGTACACACATATGATTTTTCAAACCGTTATGGTTAGTTGTTCCCTGTACATGCAGTTGAAATTCGAATTACAGTCATTAAATGGAGAGAACACCACTTAAATGTCTTAAAAAGGTCAAATGACCCCTGCAATTTTCCAAATTTTGACATGACAGTTGTATTAGTGCACGTTAACGATAGAAAAAGTTTAAGGCCATAAGAGGAATCTATCGCTGGTTCGTCATCACACATGCATTGTGCCCTCTTGGAACCACGAGCCTTCTAGTGAGTTGCTCCGGTTTGTGAGGGGTGTGTGTCCAATTTTTCATCAAACAGGCCAATTTTCTACCAAACCATCTTGGTGTCATGCCATTACGTCAAGCAAGGTTTCATGTATTTTTGATATTTTCTCATTTTCTTGGAATTTAAATGCCATGGCACTTGATGCTTTGTGGCCAAGCCGTGACACCCCAATATGTTTGAAAATTTCTTCCAATTTACTGCACAGGGAATTAACTCGCACACAAGTATACAAATATGACTTTTCAAACCATTATGCTTAGCTGTTGCATGGACATGTAGTTCAAATTTGAATGACGGTAATTAAATGGCAAGTAAATCACTTAAATGTTCCTGAAAAAGGTCAAATGACCCCTGAAATTTTCCAAAATTTGACATGGAAGTTGTATTAGTACTCCAATTTTTCTCATACATTTAAAACACCATTCGTAGCCACTGAAGTCCAAATTCATCTTTCACAACTAATACAAAATATCAACAACATCACACACAATTTACTGTAGGAACCGTCTATGATGAAAATTCGTGGGTCTATTTAACTCTTCCTCCATAAGCTTTGTCTGCTCTAGTGCCGGTCACCCCCGAATCCACAAATCCCTAATCCCCATTCCCGCAACCCCTTCTTGCAAAGAATGACACCGTGGAAACACTTCTTGAGGGCTCGTACGATGGCTGCGTCCTCCCTTGCGCCCCCGCCTGTGCTGTGAGCACGGTCGCCTAAGTCGAGAGCGCGGGTGCATCCGCATTGAGCGTGGCCGCATCTGCCGAGAAAACGTCTGATGAGGACATCAATTCCATTGTTACATCCACAACCCCTGTTGCTATACATTCTGGACCAATTACTAGAGCTCGCGCACACCAATTAAATTACCAGGTACTTTCGTTCCTTGGTAATGATTTTAATGTTCATGAGAATATGATGCTTCCTTAATTAGATACGTTTGTCTTGTTTACAAATGAAGGGCCTAGCTTGGACAAGAAGGATGGATATTGGAGCAAGACCAAGCATGGAGATGATGGCATGCACAAGGGGAACAAGAACGGAGTTACAATTGATGATTTCAGGACTTTGAAGCTACCATAAGGAGTGCATGAAGCCTTGGACGAAATATACAAGATGCCACTTCATAAGTTCTGTCCAGAGGCTATTCTTTGTGATGCGTCACCTTATTATTGGGCCAGGCCCATGTAATTTGGAAATACTTCAGTATAGGCTATTTTTAGATTCCGTATGTGTGGGGAAACAAGTGTTAGGGTTGGTTTCGGACTCCTCCAAAGGCCATGAAATTCCCCCCTCTTCCTCCATATATACAACCCTTAGGGCATCGCTTAGACTTTGGGTTTTGTTTAGATTAAAAGTTCACAATAGCTGCAACTTTGCGTACTTCATTTGTCTTCAACGACCAGACCAAGACGTCATAGAACCCCACCTTGATAAATAAAGCTTTCCTCTTTTATTCGTGATATCCAGATTGCAATTTCAGTTTCTTTCTTGTTATTCGTTTGCTTGCAGGATATAGACCCTCGTGGTCAGGTTGATCATGCTCCGGCATGGTGAATAACCTCTCGGAGTTGGTTTAGCGATTGCTAAGGCATGACGTCCTCGCACATTCACAGTTGGATCGTCAAAGTCTACTCCACCATAAACGATAGCCACCATCTCATCGAAAGACGGGACACCTTTGCCTCTATCAAGTGGTATCAGGTTCCCAGGTTGCTTGGTGAGATTTTACAGTTTTTCGTAGCTTAGATCGAGTCCGTTCTTCATACCTACAACCCACGAAAAAGCCAAAAAAATTAGGGCTAGTTCATCATATCCAAACCAATCTGAGCCATTTCATAATATTTTCTGCATTTGCTTTGCTGAATTTTCGGTTGCATCGTCGTGTCAAGTTGCTGGTCTTAGTGTCTAATTACCCTTATAGTTCCAAGTTCTGTTCACAAGTTGTCACGCCACCACCGCACCATCGTCATCGCTCCTCCCATATACCACCACCAACAACATTTTCCTTACCGCTGCCATATACATTCGCCTGTCCACCACCAATCCGAGTCCACATATACATATGCCTGTCCACCACCAACCTGAGTTCTTTTTATATTAGGTTTGTTTTGAGATTCATCTATTTTTCCGATTCGTGTTTCCTTGCCTGCGTAGGTTTCAAAAAAAAGGAGCGCAAAATTTCGTGCCTATCCTGTTATTTTGAGTTGGGAAGAGTTTTGAGACACTTTCCATTATAGTAATTTTTCGCAAAAAAAATAGGAGCGCAAAAAAAGAGCGCAAAAATAGAGGGAGAAAAAAAATCCAAAGTGTGACTTCCCCTTGTTTACGTGCCGCACCGTGATTTTGTTAACGCTCTAGGCTCACGTCTCTAGTACGGTATAGCCGGACCAGCATAGTACCATTGTTGAGCGTTTATTCAACTGTCCATCTCTGAATTGATTGGTGCTGGCATTTTTGCTAGCATATAATAAGCCTTCCCATCTCCATATACATCTACGTCGTGCATTTGATACCACCTGGTAATCGCTCTGTCCAACCTTTGAGAGTTTGGACTACAATGGTTGCCGATTACCACCTGCTGCTGGGTAAGAACTGGTAAGAATTTGAGATATGCTTGACGGATTTGTGACACCCCACCACCACCACTTTCTAGTAGTTTGTAGGATCATATTCTTGTGTGTTTCTATTGCTGCTAACCATGGCAGGACCACAAGCTGACGATATTGACTGGGAGAACATGACGAAGAAGGAGCTTCATGATAAATTTCAGCAAATGTTGAGTCAACAAGTGGAAGACGTGATGGCCAGCTTTGGACAGGCACTAGAGAGGATTGATGACATTGAGAAGACAATTGACACGAAGTTGGACACCAAGTTCGATGAAGTACTCGCACGTCTACCACAGCCACCACCCGCATCTGCTACACGATTGCAACATCAACAATAACCGCCTCCACGCCGCGATCCAGTAGGGCGAGTGCAACATGTTCCTCTTGAGCCAGGACAAAGTTCTGGTGCCGCTACTACCGCTGTGGATGCTTCTGTAGCTCCTACTGCTACTGCAGCTGTGGAGGACTATTACGACAATGAGGTTGATCAAAATCAGAACTACGTGCAACCACCAGCACCACCACCACCAGGTCGACCTCATCCATATAATCATAACGGTAGGGCTGCAACACCACCTCAGGTACGAGATTATGACCACATTCCTAAACTAAAATTGAATATTCCACCGTTTGAGGGTAGATACATTCCTGATGTCTGTCTTACTTGGGAGTTAGAAATTGAACGATGTTTAACTTGCTTACAATATCCCGAGGAAAGACGTGTTGCTGCTACTGTTTGTGAATTCACTAGTTTTGCTTCTGTTTGGTGGTTTGAACATTGTAGACTTTATCATGATAATATCCCTACTACTTGGGCTGTTTTGAAAACTGCTATGCGTACTCGTTGGGTTCCACCATATTATCAACGTGAATTACTTCAAAAACTGCAGCGTTTGAGACAAGGGAAAAATTCTATAGAGGAGTATTATCAGGAATTACAAAGTGGCATGATTAGATGTGGTATTGTTGAGGATAATGAAGCTATGCTTGCACGTTTTATCGGTGGATTAAATAGAGAGATTCATACAATTTTAGAGTATAAAGAGTATAACAATATCACTCGTTTATTCCATCTTGCTTGCAAAGCTGAACGTGAAGTGCATGATCTAAAAGCATTGGCGCGGACTAATTTTTCTGCAGGTCGACCTTCATCATGGACATCGCGTGCATCTTCTACTTCCACACGTTCTGCTACACCGGCACCTCCGTCAGCTGCCACCTCCAGCCGTGATACAAGAAAGCAGGCACTACCACCCTTATCTGCCAAGAGCACACCTGTAGGGCCTGCACAGAGTTCTTCTTTGTCCATGGCATCAATAGGGCACACACATGATATTATTTATCGTCATTGTAAGGGTAGAGGTCACTATGCGAGAGCATGCCAATCTCCGCGTGTTATGATTGCTACTGAGGATGGTGGGTATGAGTCCGATAGTGACTATGATGAGGAGACTTTGGCTCTTATTACAAGTGAAGAACACGGTGGAGATGATTCTGATCATGAGACGCAATACATGGCTGCTGAAGATGCTGACATGTATGAAAGTTTAGTTGCTCAACGTGTTTTGAGTGTGCAGGTCACACAAGTTGAGCAAAATCAGAGGCATAGTTTGTTCCATACAAAGGGAGTTGTGAAGGAATGTTCTGTTCGCGTCATCATAGATGGAGGGAGCTGCAACAACTTGGCTAGCATGGAGATGGTGGAGAAGCTATCTCTCACCACTAGACCACATCCACATGCTTACTACATCCAATGGTTCAAAAACACACTACAAAAAAATACACTTCCGTGATGATACGTGTTTGTCACAGTAGGTCACGTGTTTTGTCATGCATGTACATCCATGAAAATTTTATGACAGAATCAAGATAGTCATACATGTGCTGTCGTAGAAGTGTTCCATGACATTACCAAAATTATCATCACGAAAGTGTTCAGTTCCATGACGATAAATCGCACGTCACAGAAGTGCTTTCGTCAAGGGTGACCGACACGTGGCATCCGCCGTAACGGCACGCCGTCAAGCTATCGGATCCGGTTTGGATCCGATAACCCGTTAAAAGCCCCGACCAATGGGGATTTTCCACATGTAAAATCATCATTGGCTAGAGGAAACACGTGTTGGCTCACCGTTGGGACAGATGTCATCCACTCATTGGACCCAAAGCGCCTATGATACGTCGACACAGCACGGCCCATTATGAGGCCCATTCACGTGAAAAGGCGGCCCATTTGACTTAGTCAAAAGGTGGCGGGCCGGCCCACGGCAAGCCTGTCAACGGCATGTTCGCATATAGCCCATTTACAGCCCGCTAACCCAGGGCCCGTTGAAAGTGCGTTATATCGACTAGAGGGGGGGTGAATAGGCGATTTTTATGAATTTTACAAATTCTTCAGCGAGAATTTGCGGTGAGGAAATTCCTTAGCGAAGAAATACATGCAGCGGAATAAGTACTCAGAAATAAACATAGCAGATTACAAGCATAGTCATCATGATGAAATGAAGACAATCACAGTCTGAAAGCGTAATCACGAGGATAACACAAGATGAAGACAAACATCTTGAAGAAATTGAGTGAGGAAATTGAGAAAGTCTTGATCAAAGTCTTCAAACACAGATATGACAAACACTCAACACGGTAATGAGGAAATGAAAGGGTTGAGGAAATAGAACCGATTAGGTTGGTGAAGACAATGATTTGGTAGACCAGTTCCAGCTGCTGTCTCGGTTATGCGTCTGGTTGGAGCGGTGAGTATTTAAACTCGAGGACACGATCCGGACACCCGATCCTTGAGCACGCAGCTCGGGACACCAAGTCCTCACAGTATTCTCCTTGAACTAAGGCCACGCAGACCTCGTCCAATCACTCGTGGTAAGTCTTGAGCGACTTCCAAACCTTCACATACTTGGTCACTCGGCGATCCACAATTCCTCTTGGATGCTCTAGACCGTGGCGCCTAACCGTCTGGAAGAAGCACAGTCTTCAAAGGTAAAAGCGTCGGATCCACGCGGGATCAATTTCTTGATGATGCTCAATCACTTTGGGTTTGTTGGGGTTTGGTTTTGGGATTTTCCTCACTTTGGGTTTTCCTCACTTGATGATTTTCGCTCAAAGTCCTCAGAGGATGGGTTGCTCTCAAATGACAAGTGTCAAGTTCTCTCGGAGCAGCCAACCAACTAGTGGTTGTAGGGGGCGGCTATTTATAGCCTAGGGAGCAGCCCGACATGATAAGACATAAATGCCCTTCAATGATATGACCGTTAGGTGGAGATATTTTGGGGACGGTGGCAAACATGACAGCAGTCGAAAATTGGAACATCAAATTCCTCGGGGCTATCATGTTCCTCCTTTGTGTAGGCAATTCGCACTGGCGAATTCCTAACTCCTCAGTCAGAACAAATTCCTCAGTGACCAGAAGAGCTTCGTCTCTGTCACTAAAGAAATTGACTGAACTGTATGAGATTTCCAAAGGCTTCACTCGAAGGGATTGGTAGGTGAGGATTTTGAGTTGAGCATCAAATGGAAATTTCTCCTTAGTATTTCCTCGACCCCCTTTAACGAGACGGTGTTTCCTATGACTCAAGAAAGAGAAAATGAAACTACGAAACAAAAGTCTTCACACTTCATATTCCTCAGCGATTACCAAGTCTTGAATCACACCAATTTCTTCACTTTCAAAGTCTTGAGAAAGTCTTGAATATCAAATTCTTGATTGAAGAAATTCATTTTTAAATTCGACTTTCTCTGTAAATATCAAACTCCTCATAGACTTATAGACTGTGTACACTCACAAGCGCATTAGTTACTTAACCTATAAGTCTTCAATACACCAAAATCACTAAGGGCACTAGATGCACTTACACCCGTTCTGGCCTATCCGAATTAGGCCCGATGGCGTCATCTGGGCCGTCAATATAATTCAGCCGTTTTAACTTCCGGCCCATGTATGGCCCATGACGTCTTTCGGCCCATATGGGGCCCTTAGTAACTCTCGGCCCATTAATGGCCCGTGGTAAAACTTGCCCGTAATGAACAGTGTATCACTTTATACCCATTAAGGACACGTGTTGAAACTGGCCCGTAATGAATAGTGTGTCACTTTATACCCATTAACGACCCATTATTCTGTTGGGCCGTTTCCAGCCCATGTTATCTTTCGGCCTTCTCAGGGCCCATTTATTCTTGGGCACATTTCCAGCATTCGTTTACTTACGACACGTTACTGTCATTTTTTGTTTCTGGGCCAAATTCAGCCCGTGGTTACATTCGGCCCGTTTGTGGCCCATTAATACGTTGGGCCATTTTCATAGCGTTATCAAATACGGCCGATTAATGACGGCCCGTTATGGTCAGCCTGAACGCACGATTTCAACTCTAGCCCATTTACGACCATAATGTGGTCTGTTATTGGCCCATGTTTGGCCAACCGATCATATGGCCCGTAGAAGGCCCATTGATGATACGGCCCGTAGAAGGCCCATTGTGTCTACGACCCATATCAGGCCCATTGTTTCTATGCCGCAGAAGGCCCATTGTTTCTACAGCCCTTAGAAGGCGCATTGTTCTACGGCCCGTAGGAGGCCCATATTAACTACGGTAAATATGTAGCCCATGGTTATTGTGGCCTAGTTTTAAAAAATAGGTTATTGCGGACACTAGCAAACCGTGGAAAAAGAACTGCACTAACTACAAGAAAACAAATAAACAAGAAAATAAGGAAATAAATAAGCAAGCAACTTACGCTAGGCTATCACGGCTATTACACATATTACATCCACTGGGCATCAAAGTTCACCACCAGTGCAAATATAGGGTACAAAGCAGCATATAAACGCCGCAGCAAAACAAGTCCAAAACTGAAACCACTTCAGAAGAGCTCAAGACAGAATATCCTGGGTACCCATAATGCTGGCAACATGCTTAGTAAGCTTATTAACTTTCTCTTGGTTGGTGCTTAAATCCTCCAGCACTTGCTATTGCACCAGAAACTATGCATCTGAATTCTGCAGGGACTTCCTCAGTCCTTCGGCTTCCTGTCGCATAACATCTGATCGATGTCTTTCAACTTGAAGTTGAGAGTCAAGTCGAACTGATTCAGCGGTGAGTTCAAGAGCTGGTGCAGATAGTAAGCCGATAACGAACACTACATCAAGACTGGACTTCGGGGTTGTCTCAGTGTCTTCAATATAGTTTTATCAGCTTTCTTGGAGACCAACATGGATGTCTCACTATCTTGAACCTTATCTGCATTACTTCCTTTACCATTGCATAACGGTGTACTCTTCTCCAATATTTCATCCGTGTTCTAAAAGAGAAACAAACAAACACATTACATGTTTACAATGTAGTATATGAAACTCATTTTGGTAAACCAGTTCAGTAGTAAGGTGGACAGGATAACAGCATGAAACAAACATATATCTATATAGTATGGTCACTGTATGGTCTATATGATTCTAGTTTATGTTGCCAAATCAAGATAGATACAGTTCGAATCATATCTAGTTAAGACAAAGCAGCATAGAAAAATTATAAGTGTGGGAAACTACACAACAATAACAACACTTGTAATGTGCATGGCATGAGAACATAATTGTTTATTCAATTGAAACTGAAATCAACATATAGCAAGTTACAACAGCAAACTGTAAGTGCATCTAGTGCCCCTTAGTGATTTTGGTGTATTGAAGACTTATAGGTTAAGGAACTGATGCGTTTATAAGTGTACACAGGTCTATAAGTCTATGAGGAGTTTGATATTTACAGTGAAAGTCGACCCCTAAAAATGAAGTTCTTCAACTGAAGACTTTGATATTCTGAAGACTTTCTGAAGACTTTGAAAGTGAAGAAATTGGTGTGACCTTGAAGACTTGGTATTCATTTGAGGAACATGAAGCGTGAAGACTTTTGTTTTCGTAGTTTCATTTTCTCTTTCTTGAGTCATAAAACACCGTCTTCGTTAAAGGGGTCGAGGAAATACTAAGGAAAAATTTCCATTTGATGCTCAACTCAAAATCCTACACCTACCAATCCTTGAGTGAAGCCTTTGGAAATCTCATACGATTCAGTCAATTTCTTGATAAGAGGCGAAGTTCTTACGGTCATTTGAGAATTTGTTCGGCGAGGAGTTAGGAATTCGCCGGTCTGAATTGCCTACGATGAGGAACATGATAATACGAGGAATTTGATATTCAAATTTCCGACCGTTCTTGTCTTCTTGCGCCACTGTCCCAAAATATCTTATCCACCTAACGGTCATATCATTGAAGGGCATTTATGTCTTATCATGTCGGGCTGCTCCTAGTCTATAAATAGCCGCCCCTACAACCACTAGCTGGTTGGCTGCTCGAGAAGAACTTGACACTTGTCATTTGAGAGCAACCCATCCTCCGAGGACTTTGGCGAAAATCATCAAGTGAGGAAAACCCAAAACCAAACCCCAACAAACCCAAAGTGATTGAGCATCATGAAGAAATTGATCCCTCGTGGATCCGGCGCTTAATACCTTTGAAGACTGTGCTTCTTCCAGACGGTTAGGCGTAAAGGTCTAGAACATCCAAGAGGAATTGTGGATCGCCGAGTGACCAAGTCTGTGAAGGTTTGGAAGTCGCTGAAGACTTACCACGAGTGATTGGACGAGTCTGTGTGACCTTAGTTCAAGGAGAATCTGGTGAGGACTTGGTGTCTGAGCTGCGTGCTCGAGGATTGGGTGTCCGGACTGTGTGTCCTCGAGTTTAAATACTCGGCCGCTCCAACCAGACGTATAACCGAGACAGCAGTTGGAACTGGTCTACCAAATCATTGTCTTCACCAACCTAATGGTTCTATTTCCTCAACCCTTTCATTTCCTCATTCTTGTGTTGAGTGTTTGTTCATATCGTGTTTGAAGACTTTGGTCAAGACTTTCTCAATTTCCTCGTTCAATTTCTTGATCTGTTTGTCTTCATCTTGTGTTATCCTGTGATTACGCTTTACGTACTCGTGATTGTCTTCATTTCATCATGATGACAATGCTTGTAATCTGTTATGCTTACTTCGAGTACTTATTCCATGCAAGTATTTCTTCGCTAAGGAATTTCCTCACCGCAAATTCCTCGGTGAAGAATTCATAAAATCGCCTATTCACCCCCCCTCTAGTCGATATAACGCACTTTCAATTGGTATCGAGCAAGGTACTCCCTTGTTACGTGTGATTTAGTTTAACCACCGGAGTTTTAGTTATGTCGACCGCAGGTATGATCAAGGTCTCAAAGAGGTGTCCTACCTTCGATGGGACGGACTACCCTCTTGGAAGAACAAAATGCGAATGCATCTTGAAGCAATTGACAACGATCTACGGTATGTTGTGACAAAAGGTGTTTCCTCGGTCACACCTTCTCCGAATGATCTTGATGTGAAGAGATTCAAGCAACTCGATTCTCAAGCGAAGAATATCATATGTGGCCATCGAGCAAAGGTCAATATGGAAGAGTGAGTGCTTTGGAATCTGCCAAACTCATCTAGGACAGGCTGTCCAAAGTAAATGAAGGTGTTTCAACTCAGCGTGACTCTCGAGTTGATGTTCTTGAATCTCTTCAACCGCTTCAAAAGACTCGACAACTAAAATGTTCAACAAACCTTGATCGCCTCACCGACATCTCAAATGAGCTTCAAGCCTTTGGGTGCCCTTGACATCACCGACCATGAGGTGGTGAAGAAATTGCTAAGATCGCTTGATTCCTCATTTGATACTCCGCGATGATACAAGAACGAGCTGACTACAAGTCTCTTGATCCTGCTGATATCCTCGAAAGGCTAAATACTCACGAGTTCCGACTTCTTTGAAAAAGAGATCTCTATGGTTACGGCTATGGAAAACACGTGCCACGAAGGCCAAGGCTGTGTCCGAATCGAGAGTGAAGACTCGGTAGTAGCCTAGGAGATCTGAAGAATTTGGCCAGGAGCTAGCACCGCTTTCGTGAAGAAATTCAGAAATTCTCAAGGCGTGGTCGCTTTGGAAAATCCTCAAGAAGCGGTGATTCCTCATCTAGTGACTATAAGAAGACTTTGTCACAAATGCAAGAAACCTGGTCACTATATCCAAGATTGTCCTCGATGGGAAAAGGAATTAAGAAAGAAGAAACACAAGGATTACAGTTACGATGGCGTGAAGAAGAAAAAGAAATCATCAAAATCTTCATCATCAAAATCCTCAAAACCTTCTTCTCACAAGAAGAGCAGCTCCAAAAAGGCTCGGGCATTCATTGGCAAGGAAATGGACTCACGAAGCTGAATCGAGGAAAATGAGGAAGAGGAGGAGTCGAAGAATCCGAATCTGGTGTGGCTAGTCTGGCTCTTGCTACTGCCTTCGTTAGCAAGTCCATCTTCAACACTGAGTAGGATGCATTGGTTAGCTAGTCATCATTGGTGGCAGAGTCATCATTGGTGGAGTAAGATGCTGCTTTGCGAAACTGTCCATCCAATGGACGAATGCCTTCATCTATCACAGCAGTAGCCTTTCCCTTTTCATCAACTGAGGCAATTGGCCGTTTGAGGACTTCAATAGGGGGCAGGTAGCTGCAGTGGTTCAAAGTGTCGACCTTGTAATTCGGTGAAGATCTTGACTGATGAATCTCATAATCCAAGGCGCATAAGGCTTCACTCAAAAGGTGACATGGCAATGTTAGCGAGTCCTCATGAAGAAATCATGGAAATTGACGGAACGCCATGGATGATGTTGAACAGCATATTCTTCATGATGCCAGCGACTTCTTCATCATTCGAAGTCGTGGCCCTTGATAGGACTCATAGTCTTCGACAAAATTCGATAGACTATTCGAGGCACATAGAGCAATTCCTTGACGAGGAATTTGGTCCTTGGAGCTTGCCTTGGTTTCAATGGCTTCATCAACACTTGCATATAGTGATTTGAAAGTTCCTTTTCTTCATAGATCGGCGTGCACCGTCAAGCTGGAGGGGTGAGTGGAAGGGCACGAAGCAATTCACTTCTTTGGTGCCTTGTAGTGGGTGTTTTCGGTCATCAATCCAAGACCCATGAAGTCACATCTTGACATCTCCGGTGATGTGCGAGGTTGCATAGAACTGAAGAATTAGCTCTTCATTCCAATCACAAATGTCGGTGCAAAAGTTGAGAAGACCTGCATCGTGAAGAACACTTAGAGCGGGCTCAAAGCTCGGCGGCGACTCCATATCCACATGAGGAATATGAGCATGATCGAAGATTTTGTCCTTGTTGAAAAGCGAGGAATAGAAGTTTGCTTGGTGGCAGTCGTAAGCGCCTCTTCCTAATCCGAGCGAGTCATAAGGATTATATTGATGAAGAACACATGCTCGACAAAGAAATCCTTCGCCTTGAACTTTTGTTTCGCCGAGAACGGATTCTTCTGTTTTGGCGGAGGGGTGTCGATCAATTGCATCACCACCTCTGGAATGGTAAGTCAGGTTCTTGACTTGAGGAATTTCTTGGTCCTCAACATGCGATCTGAGGAATTTCAGCAGCAGCGGCAGCAGTTTCATCATCGCTTGTGGCTGGAATTTCTTCATGCATGAGGACTCGTGGGTTGATTTTCTTGAGTCGATCTGGACGATCATGCGGGGAGTGAGGAACTTGTTGAAGCGGGGTGAAGAGAGGAGTATTAGGATGTTGACTTTCCCAAAGTCATCATTGATCACAGGAGTGGTGCATCCAATATCCACATCTTCATTTTCATTTTCCTCGATACCAGCTTGAGGAATTTCTTGGTCCGATGAGGAATGGCTGGAGTTGAAGGACAGCTTCCACTTCAATTTCCTCATCAATTTTCTCGAACGAGCGGAGATTGATGTTCTTCATCAGATCCGGTTGGCACTTCATATTCTTCTCCAAAAGGAACCACTTCCTTTGAAGGTATGGAGGAAATAGGAATAGCATCAATCGGGTTTTCAACAGAGCTGGTCATTGGCTTCAATTTCTTCTTGGTCGAAGAATCGACGCAGGTGATGCTTTTCTCTTCTTCACAGCAGCTCGTTCCAGCCTTGGTTTCTTCACATCCAAAGCAGATGGAAGAATTGAAATTGGGGTTGGTGCAGGAGGAGCTGAGGAATTTGGGCAGTTTCTTGAGAGCAAGCGATGCAGTTCCCTGTCTTGAATAGTTTCTTGAGCGCACCACTAGTGGGTGCCCTGGCAGTTTCTTCGGTGGCTGGAATTTCTTCATCAGCCTGGATTCAGCATTTTCTTCAGCAGGCTGAGCGGAGGCTTGACTGAGGATTTTCACGTTGCAGGTGCAGCAAGCGGTGGTGATTCTCTTCGTCGGATCAGCGAATCTGGTCTTGACTCCTTTCCACTCAGCATAGAATGAATCAAAGTTCTTCTTTGAGGTTCTGAATTCAGTTTGGGCTTGAAGAAGTTCCTCGGTGTCATCTTGACGACATTTTCTTGAGGAACCTCTCCTTCTTGTCTTGGGCCTTCTTGATTTCCTTCGCCTTCTCGAACTTCCATTTTCTTCAGCGATGAAATGAGTCAACGCATGACTTTGACCAGGTGTCAAAGGAAGATCAGGCAGAGGGGTATTTGGATCGTTGTGCCAGAGGTGGATGAAATCGAGGACTTTCTTTGGGTCCAAAAGAAGTGGCACAGCTGTTCCCTTGGCTCTTGTGGCTCTAAGCAGCGGTCTCGATGATTTCTTCAAGTTCTTCATCGATGCCTCATCATCGATGTACGTGGACGACAAGCTGTTTCTTCCTTGGACTAGGCGAGGACCACGCCCAAATTGTAGCTTTTGTCTTCAGCAGTCGGGCGGATGAAGAATTGAAAGCAGGTGAGGAATTTGCAGAGGTGCACGAGGCAATTGAAAATCCAGCGATCCTTTGACGGTGGCAGTGCACTTTGCCGAAGGCTTGGGCGGAGCAGGTGAGGACTTTGTTGGAACATTAGCGATGTGAGGAATTTGTCTTTGAGAATTTGCACTGGAAGGAGCTCTTTGAGGAACTTGGCCGTGAGGGCACAGATGAAGAAGCACTTGGCTTATTGGCAGACTTCTTTGGCATCGATTTCCTCGGCTTGGCGAGACCTCGAGGCAGCAGCAGCGGCAGAATCCTCATTGAATTTCTTCACGCTTCCTTTGCTTGCTTAGCCAACTTAGCTTGGCGTTTAGCCCATTCATCGGAAAGTCCTCACGCGTTTGGCGCTAGTGGGATCAGCTATTTGGCCTGGTGCCAAAGGAGCTCTTGGGCATGGAGGATTTAGCGAATTTCTTCATGTACTTAGGTGTAACGTAGCGGTATTCCTTCCATTCCGTGCCCATCTCCGTTCAATTTTCTCAAGACGCACCTTGCGCTGAGTTTTGCTTTCCTCATCGGTGTGCGATATTCAGGATATATTTCCTCGGGATTTGAAGCAGTCATGACCTCGGGTTTCTTTCCTCCTTTGCGACTTCTTACCATCGCCATTTTCTTGGTGAGGAAATTGGACAATTGAGTTCTCTGAAGAAGTGTGCAGTTTTTCTTCGAGAACGCTGCAAATGAGTTAAGTTGATGAGAACCTAGGGATTCAGCAGAGGACATTTGTACCTGTGAGCAGAGTATAGGTGCGAGGAATTTGAAGAGGTCATATGCGTTCTCGGAGGGTTTTCAAAAGAACAAGTTTGAGGATTTTGACGGATGAGCCTTGAAGAATTTCAATAGCGTTCTTTATCTTAGGTTCGAGTTGTATAGATCGAAGATCCACACAATTGAGGAATCTTGAAGAAAATCATAGCTTAGAGAAATGAGTCAAGAGATTTGAGGTGTTCATATGTGTGAGGGATTTGAAATGAACACCTTTGAAGATTTTGAAGAAAATTTGAGAATCAAAGTGAGTAAATAAAAGTAACTTTTAATTTACCCGAAGTGAAGAACACGACGAACTGAGATGAACAGTTGAGAAGTTCGTCTGTTCAGATCTTCTCCGCCCTAACTTGGCGAGAGAAATCAGCTACTGACGGCGGAGTGAAGAAATTCCACGGTCGGCGCGAGATACGTCGGCGAAGAGGTCAAAGCGGTGAAGCTTTTCCTCACCGCTGACGATGGAGAAGCGGCGCTAGGGTTTCGAGGAGCTCGGCGGGAGAGAGATCGGCGGAGTAAAAGAGTGAGGAAGGAGAGGGAGGTATTTATAGCCACGGTGAAAAGCGGCTGGTCGAAGATTTAGGACGAACATGCCTGACCGCTTCCCTTCTCACGACATGTGTCACCCACGTCTGATGTAGTGGAGATCGTGTGCGATCGTGGGTGAATATAATAATGCATCGTGGGATGCGGAGCGGTTTAATGGTAAAATAGAGGTTTGGATAAGATTCGTTTTGAAAGTTCCGTTCGCAATTTCTTGGTATCAAGGACTCGGTGAAGAATTTGAGCGAGTTTCAAAGTAGAACGCATATGAAGAATTTGTGAATGGATTGGGTTGAGTATAGCATAGAGAGGAAGGGTCCGATCACATTCACTTAGCGTAAAAGCGACTTGAAGAAATAGCCATAAGTGAATCTTTGTAGAGGACATAAATCCATATATATACATAGCCAATGAAGAAAGACGACGGAAACAGTGAAGAATTTGCAAAGTTGAAGAATTTGAAAAACTGAAGAATTTGAAAAACTGAAGAATTTCAAAACTGAAGAAAACTCAAATTGAAGATTTTCAACTTTGGTGGTGGCGTGACCCACCGTATAAGAATGATGATTTCAGACACCACGTACAATTGTCGTAGGGTTCTGAGAATCGAATTCTTCATTAATTTCTTCACACTTAGAGTGTTATTCTTCATTGATTGAAGAAAAACGTTTCTTCATGTGTTGCACATCTAAGTCATCAATTTTGCATAAGTGTTAGGATGTGTGTCCTTTTCAAAGAACATTCGAAGATTCTAAGATATTTAGCTCACACCGCAACTTGCTAAATCTCTTCTCATCCAAGGGCTTAGTGAAGATATCAGCTAGCTGTTCTTGATCTTCACGTGCTTTCGATGGAGATGTAAGCCCTTCAACACATGATCACGAAGAAAATGATGGCGAATTTGAATGTGCTTTGTCTTGAGTGCTGAAGGCGGGTTGTGAGCAATCTTGATGGCACTCTCATTGTCACGATGAGAGGCACATTCTTCACGTTGATGCCGTAGTCCTTGAGGGTTTGCTTCATCCATAGCAATTGAGCACAACACGAGCCAGCAGCAATATATTCAGCTTCGCGATGGACGGTGATACACGATTACTGTTTCTTGAGGACCAACGGACCAAAGATCGTCGAGGAAATGACAAGTACCAGATGTTGACTTGCGGTCCACACGATCACCAGCATAGTCGAGTCAGAATATCAATGAGATCAAAAGTAGAGCCCTTGGGGTACCATAATCCTAGTGTTGGTGTGTGAGCTAGATATCGAAGAATATGCTTCACAGCCTTATGGTGTGATTCCTTCGGTGTAGCTTGAAATCGGGCACACATGCAAACACTAAGCATTATATCTGGCCTAGATGCACATAAGTACAATAAAGATCCAATCATGGAGCGGTATACCTTGTGATCGAAGTCAATACCATTTTCATCAGTGCATAGATGGCCATTTGTGGGCATAGGAATTTTGACGCCTTTGCAATCTTGCATGCGAATTTCTTGAGGACATCTTTGAGGTATTTCTCTGAGATATGAATATGCCATTGTGTTGTTGTGAATTTGAAGACCTAAGAAGAATTCAACTCTCCCATCATAGACATTTGATATTCTTCACTCATCATATAAGCAAATTCATCACTATAACGTTGGTCGAGACAGCCAAAGATAATATCATCAACATATATTTGGCACACAAACAGTTCACCATCATAAGATTTAGTAAAGAGAGTAGGGTCGAGTGAACTGGTGTGAAGCCATTCTTCACGAAGAATTCCTTCAATGTATCATACCACGCCCGAGGGCTTGCTTGAGGCCATAGAGGGCCTTATTTAGTCTGAAGACTTTGTCGAGATTCTTTGGATCTTCAAAACACTGGGGTTGAGCAACATATACTTCTTCCTCAAGCTTACCATTGAGGAATGCACTTTTCACATCCATTTGATATAAAGTGATATTGTGATGGTTAGCATAGGCGAGTAATATGCGAATAGACTCAAGTCTAGCAACAGTGCAAAAGTTTCATCGAAATCAATTCCTTCAACCTGCGTGTAGCCTTGAGCTACTAGTCGTGCCTTATTCCTCACCACAAGACCATTTTCATCTTGCTTGTTGCGGTAGATCCACTTTGTGCCAATGATATTATGCTTGCGAGGATCGGACGTTTGACCAGTTCCAGGCGTTGTTGAGCACGAACTGATGTAATTCTTCTTGCATGGCCTGAATCCTCCGGCTCGAAATGCTTCATCTACCTTAGTGGGCTCTGTGATAGAGACAAAAGCATAGTGCCCACAAAAGTTAGATAAGTGTGAAGCTTTTGAGCGAGTGAGAGGACTGGCGCTTCAATGTCATCGATGATCTTGTCAACTTGCACTTCTTTTGCAATGCGAGGATGAGCTGGTTGTCTTCGAGGAATTTGATCATTTTCCTCAGCACCATTTTCTTCAGCATTATCTTCAGGTGCATCAGCTCGACGTTCTTCGCGTACAGGAATGAATTCTTCAGCAGTTTCTTCAATAGGAATGACATCCTCAGTTGCCTTGAACCTGATAGAATCCTCAGGTGCTGGTTCGTATTGGGTTTCTTGTCAGTGAGGAGTTCATAGGCAGTCTTCTTGAAGAATTTGTGAAGATATACTCAAGTTCATCAAGATAGTCATCAAGACCGGAATTCTTGAACTCAGTTCCATTGTCACTTCTGATGTGCTTGATCTTCACACCAAAGTTGGTTGAAGCCCTCGAGGAAAATCGTTTGAAGATTTCCTGCACTTGATTTTTGTAAGTAACAATGTGTACCCATGTGTAGCGAGAGTAATCATCAACAATAACAAAGCCATAAAGAGATGCATCATTAGTGACAGCTGAGTAATGATTGGGACCAAAGAGGTCCATGTGAAGCAATTCGAAGGGGAGTAGTGGTCATGATAGTCTTATTTGGATGCTTGGCCTTGGTCATTTTCGGCTTCACGGGCTCGCATAAGTGATCCTTGAGGAATTTGACATTCTCAATGCCAATGACATGCTTCTTCTTTGCAAGCGTGTGCAAATTCCTCATGCTGCGTGACCAAGTCGTCGATGCCATAGCCAGCCAATATACGAAGCTTTTGCAAGTGGACACACGGCTGGTTGTGGTCTGTGGAAAAATCAACAATATACAAGTCTCCTCTCCTAAAGCCTTCGAAGACTTTGGAATTGTCAGCTTCCATAAGCACAACACAACGATACTTGCCAAAGATAACAACCATATCAAGATCACAAAGCATTGAGACTGACATGAGGTTATATCCTAAAGACTCAACAAGCATGACTTTGTCCATGTGCATGTCCTTAGAGATTGCAACCTTACCAAGTCCCAATACGACTTTTGCCTTTGTCGGCAAAAGATGATATGCTTGAGATGAGATGGTGATAAGGAGCATCCATCAATAGATTCTTGTCACCGGTCATGTGATTTGTACATCCACTATCGAGAACCCACTCGGTGGCTTTGGGTTGATCATCCTGCAGATGAATTAGTACAACTTACGATCTCATATACTTCATCGGTGAAGAATATGATATCAAGTTCATCAGATGAATTTCATCGATCGTATTCAGATAAGCGGTATGAGGGCGTATGAAATGAAAGTTCATTTCATCATGATTAACTGCGTCCTTTCGAGCAATTTTGTCGGGCCCCCAACAATTTCTTGAGCGTTTAAGACACGTGCGGAGACTGACCTGCAGAAGAGATTAGTTCTTTTCTTCACCACCCACATCGAAGGGGTGGCAAAGAGTTCATCATTCTGCGAGCACCATATGAGAATGGTGGCATAGAGGCCAAACCATTTCGTTTCACATAAGAGGGTTAGGGTAAGCATATGAATAAGCGAGAGAAATTCTTGAGGACTTATGAACATATTGGTTTGAAGAATAATGCACATATTCATAGCCCTTAGCTCTACCTGCGAAAGCAGAGTTGTTAGCACGATGATAATCATATGAGGACTTTGATCCTTTTGAGGAATTTGGTCCACGTGAGGAATTTGGTCCATATGAGGACTTGGATCCATATGAAGAATTTTGTCCATATGAAGAATTTGATCTGGGGTTCCTTTTCTTCACGGTGGTGTCATGAGGACATTCACTGAAGATTTTCAAGACATTTCTTGGGAACCCAGATTTTCTTCATAGGGGACCGTTCTGCGATTAGTGCCAACATATCTAGCAAATACTTCACCATTCTGATTTTTGAACAGTTTATAGTTTGAGTCAAATGACTCATCATCGTAATGAGGAAATTCACATGTAAAACCAGATAAGGTAGATGGATCAACTAGAGGTCCCTTTGCAGCAACCCATGAGGTTTTGGGATCTTGCTCGGGCTTCGAGACGTTCCATCGACATTGAGTTTCCTCTCAAAGGCAATACCCTCTTTTCTAGGGTTTCTGTTGAGGATCTGCTTTTAAGCACATCACAAAGTCGATGCCCTTTGAGGCTTTTGTACATACTGTCATGTACAATTCCTTCAACCCTGCATCGTCGGTGATACTAGCAATGTCCTCGGTGAGAATTAGTGATAGCGAGAGGCGGTGAAGAATTTATAACGATTGAAGCATTTGAACATTCGGTGAAGAATTAGCGATTCACGTTCAATGCACTTTAAGCATGGAGGAACAAATTCTTCTTAAGAAGCGCTGATTTGTTGAGCAAGTAATGAATCGCGCTCCTACGAAGATCTTCATAACTCACTCTTAGCTTCTCAAGATCTTGCTTTCTTTGAAGAAATTCATAAGAAAGTTTCTCATGATCGAGATAAGAGAGTGTTATGATGACCTTGAAGGCTGTCAAGCCTAGGTGAACTTTCTGAAGATTTTCGATTAGGGCTTGAGTGCGATCCATTTCTTCACCTAACATATCATCACTCTTATCTAGCATGTTTTGAACCTTTTCAAAAGCCCTTTGTTGTTTTATAGCAATCTTAGCAAGTTTAGAGTAGCTGGGCTTAAGATCCTCATGATTCATTTTCACTAGATTCGGAGGAGGTGTAATTGAGTACCTTGGCACCTTTTGCCATGAAGCAATAGGTGGGGCGTAGTCATCATTTTCCTCATCAGGTTTGTTGGCGGAGTCATTTTCTTGATGTTGAAGATGGATTTCTTGGCGTAGCGATAGCAAGAGCGGACTAGCCACACAGTTCGGATTCTTGGACTCCTCCTCTTCCTCATTTTCCTCGATTCAGCTTGAGTCCATTTCCTTGCCAATGAATGCCGAGCCTTTTTGGAGCTTCTCTTCTTGTGAGAAGAAGGCTTTGAGGATTTTGATGATGAAGATTTGGATGATTTCTTCTTCTTCTTCACGTCATCGAGCTGTAATCCTTGTGTTTCTTCTTCTTCAATTCCTTTTCCCATCGAGGACAATCTTGGATATAGTGACCAGGTTTCTTGCATTTGTGGCAAAGTCTTAAGCTTATAGTCACTAGATGAGGAATCACTGCTTCTTGAGGATTTTCCAAAACGACCACGTCTTGTGAATTTCTGAATTTCTTCACGGCGGTGCTAGCTCTGGCCAAATTCTTGGGATCTCCAAGGCTACTAGCGAGTCTTCACTCTCGATTCAGATTCAGCCTTGGCCTTGAGGCACGTGTTCTTCCATAGCGAACCATAGAGGTCTCTCTTTTGACAAGCTGGAACTTCGTGAGTATTTAGCCTTTCGAGGATATCGGCAGGATCAAGAGCCTTGTAGTCTGCTCGTTCTTGTATCATCGGTGCGAGTGTCAAATGAGGAATCAGCGATCTTAGCAATTTCTTCACCACCTCATGGTCGGTGATGTCGGTGGCACCAGTGCTTGAAGCTCATTTGAGATGTCGGTGAAGCGATCGAAGGTTTGTTGAACATTTTCGTTGTCGAGTCTTTTGAAGCGGTTGAAGAGATTCGAAGAACATCAACTCGAGAGTCACGCTGAGTTGAAACACCTTCATTACTTTGGACAGCCTGTCCCAAATGAGTTTAGCAGATTCCAAAGCACTCACTCTTCCATATTGACCTTTGCTCAGATGGCCACATATGATATTCTTAGCTTGAGAATCGAGTTGCTTGAATCTCTTCACATCAGCATCATTCGAGAGAGGTGTGGTGAGGAAACACCTTTTGTCACAACATACGAGAGATCGTTGTCAATTGCTTCAAGATGCATTAGCATTTTGTTCTTCGATGAGGGGTAGTCCGTCCCATCGAAGGTAGGACACCCTGCTGAGACCTTGATCATACTGCGGTCGACATAACTAAAACTCTAGGTGGTTAAACCAAAATCACCGCAGAACAAGGGAGTACCTCGCTCGATACCAATTGAAAGTCGTTATATCGACTAGAGGGGGTGAATAGGCGATTTTATGAATTTTACAAATTCTTCTTTGAGGAATTTGCGGTGAGAAATTCCTTAGCGAAGAAATACATGCAGCGGAATAAGTACTCAGAAATAAACATAGCAGATTACAAGCATAGTCATCATGATGAAATGAAGACAATCACAGAGTCTGAAAGCGTAATCACAGGATAACACAAGATGAAGACAAACGGTGAAGAAATTGGTGAGGAAATTGAGAAAGTCTTGATCAAAGTCTTCAAACACAGATATGACAAACACTCAACACGATAATGAGGAAATGAAAGGGTTGAGGAAATAGAACCGATTAGGTTGGTGAAGACAATGATTTGGTAGACCAGTTCCAAGCTGCTGTCTCGGTTATGCGTCAGTTGGAGCGGTGAGTATTTAAACTCGAGGACACGCGATCCGGACACCCGATCCTTGAGCACGCAGCTCGGGACACCAAGTCCTCACCGTATTCTCCTTGAACTAAGGCCACGCAGACCTCGTCCAATCACTCGTGGTAAGTCTTGAGCGACTTCCAAACCTTCACATACTTGGTCACTCGGCGATCCACAATTCCTCTTGGATGCTCTAGACCGTGACGCCTAACCGTCTGGAAGAAGCACAGTCTTCAAAGGTAAAAGCGTCGGATCACGCGGGATCAATTTCTTGATGATGCTCAATCACTTTGGGTTTGTTGGGGTTTGGTTTTGGGATTTTCCTCACTTTGGGTTTTCCTCACTTGATGATTTTCGCTCAAAGTCCTCGGAGGATGGGTTGCTCTCAAATGACAAGTGTCAAGTTCTCTCGAGCAGCCAACCAACTAGTGGTTGTAGAGGCGGCTATTTATAGCCTAGGGAGCAGCCCGACATGATAAGACATAAATGCCCTTAAATGATATGACCGTTAGGTGGAGATATTTTGGGACGGTGGCGCAACCTGACATGATCGAAATTGGAACATCAAATTCCTCGGGGCTATCATGTTCCTCCTTTGTGTAGGCAATTCGCCTGGCGAATTCCTAACTCCTCGATCGAACAAATTCCTCGGTGACGGAAGAGCTTCGTCTCATCACTAAAGAAATTGATTGAAGCTGTATGAGATTTCAAAGGCTTCACTCGAAGGGATTGGTAGGTGAGGATTTTGAGTTGAGCATCAAATGGAAATTTCTCCTTAGTATTTCCTCGACCCCTTTAACGATGACGGTGTTTCCTATGACTCAAGAAAGAAAATGAAACTACGAAAACAAAAGTCTTCACGCTTCATATTCCTCAGCGATTACCAAGTCTTGAGAATCACACCAATTTCTTCACTTTCAAAGTCTTGAAAGTCTTGAGAATATCAAATTCTTGATTGAAGAAATTCATTTTAGGGTCGACTTTCTCTGTAAATATCAAACTCCTCATAGACTTATAGACCTGTGTACACTCACAAACGCATTAGTTACTTAACCTATAAGTCTTCAATACACCAAAATCACTAAGGGGCACTAGATGCACTTACACCCGTTTACGGCCTATCCGAATTAGGCCCAGTAGCGTCATCTGGGCCGTCCAATATAATTCCAGCCCGTTTTAACTTCCGGCCCATGTATGGCCCATGACGTCTTTCGGCCCATATGGGGCCCTTAGTAACTCTCGGCCCATTAATGGCCCGTGGTAAACTTGCCCGTAATGAGCGATTGTATCACTTTATACCCATTAAGGACACGTGGTGAAACTGGCCCGTAATGAATAGTGTGTCACTTTATACCCGCACTAGATGCACTTACACCCGTTCTGACCTATCCGAATTAGGCCCGATGGCGTCATCTGGGCCGTCCAATATAATTCCAGCCCGTTTTAACTTCCGGCCCATGTATGGCCCATGACGTCTTTCGGCCCATATGGGGCCCTTAGTAACTCTCGGCCCATTAATGGCCCGTGGTAAAACTTGCCCGTAATGAACAGTGTATCACTTTATACCCATTAAGGACACGTGGTGAAACTGGCCCGTAATGAATAGTGTGTCACTTTATACCCATTAACGACCCATTATTCTGTTGGGCCGTTTCCAGCCCATGTTATCTTTCGGCCTTCTCAGGGCCCATTTATTCTTGGGCACATTTCCAGCATTCGTTTACTTACGACACGTTACTGTCATTTTTTGTTTCTGGGCCAAATTCAGCCCGTGGTTACATTCGGCCCGTTTGCCCCCGATGTCGTTGGGCCATTTTCATAGCGTTATCAAATCGGCGATTAATGGCGGCCCGTTATGGTCGACTGAGCATACGATTTCAACTCTAGCCCATTTACGACCATAATGTGGTACATTATTGGCCCATGTTTAGCCAACCGATCATATGGCCCGTAGAAGGCCTATTGATGATCTGACCCGTAGAAGGCCCATTGTGTCTGACCCATATCAGGCCCATTGTTTCTATGCATGAAGGCCCATTGTTTCTACAGCCCTTAGAAGCGCATTGTTCTCTGACCCGTAGGAGGCCCATATTAACTCTGGTAAATATATAGCCCATGGTTATTGTGGCCTAGTTTTAAAAAATAGGTTATTGCGGACACTAGCAAACCGTGGAAAAAGAACTGCACTAACTACAAGAAAACAAATAAACAAGAAAATAAGGAAATAAATAAGCAAGCAACTTAAGCTAGGCTATCACGGCTATTACATATTACATCCTTTGGGCATCAAAGTTCACCACCGATTGCAAATATAGGGTACAAGCAGCATATAAGCGCATGACAAAACAAGTCCAAAAGCTGAAACCACTTGAAGAGCTCAAGGCAGAATATCACAGGTACCCATAATCGGCAACATGCTTAGTAAGCTTATTAACTTTCTCTTGGTTGGTGCTTAAATCCTCCGGCACTTGCTATTGCACGAAACTATGCATCTGAATTCTGCGAGGACTTCCTCGGTCCTTGACTTCTGTCGCATAACATCGATCGATGTCTTTCAACTTGAAGTTGAGAGTCAAAGCCGAACTGATTCAGGCGGTGAGTTCGAAGAAGCTGGTGCCAGTGATGATAACCGATAACGAACACTACATCAAAGGCTGGACTTGAGGTTGTCTCGGTGTCTTCAATATAGTTTTATCAGCTTTCTTGGAGACCAACATGGATGTCTCACTATCTTGAACCTTATCGCATTACTTCCTTTACCATTGCATAACGGTGTACTCTTCTCCAATATTTTATCCGTGTTCTAAAAGAAACAAACAAACACATTACATGTTTACAATGTAGTATATGAAACTCATTTGGTAAACCAGTTCGGTAGTAAGGTGGGACGAGGATATGACATGAAACAAACATATATCTATATAGTATGGTCACTGTATGGTCTATATGATTCTAGTTTATGTTGCCAAATCAAGATAGATACAGTTCGAATCATATCTAGTTAAGACAAAGCAGCATAGAAAAATTATAAGTGTGGGAAACTACACAACAATAACAACACTTGTAATGTGCATGGCATGAGAACATAATTGTTTATTCAATTGAAACTGAAATCAACATATAGCAAGTTACAACAGCAAACTGTAAGTGCATCTAGTGCCCCTTAGTGATTTTGGTGTATTGAAGACTTATAGGTTAAGGAACTGATGCGTTTATAAGTGTACACAGGTCTATAAGTCTATGAGGAGTTTGATATTTCTGGTGAAAGTCGACCCTAAAAATGAAGTTCTTCAATGAAGACTTTGATATTACGAAGACTTTACGAAGACTTTGAAAGTGAAGAAATTGGTGTGACCTTGAAGACTTGGTATTCATTTGAGGAACATGAAGCGTGAAGACTTTTGTTTTCGTAGTTTCATTTCTCTTTCTTGAGTCATAGGAAACACCGTCTTGTTAAAGGAAATCGAGAAATACTAAGGAAAAATTTCCATTTGATGCTCAACTCAAAATCCTACACCTACCAATCCCTTGAGTGAAGCCTTTGGAAATCTCATACAGATTCAGTCAATTTCTTGATGTGAGAGGCGAAGTTCTTACAGTATTTGAGAATTTATTACGACGAGGAGTTAGGAATTCGCCGGTCTTGAATTGCCTACGATGAGAACATGATAATACGAGAATTTGATATTCAAATTTCCGACCGTTCTTTGTCTTCTTGGCACTGTCCCAAAATATCTTATCCACCTAACGGTCATATCATTGAAGGGCATTTATGTCTTATCATGTCGGGCTGCTCCCTAGGCTATAAATAGCCGCCCCTACAACCACTAGCTGGTTGGCTGCTCAGAAGAACTTGACACTTGTCATTTGAGAGCAACCCATCCTCGAGGACTTTGGCGAAAATCATCAAGTGAGGAAAACCCAAAACCAAACCCCAACAAACCCAAAGTGATTGAGCATCTTTGAAGAAATTGATCCTCGTGGATCCGGGCTTATTACCTTTGAAGCTGTGCTTCTTCGAGACGGTTAGGCGTAAAGGTCTAGAACATCAAGAGGAATTGTGGATCGCCGAGTGACCAAGTCTGTGAAGGTTTGGAAGTCGCTGAAGACTTACCACAGTGATTGGGCGAGTGCATGTGACCTTAGTTCAAGGAGAATCGGTGAGGACTTGGTGTCTGAGCTGCGTGCTTTCGATGTTGGGTGTCCGGGGCTGTGTGTCCTCGAGTTTAAATACTCAGCCCCTCAACAGGGCGTGGGCTGAGACAGCAGTTGGAACTGGTCTACCAAATCATTGTCTTCACCAACCTAAGCTGGTTCTATTTCCTCAACCCTTTCATTTCCTCATTCTTGTGTTGAGTGTTTGTTCATATCTGTGTTTGAAGACTTTGGTGAAGACTTTCTCAATTTCCTCAGTTCAATTTCTTGATCTGTTTGTCTTCATCTTGTGTTATCCTGTGATTACGCTTTACGTACTCGTGATTGTCTTCATTTCATCATGATGACAATGCTTGTAATCTGTTATGCTTACTTCGAGTACTTATTCCTTTGCAAGTATTTCTTAGCTAAGGAATTTCCTCACGGCAAATTCCTCGGTGAAGAATTCATAAAATCGCCTATTCACCCCCCTCTAGTCGATATAGCACTTTCAATTGGTATCGAGCAAGGTACTCCCTTGTTACGTGTGATTTTAGTTTAACCACGGAGTTTTAGTTATGTCGGCCTTGGTATGATCAAGGTCTCGGCGGGGTGTCCTACCTTGATGGGACGGACTACCCCTATTGGAAGAACAAAATGCGAATGCATCTTGAAGCAATTGACAACGATCTACGGTATGTTGTGACAAAAGGTGTTTCCTCGGTCACACCTTCTACGAATGATCTTGATGTGAAGAGATTCAAGCAACTCGATTCTCAAGCGAAGAATATCATATGTAGCCATCGAGCAAAGGTCAATATGGAAGAGTGAGTGCTGGAATCTGCCAAACTCATACAGGACAGGCTGTCCAAAGTAAATGAAGGTGTTTCAACTCAGCGTGACTCTCGAGTTGATGTTCTTGGAATCTCTTCAACCGCTTCAAAAGACTCGACAACGAAAATGTTCAACAAACCTTGATCGCCTCTTGACATCTCAAATGAGCTTCAAGCCTTTGGGTGCCTTGACATCACCGACCATGAGGTGGTGAAGAAATTACTAAGATAAACGATTCCTCATTTGATACTCAGCACGAGATGATACAAACGAGCTGACTACAAGTCTCTTGATCCTGCTGATATCCTCGAAGGCTAAATACTCACGAGTTCGACTTGCTGAAAAGAGATCTCTATGGTTACGGCTATGGAAAACCGTGCCACGAAGGCCAAGGCGTGTCGAATCTGAGTGAAGACTACGGTAGTAGCCTAGGAGATCTGAAGAATTTGGCGAGGAGCTAGCCTTTGCTCGTGAAGAAATTCAGAAATTCTCAAGGCGTGGTCGCTTTGGAAAATCCTCAAGAAGCGGTGATTCCTCATCTAGTGACTATAAGAAGACTTTGTCACAAATGCAAGAAACCTGGTCACTATATCCAAGATTGTCCTCGATGGGAAAAGGAATTAAGAAGAAGAAACACAAGGATTACAGTTACGATGGCGTGAAGAAGAAAAAGAAATCATCAAAATCTTCATCATCAAAATCCTCAAAACCTTCTTCTCACAAGAAGAGCAGCTCCAAAAAGGCTCGGGCATTCATTGGCAAGGAAATGGACTCGAAGCTGAATCGAGGAAAATGAGGAAGAGGAGGAGTCGAAGAATCCGAATCTGGTGTGGCTAGTCTGGCTCTACTCTCGCAGCCGTTAGCAAGTCCATCTTCAACAGAAGAAAGCTGACTCCGCCGACAAGCACGATGAGGAAAATGATGACTCGCTCCACCTATTGCTTCATGGCAAAAGGTGCCAAGGTACTCAATTTCACCTCCTCTGAATCTAGTGAAAATGAATCGATGAGGATCTCAAGCCCAGCTACTCTAAACTTGCTAAGATTGCTATAAAACAACAAAGGGCTTTTGAAAGGTTCAAAACATGCTAGATAAGAGTGATGATATGTTGGGTGAAGAAATGGATCGCCTCAAGCCACGGTGAAAATCTTGAGACTTGGTCTAGGCTTGACACCTTCAAGGTCATCATAACACTCTCTTATCGATCATGAAAACTTTCTTATGAATTTCTTCAAAAAAGCAAGATCTTGAGTAGCTAAGAGAGTTATGAGGATCTTGAAGGGCGTGACTCATTACTTGCTCAACAAATCAGCGCTTCTCAAGAAGAATTTGTTCCTCCATGCTTAAAGTGCATTGAACGTGAATCTTCTAATTCTTCACCTGAATGTTCAAATGCTTCAACTATTACAAATTCTTCACCTGCCTCTGCTATCACTAATTCCTCATCTGAGGACATTGCTAGTATCACTGATAATGCAGGACTGAAGGAATTGTACATGACAGGCATGTACAAAAGCCTCAAAGGGCATCAGACTCTTTGTGATGTGCTTAAAAGCAGATCCTCAATAGGAACCCTAGGAAAGAGGTATTGCCTTTGAGAGAAACTCAATCTGATGGAACATCTTGGAAGCGAGCGGTATCCCAAAACCTCATGGGTTGCTGCAAAGGGACCTCAGTTGATCCATCTAACTTATCTGGCTTTACATGTGAATCTCCTCATTCTGCTGATGAGTCATTTGACTCCAACTATAAACTGTTCAAAAATTAGAATGGTGAAGTATTTGCAAGATATGTTGGTACTAAGCTGAGAGCGGTTCCCCTATGAAGAAAATCTGGGTTCCCAAGAAGTGCCTTGAAAGTCTTGGTGAATGTCCTCATGACACCACCGGTGAAGAATAGGAACTCAGATCAAATTCTTCATATGGACCAAATTCTTCATATGGATCCAAGTCCTCATCGGACCAAATTCCTCACATGGATCAAATTCCTCAAAGGATCAAAGTCCTCATATGATTATCATCGTGCTAACAACTCATTTGCGAGGTACAGCTAAGGGCTATGAATATGTGCATTATTCTTCAAACCAATATGTTCATAAGTCCTCGAAGAATTTCTGCTTATTCATATGCTTACCTAACCCCTCTTATGTGAAGCGAAATGGTTTGGCCTCTATGCCACCATTCTCATATGGTGCTTTCATGAGAATGATGAACTCTTTGCCACCTTGAGATGTGGGTGGTGAAGAAAAGAACTAATCTCTTCTGCGGGGTCAGGTCTCGGGCGTGCCTTAACGTCTGAAGAATTTCTTGGGGCGACAAAATTGCACTGAAAGGGCCTTGAGGCTAATTATGATGAAATGAACTTTCATTTCACCGTCCTCATCTTGCTTATCTGAATCTTGGTGATGAAATTCATCGATGAACTTGATATCATATTCTTCTTGATGAAGTATATGATATCGTAAGTTGTACTAAATCATCTGCGGGATGATCAACCCAAAACCAGAGTGGGTTCTCGATAGTGGATGTACAAATCACATATTGGTGACAAGAATCTATTGATGGATGCTACCTTATCACCGTCACATGAAGCATATCATCTTTCTTGACAAAGGCAAAAGTCAGGTATTGGGACTTGGTAAGGTTGCTATCTCTAAGGACATGCATATGGACAAAGTCATGCTTGTTGAGTCTTTAGGATATAACCTCATGTCAGTCTCAATGCTTTGTGATCTTGATATGATTGTTATCTTTGGCAAATGTCGTTGTGTTGTGATTATGGAAGCTGACAATTCCAAAGTCTTGAAGGCTTTAGGAGAGGAGACTTGTATATTGTTGACTTCTCTACGGGACCACAACCAGCCATGTGCCTACTTGCAAAAGCTTGGAAGGCTGGCTATGGCATCGACGACTTGGTCACACGAGGCATGAGGAATTTGCACATGCTTGCGAAGAAGAAGCATGTCATTGGCATTGAGAATGTCAAATTCCTCAAGGATCACCTATCGAACTGTGAAGCTGGAAAAATGACCAAGGCCAAGCATCCGGTGAAGACTATCATGGCGACTACTCGTCCTTGAATTGCTTCACATGGACCTCTTTGGTCCCAATCATTATTCAGTATCGTTAATGAAGCATCACTATATGGCTTTGTTATTGTTGATGATTACTCTCGTTACACATGGGTACACATTGTTACTTACAAGAATCAAGTGCAGGAAATCTTCAAGCGATTTTCCTCGAGGGCTTCAACTAACTTTGGTGTGAAGATCAAGCACATCGGGAGTGACAATGGGCCTGAGTTCAAAATTCGGTCTTGATGACTATCTTGATGAACTTGGTATTACTCATGAGTTATCTGCTCCTTATACTCCTCGGCAAAATGGCGTCGTGGGCGCAAAAACAGAACTCTTGTTGAGATGGCTGCACTATGCTTGATGAATACAAAGCACAGTCGTTTACGGATTGAAGCAATTGACATTGCGTGCCACATCATCAACAGTATATCTTCACAAATTCTTCAAAAAGACTGCCTATGAACTCCTCACGGACAAGAAACCCAATGTAAGTTATTTCAAAGTCTTGATTGCTAAATGCTGGATTAGAGATCCTCACCACAACTCTAAATTTGCACCAAAAGCACATGAAGGTTTTATGCTTGGTTATGGAAAGGACTACGCACACCTCTGAGTCTTCAACATCGCTCTTCACAAGATTGTTGACCTTTGTAGATGTCTTGATTCGATGAAACTAATGGCTTGCAAAGAGAGCACCTACCATACGTGTTAGATGAACCAGCACACGAGGATTCTATCGGGTTCAAAGGCAGCTGAGGATGTCATTCCTCTTGAAGAAACTGCTGAAGAATTCATTCTGTCTGAGAAGAGCGTCGGTGATGCACTGAAGATAATCTTTGAAGAAAATGGTCTGAGGAAAATGATCAAATTCCTCGAAGACAACCAGCTCATCCTCGCGTTGCAAAAGAAGTGCAAGTGGAAAGATCATCGATGACATTAAAGCGCGGAGTCCTCTCACACGCTCAAAAGCTTCACATTTATCTAACTTTTGTGGGCACTATGCTTTTGTCTCTATCCACAGAGCCCACTAAGGTAGATGAAGCATTTACGGGCGGAGTGGATTCAGGCCATGCAAGAAGAATTACATCGATTCGAGATCAACAATATGCAGGAACTGGTCAACGTCGAGATCCTGCAAGCATAATATCATTGGCACAAAGTGGATCTACCGCAACAAGCAAGATGAAAATGGTCTTGTGGTGAGGAATAAGGCCACGACTAGTAGCTCAAGGCTACCGCAGAGTTGAAGGAATTGATTTGATGAAACTTTTGCACTGTTGCTAGACTTGAGTCTATTAGCATATTACTACGCCTATGCTAACCATCACAATATCACTTTATATCAAATGGATGTGAAAAGTGCATTCCTCATTGGTAAGCTTGAGGAAGAAGTATATGTTGCTCAACCCCGGGTTTTGAAGATCCAAAGAATCGACAAAGTCTTGAGACTAAATAAGGCCCTCTATGGACTCAAGCAAGCCCCTCGGGCGTGGTATGATACATTGAAGGAATTCTTCGTGAAGAATGGCTTCACACCAGTTCACTCGATCCTACTCTTTTACTAAATCTTATGATGGTGAACTGTTTGTGTGCCAAATATATGTTGATGATATTATCTTTGGCTGTCTTGACCAACGTTATAGTGATGAATTTGCCTATATGATGAATGAAGAATATCAAATGTCTATGATGGGAGAGTTGAAATTCTTCTTAGGTCTTCAAATTAAATCAACAACACAATGGCATATTCATATCTCGGAGAAATACCTCAAAGATGTCACGAAGAAATTTGGCATGCAAGGCGCAAATTGTCAAAATTCCTATGCCCACAAATGGCCATCTATGCCTTGATGAAAATGGTATTGACTTGATCACAAGGTATACCGCTCCATGATTGGTTCTTTATTGTACTTATGTGCATCTAGGCCAGATATAATGCTTAGTGTTTGCATGTGTGCCTGATTTCAAGCTACACGAAGGAATCACACCATAAGGCCGTGAAGCATATTCTTGATATCTAGCTCACACACCAACACTAGGATTATGGTACCCCAAGGGCTCTACTTTTGATCTCATTGGATATTACGACTCGACTATCTTTGGTGATCGTGTGGACCGCAAGTCAACATCTGGTACTTGTCATTTCCTCGGACGATCTTTGGTCTATTGGTCCTCGAAGAAGCAATTGCATATCACATCCTTTGCGGAAGCTGAATACATTGCTGCTGGCTCGTGTTGTGCTCAATTGCTATGGATAAAGCAAACCCTCAAGGACTACGGCATCAACGTGAAGAATGTGCCTCTCTCTGTGACAATGAGAGTGCCATCAAGATTGCTCACAACCAGTTCAGCACTTTCGAAGACAAAGCACATTCAAATTCGTCATCATTTTCTTCGTGATCATGTGTTGAAGGCGACATCTCCATCGAGCACGTGAAGGCGAAGAACAGCTAGCTGATATCTTCACTAAGCCCTTGGATGAGAAGAAATTTAGCAAGTTGCGGTGTGAGCTAAATATCTTAGAATCTTGAATGTTCTTTGAAAAGGACACACATCCTAACACTTATGCAAAATTGATGACTTAGATGTGCAACACATGAAGAAAGCGTTTTCTTCAACCAATGAAGAATAACACTCTAAGTGTGAAGAAATTAATGAAGAAATTGATTCTCAGAACCCTCGACAATTATGCGCGGTGTCTGAAATCATCATTCTTATCTGATGGGTCACGCCACCACCAAAGTTGAAAATCTTCAATTTGAGTTTTCCTCAGTTTTGAAATTCTTGAGTTTTCAAATTCTTCAACTTTGCAAAATCTTCCTTTGTTTCCGTCGTCTTTCTTCATTGACTATATATATATATGTGGGTTTATGTCCTCTACAGCATTCACTTATGGCTATTTCTTCAAGTCGCTTTTACGCTAAGTGAATGTGATGGGACCCTTCCCCTCTATGCTATACTCAACCCAATCCATTCACAAATTCTTCATGTGCGTTCTACTTTGAAACTCGTTCAAAATCTTCTTTGTGTCGACAGGTGAAGAAATTGCGACGGAACTTTATAAACTAATCTTATCAAACCTTCGCTTTTACCGCTCAAACCGTTCCGCATCCCACGATGCATTATTTTATTCACCCACGATCGTACGATCTCCACTACGATATGTGGGTGACACATGTCGTGAGAAGGAGAATGGTGAGGGGCATGTTAAAGTCGTAAATCTTGAGCGATCCGTTTTCACCGTGTCTATAAATACCCTCTCCCATTCCTCACTCTTTTACTCTGCTCGACCTCTCTCTCCTTTCGAGCTCCTCAAACCCTAAGCGCCGCTTCTCCATAAATCGCCGGTGAGGAAAAGCTTCCTTGCCTTGACCTCGTCGCCCGGCGTACTCGCGCCGACAGCGGAAATCTTCACTCCGCCGTCGCCGTAGCTGATTTCCTCTGCCAAGTTAGGCGTGGAAGATCTGAGCAGACGAACTTCCCAACTGTTCTTCTCGGTTAAATCGTGTTCTTCACTTGAGTAAATTAAAGTTACTTTTATTACTCGCTTTGATTCTCAAATCTTCTTCAAATTCTTCAAAGGTGTTTATTCTTCAAATCCTCACACATATGAACACCTCAAATCTCTTGATCCGTTTCTCTAAGCAATGATTTTCTTCAAGATTCCTCAATTGTGTGGATCCTCGATCTATACAACTCTGGAACCTAAGACAAAAGAGCGCTTAGTGAAATTCTTCAAAACTCATCTGGTCAAAATCCTCAAAACTTGTTCTTTTGAAAAACCTTACGAGAGCATATGACCTCTCCAAATTCCTCGAACCTATACTCTGTTCACAGGTACAAATGTCATTCTTGAATCCCTAGGTTCTCATCAACTTAACTCATTTGCAGCGTTCCTCGAAGAAAAACTGCACACTTCTTGAGAGAACTCAATTGTTCAATTTCCTCAATGAAGAACATGGCGGCGGTGAAAGCCACGAAGGGAGGAAAGAAACACTGAGGTTATGACTGCGTTTGAAATCCACGAGGAAATATATCTGACTCTGCTTTGCGGATGAAGAAAGCAAAAATCAGCATAAGTGCGTATTCAGAAGATTGAGCGGAGATGGGCGCGGGAATGGAGGAATACGGATATGTAACTCCTAAGTACATGAAGAAATTAGCTCTTAACCCTCCATGCCCAAGAGCTCCTTTGGCTTTTGGCCAAGTAGCTGATCCCATAAGCATCAAGCGAGGTGAGGACTTTCACGATGAATGGGCTAAGCGTCAAGCAAAATTGGCAAAAGCAAGCAAAGGAGGCGGTGAAGAAATTCAATGAGGATTCTGCCGCTGCTACTACCACAGAGGTCTCGGTCAAACCGAAGAAATCAATGCAAAAGAAGCCTGCTCATAAGCCAAGTGCTTCATCCTCTGCGCCCTCTCGGCCAAGTTCCTTAGCAGCACCTTCAAGCAAATTCCTCACCTGCTGCTGCTCCACCAAAGTCCTCAACAGCTCCGTCAAAACCTTGGTTCCTGTGCACCTAGCTACATGTCAAAGGACTGCTGGCTTTTCAATTGCCTCGAGCATTTACGCAAGTTCTCATTTGCTCCCATTTCTTCATCCGGCTGACTCATTTGAAGACCAAAGCAACAGCTGGGCGAGGTCCTCGGCCTAGCCAAAGAAGAAACTAGTTGCATTCCATGTACCATCGGCGATGAAGTGTCGATGAAGAACTTCTTGAAATCATCGAGAGACCGTCAAGTTAGGGCCGCTAGAGCCAAAGGTACATCTGTGCCACTGCTATTGGATCCGAAGAAAGTCCTCGACTTTATTGATCTACGGCACAATGATCCCAATACCCCTCTGCTGACCTTCATCGACACTGGTCAAAGTCATCGCTGACTCACTTCATCGCTGAAGAAAATGGAAGTTTGAGAAGGCGAGGGAAATCAAAAGGCTCAATACGGGAAGGAGAAGTTCACGAAGAAAAGCGTTGTCAAGATGACACGAGGAACTTCTCGAGGTCAAACTGAAATTCAAGACCTCGGCAAAACTTGATTCCTACTATGCTGATTGGCAAGGAGCCAAGACCAGATTAAATCAACTGACGAAGAAATTCTAAATGTTGCTGCCCGATGCAACATGAAATTCCTCAGTGGAGCCTCGGCTCAGACCCTCTTGAAGAAAAATACCAGCACCGCGATGGCGTTCAACTCTTTGAAGAAAATGCTGATTCGGGCTGATGATCCCATTCCAGCCATTTGAAGAAATTGCGGGGCACCCACTAGTGGTGCGCTGAAGAAATTACTCAAGGCAGAGGCTGCATCGAGTTGCTCTGAAGAAGCTGAACCAAATTCCTCGGCTCCTCCTGCGCCAACTCCAACTCCAATTCTTCCATACGCTTACGATGTGAAGAAAACCAAGGCTGAGCGAGCTGCTTTGTGAAGAAAAGGAAAGCATCGGCTGCGTCAGATTCTTGACTGCGAAGAAAATGAAGCCAATGACCAGCTCATTCGAAAATCCGATTGATGCTGTTCCAATTTCCTCCATACCATCAAAGGAAGTTGTTCCTTTTGGAAGACTCGAGATCCCAATCGGATCCGATGAAGAACATCGATCTGCTGCTTCGTCGAGCAAATTGATGAAGAAATTGAAGTAGAAGCAATTCCTTCACCCAGTTATTTCCTCATCGGACTATGAAATTCCTCGGGCGGTCTTTGAAGAAATTGAAGATGAAGATGTGGATATTGGATGCACCACTCGGTGATAAATGATGACTTTTGGGAAAAGTCAGCATCCCAATACTCCTCTCTTCACCCGCTCCAACAAGTTCCTCGGTCTCCTGCTCAAACAGTCCAAATGGACTCGAAGAAAATCAACCCACTGGTTACGTGCATGAAGAAATTCCAGCCACTAGTCTTGATGAAGCTGCTGCTTGCTGATCCTCGGTACTTTTGTTGAGGAACAAGAAATTCCTCAACTGAAGAACTGAACTTACGATTCTGAGGTGGTGATGCAAGTCAGCGACACCCTCTGCCCAAGCAAAGAATCCGTTCTCAAGCAAGCAAAAGTTCAAGGCTGAAGATTTCTTTGCCGAGCACGTGTTCTTCTTGAATACAATCCATATGATTACGCTCGCATTAGGAAGAGGCGCTTACGGACTGCCGCCAAGCCAACTTCTATTCCTCGGTGCTCTTCAATAAGGATAAAATCTTGATCATGCTCATATTCCTCATGTGGATATGGAGTCGCTGCGGAGCTTTGAGCGATCCTCGGTGTTCTTCACGGCGGGACTTCTAAACTTCTGCTTGATATTTGTATTGGAATGAAGAGCTAATTCTTGATTTTATGCAACCTTGCACATCACGGAGGCGAAGATGTGAATTCATGGGTCTTAGATTGGATGACTGAAAATACTCACTACAAGGCACCAGCAAGTGAATTGCCGTGCCCTACCACTCGATCCTCCGCTTGATGGTGCCGCCGTATCTCGACAAAAAAGAACTTTCAGATCACTATATGCAAGTCTTGATGAAGCCTTTGAAGCCAAAGGCGAGCACGAGATCCAAATTCCTCGTCAAGGAATTATTATATGTGCCTCGGACAGTCTATCGAATTCGGCGAAGACTATGAGTCCTATCAAAGGCCACGACTCGAGCGATGAAGAAGTCGTTGGCATCATGAAGAATATGCTTTTCAACATCATCCATGGCGTTCCGTAAACTTCCATGATTTCTTCATGAGGACTCGGCAAACATAGCCATGTCACCATTTGAGCTGAAGCCTTATCGCCTTGGATTATGAGATTCATCGGATCAAGGTCTTCACTCAATTACAAAGGCGATACTTTGAACCACTGCAGCTACTTGCCCCGATTGAAGTCCTCAAGCGGACAATTACCTCGATTGATGACAAGGGCAAGGCCCTTTGCTGTGATCGATGAAAACATTCGTCCATTGGATGGACAGTTTAAGTAAGCAGCATCCTACTCCACCAATGATGACTACGCCACACATGACTCGGCCGCAAATACCTCGGTCAAGCAAAGTCCTCAAGCTCACGCCCGGGGTGATGGTGATCGTGAGTTACTCCTCGGTCTTCATCGGAAGGTTGATCGTAATCATAAATGGGTCAGCGTTAGTTTGGTACTCTTCTTTACAACATGACCTCCACACACAATGCAGTGAAGAAAAACCATTACTACCTCCATGAAACCTTCAAGCACACCTGGGCTGTTCTTTCACATGTCTATAATGAAACCACTTCAGAAGAGCTCAAGACAGAATATCCTGGGTACCCATAATGCTGGCAACATGCTTAGTAAGCTTATTAACTTTCTCTTGTTTGGTGCTTAAATCCTCCAGCACTTGCTATTGCACCAGAAACTATGCATCTGAATTCTGCGGGGACTTCCTCGGTCCTTGACTTCTGTTGCATAACATCGATCGATGTCTTTCAACTTGAAGTTGAGACTCAAGCCGAACTGATTGAGCGGTGAGTTCGAAAAGCTGGTGCCGGCGATAGTAAGCGATAACGAACACTACATCAAGGCTGGACTTGAGGTTGTCTCGGTGTCTTCAATATAGTTTTATCAGCTTTCTTGGAGACCAACATGGATGTCTCACTATCTTGAACCTTATCGCATTACTTCCTTTACCATTGCATAGCGGTGTACTCTTCTCCAATATTTTATCCGTGTTCTAAAGAGAAACAAACAAACACATTACATGTTTACAATGTAGTATATGAAACTCATTTTGGTAAACCAGTTCGGTAGTAAGGTGGACAGGATAACAACATGAAACAAACATATATCTATATAGTATGGTCCTTTGTATGGTCTATATGATTCTAGTTTATGTTGCCAAATCAAGATAGATACAGTTGAATCATATCTATTTAAGACAAAGAAGCATAGAAAGAATATAAAGTGAGGAAACTACACAACAATAACAACACTTGTAATGTGCATGGCATGAGAACATAATTGTTTATTCAATTGAAACTGAAATCAACATATAGCAAGTTACAACGACAAGCGTAAGTGCATCTAGTGCCCTTAGTGATTTTGGTGTATTGAAGACTTATAGGTTAAGGAACGATCGTTTATAAGTGTACACAGGTCTATAAGTCTATGAGGAGTTTGATATTTACGGTGAAAATCGACCCTAAAATGAAGTTCTTCAATGAAGACTTTGATATTACGAAGACTTTACGAAGACTTTGAAAGTGAAGAAATTGGTGTGACCTTGAAGACTTGGTATTCATTTGAGGAACATGAAGCGTGAAGACTTTTGTTTTCGTAGTTTCATTTTCTCTTTCTTGAGTCATAAAACACCGTCTTTGTTAAAGAAATTCGAGGAAATACTAAGGAAAAATTTCCATTTGATGCTCAACTCAAATCCTACACCTACCAATCCCTTGAGTGAAGCCTTTGGAAATCTCATACAGATTCAGTCAATTTCTTGATATGAGAGCGAAGTTCTTACAGTATTTGAGAATTTATTCTGGCGAGGAGTTAAAATTCGCCGGTCTGAATTGCCTACGATGAGAACATGATAATACGAGGAATTTGATATTCAAATTTCCGACCGTTCTTTGTCTTCTTGCTTGCTGTCCCAAAATATCTTATCCACCTAACGGTCATATCATTGAAGGGCATTTATGTCTTATCATGTCGGGCTGCTCCTAGGCTATAAATAGCCGCCCCTACAACCACTAGCTGGTTGGCTGCTCCAAGAAGAACTTGACACTTGTCATTTGAGAGCAACCCATCCTCTGAGGACTTTGGCGAAAATCATCAAGTGAGGAAAAACCCAAAACCAAACCCCAACAAACCCAAAGTGATTGAGCATCCTTTGAAGAAATTGATCCTGCGTGGATCCGGCGCTTATTACCTTTGAAGACTGTGCTTCTTCCAGACGGTTAGGCGTAAAGGTCTAGAGCATCAAGAGGAATTGTGGATCGTCGAGTGACCAAGTCTGTGAAGGTTTGGAAATCGCTGAAGACTTACCACGAGTGATTGGGCGAGTGCATGTGACCTTAGTTCAAGGAGAATCTGGTGAGGACTTGGTGTCTGAGCTGCGTGCTTTCGATGGTTGGGTGTCGAGGCTGTGTGTCCTCGAGTTTAAATACTCGGTCGCTCAACCGGGCGTACAAGCTGAGGCAGCAGTTGGAACTGGTCTACCAAATCATTGTCTTCACCAACCTAACTGGTTCTATTTCCTCAACCCTTTCATTTCCTCATTCTTTGTGTTGAGTGTTTGTTCATATCTGTGTTTGAGCGTGGGGAGCGTAGTAATTTCAAAAATTTCCTACGATCACGCAAGATCATGGTGATGCATAGCAGAGATGAGAGTGTTGTCTCGTACCCTCGTAGACCGACAGCGAGCGTTGGCATAGCGTAGAGGAAGTAGTCGTACTTCTTCCCGATCCAACGATCCAAGTACGAGCGTCGGCACCTCCGAGTTCTGCACGTTCAGCTCGATGGCGTCCCTCGAACTCCGATCCAGCCGAGTGTTGAGGAGAGTTTCGTCGACCTGACGGCGTGGTGGCGATGATGATGTTCCACCGGCGCGGGCTTCGCCTAAGCTCCATAGCGGTATATTCGAGGTGTAGTTTGGTGGAAGGGCACACGCTGCGGCTGAGAGCGATCTCAATGATCAACTTGTGTGTCATGGGGTGCCCCTGCTTTGTATATAAAGGAGGGAAGGGAGGGGCTGGCGGCCCGAGAGAGGCGCACCGGGGTTTCCTACTCCTACTAGGGTAGGATTCCCCCCAATCCTAGTCAACTAGGTTTTCCCAAGTGGGAAGAGAGAGAGAGAGAGCGCCCCTTCTCCTAGTCCTAATAGGACTAGGGAAGGGGGAAGATCTGACCAGCACTATGGCCCCTTTTCTCTTTCCCACTAAGGCCCATCATGGCCCATTGACCCCCGGGGTTCCGGTAACCCTCGGTACTCGGTAAAATTCCCAATTTCACGGAGTGATTCGGAATCAAACATAGGCTTCAATATATCAATCTTTATGTCTCGACCATTTGAGACTCCTCGTCATGTCCGTGATCTCATCCGGGACTCGAACAACCTTGGTACATCAATATCATATAAACTCATAATAAGCATCGCCGAAGCGTTAAGCGTGCGGACCCTACGGGTTCGAGAACTATGTAGACATGACCGAGACACCTCTCGGTCAATAACCAATAAGCGGGACCTGGATGCCCATATTGGCTCCTACATATTCTCTGAAGATCTTTATCGGTCAGACCGCATAACAACATCGTTGTTCCTTTGTCATCGGTATGTTACTTGCAGAGATTCGATCGTCGGTATCAATACCTAGTTCAATCTCTTTCTTGGCAAGTCTCTTTTCTCGTTCGTAATACATCATCTCACAACTAACATTTAGTTGCAATGCTTGCAAGGCTTATGTGATGTGCATTACGAGAGGGCCCGAGATACCTCTCCAGGCAATCGGAGTGACAAATCCTAATCTCGAAATATGCCAACCCAACATGTACCTTCGGAGACACACATAATGTACCTTTATAATCACCCGATTCGTTGTGGCGTTTGGTAGCACCAAAGTGTTCCTCGGGCAAGCAGGGAGTTGCATAATCTCATAGTCATAGGAACATGTATAAGTCATGAAGAAAAGCACTAGCAACAAACTATACGATCAGGTGCTATGCTAATGGAATGGGTCATGTCAATCAGATCATTCAACCAATGATGTGATCCCGTTAATCAAATAACAACTCCTTGTTCATGGTTAGGAAACATAACCATCTTTGATTAACGAGCTAGTCAAATAGAGGCATACTAGTGACAATCTGTTTGTCTATGTATTCACACATGTATTATGTTTCCGGTTAATACAATTCTAGCATGAATAATAAACATTTATCATGATATAAGAAATAAATAATAACTTTATTATTGCCTCTAGGGCATATTTCCTTGATCTCCCACTTGCACTAGAGTCAATAATCTAGTTCACATCGCCATGTGATTTAACATCAATAGTTCACATCTATATGTGGTTAACACCCATAGTTCACATCGACATGTGACCAACACCCAAAGGGTTTACTAGAGTCGATAATCTAGTTCACATCGCTATGTGATTAACACCCAAAGAGTACTAAGGTGTGATCATGTTTTGCTTGTGAGATAATTTTAGTCAGCAGATTGCATCACATTCGAGCCGTAAGTATTTACAAATTTCTATGTCTACAATGCTACTTGCAGAGCTACTCTAGCTAATTGCTCCCACTTTTATATGTATCCTTATTCTACTAAGGATAATTTTGACCGTTGTCCATTGATTTACTCCTAGATCTCTATTGCACTCCTTGCCAATCTTAGTGGTAGGGTATACAATAGATCTGGTACCTGACATGACATACTTTATAGAACCTATGGCTGATGCATAGGGAATGACTTTCATTCTCTTTCTATCTTCTGCCGTGGTCGGGTTTTGAGTCTTACTCAATCTCACACCTTGTAACACAGGCAAGAACTCTTTCTTTGTTGTTCCATTTTGAACTACTTCAAAATCTTGTCAAGGTATGTATTCATTGAAAAAACTTATCAAGCGTCTTGATCTATCTCTATAGATCTTGATGCTCAATATATAACAACTTCACGAGGTCTTTCTTTAAAACTCCTTTCAAACACTCCTTTATGCTTTGCAGAATAATTTTACATTATTTCCGATCAACAATATGTCATTCACATATAATATCGGAAATGCTCTGAGCTCCACTCACTTTCTTGTAAATCGAGGCTTCTCCAAAGTCATATAAAACCAAATCTTTGATCACACTATCAAAGCGTTTATTCCAACTCGAGAGGCTTGCACCAGTCCATAAATGGATCATTGGAGCTTGCACACTTTGTTAGCTCCTTTGGATCGACAAAACCTTACGGTTGCATCATATACAACTCTTCTTTAAGAAATCCATTAAGGAATGCAGTTTTAACATCCATTTGCCAAATTTCATAATAATAAAATCGGCAATTGCTAACATGATTGAGACGGACTTAAGCATCGCTTCTGGTGAGAAGGTCTCATCGTAGTCAATCCCTTGAACTTGTCGAAAACCTTTTGCAACAAGTCGAGCTTTATAACGATAACATTACCATCAGCGTCAGTCTTCTTCTTGAAGATCCATTTATTCTCAATTGCTTGCCGATCATCGGGCAAGTCAACCAAAATCCACACTTTGTTCTCATACATGGATCCCATCTCAGATTTCATGGCCTCAAGCCATTTTGTGGAATCTGGGCTCACCATCGCTTCTTCATAGTTCGTAGGTTCATCATGTTCTAGTAACATGACTTCCAAAATAGGATTACCGTACCACTCAGTGCGGATCTTGCTCTGGTTGATCTCTGAAGTTACAGTAGAAACTTGATCTGAAGTTTGATGATCATCATCATTAGCTTCCTCCTATTTGGTGTAGGTGTCACGAAACTGTTTTACGTGATGTACTATTCTCAATAAGGGAGTAGATACAGATTATCTCATCAAGTTCTACTTTCCTCCCCTCACTTCTTTCGTGAGAAACTCTTTCTCAAAAGTTTCCAATTTAGCAACAAAATCTTGCCTTGGATCTGTGATAGAAGGTGTACCCAATAGTTGCCTTTGGGTATTCTATGAAGCGCACTTCTCCGATTTGGGTTCGAGCTTATCGGGTGAAACCTTTTCACATAAGCATCACAACTCCAAACTTTAAAAAGCGACAGCCTAGGTTTCTTTGTTTAAACCATAGTTCATCGGTGTCGCCTCGCAGTTTAGATGGTGCCCTATTAAGCGTGAATGCAGCTGTCTCTAATGCATAACCCCAAAGCGATATTGGTAAATCGGTAAGAGACATCATTGATCGCACCATATCAAAATAAAATACAGTTATGACGTTCGGACACACCATTATGTTATGGTGTTCCATGTGGCGTGAGCTGTGAAACTATTCCACATTGTTTTATATGAAGGCCAAATTCGTAACTCAAATATTCTCCTCCACGATCAGATCGTAGAAACTTTATTTTCTTATTACGATGATTCTCCACTTCACTCTGAAATTATTTGAACTTTTCAAATGTTTTGGACTTGTGCTTCATTAAGTAGATATACTCATATCTGCTCAAATCATCTTGTGAAGGTCGAGAAAATAACGATACTTGCCGTGAGCTTTAACACTCATCGGACCGCATACATCGGTATGTATTATTTCCAATAAGTCATTTGCTCGCTCCATTGTTAGGAGAAGCGAGTCTTTAGTCATCTTGCCCATAAGGCATGGTTACAAGCATCAAGTGATTCATAATCAAGTGATTCCGAAAGTCCATCGGCATGGAGTTTCTTCATCGTTTACACCAATATGACCTAAGCGGCGATTGCCACAAATAAGTTGCACTATCATTATTAACTTTGCATCTTTTGGCATCAATATTATGAATATGTGTATCACTACGATCGAGATCCAACAAACTATTTTCATTGGGTGCATAACCATGAAGGTTTTATTCATTTAAGCAGAACAACAATTATTCTTTGACTTTAAATGAATAACCGTTTTGCAATAAATATGATCAAATCATATTCATGCTCAGCATAAACCCAAATAACATTTATTTAGGTTTAACACTAATCCCAAAAGTATAGGGGTGTGCGATGATGATCATATCAATCTTGGAACTACTTCGGCACTCATCGTCACTTCCCTTCAACTAGTTTCATTCATTACGCAACTCCTGTTTGAGTTACTAATCTTAGCAACGAGCAGTATCAAATACTCGGGGCTACTATAAACACTAGTAAAGCACACATCAATAACCTGTATATCAAATATACTTTTGTTCACTTTGCCATCCTTATTATCCACCAAATATTGAGGGCATTTCCGCTTCGGTGACCATTTCCTTTGCGGTGTAAGCACTTAGTTTCAGGCTTTGGTCCAGCTTTGGGCTTCTTTGCGGGAGTGACAACTTACTTGTCTTTCTACTTGAAGTTCCCTTTCTTTCCTTTGACCTTCTCTTGAAACTAGTGGTCTTGTCAATCATCAACACTTGATGCTCTTTTCTTGATTTCTACCTTCGTCGATTTCAGCATCACGAAGAGCTTGGGAATACTTTTGTCATCCCTTGCATATTATAGTTCATCACGAAGTTCTACTAACTTGGTGATGGTGACTGAAAATTCTGTCAATCACTATCTTATCGGAAGATTAACTCCCACTTGATTCAAGCGATTGAAGTACCCGGACAATCGAGCACATGCTCACTAGTTGAGCGATTCTCCTCCATCTTTTAGCTATAGAACTTGTTGGAGACTTCATATCTCTCAACTCGGGTATTTGCTTGAAATATTAACTTCAATTCTGGAACATCCCATATGGTCCATGGCGTTCAAAATGTCTTTGAAGTCCCGATTCTAAGCCGTTAAGCATGGTGCACTAAACTATCAAGTAGTCATCATATTGAGCTAGCCAAGCGTTCATAACGTCATATCTGCTCATATTGAGCTAATAGCGTTCATAACGTCGCATCTGCTCCTGCAATAGGTCATCACCTAGCGGTGCATTAAGGACATAATTCTTACTGCGCAGCAATGAGGATAAACCTCAGATCACGGATCCAATCCGCATCATTGCTACTAACATCTTTCAACATAATTTTCTCTAGGAACAAACATATAAAAGCATAGGGAAGCAACAACGCGAGCTATTGATCTACAACATAATTTGCAAAATACTACGGGACTAAGTTCATGATAAATTTAAGTTCAATTAATCATATTATTTAAGAACTCCCACTTAGCAGACATCTCTCTAGTCATCTAAGTGATCACGTGATCAAATCAACTAAACCATGTCCGATCATCACGTGAGATGGAGTAGTTTCAATGGTGAACATCACTATGTTGATCATATCTACTATATGATTCACGTTCGACCTTTCGGTCTCCGTGTTCGAGGCCATATCTGTTATATGCTAGGCTCGTCAAGTTTAACCTGAGTATTCGCGTGCGCAACTGTTTTGCACCGTTGTATTTGAGCGTAGAGCCTATCACACCCGATCATCACGTGGTGTCTCGTACGAAGAACTTTCATAGCGGTGCATACTCGGGAGAACACTTCTTGATAATTTTAGTGAGAGATCATCTTATAATGCTACCGTCAATCAAAGCAAGATAAGATGCATAAAGGATAAACATCACATGCAATCAATATAAGTGATATGATATGGTCATCATCATCTTGTGCTTGTGATCTCCATCGCCGAAGCTGCCGTCATGATCACCATCGTCACCGGTAGCGACACCTTGATCTCCATCGTATCATCGTTGTCGTCTAGCCAACTATTGCTTCTCGACTATCGCTACAGCTTAGTGATAAAGTAAAGCAATTACATGGCGTTGCATTTCATACAATAAGCGACAACCATATGGCTCCTGCCGATTGCCGATAACTTCGGTTACAAAACATGATCATCTCATACAATAAAATATAGCATCACGTCTTGACCATATCACATCACAACATGCCTGCAAAAACAAGTTAGGCGTCCTCTACTTTGTTGTTGCAAGTTTTACGTGGCTGCTACGGGCTGAGCAAGAACCGTTCTTACCTATGCATCATAACCACAGCGATACTTCGTCAAATAGACTCGTTTAACCTTCTCAAGGACGGGCGTAGCCTCGATTCAACTAAAGTGAGAGAGCAGACACCGCCGGTCACCTTTAAGCAGCGAGTGCTCGGGCGGTGAAACCAGTCTCGCGTAAGCGTCTGCGTAATGTCGGTCGGGCGCTTCATCTCACAATACCGCTGAACCAAAGTATGACATCTTTGGTAGGCGGTATGACTTATATCGTCCACAACTCACTTGTGTTCTACTCGTGCACATGACATCAGCGCATAAAACCAGGCTCGGATGCCCTGTTGGGGAGCGTAGTAATTTCAAAAATTTTCCTCACGATCACGCAAGATCATGGTGATGCATAGCAGCGAGATGAGAGTGTTGTCTCGTACCCTCGTAGACCAGCAGCGGAAGCATTGGGCATAGCGTAGAGGAAGTAGTCGTACTTCTTCCCGATCCAACCGATCCAAGTACGAGCGTCACGGCACCTCCGAGTTCTGCACGTTCAGCTCGATGGCGTCCCTCGAACTCCGATCCAGCCGAGTGTTGAGGAGAGTTTAAATCGACCTGACGGCGTGGTAGCGATGATGATGTTCCACCGGCGCGGGGCCGCCTAAGCTCCATAGCGGTATATTCGAGGTGTAGTTTGGTGGAAGGGGCACCGCACGGCTGAGAGCGATCTCAATGATCAACTTGTGTGTCATGGGGTGCCCCTGCCTTTGTATATAAAGGAGGGAAGGGGAGGGCTGGCCGGCCCGAGAGAGAGGCGCACGGGGTTTCCTACTCCTACTAGGGTAGGATTCCCCCAATCCTAGTCCAACTAGGTTTTCCCAAGTGGGGAGAGAGAGAGAGAGAGCGCCCCTTCTCCTAGTCCTAATAGGACTAGGGAAGGGGAAGGTGCTGACCAGCACTATGGCCCCCTTTCTCTTTCCACTAAGGCCCATCATGGCCCATTGACCCCCGGGGGTTCAGTAACCCTCGGTACTCGGTAAAATTCCCAATTTCACCGGAGTGATTCGAATCAAACATAGGCTTCAATATATCAATCTTTATGTCTCGACCATTTGAGACTCCTCGTCATGTCCGTGATCTCATCGGGACTCGAACAACCTTGGTACATCAATATCATATAAACTCATAATAAGCATCGCCGAAGCGTTAAGCGTGCGGACCCTACGGGTTCGAGAACTATGTAGACATGACCGAGACACCTCTCGGTCAATAACCAATAAGCGGGACCTGGATGCCCATATTGGCTCCTACATATTCTCTGAAGATCTTTATCGGTCAGACCGCATAACAACATCGTTGTTCCTTTGTCATCGGTATGTTACTTGCCGAGATTCGATCGTCGGTATCAATACCTAGTTCAATCTCTTTCTTGGCAAGTCTCTTTTCTCGTTCGTAATACATCATCTCACAACTAACACATTTAGTTGCAATGCTTGCAAGGCTTATGTGATGTGCATTACCGAGAGGGCCAGAGATACCTCTCCGACAATCGGATGACAAATCCTAATCTCGAAATATACCAACCCAACATGTACCTTCGGAGACACACTGTAATGTACCTTTATAATCACCCGATTCACGTTGTGGCGTTTGGTAGCACCAAAAGTGTTCCTCGGGCAAGCAGGAGTTACATAATCTCATAGTCATAGGAACATGTATAAGTCATGAAGAAAAGCACTAGCAACAAACTATACGATCAGGTGCTATGCTAATGGAATGGGTCATGTCAATCAGATCATTCAACCAATGATGTGATCCGTTAATCAAATAACAACTCCTTGTTCATGGTTAGGAAACATAACCATCTTTGATTAACGAGCTAGTCAAGTAGAGGCATACTAGTGACAATCTGTTTGTCTATGTATTCACACATGTATTATGTTTCCGGTTAATACAATTCTAGCATGAATAATAAACATTTATCATGATATAAGGAAATAAATAATAACTTTATTATTGCCTCTAGGGCATATTTCCTTCATGAAGACTTTGACTGAAGACTTTCTCAATTTCCTCAGTTCAATTTCTTCAGTCTGTTTGTCTTCATCTTGTGTTATCCTGTGATTACGCTTTCTGTACTCCGTGATTGTCTTCATTTCATCATGATGACAATGCTTGTAATCTGTTATGCTTACTTACGAGTACTTATTCGCTGCAAGTATTTCTTCGCTAAGGAATTTCCTCACCGGCAAATTCCTCAGTGAAGAATTCATAAAAATCGCCTATTCACCCCCCCTCTAGTCGATATAACGCACTTTCACAAACACGTTTAGAATATACCTGTTGCACCATTGGAGTTTCAATTGCATCCTTCAAATTTGAAATTAGTTGGTATGAGTAAATACAGTGATGCAAGAGCAAAGTAGTATGAACCATAGCTACAAAACCTGACACGAGAACAATTATTCTTACGCTTTAGCGTTGACTTAGGGTTGGAGTGGTGGTCCTTGTGCTTTGGGCACTGCAGTTTCCTTACTAACTGCTCGTGTTTGGGTGCTCTGTGGTGGAGAGCGGTCTTTGTGTCAGCAGGGCTGGGTTACTATCTGCGTGGGTTTGGGTTAGAAGGGTGTAGCTGGTTCTCGATCCAACTAGGTAGGGCACAATCTGCGTGAGTCTGGGTTATGTGTGGTGGGGCTGGTTCTTGGGCAAGTACAACCGTGGTTCTATCTCCATCGACAGGTAGTACGATCTTTTCTAAAGATCGTGTTTTACTCCTCCAGAATCTGCCATCACCCCTCAATTGAAATGGCTGATAAACAAGAAAAATAATTGAATTCATAGACATTGTAACATAGACAAGTGCAATGGATAGTAGGGAAGAAAACAGGGCATGAAATAATTCACATTTATGTTGTCTAACCAAATAGAATAGCAGGACATAATTTCACATATATGATGGCTAATTAAACAAGATAGCATGACACATTTTCACATGTATGATGGCTAACTAAACAGGATAGAATGACATACTTCAAAATATGATGACTATGTAAACAGTATGACATGATATAACTATATGATGTGTCTATTAAAGTTGTTGGCATGCCATAAAACACAAACATGCCATCGATGGAAACATGATGGCATGATATAATTCACTGATAGAATGACATAATTCAAAATATGATGACTATGTGAACAGAATGAGATGATATAACTATAGTATGTCTTTATAAAATGGTTTGGCATGCCATAATTCAGATACATGCTGTCTATGTAAACATCATGGCATGATATATTCAAATATATGATTTATATACTAAGGAAGTGAGCAGAGGGCAATCACATATATGATGTGTCAACTAAGGAGATGGCAATCAATATCGTGTATATGATGTAAAAACTAAGCATTGCAATAAAACGTATGCATGATATGAGTAATATAACCCTGCCAAGTTTGAGCATACACCTCAGGGGGATAATAGGACTGGTCATCTGCCTCCGAATCCTCCTCTAAAGAGCTATCTGTAACCAGCAAGATATCTGCTTCAGCATGTAGCATTGTCTGCTCTGAAGACCTTGTTTTCACTCCAGATTTCTCCATCACCAATTCAAATGGCTGATGCATAGGAAGAGTAGTTGAATATACAAACATTGTCGACAAAAGCAATGAGAAATACAAAAAAGGGACGACATGATATAATTCACATATATGACGCTTGGCTAAACAGCATGGCATTGCATAATTCACATATATAATGCCTTGCAACAAGATAGCATTGCATAATTCACATATATAATGTCTTGCAACAAGATGGCATCGCATAATTCACATATATGGTAATTAGACACTAAACAGGTGGCATTCACACAAAGCATGTCTGAACTAAGCAAATGACATAGCAATGCAAGATACCATACGCATGATATGAGCAACATAACCCTGCCAAGTTAGAGCATGCACCTCAGGGTGGAAATAGGACTGGTCATCTGTCTCTGAATCCTCCTCCAAGGAGCTATCTGTAACCAGCAAGACATGTGCTTCGTCAGATAACATTGTCTGCTCTAAAGACCTTGTTTCCACTCCAGATTTTTCCATGACCATGTCGAATAGCTGATGCACAGGAAGAGTAATTGAATGTACTAATTTTTTGACAAATTTAACACGTAATAAAAATGATGTCATGATATAATTCACATATAAGATGGTGGCTAACCAGGGTGGCATTGCAAAATTCACATATATGATGCTGGCTAAACAAGATGGTATTGCATGATTCACATATCGATAAAGAAACTAAGCAGATGGCATTGACACAAAGCATGTCTAAACTAAGCGGATGACATCTTTGATGTATCTGATAAGCAATGCAAGGCACCATATGCATGATATTACCAACATCAGCATGCCAAGTTAGGCGAAGAACTCATGGGGTAAATAGGGTGGTCTTACATACGAATCCCCCTCGAACAGTTATCTTCCTCTTGATTACGATCCGAAATGGGTGGAGGGAGGGCTGCCTTTGCACCCACCATGGGCGGCGTCGCATGAAATTTTATTGCCACACAAGGCTCGTATCTTTTCTCTACATGTTCGGTTCCATTGTGTACAATAAGCTGACATGCATAGGAATAAAATATAGTGAGATTATGTAAGGAGTGCATGCACAAATCCGAGTGATGGTAGCAAACTATGGATAGACCCAAAACCAATGATAGCGGTAGATAATAGCTTTAGTTAAAAATACAGATAATGGCTCCTTTAATGTTTGTTTGCACCCAACATGAAACTCATAGTAGACACTCGAGATTAACGGATAGTAGGCAGATAGTATTGATTGCTGGCCCAATATGTACCCACAACCATTTTAAAACTCAAGTTTCAGCATAAGTTTGGACTGACTCGAGTCTAATAGGTGAACACGACGATAAAGCAGCATGTCATCATATTAAGCAATGCATAGCGTGGCGGAACCACGGAAGAGTCGACCTCTCTTGCGGACCGTGTAGTCCTCAAGGTCATCTACTCGATTGATGATGGTAATGCAGGTGTCGTGGCTACTGGCGGCGGGGAAGAAGATCTGAGGCGGCAAAAGACAGTCTGGAGAGCAGATCCTGCTGTGGTGAACCCTTCCATCGTTGGAGCAGCTGAGCTAGGGTAGAACACAGTATAGCAGAGCAGGACAAACCACACAAGGTTTTCTTTGAAACATATCACATGTGAAGTAATTGTGCAAGGGCTTATTTGAATTTGAGGATTCTAACAATGCGGGGATAGGAAATAGCAGGAATAGGATAGGAATGCACGTGTAAAAGCAGAGAATTTAAAACACATGATTTCTTCCAATCTAGGTGTTTGATTCACAAGAATTGGAAGATCACATGATACAAAGAAGCATGGTGGGATTATGTGAACCACAAGAAAATGTCAGTTATAATGCTATTATGCTACTATCTCTTAGTCTTGTGCTTCATGAATAGGAATTTGAAAAGGAGGACAAGTGGAAAATTCCTCGATTTTTCTTTCAAGGAGACACTAAAGGAACAAATCCTATAGTTTTCCTTTGCTCCATTCCTTTGCACCAAATTCATGAAAAGTAGTACCATATGAAACTTTCCAATTCCTATGTTTTTCATTCACTTTTCCTTTCAAGCACTGGCGATTGTAGTAGGAAGGCTTGAGCAAGGAAAAGCCTACACTAAAAAATGTTTTGTGCTACTTCTATTACTTTGGACCCAGGCCACTGCCCTACTAGCTCAACTCCTAGGGCCATCGACAAATGCACAGCTCAAACACGTAGAGATAAATAATGATGGCATTCAAGAGAGTCCATCAGGGATAGCTAAGTTGCCTGGTACCTCACTGCTTGTCATATAGTAGGATAAAATAATCGTATTTCCCGTTAGTCCGTGTGCTCAGTGGACAATATATATAACATGTAGAGTAAAAAAGATATGCAACAAGTGTACAACCTCTTTGGCGAAGCCATGTCGATCTCAGCGTGATTGGGTTGGCCGGTGAGGATGCTCGGCTGACTTGGCTGTCGAAGGAGGAAGAAGATCTTAGGCGTGCGGAGATGGAGCCGAGTGCTGCTCGGCTGTGATGGAGGGTTTAGTCGTTGGAGCAACTCCGGTGAGTTATGCGATGCGAGGCTGAAGCAGGACAAAGAGACAGCGTTAACTGGTGGAATTCTAATAGCATCTCCAATAGATGGCGTAAAATACATAACCACAAAGTGCTAGATGTAAAATACATCAGCCGCTTATCTCTGAAGTTAGCTGTTGAAACTGAATTTAAGCGTCGAAACTGAACTTGGTATCGAAACTGAATTTTCTTGTCGAAACTGAATTTCTTGTCGAAACTGAGCAGCACTAGAGGTGAGGCTACGTCGGTCGTGACTTTTCATCTCTGGTTGGTCGATTTTGCAGCCATTGGATAAAAAATCAAGGGCCTGCAGTTCATCTTCAACCACCACCCCCTAAGCCGCCAGCCACCATCGGCCAAACAGCCGCCCTCGGCCAAACAGCCGCCCTCGGCCGGCGAGTCGCCGCCCCTTCGCCAAAACCTCCCACCGTCGGTCCGCCGCCCAGCCATCCCTCTAGGCCCCCGTGAGAGATTTTCTCTGGCGATCACGCCACCGCCCACCACCGCCCGACCACCGCCCCCACCACGAACCCTAAGATAGATAGTGGGGTACCTCTCTGGCGAGCCCCTCCCTACTATGGCTGGTTCTTCCTTAACTCCGTGAGCCCCCACCCCCCAATCGGCTGACCCAAAAGTCGATTCATCATTGAAGTGTAGCTAAATCGAGCAACATCGCAAGCAAGAGCAAGCGAGCAGCAGCAAAACAAGAGCAAGAGCAAGAGGAGACAAGGTAGGGACCAAGAGCAAAGCGAGCAGCGGTCGGCGAGAGCTACAGCAGCGATAGCTCCTCTTGATGTGGGCGTCGCTGCCGAGGAGGCGACACCGTGGAGAAGTGGCGGCGACTCCGGCGTGGATGGAGTCGCGCCGTGTCGGCTCGGGACGGCGGCGGCAGCACCGTGAGATCAAATCAAGAAGAAAAATCGGCGATTAGTGTACATCCTCTTTGGTGGCAGCGATTAGGCGCAGCTTCATCGAGAAGCGGTGATGATGATGCTCTTCGGTGGTGCGGTGAAGGCGGCGGTGTGGGAATGGAGGTGGCGCAAAAGACGAGGGTAACATCGGGGTAGCTCCTTGGAGGTGGAGGACGGGGTGGCTGAACCGGCGGGACGACCAGATCGACGACGGATCCTCATCCGGTATGGTGGATGAGGGACATCGAGGTGTTGTTGTGGATGACGTCGTCGGGGAAGAGGCTCCGGCTGGGTGGCAAACAAAGGTGGGTGGCTTCGCGGGTTTTCCCGGCCTCGGTGTACGAATGGGTGGGCGGATAGAATGGGATTTGATACGTTTCCGTCGTATCTACTTTTCCAAACACTTTTGCCCTTGTTTTGGACTCTAATTTGCATGATTTGAATGGAACTAACCTGGACTGATGCTATTTTCAGCAGAATTGCCATGGTGTTATCTTTGTGCAGAAACAAAAGTTCTCGGAATGACCTGAAACTTCACGGAGATTATTTTTGGAAATAATAAAAATACTGGCAAAAGAATCAAGGCTAAGGGGCCCACACCCTTTCCATGAGGGTGGGAGGCGTGCCTGCCCCCCCAGGGCGCGCCCCCTGCCTCATGGGCCCCCTGGAGCTCCACCGACCTCAACTCCAACTCCATATATTCGTGTTCGGGAGGAAAATCAGATAGAAAGATTCATCGCGTTTCACGATATGGAGCCGCTTGAAGCCCTAAACTCTCTCGGGAGGCTGATCTGGAGTCCGTTCGGGGCTCAGGAGAGAATCCGTCGCCATCATCATCATCAACCATCCTCCATCACCAATTTCATGATGCTCACCGCCGTGCATGAGCAATTCCATCGTGAAGCTTGCTGGGCGGTGATGGGTTGGATGAGATTTATCATGTAATCGAGTTAGTTTTGTTAGGGTTTGATCCCTAGTATCCACTATGTTCTGAGATTGATGTTGCTATGACTTTGCTATGCTTAATGCTTGTCACTAGGGCCCGAGTGCCATGATTTCATATCTGAACCTATTATGTTTCCATGAATATATGTGAGTTCTTGCTCCTATCTTGCAAGTCTATAGTCACCTACTATGTGTTATGATCCGGCAACCCCGAAGTGAAAATAATCGGGACCACTCCCGATGATGACCGTAGTTTGAGTTCATGTATTCACTATGTGTTAATGCTTTGGTCCGGTACTCTATTAAAAGGAGGCCTTAATATCCCTTAGTTTCCGCTAGGACCCCGCTGCCACGGGAGGGTAGGACAAAAGATACCATGCAAGTTCTTTTCCATAAGCACGTATGACTATATTCGGAATATATGCCTACATTACATTGATAAATTGGAGCTAGTTCTGTGTCACCCTATGTTATGACTGTTACATGATGAACCGCATCCGGCATAATTCTGCATCACCGATCCAATGCCTACGAGCTTTTCACATATTGTTCTTCGCTTATTTACTTTACGTTGCTATTGTTACAATCACTACAAAACCCAAAAATATTACTTTTGCTACCTTTACCATTACTATCATACTACTTTGCTACTAAATACTTTGCTGCAGATACTAAGTTACCAAGGTGTGGTTGAATTGACAACTCAACTGCTAATACTTGAGAATATTCTTTGGCTCCCCTTGTGTCGAATCAATAAATTTGGGTTGAATACTCTACCCTCGAAAATTGTTGCGATCCCCTATACTTGTGGGTTATCAAGACTATTTTCTGGCGCCGTTGTCGGGGAGCATAGCTCTATTATTTGAGTCACTTGGGATTTATATCTGCTGGTCACTATGAAGAACTTGAAAGACGCGAAAACCAAAATTTATCCCTCAACTATGAGGGGAGGTAAGGAACTGCCATCTAGCTCTGCACTTGATTCACCTTCTGTTTTGAGTAAGCTTGTAACACCTAAACCTACTTACGCTATTAATTCTGATATATGCATGTTATTGATGATGCCATACGCTATGCATGATACTTATGATGAAACTACTTCTATGCTTGATACTCTTTGTGCCCTTGGTGAATTTCTTGATGAACAACTTGCTAGGGCTAGAGAGAATGAAATTATTAAGCTGATAATATTGATGAAAGTGATGATGAAGATTCTCCCCCTAGATATGAATTGCATGTTGTGCCTGAGGGCTATGTTATGGATGAAGAAACTGCTAGAGACTTTCTTGCTTGCAATGATAGAAGTGATCTTAAGAAATTATTAGCAAAGCTGAAAGAAAAAACTCTGAATGCTAGAATGAAATATGATCCTGCTTATGCTACTTCACCTATCTTTGTTACTGATAAGGATTATGAATTCTCTGTCGACCATGATATAATTACTTTGGTTGAATCTTATCCTTTCTATGGCTATGAATCTAAAACTGTTGTGGCACATCTTAGTAAATTAAATGATATAGCCACCCTGTTCACTAATGATGAAAAAACTCGCTACTACTATATCCTTAAGATATTTCCGTTCTCATTAAAGGGTGATGCTAAGATATGGTTTAATTCTCTTGATCCTAGTTGTGTGCATAGTCCCCGGGATATGATTTATTACTTCTCTGCTAAATATTTCCCTACTCATAAGAAACAAGCTGCCTTAAGGGAAATATATAATTTTGTGCAAATTGAAGAAGAGAGTCTCCCACAAGCTTGGGGGGAGCTTCTCCAATTACTTAATGCTTTTCTGATCATCCTCTCGGAAAATTGAAATATGATATCTTTTATAATGGACTAACCGATGCTTCGGAGACCACTTGGATAGTTGTGCTGGTTGTGTTTTAGGAAAGAACACGGATGAAGCTGAAATTCTATTGAATAATATATTGACCAATGAAAATAATTGGACACTTCCCGGACCAACTCCTAAGCCAACTCCGAAGAGAAGGGGTATTCTATTTCTTATTCCTGAGGATATGCAAGAGGCAAAGAAATCTACGAAAGAAAAAGGTATAAAAGCTGAAGATGTTAAGAATTTACCTCCTGTTGAAGAAACATGGTCTTAATTTACCGCCTGTTGAAGAAATACATGGTTTTAATCCATTACTTATTGAAGAAGTACACAATCTTGATAACCCGACACAGGTAGTAAAGGTAAATTCTCTCTATAGATATGATAAAGTTGAAATCCCTCCTACTAAGTTTGCTAGCCAATGCTTAGATGAGTTTGATAACTTTATGGTTAAGCAAGAAGACTTCAATGCTTATTTTGGTAGACAATTAAAACACAAAGCTTATATGATTGAACACTTGAGTGATTATATGTCTGGAGTTAAAGGTGAACTTAAACTCATTAGTAAACATGCTTCTATGGTTACCACTCAAGTAGAACAAGTACTTAAAGCTCAGAATGATTTGCTCAATGAATTGAATTGTAAGAAAAATGATTTTCTTTGTTAGAGTGGCAACTAGAACTGGTAAAATGACTCAGGAACCTTTGTATCCTGAAGGCCATCCTAATAGAATTGAGCAGGGTTCTCAGAGAAATAATTTAGATGCACCTAGTCCTTCTAAAAAGAAGAAAAAGAAAAATGATAGGGCTTTGCATGCTTCTAGTGAACCTGTTGTTGACACACTGAGAATCCCAATGATATTTCTATTTACGATCTTTGAAACACAATCGGTAATGAACATGAACCTAGTGATAATGCTAATGATGATGTTCATCTTGATGGTCAACCTAATGCGATAATGATGTAGAAATTGAACCTACTGTTGATCTTGATAACCCACAATCAAAGAATCAACGTTATGATAAGAGAGACTTTGTTGCTAGGAAGCACGGTGAGGAAAAAGAACCATGGGTTCAGAAACCCATGCCTTTTCCTCCCAAACCATCCAAGAAAAAGTATGATGAGGATTTTGAGCGATTTGCTGAAATGATTAGACCTATCTTTTTGTGTATGCGTTTGAGTGATATGCTCAACTCCGCCTATGTTGTCTCAACATAGCGGTCCCAAGCCAGGAAAAGGAGGAGGTTGTGATAGTCTTGGCGAGCCAGCGTAAAACTCAGCCACTCTTATGGAGATGAAATCCAAAAGATTTTCGTTGGTGCGTAACCCTCTCAACAGCGCCACATGGAACCGGGTGTGGTGGAAAATGGGCAAGGGCAGGTCGTCACCCCAGGTGGCGTGCCGTATCTTGATCCGGATCGGTGGCAAGTGGCGAGGATCGGGTCATCGCATCCTTAGTGGCCTTCCATCGGCGCCCGGATGTAGTGGAAAATGAGCAAGGGTCTTCACATTTGACTCGGCGAGTCACGAAGGTAAGGAAGCTAGCCGAGCCTAGGAGGATTCGCAGGTAGCTGGAATGTAGGGTCTCGACGGGGAAGCTTGGGAGCTAGTTGATGCAGCGGTGAGGAGAGGTGTTGATATCCTTTGCGTCCAAGAAACCAAATGGAAGGACGGAAGGCGAAGGAGGTGGAGGATACCGGCTTCAAGTTGTGGTACACGGGGACGGCTACAAACAGAAATGGCGTTGGCATCTTGATCAACAAGAGCCTCAAGTATGGAGTGGTAGACGTCAAGAGATGTGGGGACCGGATTATCCTGGTCAAGCTGGTAGTTGAGGACTTGGTTCTCAATGTTATCAGCGTGTAGCCCCGCAAGTAGGCCATAATGAGAACACCAAGAGGGAGTTCTAGGAAGGCCTGCAAGACATGGTTAGGAGTGTACTGATTGGTGAGAAGCTCTTCATTGGAGGAGACCTCAATGGCCACGTGGGTACATCTAACACAGGTTTCGAAGGGGCGCATGGGGGCTTTGGCTATGGCATCGGGAATCAAGAAGGAGAAGATGTCTTAAGCTTTGCTCTAGCCTACAACATGATTGTAGCTAACACCCTCTTTAGAAAGAGAATCACATGTGGTGACTTTTAGTAGTGGCCAACACTCTAGCAGATTGATTTCATCCTCTCGAGAAGAGAAGATAGGCGTGCATGCCTAGGCATAAGGTGATCTAGGGAGAGAGTGTTGTACCCAGCATAAGCTGGTGGTTCTTGACTTCGCTTCGGATTCGTGTCCAGCAGGATAAGCATGCCAAAGTCGCTAGAACAAAGTGGTGGAAGCTCAAGGGGAGGTAGCTCGAGCGTTCAAGGAGAGGTCATTAAGGAGGGCCCTTGGGAGGAAGGAGGGATCACGGACAATGTGTGGATGAAGATGGCGACTTGCATTCGTAAGGTGGCCTCGGAGGAGTTTGGAGTGTCGGGGAAGGAGAAGCGAAGATAATGATACTGGTGGTGGAATGATGATGTCGAAGGCGATTAAGAGAAGAAATATTGCTTGACGCCTATACGGATAGGAGTCACGGACAACATAGAGAAGTACAAGATGGCGAAGAAGGCTGCAAAGCGAGCTGTTGGTGAAGCAAGGGTTCGGACATATGAGGACCTCTACCAGCGGTTGAAGCGCGAAGGAAGGCGAAAGGACATCTATAAGATGGCCAAGATCCGAGAGGAAGGCGAGGATATTGGCCAAGTCAAATGCATCAAGGACGGAGCAGGCCAACTCTTGGTGAAGGGCGAGGAGATTAAGCATAGATGGCGGGAGTACTTGACAAAGCTGTTCAATGGGGAGAATGAGAGTTCTACCATTGAACTGGGCGACTCCTTTGATGAGACTAGCATGCGTTTTGTGCGGCGAATCCAGAGTCGAGGGTAAGGAGGCTTTAAAAGCGATGAAAGGAGGCAAGGCGATGGGCCTGATTGTATCCCCATTGAGGTGTGGAAAGGTCTAGGGGACATAGCGATAGTATGGCTAACCAAGCTTTTCAACCTCATTTTTGAACAAACAAGATGCGGAAGAATGGAGGCGGACTATATTAGTACGAATCTTCGAAAACAAGGGGGATGTTCAGAGTTGTACAAATTACCTTTGAATTAAGCTGATGAGCCATACAATGAAGCTATGGGAGAGAGTCATTGAGCACCGCTTAAGAAGAATCCAAGCGTGACCAAAAATCAGTTTGGTTTCATGCAGGGAGGTCGACCATGGAAGCCATTTTCTTGATACGACAACTTATGGAGAGATATAGGGAGCAAAGAAGGACTTGCATATGGTGTTCATTGACTTGGAGAAGGCCTATGATAAGATACCATGGAATGTCATGTGGTGGGCCTTGGAGAAACACAAAGTCCCAGAAAAGTACATTACCCTCATCAAGGACATGTACGATAATGTTGTGACTAGTGTTCGGACAAGTGATGTCGACACTGATGACTTCCCGATTAAGATAGGACTGCATCAGGGGTCAGCTTTGAGCCCTTATCTTTTTGCATTGGTGATGGATGAGGTCGGATATACAAGGAGATATCCCATGGTGTATGCTCTTTGCGGATGATCTGGTGCTAGTTGACGATAGTCGGACGGGGGTAAATAGGAAGTTAGAGTTATGGAAACAAACCTTGGAATCGAAAGCGTTTAGGCTTAGTAGAACTAAAACCGAGTACATGATGTGCGTTTTCAGTACTATTAGGTGTGAGGAAGAGGAGGTTAGCCTTGATGGCCAGGTGGTACTCCAGAAGGACACCTTTCGGTATTTGGGGTCAATGCTACAGGAGGATGGGGGTATTGATGAAGATGTGAACCATCGAATCAAAGCGGATGGATGAAGTGGCGCCAAGCTTACGGCATTCTCGTGACAAGAGAGTGCCACAAAAGCTAAAAGGCAAGTTCTACGGAATGACAGTTCGACCCGCAATGTTGTATGGCGCTGAGTGTTGGCCGACTAAAAGGCGACATGTTCAACGATTAGGTGTGGCGGAGATCGTATGTTGAGATGGATGTGTGGCCACACGAGGAAGGATCGAGTATGATGATATCGAGATAGAGTTGGGGTAGCACCGATTGAAGAGAAGCTTGTCCAACATCATACGAGATGGTTTGGGCATATTCAGTATGAGCCTCGAAGCTCGATTGCATAGCGGATGGCTAAAGCATGCGGAGAATGTCAAGAGAGGCGGGGTAGACCGAATTTGATATGGGAGGAGTCCGTTAAGAGAGACACTGAAGGATTTGAGTGTCACCAAAGAGCTAGCTATGGGCGAGGGTGCGTGGAAGCTTGCTATCCATGTGCGAGAGCCATGAGTTGGTTGCGAGATCTTATGGGTTTCACCTCTAGCCTACCCCAACTTATTTGGGACTAAAGGCTTTGTTGTTGTTGTTGTTGTTGTTGTTGTTTGAGTGATATGCTCAAAATGAATCCTTATGCTAAGTATATGAAAGAAATTGTTACAAATAAAGAAAGATACGAAGCTGAAATTTCCACCATGCTTGCTAACTATACTTTTAAGGGTGGAATACCAAAGAAACTAGGAGATCGGGGTACCCACTATACCATGCTCCATTAAAATAAACTATGTTAGAACTGCTTTATGTGATCTTGGAGCCGGTGTTAGTGTTATGCCTCTCTCTTTATATCGTAGACTTGATTTGAATAAGTTGACACCTCTGAAATATCTTTGCAAATGGCTGATAAATCAAGCTGCTATACTGTCGGCATTTGTGAGGATATACTGTTGTGGTGCATAAGCGTTACTATTTTAACAGACTTTGTTATTCTTGATATTCCGAGGGCGATAGTATGTCTATTATTCTTGGAAGACCCTTTTGAATCTGAGGGGCTGTTATTGATTGCAACAAAGGCAATGTCACTTTTCATGTTAATGGCAATGAGCATACGATACACTTTCGAGAAACAACCTCAAGTTCATAGTATAAATTCTATTGGAAAAATTCCATCGAATATTTTTGGAGGTTTTGAATTTCCTCTTCCTCTTGTCAAAAGAGATATGATATTCTTATTGTTCGGACGTGCATATCCCGTTGAGGTAACATAGTGTTATTGAAATTTCTCGGTTTCATGTTATTGAAATGAGTTTGTTAACAAGACCTGATCAGCCATGCTAGTGGATTCCTTTTGATGAGCATGAGATGCATGAAGTTAGAAGGCACAACCTTACATACCCTCCTTTACTTTACATTGTTTAGTTGAAATAATGTAAAATAATATTTTACATTAGTTTTCTGATTTATCCATGCAATATAAAAATACCCGAAAATAAAAGTTCTCCAAATGCCCCAAAATTGAAATATGATTTTTCTAGAATATTTGAGAATATATGGCTGAGAACACAGCAGGGAGCAAGCACCTAGCCACGAGGTCAGGCGTGCCCACCCCTGAGGCCGCCCCTTCCTCGTGGGCCCTGGTGGCTCCCTCCACTTATTCCTGCACCCATACACTCCTTCCTCCCAAAAAATCACCAACCAGCTGAAGCACGAGTTCTTGCTCATTTTGCTGCGATTTTGATCTCCTTGCTCAAAGCACCTCTCACAAAACTGCTTTGGGGATTGTTGCAGTATGTGACTCCTCCAATGGTCCAATTAGTTTTTGTTCTAGTGCTTTATTCATTGCAAATTTGTGCTGCCTAGGTGACCAGGTTCTTGAGCTTGCATTTCAAATTTATATGGTTCCAAGTAGTTCTAATGCATGATATAGTCTCTAGGCACTTGTAGGAGTAGTTTCTATCAATTATGTTGAGTTTGGTTCATTTTTATTTGAAGTTACTAAAATTTTCAGAAATTTTTCAGAGGAAGAAACATGTTTAGGAAAATGTACCAAGGTGGCCTTTCAAGTAAGCAAGGACCCAGGCTCGCAATGCGCGATGCCGACGATGAACCACCAAGGGACGCTCAAGTGCGGGCTTGTGAATGTCCTTCAGAGAACTTTATGGATCAAGCATGAATCAAGGAAGAATTTAACGCATACGTGCGCAAAGCTGATCTTGAGAGCTTCGAGACAGATAAGTGCCACCAGTACCACTATCTCACTGATTCCTTTGTGAGAAGGTTTGAATATTCATCATCACGCAATTCTCAAAGTCCTATTTGATCTTTATGAAAATTCTTATACTATGGACTTAGAGGACTTTAATACTGCTTGCAAACTTCCACAATGGGGTAGCACTAGTGAGCCTCGCAAATCTGAGTTTAGAGATTTTCTTGCTAGTATAACTGTGGGGGAGTCTAGAGACATAATACAAGCTACCATAGGGAGCATCCATTTTCTTGCTATACATTATTTTGCTCTCTTCATAGGTAGGTGCATATATGGTAAGGATGAATCATGCCACATGTGTGTCCCTGATCTCAGTGTTCTCAGGAGTGCTATGTTAGGAGATAAACATTATAATTTGGGAGCCATTGTTGCACGTAGGTTGCATAACAATAGATTTAACGGAGATTTATTTGGTGGAATTTATGCAAACCGTTTAGCTAATTTTCATAATATACCTATTCATGATTATAATATGGAATTGCCTCCTTATTATCTGGATTTTAATGCCATGGTTCACCATCGGTTTGTTGAGAGGAATGCACCGCCTCTCCAGTATCGACTAATCTTTGACAGGCGTCACGCCGTCAATATTGTCCTCCTGCTCCTACTCTCTTTGACTTTCGGGCAAAGGGAGACATTTATAACGAGAGAGGAGGCAAATGAGTACGAGAGGGCGATGAGGGCAGCTTGCCTCAAGCTGCAGCCCACGATGCAATAGTCGCTGCATCTCGATCGACCCGATTACAACTTTGGATATCCGCCGGGCCAGCCGTGGCCATAGACCAACAGGCCAAAGCCTAAGCTTGGGGGAATCGTATTCTCACCGACATTACATTCATGTTCACACACTCATTGCTAGATGTCGGTACTCACACTTTTTCATTGTAACATCCATGCTAGTTTATTTTCTTTTTCTTGCTTTCTTCTTGTGTGTTTGAAAAACCTTAAGAAAACCAAAAAAAATAGTTGTAGCATTTAGCTAGTTTATTTTCTTGCTGTAGTAGTAATAATTAAAAAGAAAACCCAAAAACATTTCTTGTTCTTCTTTTGCTTGTTGGGAGCTTTCCGTGTAAATAGTTTTATTTCTTTTCTTTCCTTTGAAATTCGATAGGAGAAGACCATGATGAAATTGTTGAAGTGGCCCTTATATGCATTGTTGTTGATTTAACCAAGAGCCCATATTTCCTTGTCTTCTCTTGTTTATTGAATGCTCGCAGATTCCAGCTTAGTCCAATGCATGTGCACTATTTTTATTATTCACATCGTTCGGTCGTGCAAGTGAAAGGCAATTATGACGATATATGATGGACTGATTGAGATGAGAGAAGCTGGTATGAACTCGACCTCTCTTGTTTTTGTAAATATGATTAGTTCATCGTTCATGATTCAGCCTATTATGAATAAACATGTTTGCAATGACAACTAGAGATTATAGTTGCTTATGCCATGGTTAGTTAGCTAGGAGTTTATATGGTTTACCTTGCATGCCAACATGCTATTAAAATGGTTGTGATGTGGTATGATAGGGTGGTATCCCCCTTTGAATGATTCAAGTGACTTGACTTGGCACATGTTTAAGCATGTAGTTGAAACAAATCAACATAGCCTTCACGATAATTATGTTCATGGTGGATTATATCCTACTCATGCTTGTACTCAATATTTATTAATATTAATGCATGTTCATGACTATTGTCGCTCTCTAGTTGGTCGCTTCCCAGTCTTTTGCTAGTCTTCACTTGTACTATGCGGGAATACTGCTTGTGCATCCAATCCCTTAAACCACAAAGTTATTCCATATGAGTCCACTATACCTTCCTATATACGGTATCTACCTGTCGTTCCAAGTAAATTTGTATGTGCCAAACTCTAAACCTTAAAATGAAATTCTGTTTTGTATGCTTGAATAGCTCATGTATCAACTAGGGCTGTCTGTATCTTCCATGTTAGGCGGGTTATTCTCAAGAGGAGTGGACTCCGCTCCTCACTTCTGAAAATGGCTGGTCACGGGATGCCCAGTCCATGCTTTATGCAAATCAAATCAAAATAATTGCAAACAAAACTCCCCCGGGACTATTGTTAGTTGGAGGCACCCGTTGTTTCAGACAAGCCATGGATTGATGCTTGTTGGTGGAGGGGGAGTATAAACTTTACCATTCTGTCTGGGAACCGCCTATAATGTGTGTAGCATGGAAGATATCGCCATCTCTTGGTTGTTATGTTGACAATGAAAGTATGCCGCTCAAAATATTATTTATCTATGTTTCAAAATCGAGCTCTGGCACCTCTACAAATCCCTGCTTCCCTCTGCGAAGGCCTATCTATTTACTTTTATGTTGAGTCATCACCCTCTTATTAAAAAGCACCAGGTGGAGAGCACCGTTGTCATATGCATTCATTACTATTAATTTATATTGGGTATGACTATGACTGGATCTCTTTTACCATGAATTACAAGGTTTAGTCAGTCCTTGATCTTTAAAGGTGCTCTGCATTTATGTTTTGCGGTCTCAGAAAGGGCTAGCGAGATACCATCCTGTTATATCATATCATGATTGTTTTGAGAAAGTGTTGTCATCTGAGATTTATTATTATTGCTCGCTAGTTAATTATGCCATTGATATGAGTAAACATGAGACCTAAAATGTTATTGTGAATGTGGTTAGTCATAATCTTTTTGAAAACTTGAATCTTTGGCTTTACATATTTACAACAACAAGAGCAAACAGAGTTTGTAAAAGTTTTCTTTATCACTTTCAGTTTATCAATTGAATTGCTTGAGGACAAGTAAAGGTTTAAGCTTGGGGGAGTTGATACGTCTCCCTCGTATCTACTTTTCCAAACACTTTTGCCCTTGTTTTGGACTCTAACTTGCATGATTTGAATGGAACTAACCTGGACTAACGCTATTTTCAGCAGAATTGCCATGGTGTTATCTTTGTGCAGAAACGAAAGTTCTCGGAATGACCTGAAACTTCATGGAGATTATTTTTGGAAATAATAAAAAATACTGGCGAAAGAATCAAGGCCAGGGGGGCCACACCCTTTCCACGAGGGTGGGAGGCGCGCCTGCCTCCCCAGGGCGCGCCCCCTGCCACAAGGGCCTACTGGAGCTCCACCGACCTCAACTCCAACTCCATATATTCGTGTTCGGGGAGAAAAAAATCAGAGAAAGATTCATCACGTTTTACGATATGGAGCCGCCGCCAAGCCCTAAACTCTCTCGGGAGGGCTGATCTGGAGTCCGTTCGGGGCTCCGGAGAGGGGAATCCGTCGCCATCGTCATCATCAACCATCCTCCATCACCAATTTCATAATGCTCACCGCCGTGCGTGAGTAATTCCATCGTAGGCTTGCTGGACGGTGATGGGTTGGATGAGAATTATCATGTAATCGAGTTAGTTTTGTTAGGGTTTGATCCCTACTATCCACTATGTTCTGAGATTGATGTTACTATGACTTTGCTATGCTTAATGCTTGTCACTAGGGCCCGAGTGCCATGATTTCAGAACTGAACCTATTATGTTTTCATGAATATATGTGAGTTCTTGCTCCTATCTTGCAAGTCTATAGTCACCTATTATGTGTTATGATCCGGCAACCCCGAAGTGACAATAATCGGGAACACTCCCGGTGATGACCGTAGTTTGAGGAGTTCATGTATTCACTATGTGTTAATGCTTTGGTCCAGTACTCTATTAAAAGGAGGTGTAAGTGCATCTAGTGCCCCTTAGTGATTTTGGTGTATTGAAGACTTATAGGTTAAGTAACTAATGCGTTTGTGAGTGTACACAGGTCTATAAGTCTATGAGGAGTTTGATATTTGAGTAAAAATCGACCCTAAAATGAATTTCTTCAATGAAGAATTTGATATTCGAAGACTTTACGAAGACTTTGAAAGTGAAGAAATTGGTGTGACCTTGAAGACTTGGTATTCATTTGAGGAACATGAAGCGTGAAGACTTTTGTTTTCGTAGTTTCATTTTCTCTTTCTTGAGTCATAGGAAACACCGTCTTTGTTAAAGGGGTCGAGAAATACTAAGGAAAATTTTCCATTTGATGCTCAACTCAAAATCCTACACCTACCAATCCCTTGAGTGAAGCTTTTGGAAATCTCATACAGTTCAGTCAATTTCTTGATGTGAGAGCGAAGCTCTTACAGTCCTTGAGAATTTATTCGGCGAGGAGTTAAGGAATTCGCTAGTCTGAATTGCCTACACAATGAGAACATGATAATACGAGAATTTGATGTTCAAATTTCCGACCGTTCTTTGTCTTCTTGGCATGACTGTCCCCAAAATATCTTATCCACCTAACGGTCATATCATTGAAGGGCATTTATGTCTTATCATGTCGGGCTGCTCCCTAGGCTATAAATAGCCGCCCCTACAACCACTAGTTGGTTGGCTGCTCGAAGAACTTGACACTTGTCATTTGAGAGCAACCCATCCTCGAGGAATTTGGCGAAAATCATCAAGTGAGGAAGAACCCAAAGTGAGGAAAAACCCAAAACCAAACCCCAACAAACCCAAAGTGATTGAGCATCCTTTGAAGAAATTGATCAGCGTGGATCCGGCGCTTTTACCTTTGAAGACTGTGCTTCTTCAGACGGTTAGGCGTCACGGTCTAGAAACATCAAGAGGAATTGTGGATGGCCGGTGACCAAGTATGTGAAGGTTTGGAAGTCGCTGAAGACTTACCACGAGTGATTGGGCGAGTCTGCGTGACCTTAGTTCAAGGAGAATCGGTGAGGACTTGGTGTCTGAGCTGCGTGCTTTCGATGTTGGGTGTCGGGACTGCGTGTCCTCGAGTTTAAATACTCGGCCGCTCCAACCAGACGTACAAGCTGAGACAGCAGTTGGAACTGGTCTACAAATCATTGTCTTCACCAACCTAACTGGTTCTATTTCCTCAACCTTTCATTTCCTCATTCTTGTGTTGAGTGTTTGTCATATCTGTGTTTGAAGACTTTGGTGAAGACTTTCTCAATTTCCTCGGTTCAATTTCTTGATCTGTTTGTCTTCATCTTGTGTTATCCTGTAATTCGCTTTCGATTACTCTGTGATTGTCTTCATTTCATCATGATGACTATGCTTGTAATCTGTTATGCTTACTTCGAGTACTTATTCCGCTGCATGTATTTCTTAGCTAAGGAATTTCCTCACGGCAAATTCCTCGATGAAGAATTTGTAAAATCATAAAATCGCCTATTCACCCCCTCTAGTCGATATAGCACTTTCAATTGGTATCGAGCAAGGTACTCCTTGTTACGTGTGATTTTAGTTTAACCACGGGTTTTAGTTATATCGACGCGAGGTATGATCAAGGTCTCGGCGGGGTGTCCTACCTTGATGGGACGGACTACCCCTCTTGGAAGAACAAAATGCGAATGCATCTTGAAGCAATTGACAACGATCTACGGTATGTTGTGACAAAAGGTGTTTCCTCGGTCACACCCTCTACGAATGATGCTGATGTGAAGAGATTCAAGCAACTCGATTCTCAAGCGAAGAATATCATATGTGGCCATCGAGCAAAGGCCAATATGGAAGAGTGAGTGCTTTGGAATCTGCCAAACTCATTTGGGACGAGGCTGTCCAAAGTAAATGAAGGTGTTTCAACTCAGCATGACTCTCGAGTTGATGTTCTTGGAATCTCTTCAACGCTTCAAAAGACTCGACAGCGAAAATGTTCAACAAACCTTGATCGCCTCTTGACATCTCAAATGAGCTTCAAGCCTTTGGGTGCCTTGACATCACCGACCATGAGGTGGTGAAGAAATTACTAAGATCGCTTGATTCCTCATTTGACACTCGCTGTGATGATACAAGAGCGAGCTGACTACAAGTCTCTTGATCCTGCTGATATCCTCGAAGGCTAAATACTCACGAGTTCGACTTGCTGAAAGAGATCTCTATGGTTACGGCTATGGAAAAACACGTGCCTGAAGGCCAAGGCTGAATCTGAATCGAGAGTGAAGACTCGGTAGTAGCCTTGGAGATCTGAAGAATTTGGCGAGGAGCTAGCACTGCTCGTGAAGAAATTCAGAAATTCACAAGGCGTGGTCGTTTGGAAAATCCTCAAGCGGTGATTCCTCATCTAGTGACTATAAGCGAAGACTTTGCCACAAATGCAAGAAACCTGGTCACTATATCCAAGATTGTCCTCGATGGGAAAAGGAATTAAGAAAGAAGAAACACAAGGATTACGATTACGATGGCGTGAAGAAGAAGAAGAAATCATCAAAATCTTCATCATCAAAATCCTCAAAGCCTTCTTCTCACAAGAAGAGCAGCTCCAAAAAGGCTCGGGCATTCATTGGCAAGAAATGGACTCTGAAGCTGAATCGAGGAAAATGAGGAAGAGGAGATGCGAAGAATCCGAATCTGGTGTGGCTAGTCGGCTCTTGCTCGCCTATGTTAGCAAGTCCATCTTCAACTGAAGAAAGCGGCTCCGCCGACAAACTGATGAGGAAAATGATGACTCGCTCCACCTATTGCTTCATGGCAAAAGGTGCCAAGGTACTCAATTTCACCTCCTCTGAATCCGGTGAAAATGAATCGATGAGGATCTTAAGCCCAGCTACTCTAAACTTGCTAAGATTGCTATAAAACAACAAAGGGCTTTTGAAAGGTTCAAAACATGCTAGATAAGAGTGATGATATGTTGGGTGAAGAAATGGATCGCACTCAAGCCCTAGCGAAAATCTTGAGAAAGTTCGGTCTAGGCTTGACAGCCTTCAAGGTCATCATAACACTCTCTTATCGATCATGAAAACTTTCTTATGAATTTCTTCAAAAGCAAGATCTTGAGAAGCTAAAGCGAGTTATGAAGATCTTGAAGGGCGCGATTCATTACTTGCTCAACAAATCAGCGCTTCTCAAGAAGAATTTGTTCCTCCATGCTTAAAATGCATTGAGCGTGAATCGCTAATTCTTCACTGGATGTTCAAATGCTTCAATTGTTACAAATTCTTCACCTGCCTCTACTATCACTAATTCCTCATCGAGGACATTGCTAGTATCCTTGACGATGCAGGGGTGAAGGAATTGTACATGCGAGGCATGTACAAAAGCCTCAAAGGGCATCAGACTCTTTGTGATGTGCTTAAAAGCAGATCCTCAATGAAACCCTAGGAAGAGGTATTGCCTTTGAGAGGAAACTCAATGCTGATGGAGCGTCTTTGGAAGCTGGCGGTATCCCAAAACCTCATGGGTTGCTGCAAAGGGACCTCGATTGATCCATCTACCTTATCTGGTTTTACATGTGAATTTCCTCATTACGATGATGAGTCATTTGACTCAAACTATAAACTGTTCAAAAATCAGAATGGTGAAGTATTTGCTAGATATGTTGGCACTAAGCTGCGAGAGCGGTCCCCTATGAAGAAAATCTGGGTTCCCAAGAAATGTCTTGAAAGTCTTGGTGAATGTCCTCATGACACCACTGTGAAGAAAAGGAACCCCAGATCAAATTCTTCATATGGACAAAATTCTTCATATGGACAAAATTCTTCATATGGATCCAAGTCCTCATACGGACCAAATTCCTCACGTGGATCAAATTCCTCAAAAGGATCAAAGTCCTCATATGATTATCATCATGCTAACAACTCTGTTTGCGAGGTAGAGCTAAGGGCTATGAATATGTGCATTATTCTTCAAACCAATATGTTCATAAGTCCTCGAAGAATTTCTGCTTATTCATATGCTTACCCTAACCCCTCTTATGTGAAGCGAAATGGTTTGGCCTCTATGCCACCATTCTCATATGGTGCTTTCATGAGAATGATGAACTCTTTGCCACCTTGAGATGTGGGTGGTGAAGAAAAGAACTAATCTCTTCTGCGGGGTCAGGTCTCGGGCGTGTCTTAAGCGTCTGAAGAATTTCTTTGGGGCGACAAAATGCACGAAAGGGCGAGGCTAATCATGATGAAATGAACTTTCATTTCACACGTCCTCATCTTGCTCATCTAAATCTGGTGATGAAATTCATCGATGAACTTGATATCATATTCTTCGATGAAGTATATGAGATGCGTAAGTTATACTAATTCATCTGCGGGATGATCAACCCAAAACCAGAGTGGGTTCTCGATAGTGGATGTACAAATCACATATTGGTGACAAGAATCTATTGATGGATGCTCCTTATCACCGTCACATCTGAAGCATATCATCTTTCTTGACAAAGGCAAAAGTCAGTATTGGGACTTGGTAAGGTTGCTATCTCTAAGGACATGCACATGGACAAAGTCATGCTTGTTGAGTCTTTAGGATATAACCTCATGTCGGTCTCAATGCTTTGTGATCTTGATATGGTTGTTATCTTTGGCAAATATCGTTGTGTTGTGATTATGGAAGTGACAATTCCAAAGTCTTGAAGGCTTTAGGAGAGGAGACTTGTATATTGTTGATTTTTCCACAGGACCACAACCAGCCGTGTGCCTACTTGCAAAAGCTTGAAGGCTGGCTATGGCATCGACGACTTGGTCACGCGAGGCATGAGGAATTTACTGCAGCTTGCGAAGAAGAAGCATGTCATTGGCATTGAAAATGTCAAATTCCTCAAGGATCACTTATGCGGTGCCTGTGAAGCCGGAAAAATGACCAAGGCCAAGCATCCAGCAAAGACTATCATGACCACTACTCGTCCCTTCGAATTGCTTCACATGGACCTCTTTGGTCCCAATCATTACTCAGCCGTCACTAATGATGCATCTCTTTATGGCTTTGTTATTGTTGATGATTACTCTCGTTACACTAGGGTACACATTGTTACTTACAAAAATCAAGTGCAGGAAATCTTCAAACGATTTTCCTCGAGGGCTTCAACCAACTTTGGTGTGAAGATCAAGCACATCAGAAGTGACAATGGAACTGAGTTCAAGAATTCTGGTCTTGATGACTATCTTGATGAACTTGGTATTACTCATGAGTTATCTGCTCCCTATACTCCTCGGCAAAATGGCGTCGTGGGCGCAGAACAGAACTCTTGTTGAGATGGCTCGCACTATGCTTGATGAATACAAAGCGCCTAGTCGTTTACGGATTGAAGCAATTGATCTGCGTGCCACATCATCAACAGTATATCTTCACAAATTCTTCAAAAGACGCCTATGAACTCCTCAGCGACAAGAAACCCAATGTAAGTTATTTCAAAGTCTTGATTGCTAAATGCTGGATTAGAGATCCTCACCACACCTCTAAATTTGCACGAAAGCACATGAAGGTTTATGCTTGGTTACGGAAAGGACTACGCACACCTCTGAGTCTTCAACATCGCACTTCACAAGATTGTTGACCTTGTAGATGTCTTGGTTCGATGAAACTAATGGCTGCAAAGAGAGCACCTACCTACGTGTTAGGCGAACCAGCACCTAAAGATTCTATCGGGTTCAAAGGCAGCGAGGATGTCATTCCTCTTGAAGAAGCTGCTGAAGAATTCATTTCATCTGTGAAGAACGTCGGTGATGCACTGAAGATAATCTTTGAAGAAAATGGTCTTTGAGGAAAATGATCAAATTCCTCGAAGACAACCAGCTCATCCTCGCGTTGCAAAAGAAGTGCAAGTTGACAAGATCATCGATGACATTGAGCGCGAGTCCTCTCACTCGCTCAAAAGCTTCACTTATCTAACTTTTGTGGGCACTATGCTTTTGTCTCTATCACAGAGCCCACTAAGGTAGATGAAGCATTTACGGGCGGGTGGATTCAGGCCATGCAAGAAGAATTACATCGATTCGAGCTCAACAACGTGCAGGAACTGGTCAAGCGTCCAGATCCTGCAAGCATAATATCATTGGCACAAAGTGGATCTACCGCAACAAGCAAGATGAAAATGGTCTTGTGGTGAGGAATAAAGCACGACTAGTAGCTCAAGGCTACGCAGAGTTGAAGGAATTGATTTCGATGAAACTTTTGCACTGTTGCTAGACTTGAGTCTATTAGCATATTACTACGCCTATGCTAACCATCACAATATCACTTTATATCAAATGGATGTGAAAAGTGCATTCCTCAATGGTAAGCTTGAGGAAGAAGTATATGTTGCTCAACCCCAGGTTTTGAAGATCCAAAGAATCGACAAAGTCTTGAGACTAAATAAGGCCCTCTATGGCCTCAAGCAAGCCCCTCGAGCGTGGTATGATACATTGAAGGAATTCTTCGTGAAGAATGGCTTCACACCAGTTCACTCGACCCTACTCTCTTTACTAAATCTTATGATGGTGAACTGTTTGTGTGCCAAATATATGTTGATGATATTATCTTTGGCTGTCTTGACCAACGTTATAGTGATGAATTTGCCTATATGATGAGTGAAGAATATCAAATGTCTATGATGGGAGAGTTGAAATTCTTCTTAGGTCTTCAAATTCGTCAACAACACAATGGCATATTCATATCTCGGAGAAATACCTCAAAGATGTCTGAAGAAATTGGCATGCAAGATTGCAAAGCGTCAAAATTCCTATGCCCACAAATGGCCATCTATGCCTTGATGAAAATGGTATTGACTTGATCACAAGGTATACGCTCCATGATTGGTTCTTTATTGTACTTATGTGCATCTAGGCGGATATAATGCTTAGTGTTTGCATGTGTGCCCGATTTCAAGCTACACGAAGGAATCACACCATAAGGCTGTGAAGCATATTCTTGATATCTAGCTCACACACCAACACTAGGATTATGGTACCCCAAGGGCTCTACTTTTGATCTCATTGGATATTACGACTCGACTATGGTGGTGATCGTGTGGATCATAAGTCAACATCTGGTACTTGTCATTTCCTCGGACGATCTTTGGTGCATTGGTCCTCGAAGAAAGCAGAACTGCGTATCCACATCCTTCTTTGAAGCTGAATACATTGCTGCTGGCTCGTGTTGTGCTCAATTGCTATGGATGAAGCAAACCCTCAAGGACTATGGCATCAACGTGAAGAATGTGCCTCTCTACTATGACAATGAGAGTGCCATCAAGATTGCTCACAACCCAGTTCAGCACTTTCGAAGACAAAGCACATTCAAATTCGTCATCATTTTCTTCGTGATCATGTGTTGAAGGCGACATCTCCATCGAGCGCGTGAAGGCGAAGAACAGCTAGCTGATATCTTCACTAAGCCCTTGGATGAGAAGAGATTTAGCAAGTTGCGGTGTGAGCTAAATATCTTAGAATCTTGAGCGTTCTTTGAAAAGGACACATCCTAACACTCATGCAAAATTGATGACTTAGATGTGCAACACATGAAGAAATGTTTTCTTCAATCAATGAAGAATAACACTCTAAATGTGAAGAAATTAATGAAGAATTTGATTCTAGAACCCTCGACAATTATGCAGCGATGTATGAAATCATCATTCTTATCTGATGGGTCACGCCACCACCAAAGTTGAAAATCTTCAATTTGAGTTTTTCCTCAGTTTTGAAATTCTTGAGTTTTGAAATTCTTGAGTTTTCAAATTCTTCAACTTTGCAAAATCTTCACTTTGTTTCGTCGTCTTTCTTCATTGGCTATATATATATATGGATTTATGTCCTCTCTGACATTCACTTATGGTTATTTCTTCAAGTCGCTTTTTACGCTAAGTGAATGTGATCGGACCCTTCCCCTCTATGCTATACTCAACCCAATCCATTCACAAATTCTTCATATGCGTTCTACTTTGAAACTCGTTCAAATTCTTCTTTGTGTCCTTAACAGTGAAGAAATTGCGAGCGGAACTTTAAAACAAAACTTATCCAAACTTTCATTTACCGCTCAAACCGTTCCGCATCCCACGATGCATTATTATATTCACCCACGATGCTTTACGATCTCCACTACCTGATCGTGGGTGACACATGTCGTGAGAAGGGAAGCGGTCGAGGGCACGTTAGTCCTAAATCTTGGACGATCCGTTTTCACCGTGGCTATAAATACCCTCTCTCCCTTCCTCACTCTTTTACTTCGCTCGACCTCTCTCTCTCGCTCGAGCTCCTCAAAACCCTAAGCGCCGCTTCTCCATAAATCGCCGGTGAGGAAAAGCTTCCTTGCCTTGACCTCTTCGCCGGCGTACTCGCGCCGACCGTGGAATTTCTTCACTCCGCCGTCGCCGTAGCTGATTTCCTCTGCCAAGTTAGGGCGGAGAAGATCTGAGCAGACGAACTTCTCAACTGTTCATCTCAGTTAAATCGTGTTCTTCACTTGGAGTAAATTAAAAGTTACTTTTACTACTCGATTTGATTCTCAAATTTTCTTCAAATTCTTCAAAGGTGTTTAATTCAAATTCCTCACACATATGAACACCTCAAATCTCTTGACTCATTTCTCTAAGCTATGATTTTCTTCAAGATTCCTCAATTGTGTGGATCTTGATCTATACAACTCTGGAACCTAAGATAAAAGCGCTTATTGAAATTCTTCAAGGCTCATCTGGTCAAAATCCTCAAACTTGTTCTTTTGAAAAACCCTCACGAGAAGCATATGACCTCTTCAAATTCCTCGCACCTATACTCATTCACGGTACAAATGTCTGCTGCTGAATCCCTAGGTTCTCATCAACTTAACTCATTTGCAGCGTTCCTCGAAGAAAAACTGCACACTTCTTGAGAGAACTCAATTGTTCAATTTCATCAACTGAAGAAAATGGCAGATGGTAAGAAGCCTTGAAGGAGAAAGAAACACGAGGTCATGACAGCATTGAAATCCACGAGGAAATATATGCTGACTCTTGTACACGATGAGGAAAGCAAAAATCAAGCAAAGTGCGTATCTGAAGATTGAGCGGAGATGGGCACGGGAATGGAAGGAATACCGATATGTAACACCTAAGTACATGAAGAAATTAGCGTTAAATCCTCCATGCCCAAGAGCTCCTTTGGCACCGGGCAAAATAGCTGATCCACTAGCGTCAAGCGGTGAGGACTTTCACGATGAGTGGGCTAAGCGCCAAGCAAAGTTGGCTAAGCAAGCAAAGGCGGTGAAGAAATTCAATGAGGATTCTGCGCTCTTTGCTGCTTGAGGTCTCGGTCAAACCGAGAAATCGATGCAAAGAAGTCGCTAATAAGCCAAGTGCTTCATCATCGTGCCCTCACGGCCAAGTTCCTCGGCAGCTTCCCTCGAGCAAATTTCTCGTGACAAATTCCTCACACCGCTCTTTGTTCCATCAAAGTCCTCAACTGCTCCGTCCAAACCTTGGTTCCTGTGCATCTAGCTACTTGTCAAAGGACTGCTGGTTTTTCAATTGCCTCGAGCATCTCTGCAAATTCCTCGGCTGCTCTCAATTCTTCATCGGGCCCGACTTGCTGAAGACAAAAGCAACAGCTGGACGTGGTCCTCGGTCTAGCCCAAGGAAGAAACAACTTGTAGTCACGTGCCATCGATGATGAGGCATCTGATGAAGAACTTGAAGAAATCATCAGAGACCGCCAAGTTAGAGCCGCAAGAGTAAATGGAACATCTGTGCCTCTTCTTTTGGACCCGAAGAAAGTCCTCGATTTCATCGACCTCTGGCACAATGATCCCAATACCCCTCTGCCTGATCTTCCTTTGACACCTGGTCAAAGTCATATATTGACTCACTTAATATTTGAAGAAAAATGGAAGTTCGAGAAAGCGAAGGAAATCAAGAAGGCTCAATACAGGAAGGAGAGGTTCTGAAGAAAAATGTTGTCAAGATGACACTGAGGAACTCCTTCAAATCAAGCTGACATTGAGAACCTCGGCAAGGACTTTGACTCATACTATGCTGATTGGCAAGTAGTCAAGACCAGATTAAATCGATCGACGAAGAAGCTCTGGCTATTCTGCTTTTGTGCAACATGAAAATCCTCGGTGGAGCCTCTGCTCAGCCTAATGAAGAATACCGACAAGCTGAAGCTCAACCTCTGAAGAAAATGCTGATTCGAGGCTGATGAAGAAATTCCAGCCATTGAAGAAAGCTGCGGGGCACCCACTAGTAGTGCGCTGAAAAGCTGCTCAAATCAGAACAGCTGCATCGATTGCGCTGAAAAACTACTCAAGGCAGAGGCGCATCAATTGCTCTGAAGAAGCGCACCAAATTCCTCGGCTCCTCCTGCGCCAACTCCAGCTCAATTCTTCCATCACTTACGATGTGAAGAAAACCAAAGGCTCTTGAGCAGCTGCTGTGAAGAAAAGAAAAGCATCATTGCGTCGATTCTTCATTGCGAAGAAAATGAAGCCAATGACCAGCTCTGTTGAGAACCCGATTGATGCTATTCAATTTCCTCCATACCATCAAAGGAAGTAGTTCCTTTTGGAGAAGAATATGAGGTGCCAACGGATCGATGAAGAACATCAATCTCACCTTCGTCGGAGAAAATTGATGAAGAAATTGAAGTGGAAGCAATCCCTTCAACCCGGTCATTCCCTCATCGGACCATGAAATTCCTCAAGCTGGTCTGAGGAAAATGAAAATGAAGATGTGGATATTGGATGCACCACTCCGGTGATTAATGATGACTTTTGGGAAAATCAGCATCCCAATACTCCTCTCTTCACCCCTTCAACAAGTTCCTCACTCCCTGCAGACTGTCCGGATAGACTCGAAGAAAATCAACCCACTGGTTACGTGCATGAAGAAATTCCAGCCACTAGTCTTGATGAAAGCTACTTCTTCTTCTGCTGAAAATCCTCGGTACTGCACAAGTTGAGGATCAAGAAATTCCTCAAGTGAAGAACACTGAACTTCGATTCTGAGGTGGTGATGCAATGGTGACACCCTCTGCCAAAACAGAAGAATCCGTTCTCAACCAAACAAAAGTTCAAGGCTGAAGATTTCTTTCTTGAGCATGTGTTCTTCTTGAATATAATCCCTATGATTCTGCTCGGATTAGGAAGAGGCGCTTACGGACTGCCGGTCAAGCCAACTTCTATTCCTCGGTGCTTTTCAACAAGGACAAAATCTTGATCATGCTCATATTCCTCATGTGGATATGGAGTCATTGCCGAGCTTTGAGCCCGTCCTAAGTGTTCTTCATGATGCAGGTCTTCTAAACTTTTGCTGATATTTGTGATTGGAATGAAGATAATTCTTGATTCTATGCAACCCTTCACATCACGGAGGCGCTGAAGATGTGACTTCATGGGTCTTGGATTGGATGACCGAAAACACCACTACAAGGCACCGACAAGTGAATTGCCGTGCCCTTCCACTCGATCCTCCGATTGATGGTGCGCGTCGCATCTATGAAGAAAAGAACTTTCAAATCACTATATGCATGTCTTGATGAAGCCATTGAAGCCAAGGCAAGCTCAAGGACCAAATTCCTCGTCAAGGAATTATTATATGTGCCTCGAACAGTCTATCGAATTTTGCGAAGACTATGAGTCCTATCAAGGGCCACGACTTCGAATGATGAAGAAGTCGTTGGCATCATGAAGAATATGCTTTTCAACATCATCCATGGCGTTCCGTCAATTTCCATGATTTCTTCATGAGGACTCAGCTAACATTGCCATGTCACCTTTTGAGTGAAGCCTTATGCACCTTGGATTATGAGATTCATCGGTCAAGATCTTCTTTGAATTACAAGGTGATACTTTGAACCCTGCAGCTACACTGCCCCGATTGAAGTCCTCAAGCGGCCAATTGCCTCGGTGATGAAAAGGAAAGGCTCTGCTGTGATAGATGAAGGCACTCGTCCATTGGATGGACAGTTTAGCAAAGCGACATCCTACTCCACCAATGATGACTACGCCACATGACTCGGCGGCAAATACCTCGATTAAGCATAGTCCTCAAGCTCTGCACCGGGGTGATGGTGATCGTGAGTTACTCCTCGGTCTTCATCGGAAGGTTGATCGCAATCACAAGTGGGTCAAGCGTCGGTTTGGCACTCTTCTTTAACGACCTCAACTCACAATGCGGTGAGGAAAAACCACTACTATCTTCATGAAACCTTCAAGCGCTTTGGGCTGTTCTTTCACATGTATACAATGAAGAAGAAGCGCAATCAATGGGACTCAAGGAAGAATTTGGTGATGCGCACCTCCTCAGAAGAAATTCAAGAAAGTCAAAGTTCCTTCCTTGGTGGCCAGCTCCTATTCTTCATCTCGCGACAGATGAAAATGAAGATTTGGAAGACAACTGCTGCTGGTCCTACTTCAGCGAACAACCCGACAATCTTTGGCGCTCCGTCTTCAACTTGAAATTCCTCAAGGCGTTAGTCCTCGGTTTGATCCTTTTGGTCATTCGATGACAAAGGGGAGAAATTTGAGTTAGTCTTCAAGCGGGTCTCGTTTTGTCTATATACAATATTTTATTAAGTTACAACTCTCGTTCTTACGAAACCTTTTATTGGATCGAGTTGTAATCTTAAACCCGATGGTGCTTTGATACTTTTGATGCATTATGCTTTTGCTCTATGCTCTGATTACATTAGTGTTGATATGCGTTGATCCTTGTTATGCTCTGATCCTCATGAGCTCGGAGAAAATCTTCAAAACACATTGGGCTCTGATACTCTTTATGCATTATTTTGCATGCTCTGCATATCATCAAGCACCATATTTCATCATGCATTTCAAATTCCTCATACTATATGTTAAATGCGTGTATGAATTACAAGATATAGGGGGAGATCTCCATGATTCAATTCTTCAAATGTGCATTGCCTCAAAAGCAAATTCCTCACTATGCACATCTTCAGGGGGAGTTCTTCTATATCTTGCAATCAAAATCCTCATTATCAGTAATTACACTTCATATGTTTATCCCCGTTGAAAACTTAACCTGTATTGTCATCAATCACAAAAAAGGGGGAGATTGTAAGTGCATCTAGTGCCCCTTAGTGATTTTGGTGTATTGAAGACTTATAGGTTAAGTAACTAATGCGTTTGTGAGTGTACACAGGTCTACAAGTCTATGAGGAGTTTGATATTTACAGTAAAAGTTGACCCCTAAAACTGAATTTCTTCAACTGAAGAATTTGATATTCTGAAGACTTTCTGAAGACTTTGAAAGTGAAGAAATTGGTGTGACCTTGAAGACTTGGTATTCATTTGAGGAACATGAAGCGTGAAGACTTTTGTTTTCGTAGTTTCATTTTCTCTTTCTTGAGTCATAGGAAACACCGTCTTTGTTAAAGGGGTTAGGAAATACTAAGGAAAAATTTCCATTTGATGCTCAACTCAAAATCCTACACCTACCAATCCCTTGAGTGAAGCTTTTGGAAATCTCATACTGATTCAGTCAATTTCTTGATGTGAGAGGCAAGCTCTTACAGTCCTTGAGAATTTATTCGGCGAGGAGTTAAAATTCGCCGGTCTGAATTGCCTACATGATGAGAACATGATAATACGAGGAATTTGATGTTCAAATTTCCGACCGTTCTTTATCTTCTTGGCATTGTCCCCAAAATATCTTATCCACCTAACGGTCATATCATTGAAGGGCATTTATGTCTTATCATGTCGGGCTGCTCCCTAGGCTATAAATAGCCGCCCCTACAACCACTAGTTGGTTGGCTGCTCGAGAGAACTTGACACTTGTCATTTGAGAGCAACCCATCCTCGAGGAATTTGGCGAAAATCATCAAGTGAGGAAAAACCCAAAGTGAGGAAAACCCAAAACCAAACCCCAACAAACCCAAAGTGATTGAGCATCACTTGAAGAAATTGATCAGCGTGGATCCGGCGCTTTTACCTTTGAAGACTGTGCTTCTTCCAGACGGTTAGGCGTCACGGTCTAGAACATCAAGAGGAATTGTGGATCGCCGGTGACCAAGTATGTGAAGGTTTGGAAATCGCTGAAGACTTACCACGAGTGATTGGGCCGAGTCTGCGTGACCTTAGTTCAAGGAGAATCGGTGAGGACTTGGTGTCTGAGCTGCGTGCTTTCGGTGGTGGGTGTCGGGACTGCGTGTCCTCGAGTTTAAATACTCGGCCGCTCCAACCAGACGTACAAGCTGAGGCAGCAGTTGGAACTGGTCTACCAAATCATTGTCTTCACCAACCTAACTGGTTCTATTTCCTCAACCTTTCATTTCCTCATTCTTGTGTTGAGTGTTTGTCATATCTGTGTTTGAAGACTTTGGTGAAGACTTTCTCAATTTCCTCAGTTCAATTTCTTGATCTGTTTGTCTTCATCTGTGTTATCCTGTAATTACGCTTTCGGTACTCTGTGATTGTCTTCATTTCATCATGATGACTATGCTTGTAATCTGTTATGCTTACTTCGAGTACTTATTCCGCTGCATGTATTTCTTAGCTAAGGAATTTCCTCACCGCAAATTCCTCGATGAAAATTTGTAAAATTCATAAAAATCGCCTATTCACCCCCCTCTAGTCGATATAACGCACTTTCAGGAGGCCTTAATATCCCTTAATTTCCGCTAGGACCCCGCTGCCACGGGAGGGTAGGACAAAAGATATCATGCAAGTTCTTTTCCATAAGCACGTATGACTATATTCAGAATACATGCCTACATTACATTGATGAATTGGAGCTAGTTCTGTGTCACCCTATGTTATGACTATTACATGACGAACCGCATTCGGCATAATTCTCCATCACCGATCCAATGCCTACGAGATTTTCACATATTGTTCTTCGCTTATTTACTTTACCGTTGCTATTGTTACAATCACTACAAAACCCAAAAATATTACTTTTGCTACCGTTACCGTTACTATCATACTACTTTGCTACTAAATACTTGGCTCCAGATATTAAGTTATCAAGGTGTGTTTGAATTGACAACTCAACTGCTAATACTTGAGAATATTCTTTGGCTCCCCTTGTGTCGAATCAATAAATTTGATTTGAATACTCTACCCTCAAAAACTGTTGTGATTCCCTATACTTGTGGGTTATCAGGAGTGTGGAACCATGGCTTAGGGGCGAATTTGTCGAAATGTGGG